>OY728161.1:2004224091-2004882015 GCA_963277665.1 Viscum album | reverse complement strand
TGTGATATATATTATATTTATATTATCTCAATACATATGTATTTTTTTAATATCATACCTTTTTGGTTTTAACATTGGGTAAATATGATACATTCATTGGAGGAGTTGCGGACGACCACCCCCTCAAAGTGATATTACTCATCCATGCCATAAGTGGAAAATATAAAGTATGGAGTTAATTAAATTAAACAACCTAGATATTATACTTGAATTATAATATACAAATATAATATTTACTTTACACTCCATTAAATATAAAATAGAAATGAAAGTAGTGTTCATGAGTACATACGACTTACCGTCTCCATGAACTGTGTGTTTCATTTATTAACTTTAAATGATATGGAATGTTATAAATACATATAAACTATATATATATGATATATATTATATCCAAATCATTAATATCATTATGGATATAATGGAATTTTTACCACATGGACAAATTGTAATTATAACAAGTTCATTATTTACTGATGTTATGAACATCAACAGAATTTTTGACATGAACTCAAATAATTAAATAATTGTTATATAAATGTAATAAGTGATATTAAAGGAATAATTAATTTGAAAAATTTTCTTAATTAAGTATAAATTAACCTAGATTTATTATTCTAGAAGAAACCAAAACATAGGAGTCAAGTTGTAAACGAGGTATGGGGATTCTTATCTCACATTTAATTTTGTGAGATTTCCATTGTTCACCACTTATTTATTACTTGTGGTGTATTGTGTACTGAAATTTGATATATATTATCATGATTCAATTTATATTCATGGTATTCCGTAATTCATTTGGTGGTTATTAACTTTTGGTCATACGACTAGATTGATTACAACAAAGTACAAGGTTTTCAGCTCACTATTATTTTTCTGAGATTCATGCTATATTTAATGCTATTACCTTTTGTGCGGTGTATTTACATCCCATGATTTAATTATTTGTGTAATATAAATTAATTTATGGGTATTTTCATTTTCATATTATGATCCATCTTTCATGGTATGTATGTTTCGTATATTACCAAATCGTTAAGGCAATTTCAAATTTTAATTTCCACCCACTGGGTTTTACATAAACTTCAATGATTATTTTACACCATGATTATGAGTGAAATAACTATTTATTTACATATGTTGTAATTTATACTCCCCTTTGTGTTGATATAATTTTTATACACATGATCACTCCATTGATAAATTCTCAATTCATCGATATGAACTTGATGATAGTAATTTTAACTCAATTTGTATTCATTGAGTTAACCATCGAAGTAATTGGGGTTGATTTTACAATAATATGTGTGAATGTCCTGTGATTTATTTACATAGATTACCAAATCATATTGAGTATATTTATATTTTTCACACATAATTATTTCATTGATTTATCCTTAACCTAAGGATACAGTCATTATAATGGTTTTCGTCTCAATTTACTTTACATTCACACTTTTTGTTTTTATGCGCCAATTAACTTTTATATGGTGTATATACATTCATTTGACATATTATATCATGAATACCATTATTCACATCATATTAATAAGAATTTTTAATGTTTTCCTGTAATTATTTTTATTCAATAATTTTATCAAAGTTGTATGGGACACTTTTATTCAAAAATACCATTTAAACTATTTATTTGATAAATAGTGTGACTTTTAAATGTTTTCAAGAAAAATGCGATATTTCACTCAAATAATTATTCTGAATACTTTCATCTATGTAAATATCCTTCGTTTTTATTGATTGAAGTTGATTTATTGTAATACAATCTTCTATATTTTATTGGATGAGTTATTTTTGACTATGGATGCGCTATTTTTATACCATTTGAGGTTTATGGATAAAGTATTTACATTTTGTAGGCTACCATTAATAGGAATGTTTATATTATGTTTCAACATTTTCATATAGGTAATGGAGTGGTCATAGTATGTGATGGGTGGAGCCCACTATAGCTCCTCGATGCCTCGATAGGTCTCATTAAAGAAATAAGTGTCTTCCCATAAATCCATGACATAAATTTTATTTGTAGTCTTGGAAAAAATAATTGACTATGTGGAAATGTTGTCTGGCGTTAGGCATTCCCTTATTATTAAAATAATTATTACATGTGATTTTTTGACTAGTAAAATATATATGTAAATAATTAAATAGAATTATTGTATTTATCATTTCCATATCATGCTGAATTTTATGTTTAAATGCATTGTGTTTTAGTGTTATACATTTCCTTAAATGTATATGATTATTTATGATAGTTTCTGTTATATTGTTATCCTAACTGAGCATCTAGGCAAACCCCTTTCTAATAATTTATTTTTCCCATGATGTGATGATGTAAATTACTTTTAACTAGTAAGAATATTCTAAGGGATATAATAGTGTTAAAAGGGGACACAATTTTTTTATTGCATGATTTAATGTAAAGATTATGTATATATCTGGTACATCGAAGGGTGCTAGACTGATTGGATTTTCGGGAGATGATTCCTTGTATCCTGCTAATGTTATGTAATAATTCCCTAACACTGGGTGACTGGGGTTGGGGTGTTATAATCACGGGATCAAAAATCCTCCCATAAAGATGAAAATTTATCATGGATCCATGGTCGATGCCAAGGTTGGAAAGATCATCAAAGGAAACTATGCAAAAGTGGACCATTACCCTAGATTTTTGGCTAAAATTGTGCATTTCAGGTGGAATAAAGGATATATCAAAGTCCTCATTGACTTTTGGAATCTCATGAGTTTGTATCTGGCGGATTGTTTCCCCATCCTGTAACAGAATGGTTGATTGATGCCACATCAGGGTGCAATGGTGTCACCTTCATGGATGGGTATTTCATGTATAATCCAATCTGAATTCCCCCTGAGGATGAACATTCTATAACCTTTAGGGACCACAATGTACATTCAATTACTAGGTAATTCCCTCCAGTATAATTAATGCATGTTTTACCTATCAATGCACAATGCACCACATATTCAAGCCGATACTAGGATCATTGGTGGAATGGTTCATGGATGATATGGTGGAGAAATCACGCCAGTGCCAAGACCATATCAAAGATCATGATAATGTGTTTGTTTTCCTCTATTCCTATTATCCGAAGATGAATACCTTGATGTGTGACTTCAGGGCCACCTTTGGAAATTTTCTCAGCATTGTTGTCATATATAGGTGCATTGAGATCGATCTAGGGAATATCCATGCCTTTAGTTAGATGTATCCTCAATGAATCATTCAAGAGGTTTGAGGCATCGAACACCACTTATCCATCATACAATGATTCATCAAAAATATGGATGGTAGGTGTAATACCTTTTTCTTGACTAATTATGAAATGTATCGATTATTAGTGGGATGATTAGTGTCGGAGAACATTTGAGGAAACTAAGAAATAGCTGCTACAACCTCCTTTTTTGATGTCACCATATTTCACAAATATTCTGGTTCTATATGTGACTACTCTATAATGGTCTCTTCCAAACCTTGTCCCTCAGATGAACACTGAGGGAACAAATAATAGTTTATACTATCTCAGCATCATGCTCCTCGATACAGAGACCATATATTTCTCTATCAAGAAGAGCTTCTTGAGTTGATATTTTCAATGCAGAAATTACGACATTACATTAAAGAGCATGAGATACTTATAGTGACCTGAGTGGATCTGTTTATGTACATTATGAACATCCCAGTATTGATATAACATCTAACATGGTGGGAAGTGATCCTCCATTTTTTCCACTTCATGTTTTTCCCCCATAAAGTTGTCCAAGGAGTAGTTTAGGAAGACATTCTTACCACCCATCCATCTCCAGAAAACCAGGATCATGATCTTGACTTCCTTTTTAGGAACTCCACTTAGTAGATCAATACATTTGGTGTTGGAAAATTCAATTTGATGGCACTTTGTGAAGCCCTACCAGTAGAAAACTAAATGATCCCAAACTCAAGAGATTATACATGGGTACCGTCATCATCACACAAGCACAAGATGTCATACTATATTAATTTATGTTGTTAGAAGTTTGTACCGTCAACGAGGAAGAGTACCAGGCACTGATCACTAGTCTCGAGATGTCCCTTGAGATTGACGTTCCCTAGATGCATGTGATAGGGGACTCTAAAATGGTCATCCGGAAGATCAATAATGACTATGTTGTCCGGAATCCAAAGATCATAACACTGATAGAGTGTACCTACCAACTGATGGCCTATTTCCCTTCCCGATCAATAGTTACTCATGTCCCACATTCATAAAATGGGAAGGCCGATGCATTGTGTAGCCTGGATGTATCTCTTACTGAGCCTAACCGGAATGATTTTATTATCCATATTGTGCATCGAAGAGTAATCTCTTCCATGACTCTTGAAAATAATGATATCCTACATGTAATCCAACATACAGAGGGTGGATCCACATCGGGGCGTTAGGGTCCCCCGGCCACGAAACATTATGCGAATCCTGACTGGAGGACCCCCTTTATCTTGTATCACTGGAAGGAAAATCTACAATACGATCGATTCGAGCATGAGGGAATTTGATGGCGTAGATTTCAGTCTACCCTACAAAGTGGTCCTATTCTTGTGAAGATCCACTACATACGTGGATTTATTTGGACTATCCTTTGTTTCATTACAGGATGTGATATTTCTCATGTCTGATTGGATGTTCATGATTGTTATTGTGGGGCTTCTTAGACAGGCTTGAAACTATCTCATCATGTTTAGAGACTATGGTTGTTTTGACCCACCATGATTTGTTACTATATCTAGTTTAATAGTAGCTTCCATGCATTCCACATCCGTGATAATTTCATGAGTCCCCCTCCAGAACCTCTCCACACAACCGAGTACTATTGGACCTTTTTAGTAGCGGGACTCGATATCGTTGGGCCATATCCACCGACTATATCTTTCCAATCCAAGTTCATCCCAACCGATACAAATTTTATTTCCATGTGGGATTAGACAATTACACTTATGGATGTCATGGATTGTTCTATCATTGTGTTTTTATTATCCAATATCATCTATAGAATCATATTCCCTTATGTCTTCCTCACCGATAATGACTCAGAATACAAGGAATCTGAATTGAAGAAATTGAATGCCGAGTACAACATCCACTCTAATCATACCTCTCCCTATTATGTATAACTAAAATGGGAATATCTAAGAGTTCAACAAAACCCTCATTAAGATTCTCCACAAGATGGCTGGTTATAAAAAGAAGAGTTGGCAAGAAAAACATCCCAACACTCTCTGGGATTATCAAACGATGAATCGTAATTTCACATAGGTGACCCCATATTATGTAGTCTATAGACCAGTGGCAGTCATAAACATTGTGATTCAGTTACCCTCATTTGGAAAAACTCTCTATGATCAACAGACAACAGAAAAAGTAGTTACAATCTGTTAGGATTAAATATATGCACTTGAGGAGAAAAGTCACTGTGCCCTACACAATTTAGAGAGTCATTAGTACAAGATATCTAGAGCTTTCGATAAGAATGTTTTCCTACACCATTTCTTACAAGGTGACCAGGTCATGGACCTGTGAATACCAATGCTACCTTGAAGGAATCCACTAAAGATAGATCTATAATTTGAGGGACCTTATATCATTCCCATGGTTTTACAAAATGGTACATTCTCCCTGGTCACTATGGTTGGTGAGCTTATTACTCCTCCCACCAATTCTAAATTAGCAAAAATTTATTTATTTTGAATGTTCTAGAGGAAATTAAACTATATCATCTTTATGATACCAAGATAAATTGTGTGGTCCATCTTTCCTAAAGGATGAAAACCATCTCACCACTTTTCCCACCTGATGTTAAACTGTATTACCATCCTATAAGATGTTAAAATTCCTACACTCATCACGGAGGAAGTTAAACCACCACCCTCATCCCCTACGACAATAAAAGAAAAATGGTATGAGCTCTAAAACCTTAAACTAATATCACATTTATCTTTGTCACTCAATGTTATCCTACATGACATTTCTAAACTATGTGTGCCTTGATTCCCATTCTTATGGGATACATAAGAATTCTGGGACTTTTTATCTATGACCCCACTTTAGGTCCCTCATCCTTTATGGAATCATGGCCTATTTCCGCACATAGGGTTGTGCGGTGTGGTTTGGACTCTACATCCTTGTTCACATCAGGAAATTTTTCCATTCCGTGCACATCCTCTTGAGACACCCATCCATCATTACTCATTTATAACAAAATATGTTAAAATGAACAGGTAACACCATTATTTATGCATCTCATCATTTGTGTCACCATAAATTTCCACATCCTAATATTCCACCATTAATGGCATGGTCTCACACCACCATGGTTGACAAACTGTTTTTGGCCAACATCGCGGATGATCTCGAATGACCATTTGTCCCAATAACTACATTGCAAATATGGTCCGCAGTCAATGCCCAATAGTTTGTTCCTCTTATTGTACACACAATAAGGATAATGTTTTTCAAACATTGTCAAATATTATCCCCAAACGTTATTTTCATCCAATGGTCTCCAAGATGATAAGTGTGGTGATTTTATTTTTAATCCTATGTGTCTCACGCTGACAACATTAAACTACGAATCTATGGACCGAGATCTATGAAAATAAACTAAGAAATAACTACCTTTCCTCGTGACATTAAACTACACGAAATCTATAGAACAATGTGTGGATTGATTACCATACTCATGGGATAAGTTGGAATGATCAAATGTATCATTTTTTGTCCTAGCACCAGTTCATCTATTTGACCCCTCAACCACCCGACCTATGTTCTCCCCTAAAAATATGAATATTGTGGCGTATGTGGTCTTATTTCTTCATTAAAATCATGTTATTATACTTGCCATACAAATTACTCTTCATGATTTCCCTACCTATCTTTATCTTATCTTATGACATTAAACTGCACGACACTTCAGAACTGCAGATGGATTGATTCCCATCCTTGTGGGATATGTTGGAATTCTAAGACAATTCGTCTTTAGGTAAAGCAATTTTTTTTAGAAACCTTATATTCCTTCTAGCCACTTGACATAGGTCCTTCGGGGGGGTCTGTGGTGTGGTGTGGGATTATGTCCTCATTGACATCGAGTTTGTGACTTCCAGGCCACAAACCTCAATATTGAGAGCTCTCCATCCCCCATTCGTCCACTAATCTCCTCGATTCATCCAATATCATGTAGGGTCCCTCAACCATCATTGGCAATTCTCCAAAATTCCAAGATGCATTGTGGTTTGGGACCTATAGTGTTGGGTTCTACATGGATTTGTTTTCATCCATTTCAATGATTCACATTCCCCTTTATTTGAGTTTTCATCATCTTTCACATCTGAAAGGACCCCCGAATGGCATGGGTTCTATTCCTAACTGTATTCCTACTATCCTTTTCCAACTTACCTGAGGATTTGGAACCACAGCTTGACATTATTTCAATATTGTGAATATGGTCAGTGGTCAAAAAAAATTGTTCCCATTTCAGGTCACAGGATATGAATGCTATGTTTCAAACATGGTAATCAATTATCCTCCATAGTTACACAACCCCTATCAAGCCCTATATATTGGCATCATGATTTACATATTTTTCCACTCCATAATGTTCAAGTGTATTTTAAACACTCATGGTGATATCCATTAGTGTGTGTTTGAATGTTAAGAGGGCGAATCAACATTGAGCTGTCATTTGATACTATATGCCATTTTCCCTTTCTGGGTATTCCCCATGTTGTGAAGATCTTCTTCACACATGTTTCCAACATCAAGTAATGCTCATGTGGGAATAGGTACTTGGTCAAGGATTATTCCCACATGTAAAAATCACAGTCCTTTTGGTCTGAGCTATACGAACATGAAATATGACCCCATTCTTCCTTACATAATGATGTTAAAATTGACACATTTTGATAACTACGTCTGGCTTTATTCCCATCATCATGTTATACGTAGGAACACCAGAGTGTTTCACGTTCGGTCCAGCCCAAAATTCCAGCATTGGTTCCCCGAAATAAGGTTTCCCTGGGGAGTATGTGGTATAAAATGGACTTCTAAGATCCTTATTCTCGTTTTGTTTTTCAACAACTACACCATGTGTCTCCTATTTCACTTCCCAACCTGTTTTGAGTCATATGACCAAAAATTATGATCTTACAGTTAGAACTACATTAGTATTTATTCCCATCCTCGTCGACTACGTAGGAACATCTGAACATTTTTCCTCAGGCCCAGCCAAAATTTATCCATCTTCGGACTCTCGGACTTTGATTCCACTGGGGATTGTGTGGTGTGGTATGGACTATTCTGGTCCTCATTCATGTCCAGATATGTTCCACAGAACACATTTCCTTTGTAGGTATCCCCATACTCAACGTACAATTTTAACTATGAGTCTAAAATCCTCATTGGCATGATGTAAAACAACAGGCCACTCTAAGGTTGTCTCTTGAGAGGTACTTTTAAAAAATGAGTATGATCCTTGATCATATTGAGGCACTCACCAAATGTTTTTTCATCTCTGTGGTGTAATTCTAGGTGTTTTGGACTCCATTTTAACAACTCATCACTCCACCCTCCATGCTATATGTGCCCCTTTATTTATATCATAGTCCTCATTCACATCTAAAGGAACCCCCTAACAGTATATATGCCCAGTATGTGGCTCGCCAACTATCCTGGGCCAACATTCCTGAATACAATGGATGGTATTTCGAGTTAGGACCTGTGTTTCTTACATGGTCCATAGAGGGACCTCATTATTTCTCCCCATTTCGTGTTAACACAATATGGATTCTATGTTTCAAAAATTCTCATCAGTTATCCTTCATTTTCTTTCCATCCATATAGTGTTCCGAATTTTGGGTATCGTAATTCACATTCATTATTCCAAGTTGTTCTGATTTATTCCAACACCCATGGCAGTATCCCTCTCATTCGCTCGAGCATGTTTGAAGAGGGAATGTTTTCTGTTTTGAGTGTAACACCCCAAGATTTCAAAGTTCTTTATTTCATCAAAGTAATTCAATAACTTTCACAACATGCAACACCGAGTTCTAGAGCACCATGACTTACCAAAAAAGTCGTTCAAAAGAGGTTATGAACAGTATTTACTGAATTTTGACGTTTATATAATCCTTATAATTTTAGAATCCATATAATGAGTTTCTTAGACATAATTTAAAAACAAATACATTTTTTTCAGATAAAAGAAGTATTTTTCAAAAAATGCAATTTTTCCGCCTTTTAATGGTGAAGCCTTTTTAAATCCAATATTTGAAATTTTTATATATTCAATTTGACAAAATAAACTTCTTCTTTAGAATCGGGACCTAAGAATTTTGTTTCAATAACATTTTGGTGTTTTTCTGATAACTTTCATATTTGGGTGAATAGTGAAAATAATATATTTTAACCGAAAACAACTTTTTTAATCAAAATAATTTATATTTTTAAATTATAAATTTTAATGATATAGAAGTATAAATAGATTATAATTTTATGATTTAATCTAATTATAGTTATTGTATGTAATGTCACCATGAAATTGGACATAAACAAGTGTCCAACATTCGATAGTTATTTAAAATACACCTTTTGGTTTTAATAGTGGGAATTAATATTAAATTAATAAATTTAACTTTTATGTTTCATATTTGGTAAAATAAACTTCATTTGATTATTCGGAATATCAAAACTAGATTAGGGTGAAATTTTTGTACTTTTCTGATAACTTTCATATTTGGATGAATAGTGAAAATTACTAAATTTTAACTAAAAACAACTTTTTTTAATTGAAATAATTAATAGTGACAAATTATGAATTTGAGTGATTTAGAAGTTTAATTAGGTTATAATATTACAATTTAATCCAATTTTTGTCATTTTAAATAATTTCATATTTATACTAGACATAAGAATGTTTCAATCTTTTGATAGCTATTATTTGTCAAAAACACGCTTTTTGTTTCGACAACGGGAATTAATTTTAAATTAACTTCTGCCACTTTTGTGTTTTGAATTGGGAAAAATGGATTCCTTATTTTAAATCAGGATTTCCAAATTGTGGAAATATGTAACTCATATTTTTAGACATTTTGAATAATTACTTCGGTAAATATTTTATTTACCATGGTTAAAGGGTAAATCCGGTAAATAAGGGAAAATATATAAAATTATATTAATCTTAATTTACCCTCAAACGTGTCCTAAACCTATTTTTTGATACATTTCCGACCATGGAAATATTTGGGTCGATTTTGAGACCCCATGGAGCCACTTGTATTTGATAATGACACTATATATTAATTAAGTTAAAGTAAATGCAAAAATGACAAACGCATATATCTTTTAGAAAAACATTTTTTTACATAGGGTTATATATGTTGGATCTTCGACTATGAATATTAATTTTAAATCTAAAAATATTTCCTACATAATGGTATTTTATTTATAATTTTTAAACATTTAATAAATAAATTTATTTATGACACAATAATGATGAAGTATTTTCCTCATTAATGAAAGAATCAAATAATTAGTATTATAAATGTTAAAATAAATATAATTTGAAAGTTTTGATTTCATAAAAGAATTTTATTGGTTAATATGAAATTTTTTTATTTCTTAAATGAATTTTTTTTTAGAATTAATATAGTTGTTAAGAGTTTAACAAAAAATCAATTATTAAATACTGTCAAAATTGACATAAATGAGTTTTTAAAACAAATATTATATTATTAAATAAAATTATATTCAAAAAAATTTATGGTTCACCCAATGGACATAAATCATTATAGGTGTATCATTAATGGACCACTAGGGGGCCTCATGGATGTATATAGTATGTTTATTAACTATATAATATAAAAATACAAAGTGACATGGTAAGTGTCAAACTAATTGACTAAGAGTTAAAACTAAAAGATAAGGTTAATAATGTGACCCAAACATGTCTAAAACCTATTGGTTGAGTTTGATAGACCCATATCCGCCTTAGACTTTGAATAATCTACTTTGGATCCATTAAATACCCAATATTAATTTATTATAAAATAACACTTTATGTTTTTCCTAAAGAGCCTCTCCTCCCCCTTATAAAAGGACACCACTTCTAACCAATTCCTCACACCTATATTGCCTTTTTATAGTACAAACTCTTCCCAATTAATCTCCCTATATCACTATACACCTCCTAGAATCCTTTCACTAGGTATAAGGAACATGAAGAGTCCTTTAGGTTCAAACCAAAAGGAGTTACCCAAATTGATGTTATCAATTTCTCTTCGCTTCATTTCTTTTATTTTACTTCTCCAACCCCTAATCTCTTACTATTATTTTATTTTGTAACACCAAATGTATAATCAATATACTATTATATTGATATGAGATGTATTCGAACTACACTTACACACACCTCCAACTAATTGGTGAAGAACAAAAAGTTTCTTTGGATGAAAACCAAACGCCTCACGAAACGATGATTTTTCAATTATCTCCTACCACCTCTCATGGTGGACATTATGATGGAGCTATAATTAAATATGATATTAATGATATTTATTTTATATATAATATACTGTAATTATATAATATAGCATTACATTATTCATTTCATGTTTTATATATATACGATAATTTCATTTGAGGAAGTGCGGACTACCGCCCCCTCAAAGTGATATGACTCGTTCATACCATAAATGGAACGTATAAAAGAATGTGTTAAAGAACATAAGTAAAACATATAAGATATAATATTATACTGTAATAACTATATACCTATGTATAATTTGGTTTTTATTCCTTTTAAAATGAAACCTGAAATGGAAGTAGTGTTCGTGCGTACGTACAGACTACCGTCTCCACGAACATGATGAGATTCATTCCCCATCGTATCCATTCAAGTTTAATTCTCATATGATGATTAAAAATGATTTTTAAGGACTTTATATAATTTTGGATATGAATAAGATACAACCTATCCATAAAAAACACGTCTTATGTAACCCAACATATAACAGAAAACGAGTAAGTTAAAACTCGAAATGACGATAATACTAAGATAATATTAGCAAAGCAATGTTAAAAGATAATATATGATATCATATTAATGTATATTATTCTTTTATAATTTATTAATAATTATTTTACTATTATGTAGGAGGTTAATCTACTCTCAACCAAGGAAAAGTATAGGGTAAGGGGTTTTCATCTCACTTTTTATTCCCGTGAGATTCATACCATATTGCCACGATTAACTTATGTGTTGTGTATGTACAACCCATAATTGAATTAATTGTGTAATACAATTTAATTTATGTTTATTTACATATTAATTGTATGATACCTCTTTCATGGGGTGTATGTTTTGTATGTTACCAAATTGGTAAGGGTTTATTTCACAATCTCTTCATTATCTGAGGTTGTTTATACATAAGTATCTACTAGGACCTCTTTATCATCCACATCCATGATTCTTAAAAATTTATTTCAAAACATTCATAATATTTTAAATAATTTGTGTTAATGTCATTTATGCCCATTTTAACTTTTTATAATATCTTTATACAGAAATATTTTATTCATTTTCTAAACAAGGTCCTTTTTAACCTTTTCGACAAAAATATGGTATGAATGTCTTTTTTAACTTACACGGCAGGTGCGTCTATTTTCCGATTTAATAAAATATTTGAAGCTTCCCTTACATGATTATAAGAATATTTTCAAAGTAAATGTTTTATTTTATAATTATGTTACTTTTAAATTATTTTAAAAAAAAGTGATAATTCCCTCAAATAGTTTTGATTTCATCTATGTTGACATCCTTTGATATATTTTACACTTGTTTGAAGTTGATTTATTTTGATACAAATATTCTATATTTTATTTATTGTTTTGTGATATTTTTGACTATGGATGAGTTATTTTTATGAAATTAATGGTTTATGATTAATGTTTTGGCATTTCGTATTTTATTTTTAATACAAATGTTTATGTTATATTTCATCCTCTTCTTAAGATGAATGTGTTGGACTAGTATGTTCCGGGTTGGGGACCGGTAAACATAAGCCCTCCGGGTTGGGGTCCAGTCACAGAAGAACCTTCAGGTTGGTTTCCGTTTATTAGAGGCACTTCGGGTTGGTTTTCGGTTATTAGAGGCACTCTGGGTTAGTATTCAGTTATTAGAGGCACTCCGAGTTAGAGTCCGGTTATAGAGGCTCTTCGGGATGGAGTCCGGTTACAGAGGCTCTCCGGTTTCGGTTCCGGTTCAATTTATCACTTAGGTCTTGGCAGGAGGCCTTGACATAGAAAATAATGTTTGGCATTATGTATTTGCTTCATTATGAAAGTGGTTATTGACATTTCATGTGATTATTCTATTAGTAGAGTATCCATGTGAATAAGTAAATGGCATTATTTCATTTTATTTCGGCCATCTTATGCTGATGTTCAACTTTAAAAGGCTTTTGTTTTAGTTATACATTGCCTTAAATGTTTATAATTATTTATGAAAGATTCTGCTATTTTTTTATCATTACAGAGAATCTGATCTCACCCCTTTCAATGTTTTATTTTTTCTAGGATGTGAAGAAGTAATTTATGAATGACCTGCAGGGATAGTATGAGGGGATATGAAGAAAAGTTATTGTTTTCATTTTTTTATTTTATGATGTAATATAATACTTATGAATATATCTAGTGTTTCCAAGACTACTAAACTAATAATTCTTTCGAGACTTGATATTTTGTGATCATGCCAATGTTATTTAATAATGCACTAACTCTGGGTGACTGGGGTCGGGGCGTTACAGTTGGTATTAGAGGAAGTTTAGTACAAACCTTGAAATCTAAATTTAGATAAACTCTTATTATATCACATAGACCTTAGATGGACTTGGAGGATTAGTATTGAATAAATTCCTTGAATTTTGGTATTGTAGAGATTTTTTGAGTTTTTCGAGCAATACATCCCTGTCTGGATACGAGCAGGTAGGGGGGGCTTTGGCACAGATGTACCTAGGTGTAAAACCCGAAAACACCGGTTTTCGCTAGACTCGAATGGGAACTGATGCACGACAACGAGCCTTATTGCACTCTTGGTTACGACACTCCCCGGGGATATGCTAAGGATAATTCTCATTTTTTAACAAACCATTATAAAGGGTTTATGAGTATATACATACTCAAAGATATCATTTTTATGATTATGGATTATATCCATAAATTGTTTAATTTATGTTAAGTGTTTTACATGTTTGGGAATAGGTATTGTTTTTCATAAACTAATCTAGTATATTTTATTGTTTAGAAGTGGTTCTCAGTAGAAGGAATGAGAACTCTAGCAATATACATGATCCAAAGAGTAAGAAGGATCGTATGTTTCATGGTCTTAAGCCATAATTTAGAAGGTATATTGTATCCAATGTATTATCATCATATGAAGAAATAGTATCATGTATTGATAAGATAAGTAAAGAGTTATCAGAGTCCTATGGATTTGAATGGAATCCAGAGAAGAAAACGATGGTTGGGAGAAAGACAGATAATGAGAAGAAGGTAAAGAAGTATTTTCCCATATGTGATAACTATGGAAATAATCACCTTGGAAAATTATTGAAGGGATCGAGATTATGTTATAAGTGTAGAAAAAAAGGTCACCACGTTCATGATTGCAAGGGTACGAAAAAGGTTTCAAATGTATAATTCTTCGTCTGCATGGAGTGAGGACATTACACAAATCAATGTTCAATGAATCAGAGTATGCCCCAAATGATTCTATTTGATAATAATAAAGTTATGATACTACCACAGATGAAGAGGAATGAATAGTGTTCTTATGTTGATATTAAAAAATTATTCCATTTGAGCGTTATATCAATGTTGTACTATTTATATGAATTATGGAGAAAAATAAGCATTGTAATGCAGTACTATTTTATTAAGGATTTGAGACTATAAGGTACTATGAAAAGCAACTCAACTACAAGGTAATTTTTTTAAAAAAAATACATGGTTGAAGGAAAGGTAATCCTTAATATGGTCTTAATACTAAGTTAGTAATTTTGTAATAAGAGATGGTTGATTTAGATAAATTATATTGGATATTATTTACTACCATGGCACTGATTAATGGTATGTTTATTTCATCATTGTTGGAATATTCAAAGCTTTTGGATATAAGGAGTATATCCAGTATTCTATAAGTAATAACGGATCATTAATGTAATCAATAAGGTTTTTTGGTATTTCATGATGTTGCAGTGTTTTAAATGAATACATGATGAAGGTGTTCACATGCTATTACTTGGGAAAAAATATTTTCATTGTGTTTACCTACCTTAAAGTTTTTGGGCTGTGAGTTGGATAGAAGTATTTTGGATAAGTCTAGTTTGAGATTATTTTTGTATTTCCAAAAAAAGGACATCCCGGAGGTCGGGTGGCAACCAGTCACGTTCGGCAAGGCTGTGAAACGGGAACCCACAACTGAAGTGCGACGGGGGTGTATCACCTACCACTTTCCCACGTGATGTCCTGGATTTAATGATGTAGATTTTTAATGGTTAATCTAGATGAATTATAAATTCATTTCTAAACCCTATACGAATAGAATAAATAGAATATTATTTTTAAGTTCTATTATCTTTTACAGTGAAAGATGAGTTTGTGGTAGAACTTAGTTAAAGGATTAGACTCTACTTGTCAACTATAAATTTTTATTCTTCACTTATTCAATGATGAAGATAATTCTTATACTTTGGTGAATGGGATCTTAAAACAAAAAAATGTGTTATCCTAATAACATGTGTTTTCTTGAACCGATGATATTTTAAATCATCATTGATTGATGAATTTCATGCCCCCAATTTTACAATTGTTTGTGATTGATGACCTCAACCACTACTTATAAATATTTACGTTTTTCCACCAATTATATGCCTCTATTTTCCACCAATGTTCTCCTAATCGAGATCATAATTTGTTGGTGACCCATTCATTTCCCTTTTCCTCGTATTAAGACTACATTTTACTAACAAAATTTTCGATGTGGGTTTTCCCAAAGGTATTTACTATTTTCCAACATTTATTTTCGAAAAATATTTTGAAATTTCAAGGATGCAATTTATTGAAGTAGGGAAGAATATAACCCCCCAAAATTTCATAGTACGTTATTTCTTCAAAGTAATTCAATAGCTTTCACTATGCGCAACACCAAGTTCTAGTGCACCATGACTTACCAAACAAGCCGTTAAAAAGTGGTTATGAATAGTATTAACTGAATTTTGAACTTTATATAATCATTATAATTGTAGAATTCATATTATGAGTTTCTTAGACAAAATGTAAGAACAAATACATTTTTTTCAGATAGAAGAAGTATTATTCAATAAATGAAATTTTTCCGCCTTTTAATGTTGAAGCCTTTTTAAATCCAAAATTTGAAACTTTTATATATTAAATTTGACAAAATAAACGTCTTATTTAGAATCGGGACATAAGAATTTAGTTTCAATAATGTTTTGGTGTTTTTCTAATAACTTTCATATTTTAGCGAATAGTGAAAATACTATATTTTAGCTCAAATCAACTTTTTTAATAAAAATAATTTATATTGTAATATTAAAAATTTTAATGTTATGGAAGTATAAATAGATTATATTTTTATCATTTAAACCAATCATGGTCATTTTAAGTAATTTCACCTTAAAATTGGACATAAACAAGTGTCAATCTTTTGATATTTAATTAAAATATGCCTTTTGGTTTTAAAAGTGGGAATTAGTTTTAAATTAACAAATGAAAATATTTATGTTTTCAATTTGGTAAAAGAATTGATTTTTGGATTCGCAATTTCTAAATTATCTTAGGGTGATATTTTGGAACATTTCTAATAACTTTAAAATTTTGATGAATAGTGAAAATTACTAAATTATAATTAAAAACAACTTTTTTAATTGAAATAATTAATAGTGATAAATTATTAATTTTAGTGACATTAAAGTATAATTAGGTTATAATTTTACCATTTAATCCAATTTTGGTCATTGGATATAATTTCATATTTAAACTGGACATAAAAAGTGTCAATCTTTTTAAAGTTATTATTTGTTAAAAACATGGTTTTTGTTTCGACAACAGCAATTAATTTTAAATTAATTTCTGCCACTTATGTGTTTTGACTTTTGAAAAATTGATTCCATATTTGGAATCAGGATTTCAAAATTGTGAAAATAGGTAACTCTAATTTTTATACATTTTGAATAATTACTTCGTTAAATATTTTATTTGTCATGGTTAAAGGGTAAATCAGGTAAATAAAAGTAAACAAATAATATTATAATAATATTAAATTACCCTAAAACGTGCCCTAACCATATTTGTTGATACATATCTCACCATTGGAATCTTTGAGTCGATTTTGGGACCCCATGGAGCCACATGGAAGTGATAATGGGACTTTATATTAATTAAGTTAAACTAAATGCAAAAATACAATAAGCATATATATTTTTGAAAAACATTTGTTACATTGGGTTATATATGTTTGATTTTCATCTATAAATATTAATTTTAAATATAAAATTATTTCCTAGATAATGGTATTTTATTTATAATTTTTATACATTTAATAATTAAATTTATTTATGACACAATAATGATGCAGTATTTTCCTCATTAATGAAAGAATCAAATAATTAGTATTATAAATGTTAAAATAAATATAATTTTATTTTTTTTTATTTAATAAGAGAATTTTATTGGTTATTATGAAATTTTAGGATTTCTTAAATTAATTTGGTTTGAATTAATAATGTTATAAATTAACAAAAATCATTTATTAAATATTGTCAAAATTGACATTAATGAGTTTTTAAAACAAATATTATATTAATAAATGATATTATATTCTGAAAAATATAAGGTTCAGCCAAAGGAATCATATCATGATAGGTGCATAATTAATGGACCACTTGGGGTTTCTTGGATTTATATAGTATGTTTATTAACTATATAATATAAAAATACAATGTGACATTGTAAGTGTCAAACTAATTAACTAATAGTTAAAAATAAAATATAGGGTCAATAAAGTGACCCAAACCTATCTAAAACATTTTTGTTGAGTTTTTTTTTGACCTATCCCCACCTTATTCTTTGAATAATACACTTTGGAGCCATTATAAACAGAATATGAATTTATTATAAAATAATACTTTAAGTTTTTCCTTAAGAGCCCCTCCTCCCCCTTATAAAAGGACACCACTTCTAACCAATTACTCACACCTCTAAAGCCTTTTGGATCATTCAATCTCTGCCCAATTAAGCTACCAATATCCCTATACTCCTCCTATAATCCTTACCTTAGGCAGAAGGCACTTAAATAGTCCTTTTGGATCAAACCAAATGGAGTTACACAAATTATTGGTAACAATTTCTCTTAGCTTCTTTTCTTTTATTCTACATCTCCAACCCCTAAAAACTTCATATTCATTTCTTTTTTACCACCACCAGTATACTAAATATAATAGTATATTTTTATGAGATTTATTCTAAACTACACTTACACACACCTCCATCTAATTGGTGAAGAACATAATGTTTCTGTGGATGGCAACCAAACGCCCCACGAAACGATGATTGTTCAATTATCTCCTACCACCTATAATGGTGGCCATTATGATGGCACTATAATGAAATATGATATTAATGGTATATATTCTATATATAATCTTCTTGAATTCCATTTTATATCATACCATAATTTTTTTCATGTTGTATATATATATGATAATTTCATTTGAGGAAGTGCGGACTACCACCCCCTCAAAGTGATTTGACTCGTTCAAACCATACATGGAACGTATAAAGGAAGGTTTTAATGAACATAAGTAACACATATAAGATATTATATTATACTGTATCAATAATATACCTATGTATCTTTTGGTTTTGATTCCTTTTATAATGAAAAATGAAATGGAAGTAGCGTTCGTGCGTTCGTATGGACAACCGTCTCCACGAACGCGATGAGATTCATTCACCATTGTATCCATTAAAGTCTAATTCACATTTTATGATTAAAAATAATTTTTAAGGACTTGGTATCATTCTGGATATGAATAAGATACTACCTATCCATAATAAACATGACTTTTGTAACAAAACATATAAAAGAAAACGAGTAAGTTAACACTCAAAACGGCGATAATACTAAGATATTATTAACAAAGAAATGTTAAAAGATCATATATGATAGAATATTAATGTATATTACTCCTGTATAATTTAATAACAATTATTTGACCATTATACATGAGGATAAACTACCATCAACAAAGGAAAAGTACAAGGTATGGGGTTTTTATCTCACTCCTTATTCACATGAGATTCATGCCATATTCCCACTATTACCTTTTGTGTGGTGTATGTACTTCCCATAATTGTATTCTTTGTGTAATAAACATTAATTTATGTGTATTTACATATTCATGTCTGATACCTCTTTCAGGTGGCGTATGTTTCGTAATTTACCAAATTGGTAAGGGTTTATTTCACAATCTCTTCATTATTCGAGATTGTTTATATGTAATTATCTACTAGGACCTCTTTATCATCCACATCCATGTTTCTTAAAAATTTATATCAAAACATTCTTACTATTTTATAGAATATGGGTTAAAGTCATTTATACCCTTGTTTGAATTTTATTGATATGTTTATAAAGGAATCTTTCTGTCATTTTCCAAACAAGGTCCTTTTTAACCTTTTCGACAAAATTAAGGTAAGAATGTCTTTTCTAATTTATACGACGGGTGCGGCTATTTTACGCTATTATAAAATATTTGAAGCTTCCCTTACAAGATTATAAGAATATATTAAAATTAAATGTTTTCATTTATAATTATGTTACTTTTAAATGATTTCAAAAAAAGATATAATTCCCTCAAATAGTTTTGATTTGATCTATTTCAACATCCGTTGATAAATTTTACACTTGTTTGAACTTGATTTATTATGATAAAATCCTTCCATATTGTATTTAAGGTTTTATGATATTTTTTACTATAGATGAGTAATTTTTATGCCATTAATGGTTTATGATTAATGTTTAGGCTTTTCGTATGTAGTTTTCATAAGAATGTTTATGTTATATTTCATCCTCTTATTAAGACGAATGTGTTGGACTAGTTTGTTTCGGGTTTGAGGCTAGTAAAAGTAAGACCTCCGGGTTGGGGTCTAGTTACAACAGACCCTACGGGATGGTGTCTAGTTATTATAGGCACTCCGGGTTGGTGTCCGGTTATTAGAGGCACTCCGGGTTGGTGTCCGGTTATTAGAGGCACTCTGGGTTTGAGTCCAGTTACAGAGGCTCTCCAGGATGGAGTTCGGTTACAAAGGCTCTCCGGGTTGGGTTCTGGCTATAGTTATCCCTTAGGACTTGGCGTGAGGCCTTGACACAGAAATTAAAGTTCTGCATTATGCATTTCCTTCATTATTAATGTGGTTATTTATATTTCATGTCATTATTCGATTAGTAGAATATCCATGTGAATATGTAAATGGAATTAATTCATATTATTTCATCCATATAATGGTGAAGTTTAAGTTTAAAAGGATTTTGATTTCGTTATACATTGTCTTAAATGTTTATTCTTATTTATGAATGTTTCCGCTATATTTTTATCCTTACTGATCATCTGAGATGACCGCTTTCAATGTTTTATTTTCCCTGGATGTGAAGAAGTAATTTATGAATGACCTGCAAAAATATTATGAGGGGATATTAAGAAAAGATGTTGTTGTAGTTTTTTTATATTATGATGTAATATAATGCATATGAATATATCTATTTCTTCCAAGACTAACAAACTAATCAGTCGTTTGATACTTGATCTGTAACAGCCCAAGATTTTATGAAAAATATTTATTTTTTTTCACTAATGTCTTGTGTTGTACGCTACACCAAAAGGAGCTTTCACAACACGCATCCTTGACTTTCCTTGCATTACACGTAATCGCAACCTTCCTCGATAGCGTGTGTAGTACGCAATACTGAGTTTCACGAAACAACGATATGCTATTAAAATATTATTAAAACTAGCCGTTATGAATAGTAATAACCACTTTTTAAAATTTTAGAAATTTTAGCTCTCAAAATGGACTTCATTTATGGATTCGGAGTATTGAATTTAGCCTAAGGTGAAATTTTGGTACTTTTCGGATAACTTTCATATTCTGATGAATAGTAAAATTTACTAAATTTTAATTAATAACATCTTTTTTAATCGAAATAATTAATATTGATAAATTATTAATTTGAGTGGTTTTAAAGTATATTTAGAATCTATTTTTACAATTTAATATAATGTTGGTCATTGGATGTAATTTCACATTTAAAGCAGTTATAAACAAGTGTCAATCTTTTGATAGTTATTATCTCTTAAAAACACGCTATTTGTTGTGACAGCGGAAATTAATTTAATTAATGCAACTTATATGTTGGGAATTTTGTAAAATAGAAATCATTTTTGAATTCGGAATATCAATTATATCTTAGGGTGAAATTTTGGCATTTTTCTGAAAAACTTCAATTTTTGATGAATAGTGAAACCACTAAGTGGTAGGTTAAAAACTGAATTTTGCATAAAACATAATTTTACCGCTTCTGTGAATGGAATTTCGAAAATCCGACAGACACGGTTGATATCAGTAAGTAAAATTTGGTTCAATGAGATAAAAATAATTTTTTGGTGAATAGTAACTTTTTACTTTTTTTAACTGCTGTTAATAGTAAATAGGGTAACTAAGGGTAAATATGATATTACTATTACCCTAACACATGTAATAATTCTATTGGACAAGTTTAATTTGACCAAAAACAAGCTTAGGAATAAATTATGACCATTTAGGCCCACTTGGATTAGATTAGGACATTTATTATTATTTAATTCAAAGAAGAGTTAAAAGAGTTAAAATCAAAATTTATTTACTAAAACATTTTTAATATAGGGTTATACATAATATAAATTAGATTGTAAAAATTCATTAGGAAGATAAAAAGATTTCAAATATAATGGTATTTTATTTGTAATTTTTAGACATCAAATAATTTAATTTATTTATGACACAAAGATGATGCAGTAATTATCTTATTAATGAAATATTGACATAATTGATGTTATAAACACCAAAATGAATGTAATTTGAGACTTTTTATGAATTCCACTAATTTTCTAGGTTACTATGATATATTAGTGTTGCTTTAATAAACTTGGTTTGAACATATGATTCTGTTATGACTTTCACAAAAATCATATATCAAATAGTGTCAAAATTGACACAAAATAGTTTTTAAATCAAATACTATATTATTAATTGTTATTTTATTCCTAAAAATCTACGGTTCGGCCAAATGACTTAGATAAGGATATATATATTAATAATAAACAATTTGGGGTTCGTTTGACATGTTATAGTAAGTGTATTAACCATATAGTGTAAGAAAACAAAAAGACACGGTAAAAGTTAAATTTTTTAACTTAGGGTTAAATCTAATTGATAAGGTTAAAATAATACCCTAAACTTGTCTAAATCCTATTGGATTATAGGATTTCGACCCATCCCCACTTTAGATTCGAAATAAGACCCTTTGGAACCATTATAAACCGATTTTGACTTTAATATAAAATAATATTTTGAGATATTCCTAAGGTGCCCCTCTCCTCCCTTATAAAAGGGCACCTCCTCCCCCTCCTCCTCACACCAAATTGAGCACTCAAGCTCGGCCAACCCCTGACATTTTCTCCTCTCCACTTCCCTAGAATAATCCTAGAGGTCCTGGTTTTCTTCAATGACCAATCTTAGTTCCCTAAGTGGAGGATTCAAAGAGGTGTTCCAAAGAAGAGGTAATATCCATTACCGATCTTTTCAATTTATTTCTTCTTCAACTTCTTCTTCATTAGTTGTTTCATTATGAAGTAATAACATCAGTATCACTCATATACTGATATGTTATTATAAGTATGAAACAACCCTATTTCACCATCTATCCATCCTACGGAAAAAGAAATCACCGCGCGTGCGTACGTACGTAATACCGTCTCCACGCCGTGGTGTAATCTATTTTCCACCACCACCTTACATGGATGGGTATAATGGTGTAAAGAATAACTATACATAGTTATTACAACATCATATTGATTCTGATATATTGTATAATCCACTCCAATTCAATTCAATATTTATGGAAATGATATCATCGCTCGTGCGTACGTACGGACTACCGTCTCCACGATGCGATCGGATTCATTCTCCATGTTAACCATTTAAGAATGATTATAATGTATATATAAGAAATAATAATGAAATATATGACTTTATAAAGCTACTGGATTTATGTATATATATATATATGTATGTCATCTACTTACTTCCATTCAAGACAATAAGGAAAGGAAAACAGCGTTCATGCGTACGTACGGACTACCGTCTCCATGAACGGTGTTTTTCATTTCATTTATCTATCTATTATATATATATATATACTGAATATATATGATATATAAATCATATTTTATATTCTGGAAGTAAGTAAATCATGATATAAGTAATAATAATGTCAATAACAACAAGTCAAAACACCTACGATAAATGAAACGATTTTACCCAAAACGCTTCTTTAACATGGAATTTACAAAAGAACGGGTAATATAATGTCATAAGTGAACCATATATGATATAATAACAATGAATATGATTCTTTAATAAGTCAATGAAATTATTTAAATCATTATATAGGAGGTTCGGACACATACGAAGCAAATCAGACCTAAGGTAAGGGAAATATCACAATCTCATTTTTATACGAGATTGTTTATTCGTAAGTATTTACTAGGGTGTATTTTATCATCCACATCCATGTTTCATCAATATGTAATATTATTTACATCCACCTACAATTGTTTAAATCTATTTTTACCCTTCGGTGAATTTTTAGTAAAAGAAATGAAAGGAATCTTTTGTCGTTTTTCGTACGAGGTACATTTTGACTTTTCCAACAAAAGTACGAAGAATGTTTTTTTAACTTATATGGAAAGAATGGATTTTTAAAACATTATTTCCAAGAATCTTCCTTTATAAGTTTTCAAGTTTATTTTTAATCAACTTCTTTTAGTTTATAATTGTATGACATGTTAAGAAAAGAAAAGTGTTTTTCAAGAAGAACCGATATTTTCCTCAAGAATGGAGTTCAAGTGTTTTATCAAAATTATTTTCCATCATAGATAATAAAGGGTTCTGTTTTATCCCTATTATTACATTGATTTGATTATGTTGTGATGGAATTATTTTTATGAATTCCTTTATCTTATATGAATTGTTTTGTGATGTCATGTTGTTTAAGGATCCCATTTTTATTACATGGGTTATGCAATGATATATTGTTTATGATTATGTGGCACACATAAGAAAGGATTCATTATAAGATGGGTGGGACCTATATCTCCCTCCAATGTATTGGGTAAAGATTTTATATCTCATGAGATAGACATGGCTGGAATGGTAGGTTATACCGGTTCAGTGAAACAGGACTGAAACGAGGGTTACTTGATTCAGAAAGGGACTTTGTCCACTAAGATAGTCTTGGCAATGAGTCTTGACTAACAAGAAATGATTTTCCATGATTATGTGTGCATGCCACAAAGTTTCAAGTTTTATGTTATGATTATGGGGATCTCATTTTCACTTCTATGATTTATTCCATGTTAAGATGTTAGGATCTCTTTTGCAGGTTTTTTGATTTTCAAAAAGATATGATATGATTTTTATTTCCTTTATTTTCCCTTACTGAGCATTTGAGCTCACCCTTTTATGTTTTCTTTTCCCCAGGATATAAAGAAAGGTTTTAGGTAAAAAAAACAAGATCTTTATGGGAGATGTTGAAGAACTTTCACCACGATTAGAAGATTACGTTCCGAGTTTCCAAAGACACTAAAATATTACGATCCTTGTGTGTGTGTTTTTGTTATGTACTAAGTATTCTGAAAATGTAATGTAATGTCAATGTACGTCAGGCTTCGGGTCTCTACAGTTGGTATCAGTGGAAAGGTTTAGTCAACCTTTGGAAACTAGGATGCGAAAACGTTAGTGAGATCCCTATAGATATTTCTAAGGTATGTCTAGGGATGTCCCTAAGGTTAAGTATACGTATAGGTTATAGTACTAGAATTATGCTAAAGATCATAGAATTAATCCTAAGATGTTAGATATTGAAGGTACTCCCCCTTTATTATGTTGTTTTCCCTAGCATGATTTTTGCCTCTCACACTATTCTTTTTGGGTTTTAGACGATGGCTGGAACACGAAGGAACCGTGTTGATCAATGCAATGGACAATGCAATGATTGTCCTCCTGAACAAACAAATGATATGGGAGATGGAGTGCAAAATCTTATTGCTATACTTACACAATCTATGAATCATTCTGGACATCCAAATGAGCAGAGAAGGGAACAATATTCTATTGAGTCCTTCATGAGGCAACGTCCACCTTATTTCAGTGGGTCTTCTGATCCACTTGTTGCTGAACAATGGATCAGTACCACTGAAAAGATATTTTCAGTTCTTCAATGTTCTGAACATGATAAAGTCATCTTAGCAGTATATCGTTTGGAAGGTGAAGCTGATCAATGGTGGAATTTTATCAAGAATACGAGGCCAAAATATGAAATTGAGTCCATGGAATGGGACGAGTTCAAGAACTTATTTCTCAATAAGTACCTCCATCATATTCTTCGAACAATGATGGAGAAGGAGTTTATTGAACTAAAGCAAAAGGATGATAAATCTGTTGGTATATACGAAGCGAATTTTACAAGACTTGCAAGGTATGCATCTGGCATTATCATCCAACCTGAAAGTAAAGTTGATCGATTTTTCAGTGGCTTAAAACCAAGTCTTCGAAGGGCATTAACTATAAAAGACTTCAGTAGCTATGAAGAAATTGTGCGTTGTGCTATCAAGGTAGAAATGGAAGTTGGTGTTACATATCCATCTCATGGTTTTGACAAAAAACGAAAGATGGAGTTCAAGGAGAAATCTCAGAATAATGGTGAAAAGAAGATGAATGTTTCCTTATGCACAAAGTGTGGAAAGAAGCATGGTGGAGATTGTCTTAAAGGGACTAGAAAATGTTTTAAGTGTGGAAAAGAAGGTCATCGAGCAGCTGAGTGTCAAAGTAATGGAAAAAGGGTTTCTAATGATGTGAATAAAGCAAACACTGCAGAGAACGCACCACCAACACTTCAATGCTTCAAGTGCAAGGAAATGGGGCATTATGCTAATAAATGCCCTAATCCAAGGGTTAGTGATGATCAACATGAGCAACCACTGAAGGAAAAGGACAAAGGGAAGTCACATGCGATCACTATTGGCAATGTTGAATTTGACAACGATGTGGTGGAATGATTAAGTGTTTATGTAATGGGATTTCGAAATAATGTTGTATTATTGAGTATTGCAATATTTATTGATGTGGTATTCAAAGTGATTGATATATTTTGGAAATAAGATGATATGCGCATAATGAAGGGTAAATGAGAAAATGAAATGTTTAATAGTATTCATGAGCTCATGATTGATATAAGGACTAAGTGATATCATGGTTTGAGTATATAGAATTTTGAGGATTTTGGTATGTGGAAAGTGTTAACTTTAAACTGCATTCATGTTTTCACTATGGTATTCAAGAGAATACATGATTAAGGACTTTGAATGATTGGAATGTGACCAACAAAACATATCTTATGATATATGGGAGTGGACTGTAGTATTATGGATAAGCCTAAAGATTGGAATGGATAATGTTGGACATAAGTGAGTATTGTTTAAGGATATATGTTTTTTTTCCCGATATTATTGATGGGATGTTATAGTAATGTAGTTTTAGAAAATGGACAACCTGCAGGACGGGCGACAACCCATCGCGTCGGACAAGGCTGTGGGAATCGAACCCACAACCGAAGTGCGACTGGCCTTTATCGCCTACCACTGGCCTACAGGAAGTCCCTGTTTAGTAGAAACTAGTTTTATTATATTAAGCAGTATGATATATGAAGTATAAGTCAATTTTAGGAACCATATGTGATTACTCTCACTATAGATCGACTTATGTATATAATTTTTGCTAACCTTCTGTTTGAGACAGATGGAATGACCCGTCATTCTATCACATGATCTGCTAACACTTCACGAATAACAAATTCAACTTCATTTATTTAAGAGATGAAGTGGAAATTGTTCAAGGCATGAAAAACAGTGAGATTGTACCAAAATAAAGTAAGTATTTATTCTAATTCAAATTTTCAACTTTAGGGAAATGATCTTGAAAACCAAAAATGTTGTCCTAGTGAACTTATACCTGGTGAATCAGATGGTACCTTATATCATAACAAATCTATGGATTTTTGATTACTGGCTTTTCCATAGCCATGTTCTCTACCACTCTCCATCAGAACATGATGGTTAGATTTCTCTTCCATATCCATATTTTCACCTATGTGGAAACCCAGTGATTAGTTTATTTGGGTAATCGTTACATTTCATACTTTAGTTTTTAAAGCCAAGTTTTGGTATTCCTTTTTACGATGTGGGTTTCTATTAAAGAAACTTTCGAATAGTAAACCATTTATAACCCCGACGAATTTTGAGGGCGAAATTCATTTTAAGGGGGGTAGAATGTAACAGCCCAAGATTTTATGAAAAATATTTTTTTTTATTTCAATAATGTCTTGTGTTGTACGCTACACCAAAAGGAGTTTTCACAACACACATCCTTGACTTTCCTTGCATTACACGCAATCGCAACCTTCCTCGATAGCGTGTGTAGTACGCAATACTGAGTTTCACGAAACAACGATATGCTATTAAAATATTATTAAAAGTAGTCGTTATGAATAGTAATAACCACTTTTTAAAATTTTAGAAATTTTAGCTCTCAAAATGGACTTCATTTGTGGATTCTGAGTATTGAATTTAGCCTAAGGTGAAATTTTGGTACTTTTCGGATAACTTTCATATTCTGATGAATAGTAAAAATTACTAAATTTTAATTAATAACAACTTTTTTAATCGAAATAATTAATATTGATAAATTATTAATTTGAGTGGTTTTAAAGTATATTTAGAATATATTTTTACAATTTAATACAATGTTGGTCATTGGATGTAATTTCACATTTAAAGCAGTTATAAACAAGTGTCAATCTTTTGATAGTTATTATCTCTTAAAAACACGCTATTTGTTGTGACAGCGGAAATTAATTTAATTAATGCAACTTATATGTTGTGAATTTTGTAAAATAGAAATCATTTTTGAATTCGGAATATCAATTATAGCTTAGGGTTAAATTTTGGCATTTTTCTGAAAAACTTCAATTTTTGATGAATAGTGAAACCACTAAGTGGTAGGTTAAAAACTGAATTTTGCATAAAACTTAATTTTACCGCGTCTGTGAATGGAATTTAGAAAATCCGACAGACACGGTTGATATCAGTAAGTAAAATGTGGTTCAATGAGATAAAAATAATTTTTTGGTGAATAGTAACTTTTTACTTTTTTTTACTGCTGTTAATAGTAAATAGGGTAACTAAGGGTAAATATGATATTACTATTACCCTAACACATGTCCTAATTCTATTGGACAAGTGTAATTCGACCAAAAACAAGCTTAGGAATAAAATATGACCATTTAGGACCACTTGGATTAGATTAGGACATTTATTATTATTTAATTCAAAGAAGAGTTAAAAGAGTTAAAATCAATGTTTATTTACTACAACATTTTTAATATAGGGTTATGCATAAGATAAATTAGATTGTAAATATTAATTAGAAAGATAAAAAGATTTTCTACATAATGGTATTTTATTTGTAATTTTTAGACATCATATAATTTAATTTATTTATGACACAAAGATGATGCAGTAATTATCTTATTAATGAAATATTGAAATAATTGATGTTATAAACACCAAACTGAATGTAATTTGAGACTTTTTATGAATTACACTAATTTTATAGGTTACTATGATATATTAGTGTTGATTTAATAAACTTGGTTCGAACATATGATTCTGTTATGACTTTCAAATAAATCATATATCAAATAGTGTCAAAATTGACACAAAATAGTTTTTAAATCAAATATTATATTATTAATTGTTATTTTATTCCTAAAAATCTAAGGTTCGGCCAAATGACTTAGATAAGGATATATATATTAATAATAAACAATTTGGGGTTCGTTTGGAATGTTATAGTAAGTGTATTAACCATATAGTGTACGAAAACAAAAAGACACGGTAAAAGTTAAATTATTTAACTTAGGGTTAAATCTAATTGATAAGGTTAAAATAATACCCTAAACTTGTCTAAATCCTATTGGATGATAGGATTTCGACCCATCCCCACTTTAGCTTCGAAATAAGACCCTTTGGAACCATTATAAACCGATTTTGACTTTAATATAAAATAATATTTTGAGATATTCCTAAGGTGCCCCTCTCCTCCCTTATTAAAGGGCACCTCCTCCCCCTCCTCCTCACACAAAATTGAGAACTCAAGCTCGGCCAACCCCTTCCATTTTCTCCTCTCCACTTTCCTAGAATAATACTAGAGGTCCTGGTTTTCTTCAAAGACCAATCTTAGTTCCCTAAGTGGAGGATTCAAAGAGGCGTTCCAAAGAAGAGGTAATATCCATTACCGATCTTTTCAATTTCTTTCTTCTTCAACTTCTTCTTCTTTAGTTGTTTCATTATGAAGTAATAACATCAGTATCACTCATATACTGATATGTTATTATAAGTATTAAACAACCCTATTTCACCATCTATCCATCCTACGGAAAAAGAAATCACCGCGCGTGCGTACGTACGGAATACCGTCTCCACGCCGTGGTGTAATCTATTTTCCACCACCACCTTACATGGATGGGTATAATGGTGTAAAGAATAACTATACATAGTTATTAAAACATCATATTGATTCTGATATATTGTACAATCCACTCCAATTCAATTCAATATTTATGGAAATGATATCATCGCTCGTGCGTACGTACGGACTACCGTCTCCACGACGCGATGAGATTCATTCTCCATGTTAACCATTTAAGAATGATTATAAAGTATATATAAGAAATAATAATGAAATATATGATATTATAAAGAAACTGGATTTATGTATATATATATATATGTATGTCATCTACTTACTTCCATTCAAGACAATAAGGAAAGGAAAACAGCGTTCATGCGTACGTACGGACTACCGTCTCCATGAACGGTGTTTTTCATTTCATTTATCTATCTATTATATATATATATATACTGAATATATATGATATATAAATCATATTTTATATTCTGGAAGAAGTAAATCATGATATAAGTAATAATAATGTCAAGAACAACAACTCAAAACACCTACGATAAATGAAACGATTTTACCCAAAACGCTTCTTTAACATGGAATTTACAAAAGAACGGGTAATATAATGTCATAAGTGAACCATATATGATATCATAACAATGAATATGATTCTGTAATAATTCAATGACGTTATTTAAATCATTATACAGGAGGTTCGGACACATACGAAGCAAATCAGACCTAAGGTAAGGGAAATATCACAATCTCATTTTTATACGAGATTGTTTATTCGTAAGTATTTACTAGGGTGTATTTTATCATCCACATCCATGTTTCATCAATATGTAATATTATTTACATCCACATACAATTGTTTAAATCCATTTTTACCCTTCGGTGAGTTTTTAGTAAAAGAAATGAAAGGAATCTTTTGTCATTTTTTGTACGAGGTACTTTTTACTTTTCCGAAAAAAGTACGAAGAATGTTTTTTTTAACTTATACAGAAAGAATGGATTTTTAAAACATTTTTTCCAAGAATCTTCCTTTATAAGTTTTCAAGTTTATTTTTAATCAACTTCTTTTAGTTTATAATTGTATGACATGTTAAGAAAAGAAAAGTGTTTTTGAAGAAGAAAGGATATTTTCCTCAAGAATGGAGTTCAAGTGTTTTATCAAAATTATTTTCCATCTAAGATAATAAAGGGTTCTATTTTATCCCTATTATTACATTGATTTGATTATGTTGTGATGGAATTATTTTTATGAATTCCTTTATCTTATATGAATTGTTTTATGATGTCATGTTGTTTAAGGATCCCATTTTTATTACATGGGTTATGCAATGATGTATGGTTTATGATTATGTGGCACACATAAGAAAGGATTCATTATAAGATGGGTGGGACCTATATCTCCCTCCAATGCATTGGGTAAAGATTTTATATATCATGATATAGACATGGCTGGAATGGTAGGTTATACCGGTTCAGTGAAACAGGACTGAAATGAGGGTTACTTGATTCAGAAAGGGACTTTGTCCACTAAGATAGTCTTGGAAATGAGTCTTGACTAACAAGAAATGATTTTCCATGATTATGTGTGCATGCCACAAAGTTTCAAGTTTTATGTTATGATTATGGGGATCTCATTTTCACTTCTATGATTTATTCCATGTTAAGATATTATGATCTCTTTTGCAGGTTTTTTGATTTTCAAAAAGATATGATATGATTTTTATTTCCTTTATTTTCCCTTGCTGAGCATTTGAGCTCACCCTTTTATGTTTTCTTTTCCCCAGGATATAAAGAATGGTTTTAGGTAAAAAAAAGAAGATCTTTATGGGAGATATTGAAGATCTTTCACCACGATTAGAAGATTACGTTCCGAGTTTCCAAAGACACTAAACTATTACGATCCTTGTGTGTGTGTTTTTGTTATGTACTAAGTATTACGCAAATGTAATGTAATGTCAATGTACGTCAGGCTTCGAGTCTCTACATGATCATTTCTTATCATGCCAATGTTATGTAATAATTCACCGACTCTGGGTGACTGGGGTCCGGGCGTTACACTGAGATTCTTTTTCTCTCACATGGACCCCCTCTTGTTCATCCTTAAAACACATAGTGTTTTCTTAGACCCCATATGCATGGAGATTGATTGGAATTATTGTATTCAAATGGAATTATGAGGCGTTCATACCTTGTTTCTCACATCGTCCAAGACCCACGTGAGCTTCAGGATTTACCACTAGATATTTCATTGATATGATGGAAATGAAGTAATCAAAACATGTAATATAACTCATGAATGGAACCAACATAAAAAATAAAATAATGAAAGTATTTTTATGAGTTAACACAATTTACAATGGACAAGGATTAGCCCCTCCCATAGATGGGTTGACCTCTTCAATGGAGCATCCCAGCTTCACTACACTAAAGATCATGGCATCCATGATATGCTTTTTCCTATTAATCTCCAACTTTTCCTAGATGAAGATGGGGCATAGTTCATAGAAATTTATTCCAAATAAATCCTTGTCATGTTGGATAATAACCATATATTGTTATACATTCCTCGTCTATTGGTTATCCTCTCACAACTAGGACTTTAGTCGCGATCTTAGTCTCAATTGTTCTTCGAAGAAAGCCGAATTATTATTCTCACATTCCTTAAACCTTTGGAAATCATTATCACCCTCATTGAGTCTCTAGATTTTGAAATACTTCTTGTACTTCTATCACACACTATAGACACAGTCATTTTCCCATATTTCCTATTCTATATAGTCTCAGAAGATAATTTGAGTACGATAGGCATCAACTCCACTGATGCTAAGTTCGCACTACCGGGAACGAAGCCTCACCATCTGGTTTATCAATTATTCATATGGGGTTTCCACAATGAAGACCTTGATAATTATCCATGATATACGACGAACGAACATTTTATCCTCTTCATCAGAATCGGTCTCATCCAAATACTTGAGGTCGGTGGGTTCATATATGAGGAAAGCCTCCAAGAATTCAACAGTTGGATCATCGTCTATGTCTGGTTGTGTAAGTTGAGTCCCATGTCATCTGATTTATCCTCTTTATTAGATTACACATTGATGATCTCATGTTTCTACTTGTTTATGGTCCCACTAACAATCGAGATCATTGTGGTTTGGTTAGTATGGGAATCCTCTTCCATTACCAAAAGTGTTCCCCTAAAAAAAGTGTGAGGGGCCCGAGCCATCCTATCCAATATGACACATTCCATTTGTTGAATTTTTCATATAAAAATACAAAGACATTAGTGGTCTGGTTTTAATGGAAAATAGTTAAAATTTATATACAGAATATTTACAGAGATCAAATAGCCCCTCTCTCCCTTGATCTGTTGCAGCTGGATCCCAAAGGAATGGACCCCCATATAAGTCTGTGAAATCTGAAGACTCCGAAATAACCACATAGGGAGTTGTAGTCATACCGGATGTTGTAATCACTGTTGTCATAGGTGCAGAACCCATAGTTGCATCAACTATTGGGTCTGAGAAGTTTTTGCTTATGAGGCTCTCTTACATAGGGGAAATGTCTGTTGAAAAGGATTATGTGAACTGAATGAGGACCACAGAACAATGTATTAGGGTTTAACTCAAGAGAATCCAAAAACTATCCCATCTTTGAGTTTTCATCCTCGCCATCCTCTAATGGGATCCATCAACCAGCCTCTCCTCCCTAGCAGAGATCTTATGATTCTTCTATTAGGGGGAAGTGATCCCTCAATTCCATGATAGAACACTATGGAGGGACTGTTTGATTGAGCATCATTTTCACCTAATCTATCATTGGATGAGGAGTACCCTGAGAGTGCACATTTTCCTCTTTCTTGGAGATGTAGTTATCCCCTTCCACTAGAGATATCAAAAATCCAACCCTAGTAGGGTCAATCTCTAACAGATCCATTCTGAGATAGTTCAGATAATGCCACATCTAGGAAGGATTTGGGGAATTTTATATTAATATCCCTGGTGTCTAAATAAATTAAGAAAATGGAATCCTTATGAACTTATATATGTTTTACCCACATCCTTAGAGCATGATGGGGTATCTTATGGATCCCATGGGTGATTTCCTTCTTGCTGACTTTTCTCCTCTAGGACCGCTAGGTCCGCTGCTGTCACCTACCTCTTAATCAATGTAGGTGTCACTGCTTCTGTAGCCTCACCACCACATAATTCTATTTCTAATTTCTGACTCCAACCTCGAGTGTGAGGAGGAAACATTTTACTAGCACTGATGGTCCATCTCTTCAACATCTCCCCTTGGTAATCTTCCTCCAAACTCATGGCATACTCTTTTACTATCCCATAGATAGTTGTGTGAAGAGGAAGCTCATTCTGCATCTTCCCATCCTCTCATGTGATCATAAGCCACATCTTACTCATCATATATGGATGAAACTCATAGTTCACTCCAAAGTATACATATTGGGTCAACCTCTGCATAAACTGGAACTGCCTTGCAATGTGGTGCATGGTGTATGGCTCATAGATAGGCTCATAATAAACCCGCACCACCAGAACTCCACCCAAAAAGGGTAAGAGATATGATAAATGCTCCTCAGTTCAGGGGTTGTCATCAGTTAATACACCATTTGGAAAAGAAATTAGACGAATTTGAATTCATCCGCCTTCTAGAGTTGGTTCAACACTAGCAGTGGGGTCATCTTGGCCGGGAAACTCCCCACTACATTAAAAATAGCTATTTGGATGTTTGGCCCTAGAAGATAAATGGGGTTATGGAATTCATAAATTCCCATATGTGCTACTATATTTCCATAGGAAATATGCAATTTCCCACGCTACCTATGTGGCTTCTTCACCTCACTATTATGCCACAATACATTGTATATCTTTTCGAACACTGGGAACCCCAGATAGATCTATTTCCCCATTTCCAGAACATACACCAAGATGAATGATTTCAGCTATACACATGTGTTTGTGTTTGAGACCGGAATCATCCAACCTCAGATCGGTGAAGAAATAATCCCACCAAACATAACATTTAGAAACTTCTTAGTGTTGACTTTGTCCCCCCTGGCACAACATCTATTGTCTATCTTCCATGGTTCCCAAATAATATTTCTCTTTACTACACTGGGATACCTTTTCACATGTGAGAGGCCTCACTTGTAGCCTCCTTAGTACTTCCTCCCCTACAGTGAAAGGCCCTAATGACAAGTTGATGAAGCACTTAAACCACCAAATTAAGTGGACATCCCTCATTGATTTCTTTTCCTCTCCCAGCACGAGATCCATCAATGCCTATTCCAAAAGTGACATCTGTTCTGGATCCTCCCATGTACTCTTGGGGGGTAGGAACTCATCATACATCACCCCCAATATCGGAATCCTTATGATCTTGTGAAGGTCTCATAGCCTGATACCAACATCCAAATAGTGAAGATGAAATATGTTCGTCCTTGATGGCCGCATACTCACCAACTCTTGAATCAAGTTCTATAGTATGTAAATATGGAACTGGGAGGTCCATGAAAATTCATATTACCCTACACACATTATCCATGTCTAGAACTCCTACCCAGAGGAACAAAACCCATAATCCCATGCCCAATTGTCTGAAAAATTATTTCCATAGCGCATGTCCAAATAATCATTCCACACATTCTTCGTGTTCTCCATAGCCTCTTTGATGATGGCGTGGTAATGTGGACAAGATACCTCAGGCTCCAACACCTTCGAATCGATGTTGTTAACATGGTTATAAATTCATTTATCATTGATATGTGTGTGATCCTCCCATGTACTACCACTGGCATCACTGAACCATTGGCACTGGCATGACATTATCCTGATCTAATTGGATGGCTCATTCCTACATTCTTCATGAATGAAAAAAATAATCCCTCAGACCAAATCCATATAGAGGAAATGTTTTTCAAAGAGGGTTATTATTTGAGCTATATTAAAAAAACCCCACTAGGGATTCATGGTCTGAATGGATCCCCAAACATTCCACAATGACTATGTTATCCTCCATTTTTACCCTCCGGGAAACATCAGCAAGGATCCCCTATCACCTTCTTGGTGATATATTCTTTCCCAAGATAGAAGAAATTATTTTTGTTGGATTCCAAAGCTCTATCTTAGATCTTGGTTGCAGAGACTGGTTGTAGAGCTCTACCACAAACCACACAGACACAACATGTGAAGGGAACAATAACAAATTATGAAGACTTGATATGATGATCTGAGAAAAACGTTACTTGATTCGAAAATAATGGTCGTAGAGGGTACGAAGCTTCGCAAATCAAGATCTCATGAAAAAATATATAGGGATAGGTAAGGAAAAAATAGGGGATATGTTCCCTATTTTATAGGCGATGAACTCCATGATTCACTATGTGCCTATCCATGGTGAGCGTCATGGAGTTCTAAACCCGTGCATTGCCTATCCACATCGAGACCTGACATCGCAATATCACATTGTAATTTTCCTAAAAATTTGGCCATCTAACCTTAGAATTTTACCCCCATTTTCTCCTCCACTCCATGTCCGGGGTGGGGGTTTATTGGAGCCATAATATGTGAATGGGGAAAATATTCAAAGAACAAAAAATACCAAAAAGGGCTACTTCGCGAAGAAACATCACAATGCCATTTTGCATCAGGTTTGGCACAATTCCAATCAGCAACACGACCAGTGCTAATTTGTGGCCACCCCAGCAATCAACACTGTGAAAAGTGATATTTCACACTGTGTCAATAAATAAATTGTATGGAGTCTTCATGTTGTAGAGAGAAGATGATTTCCTCAAATATTTCTTATAAATTGACAGATGGCTCTGCGAGCACCATAGAGTGAATGAAGGAAGCATTTACTCCGTAGAGGGGATTATAGTCAACTTTGGGTTTGTATCAAACATGACACAATCCTCCGCCAATGGAGAACTGTAAGTGCCTTCATATCACAATATCATATCTTTAAACCACCTCTATCCTATATATACTAGACTTACCCAAAACTAAATGGTTGGATACCCTGACCATTCCAACTTCTGAGCTCTGAAATCATGTAACACCCTCTTCTCGAGTAATCATTGATAAAATGGACTCCTTATGGTAATTTAGAATTGAAAAATACCTTTATATTATCTCATATTCAACCCTTATTAATTTAGGTATGAACGCTGTGAAGGCCACAAGCAATTTGAATGGAAGGAGATCCAATGGGAACTCATGTATTTTCAATGTACTCATGCATCGCAGAGTACCTTACATACTTATGTTAATCCGATGCTAAGGCATGATCACTGTGATTCCACGAAGAAAATTTCTTCATAATTCGATACGTTTCAAGGAACCTTTTCTCCCCAAAGCCCTACTTCAAAAAAAACATTAACTTCACAATGAAATCTTTAAATTCATGTATACTCATTGCCAATCTAGACCAATCCACATCACAAATCGTTACCCTTCACAGAGTATATTAACATTGTGGAGCACAAGAGCTTTGCAAGGTCCCAATCTGTGAACCCATTTTCTCCACAGACCCTTCTCTCGTAAGGGCCTCCATGTTATACGAAGTGATTTCAATGTCCCCTGGGTGGGGCTTCTTATTTTTCTGCTTTGACTTATGATTATTTTCACAGGAATGATAATTTCTATTGCTTCTTCAAAAATACACACTAACATGAGGCCCTCAATGAATCACTCCACAACCCCATATCCATAATGAATTTAGAGTGTCTTCTCTTAAGAAATTTCTAATGTGCACTAGTAATATATGTGTTAGGTGTAAGGAGTTAATCCTCATCATCTGAGAACCAGAATGTTAAACTACCAAGCATCATTGTCCCTATAAAATGATGTTAAACTGTAGCCTCACCCCATGCGATATACATGGGGTGCACAACCCTGAACATTTTCCACACCCACTAGCCTACCCTGAAGTGTGATCTTCTTCGCAACTAATGAGTACCTTTTTTCATGGAATGAAACCTATCCATGGGGAAGGGAAACCACCCTAGGGTAATCCCCTAGACTTTTTTGTACGAGGTAACACCCATGATCTTCATGTCTTCTTCCATTAACAAAGACTAGAGGAGAGGTGGGCACAAGGGACTCTCAATGCCTCGTCCCCCTACCTCTACAAATTATTTCGATCGGGCCTCTATCCAGGGGTAAGTCCAAATCTACATATCCCAGGGCTACTAATCATGTGTAATCCTCATTAAATTCCTCATAGATGAATATTTTATAACATGATCATCAAAACGTTTTTTCATCTTGTTTATCAAACTGTGCATGAATCATGTGAGCTTAGAATGTGCATGAATCATGAGAGCATTTTTGGGATTCCTCTGTTTTTAATTACCATCCCTCGCCACCATAATATGTGGAAATTAATCCTTTATCTTTCCTATCTTGGTACATAATATGTGTTTATATGATTCAAGACTCCCAGGACTCATTTTCAACAACATCACATCGGTTCACCCTTATCCTGCAAGACGTTAAACTCTAAGCTTTAAAACTATTTGGGTTTCGATCCTTGTCTCCATGATAGGTAATGTAGCATTCCTCCATAAGGATCAAACAAAAACACTAGTAAAACTATTCAAACTATGTGGGTTTTGATCATTGTCTCCTAGAAATGGTACGCTGGAGGCCTCATTGAGGATCTACCCCAGACACTGGTAAAAACAATCAGAACGACATGGGTTTTGATACTTGTCTCCTAGTCATGGTACATAAGAATACTCTACAAGGTTAAACATAAAATTTAGGTAAAATAATGGAAGAACATGGGTATTGATCATTGTATCCATGATAGGGAACGTAGGAATCCTCCTTAAGGATTATCCGAAAACACTAGTAAGTCTATTTTAACTACATGGGGTTTGATCCCTCTTTCTTAGACATGGAACATAGGAATCCACCAAAAGGTACAACACCCAACACTAGAGATACATTTTGAACAATGTGGGTTTTGATCCTTGTCTCCTATATATTTTATGTAGAAAGCCTCACTGAGGTTCAACACCAAATTTTAGTAAAATTTGGTGTCCCCTTTGCTATTACCCACATCCTTGGTCTGTCCCTTAGTGGTGTTGGACTAGTTCTCAGGCATCTAGCCCCATGTAACCCCTAGAATATCATTAGGATGATATTATCTGTGTACACCCATATTATATAACCACATCCTATAATATATATACATTGATTCCCTATGCCAGGGTTATGTAAGAAGCCTCTCTATTGTTCAAGCCCCATACTCATGTCCAATCATGGCCTCTCTCTTTAGAATTTGTTTTTTAGGAAATTCATGCCCCTACCTAGGGGGTTATACTTCTTTAATATCCCATATTTGAGTCCATTGTCATGGGGAAGCTCTTCGGGTGTCGCACCGCACCACCAAACGTTGTGAACATTGATTCCCTACCATAGTGATACATAGGAAGACACTTCTTAGTTCAATCCCAACATCACCTTCATATTTAGTTTGGTTCCATCCCCATTAGTTCTATCCTCGGACACTCCCTCCATATACAACATGATTCGTTCCAAGGTCACAAAATCTAGATAAAATCAATCAATCCACCCAGGAAACTAAACAGTCATAATTCCCACACAATCCATAACCATCCACACAAGAGTGTCTCTATTGAGATGGGTTGTTATCCATTTTTATTCCCCAACACGTCTCTGGGTTTTGGTCCTTTGTACTCAACTTGTGTCATCACCTCTTCGAACATTGTGGGTTTTGATCCCTATCTTCTACACATGGTATGTTGGAAACCTCCCTGAGATTCAATCCTAGCCAATGGAAAACATTGTTCTTCCCCTTTTTGGGGTGCTCATGTCTTGATCCACCCTCAGTGGTTTTCAGATCAACCTTTGTTGTGTGATATCTCTCATTTATGGGACAAGCCACTTAGGATCCATCCTCAATGTGATTTCTAGTCCATTATTAGGTAAATATTCTTGATGCTACCTCTTATGGATATACCAATCTAATCCATATCTTTAGGAAATTTTGATCACCCTCATTCAGTGTATACATGACATTATACTCGGGATATACCTTGTGTTAAACCTGAGATGCGTAGGGAAAACCATAGAAGACACACCATTGGTGTAACCGTCTCCTCTAGATGCTAAACTCGTTGATGTCCATGTGTTTAAAATGGGAATATGATGAAAACCTCAGGAACATTCCAATGGAATATAATTCCCTGAACTCGATGTGGGATTCTTTAGGCTTCCACACCCTCGATAATCCATATCATAAGTGGAAAAAACCAATATGCATCAGTGTTTTAGCGTCCATACATGACAATGATTTCCAACAAGACAACTACCATAATTTATGGATGTTTCCTTGACCTATACCAATGGAATGTCCTGATAGAATATTGTAATTAACTAAATTTCATAAGATATGGAACCAGGAATGAGACTCACAAACAACATCTTAAATATATGATGGATACCTAGATTAGGTGATGAATTCAAAGGAGGTATCCATAGAAGGAGAGATCGATAACCCATCATCATATTTCGATCAAGGAGAAAACATCCCTGAAGAAGCAGCAGTGGTTTCCTGCCATTGGAAGTAAGGTACAAAAGGTGATATCCAGCATATCGCAGTACGATGGAGTTAACCCAGAAGAAAGTGTTAGAAAAAATTATTCTTGATCATATAACATTATACATGATAAAAAAGTTGAACACTCAGTGAGATTCCTATGAATGAAAATTATAAAAGGATGGAATTTTATGAATGTTAATGTGGTAATAACCATATATGAAAGAATATTTAGATTCTTAACATTCAAGAAGGTTAGAGGAATCACTTAGTAGAATATCTAAAATAGATGGAAAGATGATATCAATGTGGAAATAAAGGCCAAAACACATTTAATTAACAAGGAAGTTGTTTTCTTATTTTTTGGTAATTGGGAATTATCTGATTGAATTACCTAATCTAATATATATACCCTAGACCAAGCAAGGAACTATTTTATACCAAATCAGTGATGTGAAATGGTTGATGTATTTATGTATTGGGATTATGGAATTATTCTATAGAATTATTTTTACAAATGGAACTTCGATTATAATAATCATGAAACATCGCAAAATTGTATTAATTTTTGATGAATATATGACATAATGATATATTATCATTGATTTTATGGATACCATCATGGTTTTATGAGTCTTTTTTTATTTTAGGTTAAAAAAATTTGAATCCTTTTATGTTTTATGTAACTTGATTTTCAGGTGAAACATGATATTTCGAGTGGTATTTTACATTATGGAATCATATATTACATATTTGTTTAAAATAAAATATTAAATTATAATAATAATACTACATTTTTTGGAGATGTAAAATAATGGGTTTTCAAGATAGAAACCAATGTAATTGATTAGGTTTAAAATTGGGAGATACTATTGAGGTATTAGATATCATTGTATAATATGATAATATATGTGATAAAAAATTTGGTTTCAGAAAATAATGGAGGAAAAAAGTTTTTTTTTCTTTGGGATATTATGGGATCTGTTAGAATTTTATCATTGAGCATCAGGAATAAAAAATTCATTTTTTCAATATTCATTTCCGGGTGTAATAGTTAAATTATAAATTTATAATCATTACAGATGATAAAATTTGTCTTGTGAAATACAAATATATCAAGTATATTCTTATATATTCATGTATTGTAAAAGAACTCATAAACATTTATAGAAGGAACTTGAAACAAAAATATTCTATGATATCCTAAAAATATAGTGAATTATATGGTATTTTAAAACATCATATGTTTAGGGTAATTAGGTCTTTAACTTTCCATTTATCATTCACTTTCTTATGATCAGTGATCTCAATCACTCGTTATAATTATTTTTCCTTCTATTCCATTATTCTCTACACTTGTGAGAAATATTTTCTTATGTAGAAACATATATATGTGATGAATTTCATATTTCATTTTCCCACATTTTGTGTAAAGGTTTTGTTAAGCCTTTTTATGATGTGAGGGTTTCCTCAAATAATTTTCCAAACCCATGAATTTTGATATTAATATTAAATTAAGAGGAATTGTTTTGGGGGGGTTATAATGTATCACATCAATAATTTAAATGATTAACATTTTGATAAATAGTCTATATGACATGAAACACCAAGAATATAACATAATTTATCACCAAGAGGAAATATGATATATTTCATTCCATAAAAATTCAATATCATCGATAAAGTGTGGATGTAAATCCCTATTATTTTATAGAACATTATTTCTTCAAAGAAATTCAATAGCATGCACTACACGCAACACCGAGTTCAAGTGCACCACGAATTACCAAACTAACTGTTCAAAAGTTTATTTGAATAATATTAAATGAATTATAAATTTTATATATTCTATATAATTTTACCATCTATATTATCTGTTTCTTAGTCATAATATATGATTAAATTCATTTTTTCAGATAAAGGAAGATATTTTCAAAAAATTCAATTTTTCAGCTTCAAAATGGAGACCCATTTTTAAATCCAATATTTTCTATTTTTAAATATTCAATTTGACAAAAATAAACTTCTTCATTATAATAAGGACTTAAAAATTTAGTTTCAATAATTTTTTTTGTTTTTCTGATAACATTCATATTTGGGTGAATAATGAAAAATACTAAACTATAATTGAAAACAATTTTTTAATCAAAATAATTTATTGCGTTAAATTATACACATGAATGGTTTGGAAGTATAATTAGATTATATTTTTATCATTTAATTAAATTTTGGACATTATAACGAATTTAACATTTAAATTTGACATAAACACTTGTCAATCTTTTGAAGTTTTTAATTATTGAAAAACCGCTTTTTGGTTTGGACAATTAGAATTAATTTAAATTTAATAAATGAGTCTTATATTTTTCTGAATTTGGAAAACTATAATTCATTTTTGAATTTAGAATATCAAAATTAGCTTAGGGTAAATTTTGGGTATTTTTCTGAAAACATTCAATTTTTGATGAATAGTGAAAAAAATAAATTATTGTTTAACACTGAAATATTATTTATGTAATAAGTTATTTTATTTTAATTTATTTTAGGTCATAATATATAAATAGTAACTATATATGTTCAATTTAATTCATTGGAGTCATTTAATTATAATTATTTATATATATAATTTTATTGAACATTTTACCGTCTTTTATCCACCATCTAGGAGCATTTCAAAATTTTCATAAAACATAATTTTTCTGCTTCTATGATTTGAATATAAATTTTTTTATAAAATCTGTAAAAAACATTAATTAAAATTTTGGTCAATAAGATGAATATAATATTTACTGAATAGTAACTTATGAATGTTATTTACCATGGTTAATTATAATTAATTAAATTAAGGGTAAAAATGATATTATAATTACCCTAACACATGTTATAATTCTATTGGATTAGTTTACTTTGACCCAAAACAACATTTGTAATAAAATATGATCCTTTATGTCCACTTGGATCAAATTAAGACATTTATTATTATTTTATTTAAAGAAGAGTTAAAAGTGTTAAATTCTAATTTTATTAACTAAAACATTTTTAATATAGGGTTATACATATGATAAATCTTTCTATAAATATTCCTTAAAAATATATAACAATTTCCCACATATTGGTATGTTATTTATAATTTTGAGAGATAAAATAATTAAATTTATTTATGACACAATGATGATGCAGTAATTACCTTCATAATGAAATTTTAAAATAGTTTATATCATAAATATTAAAATAAATATAATTTAAATGTTTTTATGCCATATATGAATTTTCTAGGATAATATAATATATTGGGGTTGATTATATAATTGTTTTTTATGTGATAAATTTTTTATGACTTTCAAAAAAACAAAATACCAAATAGTGTCAAAATTGACAAAAATTAATTTTTTAAAAAAATACCATATTATTGGATGACAAAATATTCCTAAAAATATGTAGTTCAGCCAAAGGGATTAAATAAAATTATTTATTTCATTAATGAACCACTTTCAGTTCTCTTTGTAGTTTATAGTATGTTTATTAACCTTATATTGTTAATATACAAGATGACATGGTAAAATTTAAACTATTTAACTAATAGTTAAATCGAAAAGATAAGGTTAAAATGTTAACCTAAACTTGTAGAAACCTTTTTGGTTGATATATTTCGACTTTTAACCACTTAAGGATAAAAATAAAGTCATTTGGAGCTGTTATAAACTGAAAATAATTTTATAATAAATTAATAATTTAATCTTTTCCTAAAGTGAAGCTCATGCCTCTTATAAAAGTACACTTCCTCGTCTCTCAAAATCACACCTCCAAGAAATTTGGATCAGCCAAAACCTTCCCCAATTTCCTCCGAATTTCCCTCACATCATCCTAGAGTCCTTACTTTTTTCATAAATCCATCCTACAGAGCCCTTTTGATCAACTCAAAAGGTAACACCCAAATAAGCTGTAATAATTTCACTACCATCTTTCAAGTTCTTTTATTCTTCCACTTTCTATTTCATTCTGTATTTCATAACAAAATAATAAATATAGTACCTTATACATACTAAGATGTTATTAAAAATAGGGCACAACCATATTCGTTATTTTATCCATCCTATAAAGGACTAAGTCACCATACATGCATACGTACGGCTTACCGTCTCCACGTCGTGGTGTACTTTGTTATTAAAACACATCATTATTTGGATGGGTATAATAATGAGTATAACATATGTAAATAAATATATGTAACTTTTTAATTTTTATGTTTTTATTATATAAAATCCAACTAGATAATATTTCACCATCATTAAAATGATATTTTCACTCGTGCATATGTACGAATTCTCGGGTCCACAAACACGATTAGATTCATTCCCCATCGTAATAATTCAAGAATAATTTTACTTTTATGAATAAAAAAATGTATAAGAACTGTATATCAATATATTTAAGAAACAAATACATCCTATCAATAACAATCATGGCTTACGTAATCAAGAATATAAAGGAAAACAGATCACTTACCACCCAAAACTATGAAACTACGGAAATATTATTAACAAAGAAATTTTAGGAGATCATATATGATATCATTTTAATGTGTGTGGTTTTTTTATAATTTAATAAAAATTATTTAACTATTATACACGAGGTTAACGTACCCTCAACCAAGGAATAGTTCAAGGTATGTGTTATTTCATCAGTCTCATTATTATCCGAGATTGTTTATGAACAAGTATTTACTAGGACATATTTATAATCAATGTATATATTTCATTAAAATTATTTTAAAATTATTTTATAAGGTTTTATGGAAGGGTATATTTAACTATATCATCATTTTAAAAGTTTTATATATTTATTTTTATAAATCTTTTTAATTGATGTCCATGTTTTCAAAATTATTTTAAGGATCTATTTATATGGACATCATTTTTTTAAGATATTAATTCCTTTCAAAGTATCAAAGTTGTCTGGGAAACATTGATTCAAAAATGACATTAAATATCTTCATTTCTAAATTATTCGTCTTTTAAATGATTTTAAAAAACAAAGAGATATTTCTCTCAAATTGTTTGGATTTCATCTATATCAACATTAGTTGATGGATTTGAAACATGTTTGAAAATGATCTATTCTGATACAAATCTCCCATATTATTTTGATGGTTTTTTGATATTCTTGACTATGGATGCATCATTTTTATACCATTCATAGTTTATGGATAAAGTATTTTCTTTTTTTTATGCTAGTTTTAATACAAATTTTTTTGTTATATAAAAATCTTTTCATATGTGGAATGTGTTGGACTTTGTAGGTGATAGGTGGAGCCCGCTATCTCTCCTCGATGCATTAGTAGGTCTCATGAATCAAACTATTGTCTTAGAACAAGGCCTTGCAAAAATATTATTTTTAGTCATGGCATGATACATTGATTATGTGGTTATGAAGTCTGGATTTTGAATTCCGTCATTATAAAATTTTCTATTCATATTTCATTTGATTATTTAACAAGAATAATGTCCATGTAAATATGTAAATGGCAATTTTTTGATTTATATTTTCCATATTTTTATTATGGTTATGATTAAAAGACGTTTTTAGTCTTATACATTTCATTAAATTGTTATGATTATTTATGAATGTTTCCACTATATTTTTATCTTTACTAAGCATCTGATCTCATCACTTTCTTATTTATTTTCCTGGGCTTCAATGATGTTTATTATGATTGATAAGCAAGGTTAGGCTAGGGGATTAATGGTGTTCTCAAAGGATCATTATTGTTGTGTTTAATTTTCTAATGTGTAATGTAAAGTACATTTATGTAATATATTTTCCAAGACTTCAAAAATAATTTGTCTTTCAGGACATGATTTTCTATAATCATGCCATTGTATTAAAATAATACACTGACTATGGGCTTCTGGGGTCGGCTAGTCATAGTTGGTATCAGAGGGAGTTTAGTAACCACATTAGAAATATATTTAGATAAACACTGATTAGAAAAAATTACCCTAAGGTATAATTTTAGTATTATTATAGAAGAGCATCCAAGAATTTTGGTAATGTAGAGATTTTTTGTATTTTCCACGTAATACATCCCTGTCTGAATATGAGCAGGATGAGGTGGATCTGGCACAGGATTACCTAGGAGGGAATACTATGACAAGGAGTTTTGGGTTTGACCTGGGGTATCCTGGTACACAACAACGGGCCTTGCTACACTCTTGGTTATGACTCACCCGAGGGATATGCTTAGGATAATTCAAATTTTCATTACAAGTCATTATAATGGATTTAATAGTAAATACTTCCTCAATGAAAACATTTTATGAATATAGATTATATTAATAATATTTTTAATTTACATTAGTTATATTACATGTTTGGAATTATGCAACGCGATTCATAAACTAACCTAGTGTGTTCCATTGTTTTGAAATTTCTCCTAGTGGAAGGAATATGAATTCCAGTAATATGAAAGATCGAATGATTATGAAGGATCATATGGTTCATGCTTTCAAGCCAACATTTTAAAGGGAAATAGTCTCCCACAAATTCTCAACATATAAATAAATAATATAATGTGTTAATAATATATGCAATGAATTATATGTGTCCTATGTCTTTGAAGGGAAGAATGAGAAAAAAAGGATTGAAGAAAGAAAGATAGATAAAGGGATGAGGGTGAAGAAGGATTTAACCATATGTAATCACTGTGGAATGAATCAAAATGGTAAATTCATGAGGGGAATGAATGTCTGATATAAGCGTGGAGAAAAAGGAGGAATGATTGGATTTCTTATGTTGTTATTCATGTTTTTATTCATTTGATTATATTATTAATGATTTAAATCTTACAATAATTATATAGTATATAAGGATTATACTACAGTACTATTTCATTAAGGACATGAGATTATTTGGAACCAAGAAATGTGACTTAGTAGAAGGTTAATATTTTTTGGAAAATATATAGTTGAGAGAATGATAATCCATAATAATACTCCTATACTAAAGTATTGATTTTGGAATAATATATTATTGATTCGGATAAATTATATTTGAAATTTTTGACCACCTTGAAACTGATTAATGATATTTATATTCCATCATTGTTGGAGTTTACAACATTTTTGGTTGGAAAGAGTATATCCAATATTATATAAGTTATAAGGTAGAATGATTGCAATCAATAAGGTTTAATGGTAATTCGGTTTGTTACAATGTTATAAAAGAATACATGGTGAAGGTGTTCATATGTTATTACGTTGAAAAAGGATCTTCATTGTGATTACCTTCCTTATAAATTTTGGACTTTGATTTTGAACCGAAGTATTTTTTATAAGTCTAAATGTTGGAATCGATTAAGATTGATATTGGAAATTATTGTTAATGTTAAATAATTTCATGTGATTATTTTGGTATTTTCATAAAAAGGAAAATCCGGAGATCAGGCGACAACCTATCGAGTCCGGCAAGGTCGCGAGACTTGATCCCATAACTGAATGGCGACATGGGTGGACCACCTACCATTTTCATACATGATGTCCTAGTTTTTATAATGTAGTTTCTTTTAAATGGATTGACATATGAATTATAAATTCAATATTTTTGGAACCCTATATGATTAGAATAAATTGAACTTTGATGAATTCAGTTATCCTTTAGAGTGAAAGATGAGTTTGTGGTCGGAATTAGTTGAAGATTGAAACTCTACATTCAAGTATATTTTCTTCTCATCTTATTTTACAAATAAATTAATTCATAATCATTAGGGCAGGGTTCATAAAACCAAAAAGGTCTTATCCTAATACCTTATGTTTTTTTGAACCAACATTATTTTAAATCAACATAGATTGATGGTTTCTAGGCCCTTAATTTTACAATTTATTTTACTTGATGACCTCAAACACTCCCTATAAATATTTACATTTTTCCTCCAATTAAATTTCTTTAATTACAATAATTTTACCCATAATCAAGATCATAATTTTTTTGTGACTTTTTCATTTTTGTTTCCCAATTATTATGTCTAAATTTTATTAACCCAATTTCTTATGTGGGTTTCGCACAAAAGTATTTTTCTATTTTTAATATTATTTTTTTAAAAAAAAATACAAATTGTAAGGACGCAATTTATTGAAGGATGGGATAATGTAACACCCCATGATTTCATAATAGGATATTTCTTCAAAGTAATTCAATAACTTGTGTTACACGCAACACAGTGTTTAAGCGCACCATGCCATACCAAAATAGTTGTTCAAAAGTGATTGTGAATATTTTTTACTAAATTTTGAATTTTATATATTACGTATAAATTTATCATCGATATTATGTGTTTCTTAGACATTATATAATAAAAAATTCATTTTATTCAGATAAAGGAAGTATTTTTCAGAAAATTCAAATTTAAAACCTTTTATTGGAGAACCTTATTAAATTCCAATAATTGATTATTTTATATATTCCATTTGACAATATAAAAATCTTTTTTAAAATAGTAACATAAAAATTTATATTTGATAAATGTATTTTGTTCTTATGATAACTTTCATATTTGGGTAAATAGTGAAAAATACTAAATTTTAATTGAAAACAACATTTGTAATGAAAATAATTTATAGTGTTCAATTATAAATTTGAATGGTTTGGAAGTATAATTATATTATATTTTTATCATCTAATAAAATTTTGGTCATTATAAGTAATTTCATATTTAATGTTTACATATAAACATGTCAATATTTTGATCGTTTTTTCTTTTTGAAAACCCAATGTTTGGTTTTGAAAATAGGAAATAATTTTAAATCAATAAATGAAACAAAAATGTTTTTAATTTGGTAAAATAGAATTCATTTTGTAATTAATAATTTCAAAATTAGCTTTGTGTTATTTTTTGTTATTTCTCTAAAATCATTCAATATTTGATGAATCGTGAAAAAACACTATGTTATAGTTTAAAACCATATTTTTATTAAAGTAATTAGTTATTTTATTTTAATTTATTTTTGGTCAAAATTGTTTCATAATACCTATATATGTTATATTTAATTAATTGGAGTCATTTTATAATAAGTTTTGATATATAAAATTTTATTGAACTTTTTTCTGTCTTTTACCCACCTTCTTGGAGAATTTGAAAATTTTCATAAAACATAATTTTACTACTTCATTGAGTTGAATTTCAAAAGTCGATGAGGCAAGTAAAACATCACTAAGTAAAATTTGGTTCAATAAGATGAAAATAATTTTTGGTGAATAGTGCCTTTTCACTTTTATTTACCATGTTTAAAATTAAATATGGTAATTAATGGTAAAAATGATATTATAATTACCCTAACACATGTCCGAATTCTATTGGATAAGTTTAATTTGACTCAAGACAACATTAGAAATAAAATATTATCCTTTATGTTCACATGGATTAGATTTGGACATTTATTATTATTTTCTTTAAAGAACAGTTAAAAGGGTAATATTCAATGTTTATTAACTAAAACATTATTAATATAGGGTTATGGATAAGATATATTCGACTATAAATAATAATTATATAGATTAAACAATTTAATACCTATTTTTATTATATAAATATATTTTTGATATTAAATAATTTAATTTATTTATGACACAATGATGATGCAGTAGTTACCTTCCTAAAAAATATTAAATGATTTTATATTACAAATATTGAAATAAATATAATTTAGGAGTTTTGATTCCATAAACGAATATTATATGTTAATATGAAATTTTAGGTATGATTAGGTATTTTTTTGAAGTGATAAGGTTTTTATAACTTTCAAAAAAAACAAAATACCAAATAGTGTCAAAATCGACATAAAATAATTTTTAAAAAATAATATACTATTTGCTAATATAATAGTACAAAAAATATAAGGTTCATGAATAGGGCTTAAATAATATTATATAAATCATTAATGAAACACTTTATGTTCTCTTGGATTTTTTGAGTATGTTTATTTACCATATAGAGTAAGAATACAAGAATACATAGTAAATGTCAAACTATTTAAGTAAAAGGTAAAACTAAAAGATAATGTTAAAATGGTAACCTAAACTTGTCTGAAACATATTGGGTGAGAGGCTTTTGCCCCATAACCACGTCTGGATCGAAATAAATTCATTTATATCCATTATAAACTGAATATTATTTTATAATATACTAATACATTAATCATTTTCGAAAGTGACCCTCACCACTCTAATAAAAGGGCAATTCCCCTTCTCTTAAAATCACACATCCACTAACATTTGGCTTGGCCCAAATCTTCCCAAATATCCACCTAATTTCAATGACATAAACTTGGAGTGCTTACATTGATCAGAAAGTTATCCTATGGATCCCTTTTGATCAACTCAAAAGGAAACACCCGAAGAAGAGGTAATAATTTCACCACCCTCTTTCACGTTATTTTCATCTTCCACTTCCTATTTATTTGTGGTCTTCATACTAAAATAATAAATCTAGTACCTTTTAAATGCTGTGATGTTGTTATAAATTTTGTAAAAACCATATTTTTATTCTATACATACTATAAATTACAATGTCACCATACGTTCCTATGTACGGCTTACCATCTCCACTTCATTGTGTAGTTTGTTATTCAAACACATCATTATTTTGATGGTTATAATAATTAGTATAACTGATATAAATAAGAAATATAACATATTGTTGATTCTTTAAATATTTTATACCATCAAATTACATACAAATTAACCACCAATATAATGATATTGACACTCATGTGTATATACGGATTACCATATCCACGAACGCGATGAGATTAATTCACCATCATAATCATTAATGAATAATTTATTATATTTAATTAAAAATAATGTTCTAGAACATAATAAAATTCAGGATATGAATCAAATACAACCTACGCATAACTGACATGTCTTACGTAACCAAGCATATAAAGGAAAGCAGATCAGTTAACACTCGAAACGATGATACTACTTAAATATTATTTACAAATAAATATTAGAAGATCATATATGACGTCATATTTATGTATGTGGTTATTGAAAAATTTAATAACAATTATTTAACTATTGTACTGGAGGTCATCATACCCTTGACCAAGGAAATTTACAAGGTAATGTTTGATTCCTCAATCTCATTATTATCTGATATTGTTTATAGGTAAGTATTTAGGAAGAAATATTTCTCATAAATGTCCATATTTCATAAAAATGATTTCAAAAGGAATATTTTAAGGTTTTATGGAACATTCTATTTAACTATATAATTATTTTAAATGTTTTTAATATTTGTTTTTCTAAATATTGTTAATTAATTTTCATCTTTGGAAAATGGTTTTAAGGATTTATTTATATGGATATCATTTTTTTAAAATGATAATTCCTTTCAATGTTTCAAAGTTGTATGGGACACATTGATACAAAAATGTATTCCAATGTATTCCTTTCTAAATTAAGAGACCTTTTAATTATTTAAATATATATATATATATCTCAAATAGTTTTTATTTCATCTATTTCAACATCCGTTGATGGATTTTACACTTTTTTATGTTGATTTATTATGATAGAAGTCTTCCGTATTGTATTGATGGTTTTGAGATATGATTGACTGTGGATAAGTCATTTTTATACCATTCACTGAATATGTATAATGTATCGACATTTCGTATTCTAGTTTTAATATGAATTTTTATATTATCCTTAATGTTTTTCCTATGTGGAATGCATTGGACATAGTATGTGATGGGTGGAGCCTGATATAGATCCTCAATTCATCAGTAGGTCTCATGATATCAACTTGTGTCTTTGCACAAGGCCTTGAAAAAATCTTATTTGTAGTCATGGCATAAGGCCTTGACTATGTGGTATGAAGTCTGTAATTATGCATTCCATCATTATGAAATTGTTTTTAGATACTGCATGTGGTGATTCAACTAGTAGAATATCCATGTGAATAAGTAAATGGAAATATTTTGATTTATATATTCCAAATGATGATGAATTTTAAGTTATAAAGGATTTTTTTATTCTTATACACTAACTTAAATGTTTATACTTATTTATTAATGTTTCCTCAATATTGTTATCTTTACTGAGAATCTGATCTCACCTCTTTCTTATTTATTTTCCCAGGATACCGAGAAGTGTATTATGATTGATAAGCAGGGTTAAGTTGGGGGTTTAATGGAATTTTGAAAGGATAATTTATGTTGTATTCCATATTCTAATGTGTAATGTAATTTCATGTATGTAATCTATTTTCTAAGATTCCTAAACTGGTCGGTCTTTCGGGACTTGATACCTTGTAATCATGCCAATGTATTAAAATAATGCATCAACTCTGAGCTTCTAGGGTCGAGTCATTACAGTGGAACAGACAACCCTAAATCCGAATGAACTATAATATCATATCCACTAAATTAGAATGTATGAATATGAGTATTTAATTATGAAAATCACATGTTTTATAAGTCTATAAAAAAAATTCATCTTCTAATTTTAAATACAATAAGAATCATATATAAGAAAAAAAATTTGGAAAATTTATTTGTTTTCAATATAAATTTAGTAATTAAAAATGGACATTATTTAAAAATATCATTACTATATTTTTGAATTGTTATTTTAAAATATTAAATATTTTTTTTAAATATTAATTTCAAAGTCATCATTTGGATGTTTTTTATGATTTTTCGGAAAAATTCATTTTTATTGAGTAGTAACCAATACATATTTTATTAAAAAAATCCATTTAATTTAAATAATTTACAAGATCCATTTTATTTAAATGTACTCTTAAAAATAACTTGATTAAAATTATATATATATTAATCAAAATTATTTTATTGGAGTCAATTTCATACAGAATTTTGGTATAAAACAATTTACACTTTTGGAGTTTTTAAAGTTCTTTTATCGACATCACTATGAGTTTAATTACAAATTAAAATTTTCTACATAATTGAATTGATGTTTGAAAGCATGAATCAATATTTTTATCACAATATTTTATATTATATAATATTCTCAATAAAATTTTTTACCATAATAAATTAGTAAAATGGTATTAATTATTTTCTATGGTTAGGGTTAAAACATGTCCAGTGAGGGGTTAATCTTAAAATTCACAGGTTAACGATGACCCAAAGCATGTGTAATTAGTTTTTTATGGAATTATTTCAATATTATATCTTCAATGGTTAAAATATGGTCATTTTTTGAGGCATGGGGAATATGAAAAACGTTTTATTAATTCTTTATTTTCAAAAAATTCATGTTTTTCCTCTCCCTCGTATGTAAAATAACACCAACTATCTGATTCATTCTACACATAAAAATCACTTTTTATACAATAGATACCCAGATAACTTCCATAAATCCCTTGCCACGTCATATAATTCTTGGTCTCATTATAATTGCATCCTAATAACTTTTTCAGTGAAAACCTAATGAAGTTGACCAAAGAAGATGCAACAGCCTTAATCAGTCATTTTATTTTATTTCATCCTTGACCTAATACAAAAATTATTCTATCATATGTTCAATAAATTATGACCACACGAACTAACGTAATTCATTATCCATCACCACTTCTCATTACTAGATAAAATTATGTATATAATGAATAAATATAAAATTTGTGATACAATTATACTTCTAGAATTATAATATGACATATAAATTATTATATTAATATAATTGAAAAAATTATAATGTTTTTTATTTGTTAGGAAATATTCCACCCACTGAATCGATGTGATTCGTTTTTCATTAAATATTTACATGGATTATAAAAAGAGATTTCTTTAATTATTATATGTTATATATGTTTCATTATATTATCATTGAATAATTAATATACAATAAACTTTCATAACAATCCACACATTATTTAAATGAAAATGTCGCTTGTGAGTTCGTGTGGCCTATCTTCTTCACAAATCGATGTGTTTCATTATCCATGTTCAAAATCCAAAAATGATTATTATAATTTTTCAATAAGAATTATATTTTTATTTACTTAATATCATTATTTATATTATATTATAATAATATATTTCAAATATCTAGAACATTCATGGAAAGAGATGAATAAAAAAGGAATCAATTAACTCCCGAAAAAATAGTGATAATGAAATATTATTAACGAACCATAAATACGATGAAGTAAAAAGTTCATATAAGAAATTATAAATATTAACATGGATCTGGTATAACATAATAAGAAGTTTAAAACACTATATTGGATGTTTTATAGTGGTTAAATAAAGGTAATAGGAAGGTAAGGTGTTTCTTAACTCAATTTCTATTCATTGGTCATATGAATGCTTCTTTGATTGTAGAAAGCAAAAAATTATGAGATAATTTAATTTTGATTTATTTATATTTTATTTAAACTTTTACTTGTGCAGATTTGCAATTTTTACAAATAATCACTCTATTTACTTACTAAATAATAATTATCTCTTACCTGAATGATATGAACATTATAATGGGTTGGTCTCAATGTTCCTTCTATAAGGCCAAAGTTATTTTAAAAACTTAATTTTATTAGGATGGTGTATATAATACCTCTTTACATAATATATCATTAATCCATCCTAAATTATTATATTTTTAGTTATAATATAACAACTTATTTTATGGTATTTTATTAATCATAATTTTCTAAATTGGAAGGGGATTAATTTTTAATCTCAATTTAATACTAATTTCTTATGCTTGAATTTTTATTAAGGAAAAGTATTTGATAAATTTCCACTAAACCCATTTAATGTAAATATCCTCTAGTTATTAAATAAATTTTCAGGTTATTTAACCATTTTCCACTATTCGGAGTGAAAAATAAATAAAGAACATGATGTTATACAAATCTGTCATATATTTTTTCTTCAGTAGAAAATATTTTTACATCACTATACATTTTTTTTCTAAGAATAATTTTAAAAATGATTTAGAATTATTGTGTAATGTCGTTTTTAACCTTAATTTCATTTTTACAAAAAAATAACAGTTAGTATTCCAATCCTTATCCAAATAATGTACCATTATACATTTTATAAAAAATAAAAATCTAATATTTTATTAATATATTCCTCATGGAATGAAATCTTCTTCTATTACCAAAAATTATTATTTTAAAGAAACCATTTTATGTTTTATAGAAATTTTTTATAAAAATATATTGTCTTATGATGTTTTATATTTTAAAAACAAATTTCAAAAGGAATTGAATATTTTCCTAAATAAATTTTGAAAGTGACCTTTTAATATAATATTGAATCATTTTATGTATCTTAATGTGAATACATTATTTCCCTCATGAATGTTTTTTCAAATAATATTTTTAATGAAAACAACCTTTTATATTATGTATTTATACTAATGTTTTTATTTTACTACTACGCATATATATCTATATTGTTCTTATTTAATATTATGAGTTAATAAAAACCTTATTTTAAATTATACAATTCGTTCACTAGAAAATTTCATTTTATTATGATATAACGAAATATTCTTAATGCAATTTTCATTCCATGGGAAATTATTATGTTATGTATTGTTAATTATCTTCTATTTTTTGGAACACATATATCTGAAATATATATTGATGGTGTTTCATGTCTAATATCCCAATTCCTTGGGTATTATTTTATTCTCCATATAAACCTAGAATTGTTATAGGGAGTAATTCTAGTCGATTTTAAGAATTTGTCAAAAATTTGATCTTTTCTTAGAGGTTATCATTGACACATATTTATGACCTATTATATATTTATTCAACATTTCATATTATTCAATGATCTTACACGACCATTTTATTTACATGACACATTTATGAGATTACTCATGTTCATTCTTTTAAATTATATCATTTTATGTTATTGATGGACATGTTATGTCTATTTTTCTATGTTTTTCCATTACTAATATTTGTTTCCCACCCATTATGTCTATGTATTAATAATGTTATTCATTGTATTTTTGGAGTTTCAAACATATTTAGGACCATTTTATGGAGAATAAAATATAAAATTTAATTTTAGTCCCACTTTGATGTTATATGAACATACTATTCCAAACATACATGCACATTATGACGATTTAATGTAATAAGGAATATTTATGTTTTAAATTTAATTTTTTAATACAATTAAAATTCTTAGGTTGACATAACATTAACAATAAAAATACATTACATACAGTTCATTTTTAAATTGATTATTTATTTAAATGCATATTATAAAATTTATGATATACATGTATTTATAATTAAAAGTGTGATTATATATATATATATATAAATATATTCATTAAAATATAAATATACATTTCAAATGTATATTTACAAGTATAATTCACTCTATAAATATAATACCTATTTAAAATGGTTTTTAGAAAAATACTCCAAAAATATAATGACAAAAATTAACTCGGACATCCCAAAATTGGCCTCCTATGGAGGCCACCTGAATCTCCATGAAATAGTCACCAACCCTCAATACCTTGTGGTGGAACCTTGAATCCACGAAAAAACAAAAAAAATCACATCTCCATGTAATGCAGACACCATGTCCCCTCTTGCACAGTTTTCCTCTTTTCCATGATCTCATTCCCTCAAACCAATGTCCTAATTTGGTTTTGAAATTTGTAGCCCTGAGTGAGCAACTCAAGAGGTGGTGAATTGAGTTCCCAATCAAATATTTGTTAAAAAAATAAAATTTTAAAACCCCAAATTAATATAAAAAATATTTATTCAAAACCATAGAACTATATAATTTGATTCTTTGAATAAGTTCCCAATGTGGGATAAATGATCATTTAAAATATCATGAAAATCATAATTAATTTTGAAAAAATATTTCTTAATCAATCACTACATATAAAAGAGGAATTAGGATTAATTATAAAATTATTTTGTTGATTCATATTATAATATATATATTTATATAGTTTAAAAGTCATGAAATATAAACAAAAAATTATAAACACAGATTGGGATTACAACAAGGTCATTGACCTAAATCCAATAAATAATCCAATCCACCTTGAAATTAACCACATACAATAAGGTTATTATATAATAAACTAGATTTATATCCTGAATTTAGTTTTACAAAAATCAGTACAAAAGGCTATTTGTTCCCAAATCCTCTTATAATGTTAGATGTGGGATAAAAATTTACAAGTAAAAAATGACCTCTTCCAATGATTTTGTGTGTTTAAAAATGAATATGTTTGAGATAGTTGTTTGAGAACTCATGACCTAATTAATTTAGACAATAAATTATATAAATATAATAGAATAAAACATAGCTCAAATAAAAATTATTGACAGATAGAAAAAATGATTAGTGGCCTGAAAATGAGATATTGTTCAATCTGAATAACTTCAGATGTTCAATGGTCATAAAATATATATTTGAAGGGATATATAACATGTTCATCAGAATATATAGTGAAAATGAACTGGGAATGTCACGAACGACCTTCTATTTTTAGTCTATAGACTTCCATAATACTTCTAAACATAGGTGTGTTTGGATTTCAATTTATTCAATATATAGATATATATATTCTGAATTATTTATTAATAAAAATGTCCACACTTAGTTCCTCTATACTTGTGTGGTAGATCTATTGAATTTATAGATCTGCAGGTCTTATTATCCATTGGATACCCATGTAGAACATAAAAATTAAGAATGTTCTAGTTGATAATTCAATACATCTATATAGTAGTTTAAGAGTAATAATTCTCAAATCCATATATGGATGACTGAATTTAATTACCTAACCTAGTAATGAGATGAATCATATTCAAATAAAATTCGGGATAACAACAATATCAGTTTTGTGGTAGAGCCTCCCTAAACATTAGATCTATTATGGTGGTAGATGATTTTTTCATATATCTAATCCTGTTAGTAGTAAAAAGTGAAATTATATTATCCTAGCAATAGATGTATTGATTTTTATATGTAATTTTTTATTGAATACTGTAATGTCGTGGTTCATGAAGCCTCCCAGAAGCACCCCTATACCCGTTTGGTCACATGGCCTCAAGCGCATTTCCCCGCACACCAGAGGCGGTCAACTAGTAGCGAGGGATTGGGTGTGATAGTGGGGAAACTATTACCTCATTTGTAGAGTACCCAGTGGATGTAAACAAAACACAATAGTGGAAGCAATAAATATCTAAAAATAGTAATCATTGGAAGACTGGAATAATAAACAACAGGAGCACATATATATATATAATAATTCATGATATGTATGTCTACAAAGCAGCCACACAAGTAACAATGTTGGAAATATGGACAGTGCTAAACCAATGTACAAAAGAATAAAGATAAATAGATCCTCTAGATCGCAAGCCTAAGATTGGTCCCATGATCCCCAGCTCCATAGAAACTCGAGTACATGAAGTAGAAGGGTGCTTGCCCTTATCAATAGCTACATCAATATAATCTGTTTGGTCCCATGAGCATGACCCAAATAGTGTGTGAGACTAACTCCAAGTAGGCAGCCACCCAAAGATCAATGCCTAACAGTAAGTGAATATATGGCAGGAAGAATTATAGAAAACAACAAATAAGAAAGTAATCACCAGTAAACAATCCACAGTTTCAATATCAAGAAACCACGAAACAAACAGTTGAACCCCAAACATGTAACCCTCTGGGAAGTACTCACATCCCTCCCCTATGGTCCAACCTAAGAAGTACAAGCAACCCTCTGGATAGTGCACTTAGCATAACCCCTCTGGTTCTATCATAATAATTCATAAAGACTCTCTGAGAAAGAACTCATTGTCAATTTCCCCTATAGTCTATGGTATTCAGGGACTCTCTGAGGAATCTCACATGGTTAATTCCCTTATATCCCCAAGGTCAAGGACACTATGAGGAAGCTCACTCGGTCAATTACCCTTATAGCCCAGGTCGTTCAAAGATTCTCTGATGATGCATATTCTGTCGATTCCCCTTATTATCTAGAGTAATCAAGGTAATTAAATGTAAAACAAGACTCTCTGAAGAATCTCACACAATCAATTCCACTTATAGTCTAAAGTGCACAAAGATTCTCTGAGGATGCTCAGTCGGTCAATTCCCCTTATAGCCTACTACACCAGGTTCTCACAGCCCTGTGTTGGTCAACGAGAAAATCAACGCAATATGGAAAACGTAAAACTATGGAACTACTTGGCTAACCAGTCTAAAACATATCAAGAATGTTAGAAAACAAACACTCCATCCTATAACAACAGGCATGGAAAATAGGCAAGGTAGCCAAACTGGCTAAACAATACTAAACAGTCGTAAACACAACATGAAATGGAAATACATCCAAATCATAGAAATCAACCATATTCATATTAAATTAACCTCTACGAAAACATGAGAGCATGGTAGTAAATCAACAGGGGTAAACGGTAAATACGTAATACCTCGTTCAAGGGTATTGGTGGAAGTTTCACATAATACTAAATGACTTTGAATGGAAAGAAACAAAACACCTACCTCGGTATTAGGTGATAAATATATGTGATCCTCGAAGCTTGTATCTCCATTGAACATCACATATCTACAATGATTTCCAAAACGTTCAACCCACAATATCTCACCTGAGAGGATAAATCAGAAGATGGTTCTCTAGGATAAGAGAGAACTCACCGATGCGATTTAAATGTATCCAATGGAGTTTGATTCGGAGGATAGACACACGCTTGGAGGTTCATCGAAAATTTGCTTCCGTATGGAGCTCTCGGTCGAACAAAGCCGAATAGAAGAGCATTCAGGTGATTATACATGACCCAGAGCGTTTAATGAAAAAAATGTGCAGGGCATGAATTTTTGAAGTACACAGTGTGTACACTCCATTTTTGTACTCTGATTTATGTGGCCTTCATAGTCACTCCCACAATGTCGTGTGTTTGGATACTACACGGCCTGCACATGGCCTCCTACGGCAAGGCAGTACACAACATATACTTATAAAATTTCCAGAATACCCTCTTTTTCTTGAGAACAACTAGAAATGGAAAAAAATACCTGAATAGGAGATCTAGGAACTTAAAAACATCCCCCTTAAAGAAATGTGTCCCTGAATATCCCTAGGGAGGCATAGAAGACGAAATAGTGAATAGATCCTCCCATTGTGATCATACATCTGCATCCCACTCCCATGTCTCGTCTTGTACTAACCTATACTACCAAAGCACACGTACCAGAGGAACATACTAGCCACATAGAACCTTCTTACTCTGATCCACAATCCGAATTGGATGCCCCTGAAAGGATGCATCCACTTCCAACTCAAACTACTTAGGTTGGAAAACATGACACGGGTCTGAAATGTAACGTCGATGCTGGGGAACGTGGAAGACGACATGCATAGCTTGGTACCTATGAAGTAATAGAAAATTATAGGCAATCGAACTAACTCTCTCTAACAACTCAAACATCCTGACGTACCTCAATGAAAGATTACTTTATCTCCTAATCCTCTTGTGTCCCAACCTCGGTGTGACACGTATGAAAAACCGTTCCCCAACCTCGAACTCTAGAGGCCAACTCTTCTGATCAAGATAAGACTTCTGTCGAGACTACGTAGTATCCATCCTCTTTTGAATCAACTCTATCTGCTCTGTGGTCTCCTAAACAAAACGAGTTCCCAGCAAAGCAGACTCTCTTTCCTCCATCCAACATAAAGTTTATTGGAATGGCCTACCATACAAAGCTACATAAGGTTCCATCTGAATAGTTTCTTGAATACTATTATTTTAGTAAAACTCCAAAAGAGATATGTGCTTCTCCCAAGAACCTCCAAAATATAGAATGAATGCCCAGAACATGTCCTCAAGAACCTGAATCGTACGCTCGGACTGTCCATCTGTCTGGGGATGGTAAGATGTACTCAAATGTACCTATGTACCCAAAGCCATCTGAAGCCCCTGCCATACCCGAGAAGTAAAATGTGCATCCCTGTCAAAAACAATGGATTGTTGAACTCCATGTAGAAGTACATTCTCTCAGATATACAACTATCCTAGCTCATCAACGCTGAAGGTCTCCTTGATATGCAAGAAGTGAACAGACTTCGTGAGTCTGACAATGACAACCCAAAATGTGTCATTCCCTCAAGGCGGCCTCGGAAAACTGGACACGAATTCCATTGCAACATCATTCCACTTCCACTCAGGAATGGGTTACTGGTGTAAAAGCTATGCTAGTCTCTGATGCTTTCCCTTCACATGCAAAAAAGTGGAACACCTCAGGATGAAACTAGCAACGTACCTCTTTAAACCTAGCCACCAATACTGATGGTGTAGATCACGATACATATTGGTGAAACTAGGATGAACATCCCAAACTAAGGAATGAATGTCTCCAATCAGTTCCTCGTTTATGTTAGAAGACACCCATATGTACCCCTGGAATCCCAAGATATCATCTTTGCCTATGGTCCTTCCAGGAATAGGGTCTTCTCCTGACACACTCTCCCTTAGGACCAGGCCTTCAGAATCTGATAGCTGCCTCATTCCTACTCGATCAAGAAGAGTAGAGGTATCAACTAGAGAAGGTAGAAAAGTCCACCCCTATCTGTCGTGAACCTCCAAATTCATCTCAGAGAATAGATCCATAAGCATCCACTGACTACTAGCCTCCTGAACTTCCTATATATATGTCCTCCTTATCAATGCCTCAGCCACCGCATTTCCCTACCCCGGTGTGTATGCATGCTCAATGTAAAAGGACTGTAGGCACTCGACCCACCTGTGCTATCGTAAATTCCGATCACGCTGAGGTAATATGTAATCGAGACTTTTTTGGTTGGTTAAAACCACAAAATTCTCTCCCATAAGATAATGTCTCCAACATCGTAGGTCATGGAAAATAGCTGCTAACTCTAGATCATGCGTCAGGTAATTCCTTTCATTTCACCTCAACTGTCGAGACCCATACGCAAAGACTCCATCTCCTACCATATGCACAAATCCCAGCCCAATACCTGACGCATCGGAGTAAACAGTATAGCTCTTTCCTCACTCTGGAAAGACTAGTATCGGTGCTGAACTCAACCTCTTGTTTAGCTCTTGAAAAGATGAATCACAAGAATCTGACCTTAAGAATTTCGCACACTTCTTAGTCAGACCTGTCAGCGGTGCTTCTAGGAGTGAAAATTCCTATATGAAATGTCTATAGTTTCCATATATCCCTATAAAACACCTCATCTCAATGTCTTTCTTCGGATGCTCCTAGGAAACTACAGCTCTCACTCTCTCTGGGTCTACTGATACTCCTGCCTATGGGATAATATGACCCTAGAAGTGAATTTGATCCATTAAAAGGTGGATCTTTGAGAACATATCATATAAAAAATTATCCCTCCGTGTACTCAAAATGACCTCAGGATTGGTATCATGGTCGTGTTGAGTGTGAGATTACACCAACATATTTTCCACAACAACAACCATAATGGAATCCATTTGTGGATGGAACACTTGGTTCATCAGAACCATGAAAACTCCTGGCGTGTTTGTGAGACCGAACAACATAAAAATATACTCGTATAGATCATACCTACTCCGGAAGGCTGTAAGAGGTATATCTGATGGTTTAATGTGCAACTGATGATAACTCGGCCTCAATTAAATCTTCGAGAACACCTGGTCTCCTCAAAGCTGATCGAAGAGATCATCAATCCTCATCAAGGGATACTTGTTCTTGATCATCAATTGGTTCGACATCCGATAGTCCACATAAAGCCTGAGGGATCCATCTGCCTTGTTCTCAAACAGGACAGGCGAACCCCATGGAGAAGTACTGGGTCGGATGAAACCCTTTGCCTGCAACTCCTCCAACAGTTTCTTGAGCACCTACAACATTGGTGTAGCCATCCAATAAGGAGGAAATGACACTAGTGCTACTTCTGGTACAAGCTCAATCAAGAATCTTACCTCGTGATCTGGAGGCCAACCTTCAATGTACATTGGAAATACATCTCTGAAATGATCCACTAAATGAGGAAAGGCCATCTGTGAAGATCCCTTGTCATCTGAATATAGACTAGAAATCTGGGATGTAACTCCTCTCTACCCATGATGCTCTGGACTTGTGCTGATTGACTAGACATCCCATTCACCCCTATGAAGAAAGGATCCACCCTCTAGTGATGCAAAACTCACCCTACGGTGATAACAATCGATGAATTCCTAGAAGGAAACTAGCCAGTCCATTCTGGGAATGGAATCATATCCTATCATCTCTAGGACATAGAGGTCCCATAGAATGTGAAATCCACCAACCTCTAGTGGGCACTCCTAGCACGGATGCACACAAGACGATCCATTCACCAATAGTGAGTCTAGCATCAAAATATCAGTATAATAAAATATGTGGAGACCAAGGATCTCCACAATAGTGATAGAGATAAAGCTATGGGAAGCCCTTGTATCGAAAATAGAAGAAGATAAAACTGAGACTACTCAGATCATACCTCGAACTGTGGATGGTCCATAGTCCTTCTTCTGCCGGATCTTCTCCACAACAAATGTATGGACTATGTCGTGTCCCTGAGACCCTGCATGACTGCTCTAAGTTGATCCACCCTGCTTTCGCTGAAGAACCGGTGACTGACTACCATGGCTACAACCTCTACCTCGGCCCGAACGGCCAAAAGAACTATAGTTCCCAGATTTGTGAGAAACTGGTGGTGCTGCTTTGGAATGAGGTGTCATAGAAGAACCCATGTCACTAGTTTTTGGTGAGGAGAACTGAAAAAAGTACTTAAGGTGACCCATATTTCTGGAAGATAAGTACCCCACTGGGTATCTCAGGCAATGTTGCCTCATATGCCAACTCTTGTCACACTGGTAGCACACCACCTGGCTACCAGACATTTTATTTGGCATACTCTGATCTCCTCATGCATACTCCCTATGGTGCTTCCTGTTGTCAGGAGGTGTTATACTAACTCTGGATGTCGAACTGCCATGGTTCACCACTCTAGAATCCTGTATATTTTGCTATGTGATCAGCACCTGGTTGATGATAGAAGATATCAATGTCAACCTGATGATGTTCACATGGGATCAGATTTCAAGCCTAAGACCAACCTCGAACTGTCGTTTAAGGAAAAACTCATCAACTACCGGAATATGAATGAAACACTGCAGCTCTGTGAAGTGAGAGGAATACTCCATAAAAGAAAGAGTACCCTGCTCCAGAATCATGAACACTCGGACTCGATTAGCCCTCACGGTCTCCGAATAGAAATAATCATATAAGATGTGCATAAACTCATCCGAAGACATATTCTGTTGGCATCCCGCCCATGAGGTCACATACCACAGCCTCTTAGCGGAATCTCAAAGCAATTATATAGAGATCTTCACCCTCTTCTCCAAATGTATCTCCAGATGCTCGAAAATCGTCATCATGGATTCTATCCATGACTCTACAGCCTCAGGTATTCCATCCCCTGATAATGTGCGAGGATGGTACTGCTGAAATAAAAGGGTCAATTCTTCCATCGACGAGGAAGGAGGCGGCGCTCCATGAATCCTCTACATCCTCCTCAAATATCCCTCTCTGAACTGTGTATCTGCACATGTGTCTTGTATAATGGATGGTGCCAAGACTAGCACGACAAGAGGATCATCTGGAAGTCCATGGTCGGCCATATCCTGTGTCTGATCACTGCCTGGCAACTGGCACATATCTGGAGGAATTCTCGGTGGAATGAATCTACAAGGTCATGATCACACCATAGATAAAGATTATCAAGGAATGAAAACTAGAATCATAAGAATGGAACATGAGAATGATCATTCATTTTTTTTCAAACATGCCTACATGACGTGTACAATTCCTACAAAGCGTGTTCCCTTACGTCATTTAAATGGGTGTGAGCTCCAGCCTAAACTGGTTGTGTAACACCCAAAACAAACAACGTGTTGTCTTAACACACGATGTGTAATTGAATCCCATTTCTATGCACAGGTCCTTCTACATGGTTAAGCCACACGACTCTCCTAAGACAACATTACATGGTGTGTTTAAGGTAGACACAACATGTACTAGACAAGCTTCACCTTGCCAGTGTTGTTAGTGATACGTCCTTTCACAAGTCTCTCACTACACAATGTGGTCTAGATAGACACGACATGTATGTGAAAGGATAACATCGACCTGTGTTGATAGTGACACAGTATAATACCTGGTTTATACTACACGGTGTGTTCATTTCTGACACGACATGTATAACTTATGGTTTATTCATACATGTTGTTAGTTTTACGGGTGAACACAGGATCAACGCAACACGATGTGCTCAACTAGTACACGGAGTGTTCCCATAAGAAAATCCATATCATGTGTCTCTAACCACATGACTTATGACCTGGTTAGAGACTACACGACCGGTATAAAATGTACATGATGTGTACTGAAGAAAAACAATTACTTCACAAATATAAGAACACATGGCGTGTAGTCAAAACTACATGGCGTGTATTTTAGGTTTTTCCAGACAGTAAGCCTCATAAACTACTCTGAAGCATAGAAAAACATTGAAACAAACATTAAAGCTGCAATATTCTGATCTGTGAGGGCCCATACTCCCCGCCAATCAAACATTGGAATCTTCTACATGCTATAATAAGGCAAACAAAGTATTGATCCACCAAATCATCATCCATTAGGTCCCACAACACCTCAAGAACCAATAATTGGCTTTCAGTGAAACATAACCTTAAAAAAAATCCTATCAAAATAAATGGTATTCATATCAAGGAATCTATCACAATATCATGCATATTATACACACCATCTATCACAACAACATGTAATCACTAATTAATCCTAGATTACATGAAAATAATGCAGGACATGTGATTTTTATCAAGATCCTATATGATGCATGATATAGAATACAAACATCTCACTAGGTTGCGACAAAAATAGAACCTCAATAACATCAACTGTAATAACACAAAACATATGAGTCACCCAACGGTGAAAATCAGATCAACCGTAAACATGCAATACCAAGAAAAATTAAATAAATGAGGTGGATTGTCTTTTCCTTGTACACAGGTTAGCTACTCCCGGTAACAACTTATTACCAAGTACTTATTCCTTCCAATCCATGGATAAAGGCTCTATATAGTAAATCAATAACAAAGAATCCCTATAGTACCAATGTGTAATGTACCTGTTACGGAAGCCACCCTAAGGCATCCCTGTACCATGTTGGTCACATGGCCTCAAGCTCATTTCCCAGCACGCCAGAGGCAGCTGACATGCAGTGAGGGCTGGGGTGTGAATGTGGAGAAACTATTCCCTCATTGCAGAGTACCCGGTGGAAGTAAACAACACATAATAGAGGAAGCAATAAATATCCAACAATAGTAAGCAACAGTAGACTAGAATAATAACCAACTAAATCACATATATATATAATGATTCATGATACATATGTTTAGGAAAGAATCCAAAAAACTAACAATGATGGAAATAAAAAACAGTGGTAAACCACAGTATACAAGTAAAATTTAAACAGCTTCTCAGCATCGCAAGCCTAAGCTTGGATCATGATCCCCATCTCTACAAAAAGTCAAGTACCTGAAGTATATGGAACTTTCCCTTATCTATACATGCATCAATATATTCTATTTGGGCGCAAATTCATGACCCAAATAGGGTGTGAGACTAAATCCAAGAAGGAAACCTCCCAAAGATCTATTCCAAACAATTACTCAATATATGGCAGGTAAAAGTACAAACAACAACAAACAGGAATGTACTTCGTAGTAAACAATCCACATTTTCAATATCAAGCAACAGTGAAACGAATAGTTGAACCCTAAATAGGTAACCCTATGGGAAGTTACCACAACCCTCCCCTCTGGTTCTAGCTAAGAAGTACAAGAAACCCTCTAGGCAGTATTGTTGTCCTAACCCCTCTGGTTCAGTCATAAGAATTCATAAAACCTCTCTGAGGAAGTACTTACGGTCAATTTCTCTAATAGTATAAGGTAGTCAGGGTCTCTCTGTGGAATCTCAAATGGAAAATTACCCTTAAATCCCCATGTTCATGGACTCTCTCAAGACGCTCACTCGGTCAATTCCCTTTATATCCCAGGTCATTCAAAAGCACTCCGAGGAAGCTCAGGTGGTCAATTTCCCTATTAGTCTAGAGTAATCAAGGTTATTTAAAGTAAAAAAAAGTCATTCTGAGGAAGCTCACATAGCCAATTCCCCTTATATTCTAAAATGCTCAATGAGTCTCTGAGGAAGCTCACTTAGTCAATTCCTCTTACAACAGACTACACTAGGTTCTAATCACCCATGTGTAGGTCAACAATCATAGCAATGTAATATCGCCAAAGTAAACCTAAAGAACTGCGTGGCTAACAAGTCTATAAAAAATCAACCATGTTAGAAAATAGACTCCCCATCCTACAACAGTAGGCATGGAAAACAGGCAAGGCAGCCAAAATGGCTAAATAGTACCAAACTGTCATAAATAGAACATGCATGGTCAATACTTCCATAGGATAACAATTAACTCTATTCATATCCAAATAACCTTTACAGAAACATACGAGCATGGAAGGCTATCAATAGGGTTAAAATGGTAAATATGCATTACCCTGATCAATTGTATTGTTATAATTTTCACCTAATACTCAAGGACATTGAATGTAAAGGCACAAACCACCTACCTCAGAGTTAGGAGATCGCTATATGTGAAGTTCTTTGCTTGAATCCCTTTAGAACATCACCGATCTAATAAAACATATAAAATATTCAAGCCATTATATCTCACTAGAGAAATGAAATAAAACGATGATGCACTAGGAGAAGAGAGAACTCACCAATGTGATTCCAATGGAAACAACGGTGTTGGATTCGGAGGACAGATGCATGCTCGGAGGTTAGTAGATGATCCGCAGCCATACAAACCTCTCTGTCAAATGATACCTAAAAGAAGATCATTCTGGCGAATATATGCAACCCCAGAGCATTTAATGAAAAAAAGAAAGTACCCAATGTGTATTTAGAAGTACATGGCATGTACTCATCATTTCCGTACTCCTCCTTATGAAGCCTCCATGTCACTCCCACACGACTGTATGTGTGGGTAATACATGGCTAGCACATGACCTCCTACAGTAAGGCAGTACACGGTGTGTACTCATAAAGTACACAACGTGTAAATAGAAATTCTCCAGAATTTCCTCTTTTTCTCAAAAAGGAAAAGAAAATGAAAAACATACCTGAATGGAGATCTAGGATCTTAAAATTATACTTGATGTAGATGTCTTAAGTGGTATATGTTCTGATTGTAGATCTGACTAGAGGGAGATGTTCTAGTCGTATATATCAAATAAGTAGATCCATCATTGGTATATATAGTCTACTAATAGAAGTGTTCGGTGATAGATACATATATCTAATGGTAGATGATCATATCTAAAATTATATATTTTTCAACTAATGGAATATCCAATTGACTTATGGTTGAAAGACAATTTACCATGATTTTTTTCAAAAAGTTACTATGAATAAAGTTAACTAATAGAAAACACTTATATTTTTTTAAAAAAAAATTTGATTTCTGATAATTAATATGTGGTGGTTGGAACTATCTTTCCCATTTTTAAATATCATTAATAATTTAATTTATAAACATTAATTTCAATACTAATATAGATAAAATGACATTTGAATATGTAATGTAATACATTACATTTCTATGTATAAATATAATGTGATTATTACAATCATAAATTAAATTCATGTATACTTCCACTTATGCGATTTTCAAAAGGATAAGAAAATAAAATACATGTATTGATATAAATATGAATAATATAAAATCAAAATCAGATATAAAATTAAAATGATAACATCTATCAAAATTAATAAAATCGAAAATTACTTCTCCTATAAATGAATAATATGAATCTAATCCACTATCTACTCGATGCGAATTAGGAACACCTAGATCATTCCCTTTACAAAAAACTAGATTGAAATATGTGGAAGGAGAGGGTGTATAAGTACCTAGAGGGAGATATTAGATAATGTAAGCTCTAATATATTGATTTTCATTATATAGATTTATTCTAAAATGTTGAAACTGTCCATGAAGGGGTTATAGAAAAAGGTGAAAGACTTATAGTTGAAATTGGTGCTACATAATGTGAAACTAATGCAATCCCAGGGTGTACAAAAAATGTCTTCATCATGTAAAAAATATATATTTCTGTTTCAATGATGATCCATTTTTATGAATAAATCAGTCTCCTCTACCATTAAAATATTGAGTAGAAGGAAAAAATAATTGAGTTAATTAAATTGAAAAATGAATGAGATGACCACATGGGCCATTATTAAGATTTAAAAAAGAATTATAAAGTTGGAATTGACCTCGTTTGTGATAAATAAATTGGAAGGTGATATTTATTGGAATTTGAGATACAATTACTATCACTTATATCCTCATTCAAACATTCAAAAACCATCTTATAAATGCTCACATCATGGGACATTATCTTATAATGTTCCACATGGTGAGATGAAAAAATGTTACAGAGGATAAAATTCAAATCATACGTAACATTTGATTGAATTCCATGAAAATGAACTGAATGGTGTTTTGGTGTAGCACTATAACTGGAAGCACTATCTATAAGTATTGACTCTAATCTTTCTATTATAAAAAATTGAGCTTTATTTAATCAAACACTCATTTCCTACATTTTGGATTTGATTACCTCTACCTCATTATCCATCCTCTTATTTTCAATCTATTGTACATACATTTTCAGAAAAAAAGTCTACATATTGGATACTACTAAGTCAAGATTACACTTACTATTAGTTTCATTTAGTTTGGTTTCATAAGGATATTTGGGATTGTGGATCCCACTAATATATGATACCGTACTCATTCTAAAAACATCCAGATCACCAATAGTAACCTAAATCGATTTTAGATTATTAGAAGGATGAGGATATAGAATAATCCCTTGCATCTGTATGTAAACACCCATATGTTGAGATTCAATTGTAAGAATATTAGAGGTAAATTCTTCAACTGATTAGCCACATAGGTATATTCTATCAGTACTACTAGATATTTTGTTGTCTATGGAATCTCTTCTAATATGTACATCTTCCACAAAAGGGAATTTTCAATTGGAGTCTTTCTTTTATGCACATTTGAAAAAAAGACGCCACAATTGTTGTTTTTTTATGTAATTATCATAATTAGAAATTAATTATGACAGATAAAAAACATGGCATAAAGGAAGTTGACCTTTATAAAAAATCAATTATGATGGACTCTCACGTACAGTTACATTTTTATAAAATATAAAATACAAGATATTAGAATTTCGATTAATAAATAAAATAATTAGAAATAATTATATATTAAAAAATTAATGAAATAAAAAAATTCTTCATAAAGTTAAAAATATTTTATTTATTTAATTAATTGACCATATTTAATAATAATATAAATTAATTATATAAATATACTCTATATTATTAAAATATTATTAATAATAATTACATACAATTAAAAATATTTTAAAATGTTCAAATAATAATTTATTTAACCAAATTAAAACTAATTATATTTTTTAAAAAATATTAAAAATTACCTATATTTAAAAATATTCAAATAACATCAAAAGTTAAAACAGATTTCAAAATTAAAAACAAAAGGATAAAATTTAAAAATAAAATAAAAATAAAATTAAATATTAAAAAATTAGAAAAAATAAAACATTAAATAAATCATAAAATTAATAGATCACATAAATCATAACATGTTTTCCCCACAATTTTTAAAAAAAATCATAAAACATCAACAATCATCAAATGATTTTAGGTGGAGGAGGATATCTTCAAAGATCGTGGTGAGTAAACTCCCTACCAATGTAACAAGAATGTTGTCACTGGAATTATAACATTTTCTCGTCGCTTCGACATACTCCTCATGCCCCCTCCTCTCTCCACATCCCCTATATCATATAATCATGGTCTCTCAACCTATACTCATAATATCTAGTGGATTCCAGAATTGATCAGGACTCTCCAAGATCCATCTTCATGCCCAACGATGACATCTCAAAAGAACCATGATAAATTTTATGTTCCAATCAGAAACAAATTATAATCACACATCCTTTCTCGACACCATGAAAAGTTTCATGTATCAATGACTCATAATAAAAACTTGAATCACCAGTGGGATCATGTTTTCTCCTTGTTTTACTATTCTGTGATTGAAATATTTCAATGATTCATTTATATATAATTAAGATCTACAATAATTAGAAAATTACTATTCATTAAATTTCTAAAAAATATTATTTACCAAAATATGTCATTTCTGGTCACCTATAACATCTCTCTAATGGGGATTAGTATAAATCTTCTTATAAACATCAAAAATTGTAATATATGGTTCAGTAGTGGACATTATAATATAACAAACATTTTATACTTAATGTAAATATACATTAATAAAAAATGTCACTAACCATATATCATCGATGTATGCCATATGTACAACATCTTAACCAATGTATGAAAACCAGCCTCCCTAGAATTTGATTCCAGATGAATACCTCCTCTTAAAAGTATCTCATATCTAGTAGTGGCAAAATATGTCCCGTAACTGAGATGAGATATCGTCATATTGATGGGAGACACAAGACTGGCCGAAAACAGTAGCCTGAGATTTGTTGATTTCTCACATTATTAGGTTTTGTATAATCATTGTAAATATTTCATCTTTAAAAATATATCATTCCTTTATGAAAGTATATTTCATGCTACAAGATATTGGAAAAAATAAATTATTCAACACAATTGAAAACAATATTTTAGTAATTAAATTAATATAAAATCTATATTTCATTCAGTAATAAAAATGTAGTGGTTATATATATGGTGAAGCATGATAATCGGAACCAAGGCCCATGCACCTATGGCTCAATAAAAATTCATTGAATACCACAAACAAGTCAAATATATAAATAAAAAACTATGAAAAAAATAACAAGAAAATTAATACGAAAATCAATAAAAAAATTAATATCGAATAAATATCTTAATAAATTATACATACATTTGTAAATGAGGATCAAATTAAATATATTGTAATATCTCCGAAGTTGTATCATGAATCATCAATTGAGAAATATCGACCACCTCTTAGTTGGTGCAACATTCAACAAATCATATGAAGTAGTCACATCAGCATGAAGTCCTGAATCAGAGAGACAACATAATAAATCATTTGGAGAATCTCTAGTGATCTGAAACAAATAATTATACCTATATAAAAAATTTAATAATAATATAACCTATAAATTACTAATAACTAATAGAATATATTAATATTACCTAAATGAAATTTTTATTACAAATATAAAATATATGAAACTAATAAATATGAGAATATAATAATTTATATTAAATAAATACTCGAAAATTTTAATTTAACGTCTAAATATTTTTTAATATAGATATTGAAAAATAACTAATAAATATCCAGTAGAAAATAATAATAATAACTTTCAATAATTGTTATTACGCAAATAAATTACAGAAAACCAATAATTACTGGAATCATTAATAAAGCATAGTAGATCATCGAGTTCATCCATCAGAAATAAACATTCTTACAAAAAAGTAATTTTTAATAAAAATATACAATAAAAAAATTGAAAATACTGTTTAAAATACATTAATATTCATTTTCTTCATCATTTTCATTGAGAACAATTTCTTCATCCTCATCATTATCAATGTAATTTTTTTTATGAATTTCAGTATCATCGTCCATCATAACTTCTTCAACATTACCTATAAAATCAGTACTTAATTGGGGGGGGGGGGTGTTTCTCCCTCTATATTTCTCTCTTTTTGGTTAGGATATACTTTTTTGGCATTTTCTTGATAAATTTCAATATGATGAGCCTTTAATGAATAATTTTATTTTTAAATATAACAATTTCCACATGATTTCATTTTTATCACACCCCATTGGTCATTCATGTCTCTAGAAATATCATGAAAAATTGCATAATAAACATGATGTGCCATTATTAATAGTTTACATAATGAAATAAGTATTTTATATTTCATTTCAATGACTCCATTTCATGGATGAACTCTAAACCCTCAATCAGTATTAAACCATTGAAATTTAATAATTGATAGAGAATTTAGAACCAGTTAACATAACTCCATTTTTTCATCCATCATACCATAAAATTCCATATCACTTTTTAAGCTTATATCCCTTCAAACAAACACCACGATTAATTACTTTCATTGAGTCACCCTATATTCATGTATGGAATTGAAATCCATTAACCATATACCCATTATAATATTTCACAAAATTTTGAAGGAAGGACTTTCATCACACCTAAATGACTATAAATGTTATTTTAATGATATTATTCATATAAATTTTAAAATATATTAATAATTGATATAATTGAGAATTTAATTTATTATTAAATGAAATAAAACATAATTATGAGTCTTTTAAACCAATATGTAATATTTTGATGACGTTCTTCTATAATAGTAGTGAAAATTTGTATAATTATTTTGATATGTTCATCATATAGTCTACAAAATAATTAATTAATATAAATAAATATTTTATAACAAATTATAAAAACAGTAAAAAATAGTATTTATTGCACATATAATATCATTTCATCAAAATTTACCAGAACATATGTATAAGCCTTGTAGAGTGCTTCATCTAAAAACATTCATTCATGATAATGAAATAAACCAATATCGAGATTATTAAAATATTCCAATTAATGATCTATGACATTAATGAAAATTTTCTCACTTCAACCCATGTAGATATTTTTTTTAATTTATATTCCTATTGAAAATAGTAATATCTGAAATTCGAAATTTCCAACATTAATTACACTTCATTAATTTACCTTTCAACCAATAATTTATTTCATATAATCATCAATATATTTTGCATACAACACTCAAATGGGTACAACCATCATTGTTGTATTGTTCCTACATAATTATATTTGTAACGATTAGACAACATTAAATGTTCCACTGAGTCAAAGAATCCTGACATAAATATTTTACTCATTTTTCATAAAATTAAAACAATATCTTTTTAAAACATACTCAATTCATTATATTCTAATTATTGTTCACAAATATATCATATTAAATATGAAATTTTGTTCAAAATGTCCGAGTTTAATGAATTTAACATCCCTCTAACACAAATATGAACAAATATATTCATTATGAAATTATAATTGATAGTTTATAAATTTGTAATATAGAAATTTTAAATGAAATCTGAAAAATTTTAAGCATGGCCTTTAGGTAACCTCAAATCTTGAGTCTAATAAAAAATAATATTCTACATTATCTAGAATATGGGTCATCTTCCTTAGGATTCATTAAATTCAATGATATTTTATTTTAAATAATTCAAGTTCAGGTCTCTTAAAATCTGTGAAATTATCTATCCTTTCTATTGAATAATCATTGATCTTACCAAGTGTGTCCAACATGGTGTAAAATATTTTATCAAGAACATTCAACATATTATGAATTAAAAGTAACATGTGTCAATCCAAAAATTAATAAAAATAAGGATGTTCCCAAAAAAGAATAACGTTATCCAATTATTATCTCCTCAAAATAATTTTTCGAGTCATTGTTGGTCCAAATGTATATCAAGGTAACGGAGAGATGATATATTTTACCTGAATAGCATAGATCCCTTCTTCTGGTTCATCTCTCTCAATTTAGCCTTTTTTATAATTGTTTTTGTTCCTTAAATAAGTGATATTGATGAGATTTAATCTCTTATATTAATAAAAATAACGTGTCTTTATCCTAATACCAGCATAAACATTTTTTTCTCATCCATGAAGGTGAAAAAATATTTTTAAAACATGTTATCCATCTATTTAACAAACTATATAACACAAAATCACTAATCATCCATATTAATGAGACCATGATTGATATTATTTAATCCTCATCAATATGTTTTTATTCAGAACATTATTCTATAATAAAATTAAATCATCAATTAGTTTTTTCAAATAAACCTCAATATTCTCCCTTATAATTCCTAATATCAATATCATTAAATATAAATATTGTTCCTTCATTAAAAACAAAGGATGTATGTTTTATGGAGAATTGGAAATATGACACAAAAGAAAATTTATTTTCTTCAGATCCAAATAGTGAATACAAATTTGTAGAACGTTCGAAACATTTGTAATGTGGTTCTAATGAATATTTAGGTTGTATCAGATCAATGTGTTTACATGTTCCAACAACACATTTATGATATATTATATTACTAAAGAGAATTTTTAATTTATTCAATTTTATATATAGTTTTATGTTTGTGATATAGAAATAAACACTTTAATCAATGTGTAATAGGAACATACCATAACTATTTCACTTAAATATGGATATTCCTTATTGTACCCCTTTATAACTAGATTCTCTACCAATTGGAAAGTTTACCATGTATTCATAATATCCATAATATAATTTTTATTTATTTGAACATTCATGAATCTTCAAACAACTAAGATATTAATTGTAGACAAACCATTAAATTCCTAGAAAATGTAATGTAGTGTATTTCATTCCTGAAACAACAATTTAACCAATAATATTAAATGATTAAATGAACTATTTTACATCCCAAAACATGATTTAATAGCCATAAAATTTTTATTTGTTTTATGTTTTCTAATCCAAAAACTAGGATATAAGGACTCCTCATTAGATTACCACAAAATTTAGAACTGAAAAAATTCTAAATTAAAATTTATATTAAATTATTTGTTGTTTTTTTAGGAATATACGTACCAACAATCTTATGTAATTAATTCTAAAATGATGGATCTAAAATGAATAATATTGTATTTTCTACCAAATTATATTCACTATATTCACACCAAAAAATATAATCTATCCAAAACCAAAATATAATAGATGAATTAAAAAATTTTAAACAATACGAATTTCCCAGGGTAATATTTCTAACACAGAACTTTAGTTATTACTTTAGAAATAATATTTTAGTTTCACGATTCAATTGAAAAAATGTTTTTTACTCTTTCAATAAGGGGAGGATTTATACTAGATCCATTGGGATTTTTTTTTTCTTATTTTCCAAATCTTGATTGTGTAATACAATGTTATGTCTACTTCCAGTGTCCATTGTTATCCAAAAATAGTGGTAATAAGAATAATTTTTACATATCATTGTTTATAATTTCAAATTTTTTTATATTTTTACAACATGGAATTTTCTATAGAATGAGATCAGATTGAGGCATTATGTTAGTACATGATTTCGTGCCCTTTAGAGGATCAGTGTAGATAAAATAAAAATATAAAATATATTATTCAATATATAAGATACTTTTATATAATAATATATTATCTACTGAATGATTTATTATACCTAAAACCTGAGACCACTCTTAGGGCTGTGATTTGTGGAATTTAGTATGCATGATGTAATAGTAGTTCTTTTCAATAGTTTAATAACATCAAACATTCTGATAAATCAATTTAATATTTTATTATAATTTATTTATGAAAAAATTATTGATATATGTAATAGTGTATTGTATCTGAAATATGAGACCACCATTATATGGGGGATTCTGTATTTACCATAGGCAAAAAATAAAATTTGTTTGCGTTATATTTTTGGTCTCATGAAACGTGATGGGATTTCATCTACTATTTATATTATAATTTCTTATAAATAAAACTAATTTTCTCAAAAACTAGTTATTGTATGAACAATCATAGTCTACTCTTATATCCCAGATGTTGGGTTTACCATAGATTTTATATAAACTTTTTGAATGTTAAGAGTTTGCTAACAACATGTATTATGGTAATTAACATTAATTATTATTATTATTATTTTTAAAAAATAAGTATCTCTATAATATTATAAGGTATGGGAAATATGATACCACCATTAGGTCCATGATTTTGGGGTTACCATAGGCATGAAATAATATTTTTGTGTGTCAGATGTTTTTTCACATTTCAAAGAAGTTTCATTCATTAAATATTTTAATTAAATTTTCTCCTAATAAAGTAATGTATCACTCAAAATGTATATTTTATGAAAAATTGGGACCACTATTAGCTTTATAATTTTTTATTTACACATGTAGTTATATAACATTCGTTTTCATCAAGAGTTTGCTAACATCACATATAAATATAATTATTGTAATATTTTTATTATAAATATTTAAAATGGTAAGTATCTTCGGAATAGTGTATCTTTTGCGAAATATAAGAAAACAATTAGGTATGACATGCTAGAGTTACCAAAGGCGTGACATAACATTTATGTGCAAAGGATTTTTGATTATATTTCTCAGGAGGGTAATTCATTTATTTTTTTTATAATTTATCATTAAAAATTAATGTATATCTCAAACTATTAATCTTATAAAAAATTCGTGGCAATAATTGTTTTTAGAATGTGGGGTTTACCATTAATGTGAAGTAACATTTCTGTGTGTCTATATTTCGGTAAAATCATAGGCTATGGTAAATTCATTTAATATTTTTGTTTTTATTTTATCAAAAATATTGAAGTTCCTCTATAACAACTTATCATATCAAAATTTCATACCACTCTTAGATCAGTGATGTTGGGTTTAAAATCAGTGTTGCATAACATGTGTATGCATAGGGTGTTCTATAAAATCTCACATGAGGGTTTCATTTTAAATGTTTTTTAATATTTTATGTCAGGACCCGTCCTTGGGGCCCGTGACGTGACTAACCCAAACCCGCCTTCTATAGGCCAGGGGCTGGTGACTAGCACAAAAGGCATAAATACCAATAACTAGGAAGACATTGGCTTTATAAAACATAATCACATCCAACCAGAGTACAAGCAGAAGTAATACACTAAGTACAAAAAATATTTCTGAAAAGTAAATGGGCTAGAATAAAAACCCAACTGAAAAGTACATCTACAACAAAACAAATGTACAACAGAATAGACAAACAGCTGGAAGATAGACACAGCTCCTGGGTCGTCCACCTAAGATCCTACCTGAAGGGTAGGTACAGATAGCTTCCTCAAAGTTCTCTCCCACCAACCTCCTCAGCGTACCGTCTCATCGTGAAGTCCACTTACGGGTACTAACTCGTCGTGAGGTCCACCTCCGGTTACTGACTCCTCGTGAGGTCCACCTCCGGGTAGCATTCAGTCCTCGTACACTCGGTCTCTATCATCACTGTATGCCATCTCCATCCAACACAACGAGGTGCGGGAATAGCCCGTGTAGGGGTTAGTATAATGATACCCAGTAAGGACCCCGAGACCCTCAAGGTCTCACTAAATCCTTCAAGGATAACCACAAAGAAGTATCTCAACAGATAACCCTTACTTAGGTATAAGCCGATACTTATACCTAAGTTATAAAGCTAACCATCTCAATCATGAGAAAACACAAAGGTTATGATATCAACAGATAACCACTAATTAGGTATATCCCCATACATATACCTAGGTTATCATGTTACCCATCTCAATCATGAGATAAACAAAAATGTCATTGACTCAGCTCAAAACAGTATTTTCATTAAAGATATCGAACCACAACTGCTAGAGAGCTCCTCCTCTGTTGAGTACTGTGATCTTGTGATGACTCCGAGGTGCTTCCCACTAACTATAAACTATTGAGATACTCCTCCTGTCGAGTACCACGGGTCTGCCACCCAAACACAGTAGTGCTCCCCACCATGGGTCTGCCACCCCAACATAGTAGTGCTCCCCCCTAATAGTTTACAGAGGTACTCCTACTGTTGAGTACCATGGGTCTGCCACCCAAACATAGTAGTGCTCACTGCCATGGGTCTACCACCCAAACACAGTAGTGCTCCCCACTGGGCTAGTCAAGTCACTCCGACTCGAATCGGACAAGCAGTCATCACTTCTCAGCCATCTACAAGGTCTCTGTACTACGTACACTCGTCTCCAGGAGGATCCACTCCATGATATATTGTTTGATACTTTCATGTGTCACATAATCTAGCGTGGAGGTATCTCAAATGACCGCCTCGTCAAAGGGGTCTCAACGCAATAGACGGCGCATCAATCTGACGCCCGATCTGTGAGTTATTAGCCTTTTAGTCCTGGGGGCTCGGTTGCTTTCTTGTACGAACCAACCCGGACGTATCTCAACTGTACCCTGAATTCCTATGGGGTATAATAAAAGGAACAGTTTCTCAACGAGATCACCAACGCTGGTGATGATCTGTCAAACAGACATCCTATTTGAGAGTTGTTGTCTTTTCCGTTCCAGGGGCCCGGTTAGATTTTAGGTACAATCCAGCCCGACCATACTCCAACTGTGTCAAAACCATAGGTGAATTATGTCAAAAGAGCCGTCTCATAATGTTGATTCCAACAAAATAGACGGCCCTTCAATCAGCCATTCGGAGCTCAAGTTATAAGAGTTTCTACTCCGAGGGTCCGGTTGGTTTTGGGTTCGAACCAACCCGGCCATACTCAAACATCGCTGAAACCTTCATTGTAATATACCAAAACAACCGTCTCGATCTGAGGAATCCTACACAACTGATATCGATCGGAGGACCACAAGACATGTTATTTCTATTTAACCGAAAACGGTCCGAAAAAAGGGGGTCTGGGCCCGACCCGACCCATCCCAGCACCCCATAGGGCGGCCCGAACCGGGTCCGGCCCGGTTGGGCGCGGCCTGGCCCGGCCAGTGTGGCTGGTCGACCAGGCGGGGTGGCGGCGCCCAGTGGGGCCCGCCCCATCCTCTGGTCCGGGGGGGGGGGGTGGGTGGTTACGCCCCCCGGTTTCATCGAAACGGCCGACCATGTTAGTCGTGCCTTGGGTAACCGCGGGGCCCCTTGGGGCCCGCCTCTTGATGGCACCAGGGGCCGACAAAACCGGCCGCCCTTCCAGATCTGTTGCAGCCTTAGGCCACATCTTTGTTGAACCGGCGCGGGGCGCCGGAGCCATGCCCCACCGCCACGACCCCTTGAAGCTCCGTAGCCGCGCCCCTCAGCTGCGGCCCACCCCGGCCGCAATCCAGTAGTACTCCATGTGGCACAATAGTGACGTGCCTTTGTGGTGACCCAACAATCATGCTCTAACAACCTGCTTGTGGTCGGTCCGATGTCGGTCGGTTCTTCACATTCCGCCTCCATCATCCACAAATAACAAACTAGAGGAGAAGGGTCGGACCATGTTCGTGCGGTCGGAGGCCATCCTCTTCATGATGGTATCAAGTGGCCAAACGAAACTCCAGAATTATAGAACGATGAAGAACTGTATTAAAACTTGAGCAGAACATACCTAACCATGATAATTGACGTCGCACGTCGGGCGTCATGGAGAATGGCGTCGCGGAGATCAGACGTCGATTCCATGGACGTCGGGGTGCATCCACGGAGGAAACAGTGTCTTCTAACTATTTGCGGAGATGATGAAGGATGGCACATCAATGTTGGAGAATTTCCCACGGTGGTGTCTCTTCCCTTGAGGGAGAACCAGGGAGCATTCTTCGTAGAGAGGAATGGTCGTTCTTCGAAAACTCAAGAGCACTCCAATCCTCTCCACACAACAATTCCAACGCAATTAAAATAAGACTTCCTCTTATTTTAATTAATCATTCTATGCTCTGAAAATTCAAAATTTAAACCACATAATTAATTAATTGAATATGTTCAATCTATTAATTACAGTGTGTTAGCATGAGTTAAAGAGAGAGAGAAAAAGGAGAGGAAGAGTTACACAATTAAGAGGAATTATAAAATTAAAGAAAGGGGTTTAATGAGTTTAGGGAATGTGAATGGTTGGGGATTGTGTGGGCCCCATCTCACAAATATCAATACATGGGTAGTTAGGTGGTTGTGGGTCCCACCCCTAACTCCCCCATGTAGGATATAACCACCAAGGATATATATAAAATTGTACCAACAATTTTATCCACTTCTTAATAAAACCCCAATTTAATAACTTCTTATTTAATACACCAATTTTAGTTTCTCCTCCTGCACAAACACAACTGTGGTAAAGGTCCCTTTATGCAATTACTGGCATTGATATTTCATCGGTGCCTTCAAATTTCAATTCTGAGCACTGGCTCACTAGATAGAAAAACCCGCTCGTTTTTTCACTGAATTTACCAGAGCTAAACTTTGGAAATTGATTTCGAGCACACCAGGCCTCAGAATCAGGAGCCGTCAGAAACCACAGACTCGTAAAATTCCAAATAAAATAGGAAAAAAATTCCTTTAAATTTCTGGTTCGTCACATTACTCCCACCTCAGGGATTTACGTCCTTGTAAGGCTACAACACACACTAGGGAAACTAAATAAGGGACTGAGCACGCATCTGAGCCTTTTGCTCTCATGTGATCTTCTGGAGGTTCACATGCTTCCAGGGAAAGCGCAATATAGGAATCGACCATCCTTGTAGGAACTTATCCTGTCGATCCTCAATCTCTGTTGGAACCTCAATGAATGTCTCCCTATCATCGACATCCAACATCCAATGATCGATGATGTGTGATGAGCCACACACATATCTCCTCAGTTGATATATGTGGAAGACATCAAGCACCCGGTGCAACTTTGGTAGAAAGGTCAAGTGATAATCCACCTCGCCAACCCTGTTGAGGACTTATAAGTGTCCGATGAACGTCAGATATAACTTTCCTCTTTGGCCACATATCCGTAGACCTCGTCGAGGTGATACCTGTATAAAGACGTGGTCACCATCCTCGAACTCTAGAGGTCTTCATATCCTATCAGTATAAGACTTCTGTCTGTTCTATGCAATCTCAACATCCGTGAACCATAGGTGATCACTGCCTGATTCTACAAGAGGACACACCCCGGTCAGGTCCCTGATGCGTCTAAGAGAACTGTGTAACCAATTCCCTCACGATGGGTGCACTGGTCAACCTATACCTCAGCTCTGGATAGCTCTGTTGGAAGTGGTGCTGAAACTCTGGAAAATTATGGCACAAAGGTAAGTTTGGCCATCTACTGAGTGATCAAATACACCTTCTTATGCATGATTCTGTCGTGTGCTGCCTGGGGTTTTCTTTTCACCGAACATGGAAAACCCACCCCAACGTTGTAGGTAAACCACATCCTTTTTTCCTAATACATTTAATTTTTGTATGACCTGTAGTTTCCTTGTCCATACCCAAACTAACGTCACAAGGCCTTGATGCTGCCACCAAGTGCTCCCAACTGACACTCTCGCCTCAACAGTCAGATCACACCGTCGGTGTAAGCATTATTATTGAGTCTCCTCTTAAAGGTATCTCCAGACGTTAGTGTCAAGACAACGGATTAACCAGAAACTCTAGGTCTGGGACACGATTCGTGGAAGTAAGGGATGATTTGTATCAATGTATGTTGTTATGACAACATATAGTAAACACAGACCTTAATTAGAATCTTTCCTAGAGCCCTTGGGTCACACTCCTTGACTGCATGCATCTACACTCTTCCCCTTCCCTCCTGCTCCCTGAGTCTGGCGGGGACTACAAAGTGGGTGTTTTTAACATGTTGAAATGTACACCACCTCATGCTACTCCCGTAGCTCTACTTCCTCATCTGAATCTATGTAGATTCATCTGTCCATAACACTCCCTCTTCTTGAATCATTCCACATGAAAAAGACTCTGAGACTGGTGCCGGTTTCCTGCTTTTCCACTCCTAACAATCACTGGCTATATCTGCTCAGCCAAAAAATTCTCAACCACAAAGGTTCTATCTAGCACCCTAACATAAGTAGCAATGCATAGAGGAATTTTTCTGGCTCGGATTTCCATTAAAAAAACCTCTCTCTGAGGCGCAAGATCTAAATCACTGATCGTATCATAGTCATCAAGTACCAAGAACGATCGGTACAACTTGATGACTACCTAGCTACCGACATGTCACCCTGCGGAAGCTGTATAAGCTCTAGAAAACTCTCAGCCACCACCTTGAGCCAGTCCTCAGCCGCCTGTGAGCCGGGCTTGACATGAAACCTAAGGGGGATATGATGTTGAAACACATGTAAGGCACTAATATTACATATGTCATCTACCGGTACTCCCGGTTGGAACTGCTAACCAACAGGTAGTGATATAGTTGGAACACTACTCGAATGTACTATCTTAGGCATCGGTCCCCCTACAGAAGCCTCATCACTATGAGAATCCACATCATGGTCACACACTAGGGAAAACTAGTAGCTAGGATCATTTTCTATTCTACTAGTATCTAAACTAGGTGTAGAACTCTAGAAATAGCCTCCATCCAGTCCTCTACTTCCAAAGAATCTGTCTCGCCTCATAACCTCAGAGGCCTCTACTACTGGAACTCGTGAGACACGCTCTGTCGGCGTGTATAGTTCTCTAGTATGGCTGGTGGCATCTTCCACCCAATGGGTGGTGGTGCTACTATTACACCACCCGAGAGTTCCAACCAAGAAAGGGGGCCCTCCACCAGAGTCTCATCACTCGGTGGGCCATCATGGATGATCCACTCGGAACTCCAACTGACTGTCTGCGTGGATACATCCTAAATAGATGCGACACAGTCAACGGATTTAAACATGGTGAGCTGACCTAGTTTGAGCTAACATCAATAAATCTTTTGGAAACACACACGCAATCAGTGATTTCATGCACTGGGTTGGAAATCAGTAGTCGTGGTCCTGCTGTATTAATACGTCGGCTGCCGCACCAACACTGGAATCACTGAACTGAGAACAAAACTCGGTACTCTTAACACTATTGCATCATAGAAAGAAAAATATCTGAGTCTTATGTTCTTCGATAGAACAGACATCCTCTGATACCAATTTGTCATGACCTGTCCCCGTGGCCCGTGCTGTGAATACGCCATTCCCGATTTCCATAGGCCATGGGCTGGCGACTAGCACCAAAGGCGTAAATCCCGATAACTGGGAAGGAATTTCCTTTATAAAACATAATCACATCCAACCAGATTACAAGCGGAAGTAACACTCTATGTACAAAAGATAGTGATGAAATGTAAATGGTCCAGAATACATATCCAACTGAAAACTACTGCTACAACTAAACGAATTTACAACAGAAAAGACAATCAACTAGAAGATAGAAGCAGCTCTTGGGTCGTCCATTTCAGATCCTACTTGAAGGGTAGGTACAGATAGCCTCCACAATACTCTCTCCCGCCAACATCATCCATGCACTGTCTCGTCTTGAAGTCAACCTCCGGGTACTGACTCTTTGTGAGGTCCACCTCTTTTTACTGACTCATCGTGAGGTCTACCTCCAGGTACCGTCCAGTACTCGTACACTCGGTCTCTATCAGCGATGTACGACGTCTGCATCCATCAAAATGAGGTTTGGGAATAACCCATGCAGTGGTGAGTATAACGATACTCAATAGAGACCCCGAGACCCTCATGGTCTCACTAAATCCACAAGGATAACCACAAAGAAGGTTCTCAACAAATAACCCTTACATAGGTATAAGCACATTCATATACCTAAGTTATCAAGTAACCCATCTCAATCATGAGGGAAAACAAAGGTTATGAAATCAATGGATAACCACTACTTAGTTATATGCCCCTACAAATACCAATTTTTTCATGTGAACCATCTCAATCATGAGGTAAACACAATGGTCATTGACTCAGCTCAAACCAGTATTTTTATTAAAGATATCGAAACCACAACTGCTGTAGAGCTCCTCCTCTATCGATTACGATGATCACATCATGACTCTGAGGCACTATTCACAAATTTTAGACAGCTGAGGTACTACTCCTATCAAGTACCATGGGTCTGCCACCCAAACAGAGTAGTTATCCCCACCATGGGTCTGCCACCCCGACACAGTAGTGCTCCCCCTAATATCCTACAGAGGTACTCCTACTATCGAGTAATGAGGGCCTAACACCCAAACACAGTAGTGCTCCACACCATGGGTCTGCCACCCAAACACAGTAGTACTTCCCACAGGGCTAGTCAATTCACTCTGACTCGAATCGGACATAAAGTCATCAGTTCTCAGCCAACTACAAGGTCTCTATACTCCGTATGCTCGTCTATGAGAGGATACTCTCCATGATATACTGGTAAATACTTCCTTGTGTCACCTAATCTCACGTGGAAGTATATCAACAGACCGCCTCATCAATGGGGTCTCAACGTAACTGACAGCGCATCAATTGGACACCCGGTCTGTGAGTTATTAGCCTTTTAGTCGCGGGGGGGCAGTTGGTTTCGTGTACGAACCAACCCAGCCATATCTCAATAGTACCACGAAATTTCATGGGTTATACTAAAAGGAACCATTTCTAAACGATATCACAAAAGCTGATGACGATCCGTCAAATAGACGTCTGGTCTGAGAGTTACTGGCTTTTCTGTTCTAGGGACCCGATTGGATTTTAGGTACAATCCAACCAGGCCACACTCCAACTACATCCAAACCTTAGGTGATTTATTCCAAAATAAATGTCACATCTATAGGAATCCAACAAAATCAATGGCACATCAATCGGACATTCAGAGATCAAGTTATATGCATTTCCGCTCCGAGGGCCTGGTTGGTTTCGGGTTCGAACCAACTTGGCATACTCAAAATTCCCTGAAACATAGAGTGATATATTCCTATGATATCATCTTGATCCAAGGTATCCTACGCAACTGACCATGCATTAATCGGAGGTCCAAAACTCAAGTTATGTCCGTTTAACCAAAAACTGTCCGAAAATAGGGGGTCAGGGCCCGGTCCGACCCGGCCCAACACCCCATGGGTCGGCCCGAACCAGGTTCGACCCGACCCGGGTCCGTGTCCGGCCAGGTTGGGCGAGACCCGATGTTGGAGTCCCGGACTTCATGGCCCATGCGGTTGGCCGCATGGATGGACGACCAGGTGGGGTGGCGGCGCACAGTGGGGCTCGCCCTAGCCGCTTGTCCGGGGGGGGGGGGGGGTTACACCCCCCATGTTTGTTCAAAATGGTTGGCCGTGTTGGTCAGCACTTGGGTAATCGTGGGACCCCTTGGGTTCCACCTCTTAATGCCACCGGCAGCCGGCACAACCGGCCGCCCTTCAAGATCCGCTGCGGATTTGTTCAACCGGCATCGCACCCCACTGCCACGGCCCGCCACGACCATAGCCCCCTGTAGCTCAGGCGCGGCGCGATGGGGCCGCGCCCCTCCTTGACGGCTCGCCCTGGCCGCGGTCCAGCTATACTCCACGTGGCACGATGGTGTCGTGCCTTTGCGGCGACCCGAAAATCATGCGATAACAACCCGCTCGTGTACGGCCCGACGCAGGCTGGTTCTTCGAAATCCACCTCCATTGACCACAATGAATAAACAAGAGGGGAAGGGTCGGACCATGTTCGTATGGTCTGAGCCCTTTCTCATAATGATTGTATCAAACGGCCAAACGAAACTCAAGAATTGTAGAACGATGATGAACAATATTAAAACATGAACATAACAACCCCTACCTTGATAATTGACATCGCATGTCGGGCATCGCGGAGATCGGACGTCGATTCCGTGGATGTCAGGGTGCATCCGAGGAGGAAATGACATCTCCTAATTTGTTGTAGAGATGATGAAGGATGGCACATCGTCGTTGCTGAATTTACTACAGTGGTGTATCGTCCCTTGATGGAGAACTGGGGAGCGTTCTTCGCCGAGAGGAATGGTCGTTCTTCGAAAACTCAAGATCCCTCCAATCCTCTCCACAAAACAATTCCATCCGAATTAAAATAAGACACCTCTTATTTTAATTAATCATTCCAAACTCTCAAAATTCGAAATTTAAAACACTTAATTAATTAATTGAATAAGTTCAATATATTAATTAAGGTGTGTTGGCATGAGTTAGAGAGAGAGAGAAAGAGGAGAGGAAGAGTTACACTATTAAGAGGAATTAACAAATTAAAGAAGGGGGTTTAAGGAGTTTATGGAATTTGAATGGTTGGGGCTCGTCTGGGACCCACCTCACAAATATCCACACATGGGTAGTTAGGTGGTTGTGGGTCCCAACCCTAACTCCCCCATGTAGGTTATAACCAAAAAGGATGTAGATAAAATTGTACCAACAATTTTCTTCACTTCTTAATAAAACCCCAATTTAATAATGTCTTATTTAATCCACAAATTTTAGCTTCTCCTCCCCCACAAACGCAATTGTGGTAAAGGTCCCCTTAAGCTATTATCGGTATTGCGAGTTCATCGATGCCCTTGGATTTCAATTCCAAGCATCAGTTTAAATGATAGAAAAACATGCTCGTTCGTTCACTGAACGTACCCGAGCTAAACTTCAGAAATTGATTCCGGGCACATTGGGCCTCGGAATCAGTTGCCTTCAGAAACCACGGGCTCTTAAAATTCCGAAGAAATTAAGAAAAAAAATTATTGATATTTCCAGGACTTTACAATATATATATATGATGTTTATAAAAAACTTATTAATTCAAAATATTTAAATTAAATCCTCAATTATATGAATTACTATGAATTTATAATAGATATCCTCTTACAATATTTTTTATAAGGTTTTGAAAAAAAATATTCTATGTAAAAAATATGTTTCAAATTTTTAATTATTCGTTAAATTATCTATAAATTTATATTTATAATTTATTTGTAAAAACTTAATTTTTAATTAAAATTACTAATTTTTATATTTTAGTAGTATTTTACTTTATTTTATTGAGAATTATTTTCAAATTTTCATAAATTTAAAAAAATGTCAAATTGATAAAAATAATTTCTTAATTAGCAAGAATATTTAGTATTTAATAATAGTATTTAGTAAATCATTATTAGTAATTATAAATTATTTAATGAGTATTAATATTTAAAATATTTATTAATACACTTATAATAGTTAGTATATATATATATTTATTTATTTATCATTATTTCATAATTAATATAATTACATCAAACAGACTGTAACCCTTTTTAAAACAATATACATATAAAATTTTTATTATATATATATATAATAAACCATAGATGTTTTTTTAAAATTATATATACATAGATATATTAATTTATATATATTAAAAGATTTTGTAATCATGTATATTTTTGTGTCTTTTATTACAAATATACATATAAGATAAATAAATTAATACACACACACAAATATATATATATATATATATATATATATATTTCAAAAACTGTATTCATTTTTTAATACATTTAAATTTATATATATTTATATGTGTGCATTTGTTTCAAAAAATTATTCATTTTTATGCCTATATATATATATATTCACATTTTAATATACATACATGTCTATATATATATATATAAATAAATATTTATAAAACCTTACAAATTTTTTATATAAATATATATTTATATATTGATACTATACAAGTATTTTTAAATTGTTATATATTTATATTCTGAAGGTATTATTTATATATAATTACGTGAATGCATTTCATAAATAATATAAATAAATCAAATATATTCTAATTGTTTTTTAAAAAAATTAAATATCAAATTTATGTATAGATCGAAACAAAAACACACACATATATATATAATCATTCACATTAAAAATAAGACACACAGAAATACAATTATATCTATATATTAACATATAAATATATATACAGACACACACATATAAAAATTATGATAAAAAATTTAGAAAAAATACTTCAAAATATATTGAAATAAACTGTGCAACCCATATTAACACGAAAATAGGGAATAAATTTTTTAAAAGGGTCCAAAATAAAAAATAAAAAATAAAAATATTCTAAATTTATAAACCTAGTGTTTGAAAAACCAATATCATGTTATAAAATAATTAAAACCCAAAGATGACGAAAAATTAGGCCATATGAATATGAACCTAGGTGATTCGAAACCGGATCTGTAAAAAATAGATTATAAATGAGTACACTGGGGTGATGTAGAGCAAGATAGTCACAGAATCATAAAGAATGTATTTTAATGAGAATGGGGAAGAAGATTTGAGGATGAAACATGTTGTTCATGGGTTTTTTATTAGAATAGTTAAAAAAATTTAATTCCATCTTGAAATTGTTTTTGCACAAAAATATTTTAACAGCCATTAAATCTCTTTGAAAACACTTTCAAGATGATAGGTATTTGTGATGAACTACTACATCAGTCAAAAATCATAGTGACTTCTTTATTTCACATTGAGTGGTTAGAAAACATGCCAAAAATATTTGCTTCAATGAATTATTCCACAAAATATGTCATTATTTGTGATGAAAAAAGCATCCATGGAAAATAATTTATGATGTGCTGAGATCCCATAGTTTCGCTTCCACCAATAGAAGATGCATGTTCATCATGCTCATGTGTACATCCATGATCATCACCAGCAGACTCTGACTCTAAATAATAAATATCTAAATGAGAAGCTCATTGGGACATATCCCCCTTTGAAGATTCTCCCTTCACATGTATTTCATAAAAAACCTCATCATGAATTTTATATGCATGAACCTCATAAATATTTCCACTCCTACATCTATCAGTTGTATCTCCATTACAAGACATACCTGATTAAAATTGACCAAGAGTGTGATATGACCGATGAATATCAAAAACATGTCCAAAATGAAAAATCACATACCCATCATATCCATTATATAATTAAAAATAATTATCATTAAATATATTCATAAATCTCACAGTGTTCTACACATAAGACTTTAGTATGTTTGGATTATTCTCATAAACATTCCTCTAGTATGAAGATAAAATGATGAACTAGTAAGTGCATAATAAATATAAGATCCTCATACCACATTATGGTCACTAAATTATTCTACAAATATAATATATTATCCATTAAACTCTATCATTATCTTCCTCTTCTCCAAATTCCTCATCAGGGGAATAATAGAAAACTTTATCTTTTTAGAAGAATGGATCAATTATATATCTACGTCTGGAAGTGTTATTAACATGGTTTCAATTCACTTATAGATTATAATTATCACCCAACCATGTATTTTAAGAAGGATTCCAAATTTATTTCAATATTTTAAATGTAAATTAACATAAAAATAAAACACCACAACTAATCACACCCTATTCATCTTCATGAACTATAATTTTTTATTCCAATTTTTTGAGAGAACGTATGATATTTTAATGAAACAGATATATATGAGGTCCTGATCATCTCAATATTATGGAACATAAAATAGCTTCTATGGTCTATAATTTTTCATATTTTCATATGTTATATTATAAAAACATATTGGTACCTCATGGTACTAATATCCATATACATGGGAAAAAGTATTAGATAAATTTTAATATAAATATTTATTCCCAATCATGTTCTACAGCAGAGGGCCTTCACATAACATCATCTCAAAACGACTCTAGTTGGGAATCTTCAAAAAATAAAACATCAGTATTAATAAGAATTTTCCCATAAAAAACATAAGAAATTACTCTGTGAGGAACATTAAACAATCTAACCAATTGAAACAATGAAGATATTACATATTTTCCATTAATTTGACATCAATTATGTAACATACCAAGTAAGTAATTAATAATAGATATTTTTATATATGTCTATTAATGATTAAGATAGTGTTTTAGAGGCTTAAAATGAAAATAATTACAATCTTATGAATGGAATACACTAATATTCTTAAAAGATTGTTTTACTTCCTTTTAATGGAAAACCATTTTTAAATCTATCTTTTGAAAATTTTATAAGCTATTTTTCTCAAAATAAACTTATTATTTATGATTGGGACATCAAAATTTACTTTTCGTGAATTTTTGGTATTTTTCCGATAAAGTTAATTTTTAATGAATAGTGAAAAATACTGCATTTTACATCAAAACTGCTTTTTAATATAATTTATTAATATGATTAGATTATCTTTTGAATTGGTTTTAACGTTAAATTAGAATATATGTTTACCATTAAATCAAATAGTGGTTTTTGGAATTAATTTTACTAAGAAATCAGACTTAAACTAGTGTCAATCTTTTGATACATATTGTTTCATAAAAACACTCTATTTGCTCTGACAGAGGGAATTAATTATTAAATTAATTAATGCAACTTACATGTTGTTAATTATGTAAAATGGACCTCATTTTTGAATTCGGAATATCAAGTATAGATTAGGGTGATGTTTTGGTATTTTTCTGAAAAACATCAATTTTTGATGAATAGTGAAAACACTAAGAAGTACTTATAAAAACTGATTTTTCTTTTAAATGAAAATTTACCACTTCTGTGTTTTGAATTTCAAAAATCTGACATACATGGTTGTTATTAAGAAGTAAAATGTGGTTCAATGTGATTAAAATATTTATTTGCTGAATAGTAACTTTTAAGTTCTTAATCACGATTAGAGGTAATTAGTGCAATTTAAGGAAAAAATGATATTATAATAAAGTGAAAATACCTTGACACATGTCCTACCCATATTGGATGTGTCATGGACGACCAAGACAATCAATGGGTGAAATTGGGGACCCCATGGAGCCACTTTGGATGGGAAATGACATAAATAACTTTTTAATTAATGTTAAAGTAAAAATGATACACACATGAAGTGTTTTACTAAATCAATTTCTACATGAGGTTATACAAGTCATATTTTTTACTATAAATATTCATTAGAAAGTTAAAAATATTTCCTACATCATAGTAGTTTTTTATAATTTTTATACATTAAATAAATTAAATTATTTATGACATCATGATAATGCAACGATGACCTCATTATTTAACGATTTAAATAAAATGGAAAGATAATGTAAAATATAAGACCTAAACATGACCAAAACCTATTGGGTGGGTGGATTTAGAACCCTTATCACCTTATCCTCGAAACACATCAATGTGGGACCTCTTAAATCCGAATAAAATTTTAAAATAAAGTGACTTTTCTTTACCTTCCAAGAGTGCCCCTCCTCTCCTCTTATAAAAGGCCCCCACCTCTACCTCCATACCCACACTCCCAAAGCCTTTGGCTCGGCAAAACCCTGCCCATTTTGGCTCTCCACATCCCTATCTTACTCCTTGAAGCCTCACTTTGGGCAGAAGTGTTCCCAAGGAAGCCTTTGAGCTCAAATCTAAGAGAGTTACCCGATTTTATGGTAATGTCTTCTATTGAGTCCTTTTGTTTTATTTTGCTTCTCCAACCCCCTGAACTCTTTTTATTCATTTCTTTTGTAACAACTCAAGTGTCTTCAATATACTAGGAATTTTTTATAAGAATTATTCGAGCTAAACTTACACACACCTGCATCTAATGGTTAAAGGACATACTGTTTTCGTGGATGGTGAATTTATGCCTCCCGAAACAATGATTGTTCAACATTATTTTTACACCTTAAAAGGTTGCCATTAAGATTTCACTGTATTTATATATGATATATAATATTTTTTGTTTTCTTTAAGCTTCTGTATTTTTCATTTTGGGCATACCTTTATGGTTTCCATTATGGGTAAACGCGATATCTTCATTTAAGGAAGTGCGGACTACCGCCCCCTCAAAGTGATTTGATTTGTTAAATTCCATATGTGGGACATATAATGGATGGATCTATGATATTATATATGATATTGTACTTTAATAATAATATACATTTATATCATTATGATTCCATTCTATAAAATATGAAATAGAAATGAAAATAGCGTTCATGCATATGTACGACTTACCGTCTCCATGAACGGTGCATTTCATTTCTTACCTCTAAATGATTAAGTAATATTATAAATGCATGTATATATTGGTTATATATGATATATACATCATGATTATAATTATGGATAAGTACCAATGATCGTTAAAACGACCTTTATTAACTAAAATTATTACATAGTGTTCATAACATGGTAATAAGTGATATAAAAGGGATAATGAACTTAGAAAAGGTTCTTAAGAAAGTATAAATTAACTCATGTTTATTATTCAGGACATTAAAGAATGATCGACTCAAGTCGGACCTGAGGTATGGGACTTTGTCTCAATCTCCTTTCATTGAGGCATATTTTGTTTTATACACAACCTTCTTTTATATGGTGTATAATCCCCTTTGACTTTTATGTTTATTCAAAAGGAATCTTTTTTATACGAAGCATTTACTAAATGAAAAAAGAGAATGTTTTTGTCGTACGTATGCGGCGACAATGACTTCTCCGCTACCATGACCATTATTTGAGTTTCAGCATCCTCTACAAGCCATACCATTTTTTTAAAATAAATATCATGTTTTACTTTTATTTTATTTTGGTATTGAAAATTGTTTTCATAATGTTTTTATATCAATGTGTTGTATTGATAACTTCTGATTGAAAGGTGGAAATGTTATGTTTCCTTTATGCATGTTTTATGTGATATGATTATGTTGAGGTTCTTGGGAATTATTATGAAGATGGGTGGTTCCGTGATAAACTAAGGGCGGGTGAGCCATATATAGCTCTCCAATGCATTGGGTAATGCAAAGGAGTGAAAATTAAAGGTTTCTCCGAAGAGATTTAGGGAATATACTGTGATGGGTATTCCAAAAGTAACCAAGAGGGTTACTACCTATGTAAGAATGTTATGAATGCCTCAAGTTACCTTTATGTCTTATGATTTCTATGATTTATTAATGATTTGATGAGGTATGTTAAAGTGCATACGTTTTATGGGTAAAGTATGATTTCATTCTTATGTATATATGTACTGATGTTTCCTTTCCAAATTTTTTATCCCTTACTGATCTTTTTATGCTCATCCCAAGTTTTTTTAAATGTTTTTAACAGGTCAAGGGAAAGGTACATGATATGATGATAGTTTCAAGGAAGTGTCAAGAAAGAATCCATGTTTTATTTTAAATATGTTTCCATTGATGGGAAAACATAATACTAACTTTATGTAACCACTTTATTTATATGTGTAATGTAATGCAGGTTTTATGATCTAATTCTCTAAAACTCTAACCCCAAAAATATCCTCAATGTGCAATCTTTTAATAACTCATGATTTAGTAAGGTTTAAGACTGGGGCCTTATAGTTGGTATCAGAGGTTGGTTTAGATAACATTAGGAGTTACAATTCTATTAAATGATTACCCAAAAATATTTTTTCTTTATGGTAAAATTGAAGTGATATCGTATTTGAAGATTACCATGTTGCTTCATCTAAGACATGTTTGTTCAGAATGGTTTTCCATAGAGGAAACAGGGAAGCAGTGCTAGGAAGGCATGTAGAAGGAAATAACGTTCCGAATCTGCATCCTGAGATGGTCAGAATTGGAACTGAACAGTTTTTTGCAGTAATAGTGCAGTTGACTTAAGAGATAAATGGCGGTGGTATCCATACATGAGATCAGCTAGATCAACCGCAGAGGAATATGTCAGTGGTGGAACATTTCATGAGGCAACATCCCCCATCATTCACGGGATCATTTGACCCTGTGCTAGCTGAAGGGTGGATTAATGCACTGGAGTGGATTTTCGATGTCATGGGGTGTTCAGAAAATAAAAAGCTTAGTATTGTTATTTAAAATTTGGAGGGTGAAGCAGAGCAGTGGTGGTCTATGGTTAAAAATATCCGGGATGCTGATGAGATTGATGCTCTTGACTGGGATGAATTCAGAGGTATGTTTCTTGAAAAGTATTTTCCTAAGGCTGTTCGACTTAGGATGGAAAAAAAATTCTTGGGATTTAGGCAAGAGGAAGACTCAGTGGCTACCTATGAAGAAAGGTTCACTCAATTGGCAAGGTATACTCCAAATTTTATCTGAGACCTTTATAGTAAAATCAATCATTTTTACTAAGGATTAAAGACAAAATATCGAAGGGAATTAGCTTCTCGTGAGTTTAAAAGTTATGAAAAGCTTGTTTGATGTGCTGAGAAGGAGGAAATGGAGTTTGTCGATGATCAAGTGTTCTATAACAACCAACAGAAGAAGAGACTGAGGTGGCAGGAGAAAGGTAAGAATTATTCAAAAAATTATGATGGTAAGAAAACTAAGTTTCTAGTTTGTGATAAATGTGGAAAAAGGCATGCTGGGGTAGGTCTTCTGAATTCTGGAAAGTGCTACCGATGTGGTAAGATGGGACATAAGGCTCGTTATTGCATTGAAAATGATCAAGGTGAAGGTAAGACCAATTTTTATTTACAGTTAGTGAAATGTTATAAGTGCAATGAGATGGGTCACTATGAAAATGAGTGTCCGACAAAGAGCTTGAGTGATGGGAAGCAGTTAGACTACAAGCAGCAAGGGGTGGTGAAATCCTTTGCAACTACTGCAGCAGATGTTGGGCCATCAAATGAAGTTATATCAGGTACTTTGTTTGTTTTTTCAGATTATTCCATTGTGTTGTTTGATTCGGGTTCTACACATTCTTTCATCTCTGAACACTTTTCTAGTAAAATGGGAATACCATCTCAAGAAATGACTCTTGATCTTTTGGTAAAAACACCTGGGGGAAATGTTGAGTCAACAATAATTTATAAGAATCTTAATATTATTATCTGTGGAAAGAACATACTTGCAAACCTTATTGTTCTACATCTAGTAGAGTCTGATGTTATCCTGGGTATGGATTGGCTCTCTATTTACCATGCTAAGATAAATTGTAGAGCTAAAGAAGTCTCTTTTCAGAATTACTTTTAGTTTGTGTACAAGAATGAACCCTTACTATTGAAAACTTTTCAAGAGGTCGGGATACTTGTAAAAGATGGAAATAAATGTTACATTGCACACATTGTTGAAAATAAAGGAACTGTTCAGATTAATGATGTGCCAGTGGTAAATGAGTATCCTGATGTTTTTCCTGATGAGTTGGCTGGATTAATACCAGATCGGGAAGTTGAGTTTACTATTGACTTAGTTCCTGATGCTAAGCCAATTTCAAAACCCCCTTATCGAATGACTCAAATTGAACTTTTAATGTTGAAGGATCAATTGAAAGATTTATTAGAGAAAGGTTTCATTTGACCTAGCACATCGCCATGGGGTTCTCTTGTTTTATTTGTTAAAAAGAAAGAAGGTTCAATGAGACTTTGCATTGTTTATAGATCCTTGAATAACATCACTGTTAAGAACAAATATTCTTTTCCTCATATCGATGATTTGTTTGATCAGCTCCAGGGAGCTCAGTATTTTTCAAAGATTGACTTGAGATCGGGGTACCATCAGATGAAGGTAAATGAAGAAGACGTACCGAAGACTGCGTTTCGTACAAGATATGGCCATTATGAATTTGTAGTAATGCCTTTTGGGCTAACCAATGCACATGCTATATTCATGGAATTAATGAATAAAATTTTCCATGAGTTCTTGGATAAGTTTGTGGTGGTTTTCATTGATGATATTTTGGTGTTTTCTAAAAGTATAGAGGAGCATGAAAGACATTTATGGGTTATTTTGAAAACCTTAAAAGAAAAGAAATTGTATGGTAAATTCGGCAAGTGTGAGTTTTTGTTGCAACAAATTTCTTTCCTTGGTCACATTGTTTCTAAAGATGGGATAATTGTTGATCCTGTAAAAACAAAAGTTGTGGAAGACTGGCCAAGACCCACAAATGTAACTGGGATTCGTAGCTTCCTTGGTTTGGAAGGCTATTACCGAAGGTTTGTTAGAAATTTTTCACGGATATCTAGTATAATGACTAAGCTATCTCGGAAGGGTGTTAAGTTTATCTGGACAAAAGAATGTGATGATTGTTTTCAATAGTTGAAAAGAAGATTGGTGAATGCTCCAATTTTGGCACTTCCTTCCACGAATTGTGAGTTTGTTATATACAGTGATGCTTCGTTGAAGGTACTTGGTTGTGTCCTTATGCAGAATGATCAGGTAATTTATTATGCTTCACGTCAGCTGAAAACTCATTAGGTAAATTACCCTACACATGATTTGGAATTAGCTATTGTTGTTTTTGCTTAAAAAATTTGGAGGCATCATTTGTATGGAGTAAAGTGTAAAATATATACTGATCAAAAAAGTTAAGTATATATTCAATCATAAAGAATTGAAAATGAGACAGAGGAGAGGGCTGGAATTAATCAAGGATTATGATTGTACAATTCACTACCATCCGGGAAAATAAAATAAAGTGGCTGATGCTTTGAGTTGAAAATAATTCTTCATTAACCATGTTACGTTTGGAACGAGATACTTTGGTTTTTGATTTGATGAACTTTGGAATAGAAGTTGTTGGTGCAAGAGATCCTTCTGTTTTGTTTCAGGTATTAGTGAGATCATCTCTATCAGATAGAATCAAGCAAGCACATAAGCAAGACAGTGAGTTGCAGAAAAAGGTAGAGCTGGTTCAGAAAGGTATGTTCTCTGAATTCAACATTGATAATGATTGTGTTTCTAGATTTGGGAAGATATTGTGTGTTCCTTGTGATTCACAGTTGAAGAGAGAGTTTTTATGTAAAGCTTATAGTTCTCCGTTTTCAGTTCATCCTAGCAGTACTAAGATGTATAGAGATCTGCGGGAGTATTACTGGTGGGATGGAATGAAAAGAGATATTGCTGATTTTACTGTGAAGTGTTTGACATGTCAATAGGTTAAAGCAGAGTGGTAGTTACTGAAAGGGATGATTCAGCCTTTACCCGTGCCAGAGTGGAAATGGGAGAATATATCCATGGACTTTGTTGTGGGATTACCGATGACATCTTGAGGTAATAATGCAATCTGGGTTATTGTTGATCTCTTGACTAAATCTGCTAATTTCCATGCTATACGAGATACTTTTTCCCTAGATCAACTTTCCCGTTTGTATCTTAAAGAGATAGTCAGGTTACATGGAGTTCCCCTCTCCATTGTATCTGATCGTGATCCCAGGTTCACTTCTATCTTTTGGAAAGGCCTTCAGAATTCGTTGGGTACTGAATTAAATTTTAGTACATAATTTCATCCTCAATCAGATGGGTAGTCAGAAAGAACAATTCAGACCTTGGAGGATATGCTACTAGCTTATTCGATGGATTATCAGGGAAGTTGTGACCAACATCTTTCTTTCGTTGAATTTTCATATAATAACAGTTTTCATTCTAGTATACAGATGGCACCATTTCAGGCATTATATGAGAAGTGGTGTCGAACACCAGCTTTCTGGGATGAAGTGGGTGAAAGGAAGTTTATGGGACTAGAATTGGTAGAAGATTTGGCAGAAAAAGTTCAGCTGATACAGAAACACATGAGAACAGCTCAGAGTAGGCATAAGAGTTATGCGAACAACAGGAGGAAGGATCTCTCTTTTGAGGTAGGTGATCATGTTTTTCTCAATGTTTCACCATGGAAAAGTGTGATGCGATTTGGTAAGAAAGGAAAGATGAGTCCAAGGTTCATTGGACCATATGAAATTCTGGAGAGAGTTGGATCTGTTGCTAACCGAGTGGCTTTACCTCCGAGTTTATCTCAGGTACACAATGTTTTTCATGTTTCCATGCTGAGAAAGAGCATTCCAGATCCATCTCATGTTTTGAGTCCATAGGTAGTTCAGCTGGAAGAGAACCTATCTTATGAGGAACAACCGGTCCCGTTTTTTAACCACAGGGAGCAAGTGTTACGGAATAAGGTGATTAATCAGGTAATGTTTTTTTTGGAAAAACCACATGATGGAAGAGGAAACATGGGAATCTGAAAATGCAATGAGGGATAAGTACCACCATTTATTCGATAAGTAAATAAATTACGGGGACGCAATTTTCTAAAGGGGGGAAGGATGTAACATCCCATGTATGTAATGAATAATATATATATTTATCTATGTCTATTAATGATTAAGATAGTGTTTTAGAGGCTTAAAATGAAAATAAATACAATCTTATGCATGTAATACCCTTATATTCTTAAAAGATTATTTTACTACCTTTTGATGGAAAACCCTTTTTAAATCTATCTTTTGAAAATTTTATAAGCTATGTTTGTCAAAATAAACTTATTATTTATGATTGGGACATCAAAATTTACTTTGTGTTAATTTTTGGTATTTTTCCGATAAAGTTAATTTTTTAATGAATAGTGAAAAATACTGCATTTTACATCAAAACTGCTCTTTAATCTAATTTATTTATATGAATAGATAATATTTTGAATTGGTTTTAAAGATAAATTAGAATATATTTTTACCATTAAATCCAATAGTGGTCGTTGGAATTAATTTCACTTTGAAATCGGACTTAAACTTGTGTCAATATTTTTATACTTATTGTTTCATAAAAACACGCTATTTGCTCTGACAGTGGGAATTAATTATTAAATTAATTAATGCAAATTATATGTTGTGAATTTTGTAAAATGGACCTCATTTTTTAATTCAGAATATCAAATATAGCTTAGGGTGAAGTTTTGGTATATTTCTGAAAAACTTCAATTTTTGATGAATAGTGAAACCACTAAGTGGTACTTATAAAAACTGATATTTCGTTTAAATGAAAATTTACCACTTTTGTGTTTTGAATTTCAAAAAATCCGACATACATGGTTTATATTAAGAAGTAAAATGTGGTTAAATGAGATAAAAATATTTTTTTGGTGAATAGTAACTTTTAAGTTCTTAATCGCGAATAGAGGTAATTAGTGCAATTTAAGCCAAAAATGATATTATAATAAAATGAAAATACCCTGACACATGTCCTACACATATTGGATGTGTCATGGCCGACCAATAAATTCCATGGGTCAACTTGGGGACCCCATGGAGCCACTTTGGTTGGGAAATGACATAAATAAAGTTTTAATTAATGTTAAAGTAAAAATGACACACACAAGTGGTGTTTTACTAAAAAAAATTTAAATGGGGTCAGACAAGTCAGATTTTTGACTATAAAAATTCATTAGAAAGATAAATCGATTTACTATATCATAGGATTTTTTTTATAATTTTTAGACATTAAATAAATTAAATTATTTATGACATCATGATGATGCAGCGATGACCTCATTATTTAACGATTTAAATAAAATGGAAAGATAATGTAAAATATAAGACCTACACATGGACAAAACATATTGTATGGGTGGATTTCGAACCCTTATCACATTATCCTAGAAACACATCAATGTGGGACCTCTTAAATCCGAATATCATTTTAAAATAATGTGACTTTTCTTTACCTTCCAAGAGTGCCCCTCCTCTCCTCTTATAAAAGGCCCCAAACTCTACCTCCTTACCCACACTCCCAAAGCCTCTGGCTCGGCCAAAACCTACCCATTTTGTCTCTCCACATCCCTATCTTACTCCTTGAAGCCTCACGTTCGGTAGAAGTCTTCCCAAGGAAGCCCTTGAGCTCAAATCTAAGAGAGTTACCCGATATTAAGGTAATGTCTTCTTTTGAGTCCTTTTGTTTTATTTTGCTTCTCCAACCCCATAAACTCTTTTTATTAATTTATTTTGTAACAACTCAAGTATATTAAATATACTATGATTTTGTTATAATAAGGATTCTAGCTAAACTTACACACACCTACATCTAATGGTTAAAGGACATACTGTTTCCGTGGATGGTGAATTTATGCCTCCCGAAACGATGATTGTTCAACATTATTTTAACACCTTCAAAGGTGGCCATTAAGATGTCACTATATTTATATATTATATATAATATGTTTATTTTTTCCTTAATCTTCTTTATTTTTCATTTAGGTCATACCATTATGGTTTCCATTATGGGTAAACGAGATATCTTCATTTAAGGAAGTGCGAACTACCGCCCCCTCAAAGTGATTTGATTCATTAAATACCATATGTGGGACGTATAAAGGATGGAAATATGATATTATATATGATGTTATACTGGAATAATATTATAACATTATATCATTATTATTCCATTCTATAAATTACGAAATAGAAATGAAAGTAGCTTTCATGCGTACGTACGGCTTACCGTCTCCATGAACGGTGCATTTAATTTCTTACCTATAAATGATTATGTAATATTATAAATGCATGTATATACTAGATATATATGATATATAAATCATGATTATAAATCTGGATATAATGGATACATGAACAACTTTTAATTATAAAGGGTTTATTTTTTACTCAAGTACCAATGATCGTTAAAACGACCGTTATTAACAAAAATAATTACATAGTCTTCATAACATGGTAATAAGAGATATTAAAGGAATGATGAACTTGAAAAAGATTCTTAAGCAAGTATGAATTAACTCAAGTTTATTATTTAGTACATTAAAGAACAATCGTGTCAAGTCGGACCTGAGGTATGGGACTTCGTCTCAATCTCCTTTAATTGAGGTATATTTTATTTTATACACAACCTTCTTTTATATGCTGTATAATCGCCTTTGACTTTTACGTTTATTCAAAAGGAATCTTCTTTATATGAAGTGTTTACTAATCGACAAAAGTGAATGTTTTTGTTGTATGTTTGCGGTGACAACGACTTCTCCGCCGTCGTGACCATTATTTGAGTTTCGGCTTCCTCTACAAGCCATACCTTTAAAAAAAATACCATGTTTTACATTTCTTTATTTTGGTATTGAAAATGGTTTTCATAATGTTTTTATATAAATGTGTTCTATTGATATCTTGTGATTGAAAGGTGGAAATTTTATGTTTCCTTTATGCATGTTTTATGTGATATGATTATGTTGAGGTTCTTGGGCATTATTATGAAGACGGGTGGTTCCATGATAAAATAAGGGCGGGTGAGCCCGATATAGCTCTCCAATGCATTGGGTAACGCGAAGGAGTGAAACGTTAAGGTTTCTACGAAGAGAATTAGGGAATACACTGTGATGGGTATTCCAAACGTAACCAAGAGGGTTACTCTATACGTAAGAATGTTATGAATGACTCATGTTACCTTTATGTATTATGATTTCTATGATTTATTCATGATTTTATGAGGTATGTTAAAGTTCCTGCATTTTATGGGTAATGTATGATTTCATTCTTATGTATATATGTACCCATGTTTCCTTTCCATATTTTTGTATCCCTTACTGAGCTTTTTATGAGCATCCCATGTTTTTTTGAAATGATTTTCACAGGTCAAGGGAAAGGTACATGATATGATTATAGTGTCAAGGAAGTTTCACGAAAGAATCCATGTTTTATTTTAAATATGTTTCCATTGATGGGAAATAAGAATACTATCTTTATGTAACCACTTTGTTTATATGTGGAATGTAATGCAAGTTTTATGATCTAATTCTCTAAAACTCCAATGCCGAAAAGATCCTCAATGTGTAATCTTTTAATAACTAAAGATTAAGTAAGGTTTAAGGCTGGGGCCTTATAAATTAACATATTTCATCATAGAGAAATCATACAATAAAAACAGATACTATTATATAATACACAATGTATTGAATGGTATATTCATCCTCAAAATATATTTGATCCCTCCTTGGTCTTAGATAACTTTTAACACTGGTGAGATGATCAAAATTAAACTGTCAATATATATTTCTTCTTCAATGTCAATAACTCGTGTTAATTGTTGTGGGTTATTTGGTTTGGAATGAGAATTCTAGATAGATTCACCTCATCATTTATTTAATGGATATGATCCATCAAGAGATTAATTCATGGAATATTTCACTATCCCTATCATTTTATTGGTGTGAGGGAAAAAAGTCAAATGTAATAAGTATTATAGGATGATAAGAAATGGAAGAAGAGTATTTTGAATTATTTATGAGATATAACGTTCTCACATTATAATTTTATATCATGTTATTCATTTAGATATTACGTAAAATAAAATATACATTATTAAATCCAATAAAAATTTATTCACAAAAAACAGGAGAAGTAATATATAATCACAAATACTCGAATAGTAGATCTAAAATGGTGGATATCCATTTTTATATCACCAACAGGGGATATCCAACATTTTATTTATAATGGTAGATCATTTATCGTTAATCAAAACCCATAGATCACCAATGTTTAATCACGAATGGTTGATCAAAAATGATTGATAACCAATGGCGGATCACCAATGGTGGATCACCACTAAAATGTAAATTTGGTGAAAATGAATTAATAAAAAATATTAATTCTTATTACATCTTTGATACTGATTAATCACTTTGAACTAAATGGTATTGTAATTCTATCATCAAGTTTCTTTTATCTTCCAATACATTTAGGATTTATAATAATTTGATGGAATGTAAATCCAAATATTGATGTCTAATGTCAATATAGATTTTCCTAGAATGATAAAAATGTTTCATGTAGATATTAATTTGAATTTTATTATCAATTTTTATATGTAAATGTATAAATTAGTAACCATATTCTTGAAATGTATATTTCCTACATATAATATTTGAAAAATATCATCATGTAGATATATATATATATATAACCTCAGTTGTAGATAGAATAATTGAATGATTCTTTTTACCACATCATGAAAATAGTAACATTCCAAGAAGGATAAATGTTACATATGTACTTTTTCATTCATAAATATAATGAAAAATATATATCTGAATAACTCAATAAATCAAATTCTTTCCATATAAGAAAAATAAGCTAATGTTGGATTTATATATGATGTATTTAAAAGAAAATACTATATGAAATATTAACCCATTAGAATTTAATTGAAAATGACCACACATACATTCAATAAATATAATATATTGTTTCCTAGTAGTTAAATATATTAAGCTTCATATAATTCCATTATAATTAGTTTGATCATCCAATTTTCTAGTTTTATCATTATCCAGTTTATAGGTTGTACATTGTTGCATATCACTTCTCTTTGTGTTATCCATACCAAAATGCTTTAAAAGCTATTTGGTGTACATACATTGATTTAAAATAATTCCATATTTATTTTGGAAAACATGAAATCCCGGGATAAATTTTAATCACCCCATCAAACAAACATCAAATTCAGTATAGACCATTTTATAAAATATATACACAAATATATTCTAGAAGATCCAAAAATTATATCATCAATAAATGTTTTTACTCCTAAAACAACTTTTTAAATTATTTTATTAAATATGGTACCATAAGTATTACCTTTTGAAAACACTTACAAATTAATAATTAGATGTTCCTAACATAACAAGATCAATTAGATTGTTTTAAACTATATAAACCTTTAGCTAACATAAATATATAAATTGGTAAATGAATAATTTAAAATAAATTTTTTGTCTAATACTAAAATCATCAACTATATAACTATGTGGGAAGGTATTATTAACATCAACATGATATAGTTCAAAATTAAAATGATCCTTATAAAAAATAATCAATATAATAACTTGATGATTCGTTACTGGTGAAAAGGATTCCTCATAATCAATAACCACTTCTTAACTACATCAATGTTAAACCAAAATACATTTATTTGTAACCATTACGACTAACTCATCAATGTTGTTTCTAAACAACCATTTAATACCAAGGATCAGAATGTATTTAGGTCTATCAACTAGTTCCATGAGTTTATTTCATTCAAATTGATTTATTTATTATTACATTTAAATTACCTAGGATTTATTATTTTTTTATTATTTTTTTTTCTAGTTTCAATCTATGAAAATAATGATTGATATTTATCAGAACTATCATATATTTCTTGTTATTTCACAAAACAATATGAATATATTGAATTTATATTTATCTTCAATAGACATATTCATTATTTTAGAAAATAATTATAGGTGTCTAAGGGATCTATTTATTTAAAATTTATTTTTTAAATAAAACACTATATTCATGGTCCTTTTTCTAAATATCATATATAACTTACTCGTTGTTGAATATCCACATAAAATTTAATCATCACACAAGGATGAATTTTTTCAATATTATACATTTAAAATAAAATTATGGCTTTGAATCCAAAAACAATAAGTTTATTAACATTCCATTATCTTCTATTTGATAATTCATATGTGGTTTTCATTAAAACTGGACTAATAAGAGCTCTATTGATTATTTAATGTTATGTACTTATAGCGTTTTCCAAAAAATAAATTGGAAAATCATACTAATTAGGTATGGAACGATAATTTTCATTAAGGGTTGTATTTATTATTTCTATTAGAAAATTATATAATGGGGTTCTATGAGTACAAAATTTATTATTATAACCACATTGTGACAATAATGATTCAAAATCACAATTTTCAAACACACAACCTTGATTAGTTCTTTAGGTGTTATATTGTATCCACTGTAACATTCTATATTTTTACCTCACAAAAAAAATATAAAAATGATTAAATAATGTGAAATAGAAAGAATACACCACTCTATCTAGAAAATTCATCTACTAGAATATAAACATAGTTCTTCCCATTTATGATGGAAAATATAGATGGTCCTAAAAAATCAAGGTGATCCAAATCTAGGGGATTATAATTTTAAACATGTTCAAATGATTTAAATGATATTTTATTGTTTTCCCTCCTTGATATAGAATAATTAAATTATCATATTTGAATTCTGATTTAGGATGATCTTCGACAAATCCTTTTCTTGATATCCATTTAAGAGAATGTATAATGAAATTGATTTATCTCCGATTCAAAATTGATGAATTTTTTTAAAAGCATTTAGATAGGAAACTTTGTGAGAAAAGAAGTAATATAAATTAATAGTATATAAATTATAATTCCACAATGCATTGAAAACTAAACAATTTTTAGAATTTTTAATTTGCGTGAATTATTTTTAAAATTAATATGAATCCTAATATCATATAATTTTTAGATGGTTTGACGACTATACCTTAATCCATATATAAATACAAATATGGAAAATAAAATACTATTAGAGTTATCAATGTTACAATTTCCAATTACTATTCGTTTGGAATTATCATATATGGTTACATTTCGACCATGCACCGATATTAGGTTCTCATAACTCTAGTAATCCACTTTGATGTATCTGGAGTATCAACATTTTAGATACTATTGTTTCTCTATATATTCAAGCAGGTTTCATAAAAAATAATTTTAACCCATGAATAAATTTTTTATTAGTATTATTTTGGGTTCATATGTGTATGTAATATTTTGTTTTGGTATCCTTAATTTTTAATAGGATTATTATAGATATATATGATACATTTATCAATAAAAAACATTTGAGGTCCATAATAATAGACATTAACCACAATATTGATAGAAATATAACTAGAATTAAATAATGTCTTAATTATCATTATATATCTTGGTTTGTTCCATTTCAAATGGAATATTTAGGTTCAGTTTTCATTCACCTCATCTAGCTTCAGTCAATTATTCTATTTTTTAATTTCATCATATCCGTTATGAATTAATCATCAGATATTTTTAATGAATTATTTTCTTTCAGAAGATGATAATTTTTATCCTTTACTAAAAAATATTTTTTATTGTTAGTAGACTAGGAATGATGCATCATTATAAACATTTATTTATCATTGCATTCGTTAATTGTTTTCCTACAATATATTATAGTATTCAATAAACTCTTCATTGGATTAGTTTTTTCCATTATTTTTAATTTTAGAGGGTTGTAATTCTAAATAGGTGGTTGAGGAAAACGTTTAGATAACATAAATGGGTTTTTCATAATAAAAATAATGGTTATATCATGATTGTCCTACATACATGAGTCTAATTCAATTTATTTATATTTTGAATAACTCCATGTTTATATCCTAGATTTGTTAACCTTCTCATATCATCCCTAATGTTTTTTATATAATTATAACTTAATACTATCATCATTTACGTAAAATTTTGTCTTTCATTTATTGAAGAGAATTTTAATTTTTGTATAATCATTTTTTAAAATTTTCTATTGGTATCTATAATTTAATGACTTGTTTTTAGTTTTTTTTCATGAATAGTTTATTACATTTTAAAAAATTATAAAAAATTGGGCTAGGTGATCGATTTCATCATCACTGTCAAAGGATTACTCTCTATCACATGAGTTATCTTTTTCATCCATTCCTTTTTGTACTATCAGTTTGAGGTCTTCAAATGTACTTAATCCTTATCTAGATCATCTTCTTTTCATTATCCACAATACGATACTCTTAATATATCAATATCATTCATATTATCTTTTTAATAGGAATTTTAATTACATCACATGACTCTTGAATAATAGTTGATGTGCATCTCCATCAATCATGAAAAAATCTCAATAGGCACATAACTTGGTCATTGTTCATAATCGTTTCCTATGTCAATGCATCATTTTCACAATCTCATTGTACATATATTACATAGAATAAATTTACCAATCATTTATCACTATAAAGATATCATATTTAATAGTTTAAATATTAAAATATATTTCTTTTGTATTTGATGATCCTTGATGGAAAACATTCAATGTATCCCAAATCTCAAATGTACAAGTACAAGGTGAAATTATATTATACATCATATCTTTAAAAGGAAATTATAAATAAATAAAAGAAATATATTAACTATTAAAAGTTACATTGGTAGGATCACTCCATTCAGATATAGTTATTTTTTAAAATCTGTATTTATCCTCAATTATGGTAATGAATTTCCACACCCATTCTTTAAATATGCCATTTAAATTTAATAATCGATTGAGAATAATTGGTATCATTAATATAAAGTGGAATACAATTAGTTTTTCAGGATTTTTATTATTATCTATGATGATACAAATAGTAAATGAATTCAAATTTAATATATTTAAATTGAATCTAAATAAAAATAAATTAATATTTAAAAAAATGTTGATACTAAATTTTGTTCAGAATGATTAATATAATATGGGAGTGTATTAATTTCCCAATAAAATTTCAATTTATAAATATTTTTTAATTAAAATATCCCAAATTAATAAAATGTACCAATAGATAAAAAATATAAAATAAGAAATTTTATTTTTGGTATTGGGTTTTAAACCGTGATCAATGCATACTTAAAATAATAAGTGAAATCATTTTTAATTTTGAAATAAACATTCTTGATAAAACTCTCTATATAACACACAAAAAAGATTTACTATCATATTATTTTTATGGCTATATATATATAATAGAGGATTTTTAGAGAACATAAAATAGAGAAAACAAAACATATAAAACACATAACGGAATAAAAACAAGACATTAAATTTAAAGTGAAGAATTAATCACCACCACTTAGAAACAACCCACATAAAAGTAGTTTATTAACCAAAAAACTCTTCCAACGAATAATGTTATGTTTTATAAACAACAGAAAACAATTTTACCTAGTCATTAATCCTATTCCATAGTGATATATTAGATAAATACAAATACATGTCACTGTCAATTTTTTCGGCAGTTTATATGGTCATAAAAATGAAGAAGATTTAGATAATGTGTCGAAAAATATATTGTTTGGTACAATTGATTCTATTTAACTAAAAAATATTTTAAATACACATAACTTAAATGAATTCCATAAATAGAGAGGAAAAAACAGTAAAGTTTGGAAAAATATGTGTTAATTGTTCTAGGAAGATGCATATGTTCAAATGTCCCCAAATATGTATTTAAAATGAACTTCATCAAGTTCCTCAGAATTCATAGGATATAAAGTCATCATGGAGGTATGAATATTCCATATTCTAGTAGAATATGTATGTATAGAATCTTTCAACATAGTGTTTTATATTGATTTTTCATGATATAGTATATTAAATTCGGTATTTTCTATTATTTTATTAATGAAATTGTTTACACTTATTCCCCTAGGTGCATGATAATGTTCTACATTATTTATATAACTGACGGTCAAATTTTCCAATAGATCCTCACACTCAGTATATAAATCTAGAATGTTACAAAAATTTCATCAATTAATTATTATATTTTTTTAACAATAATGATTATTAAATCTATGTACATTTGACTACATTAAATTCTCGAAACATACCTTTGGAAAATATATTTTACAATAATAGTGTAGAAAAATTTGATTTTATACTGGTGGTAGATCCTATCAGAATGGTGGATCTAATCTACCAGTTGATGATTTTTGGATATAGGTAATCCTAGTGGTAGCGCATAGTGGTGGTATGATATCAGGAAAGTGAAAGTTTTCAATAGTAGATGTCCCCCGAGTAAGTTTATATTGACATTGAAGGTCTTTAATTATATATGTTATGATGGTAGATCTATCTTGACATATATTTTCTGATGGAAGATGTCATCAGTGGTAGTTCTATCAGTGGTTTATTTATACCACTAGTTGATATTTTTAGCAGTATATCTATTGAACTAATGGTATAATTATTGGTTGAACATTTTTAACTAATGGTTGATCAATAGGAATTAAATAATATCCTAACTTATCATTTTCAGAATGATAATTATAAAAATAATTACTAACATAATAAATAATGCTTTAAAAAAATCATTTTATGTTATTATAACGTATAATTATGTTTCAACAACATGGTTTCCCTATCCTCACCAGCCACCACATTGGTCTATTCCATCCCCTCCCAACCTCCTTCTCATAACCTTATTGAATTTATATCTTGAAATTAAACCACAAACCCATTTTTTACTTTTATTGATTTTTAATGACATATTAATATTTGGATTTTGGAGTAATATAAAGTTATTCTAATTAATTTATATTGTTCTACTATCCATTTTATTTTATTTTTTAATTCATAATTTAAATTGATCTCAATATGACTATAATTTTGTTAAATAATGTTTATTTTACATGGTGATGTGAATCTATAATTTTAATATTCTGATTAACCATTATTATCATTATTTTTTAACTTATATGGAAAATAGTAGTAATTAAAAATATGTGGATAAAAGATAATATAAATTTCATTGAAAAAAATCATTGTATAAAAATTTATTGATGAGTTTTTAGAATTTGAAAATGGAAATCAATAAATAGGTAGTAATATAAAATATTTGTGTCCCAATTATAAAATTATTTAATGGTTGAATATAAATGATTTATATTAGAACACAAAATTTTAATAGTTTCTTATTTCATATACACATGGGATTTGACATGGTGAATTAAATATTATGAACATTCAAAATAAAAATTATAATTTCAAAGAAACACAAAGTGTCCCACCATAATATCATTCACAAAAATGTTTAAATGATATATTTTGAATTGTAGGATAAAATGAAAAATATTTTAATTGTTCAAAAACAATATATGTTTAAAAGGTGTAGGTTAATGCTGAAAATCAAGAAGTATACAAAAGGGGTGGAATGTATTTATGTTTTAACTTTATACTCATGTTTTACTTTATAATGTTTATACATGTAATTACTAAATAATCAATGTTCATGAGATTATATTTACGTCATGATGCATTTTTTTGAAGCTATATTCCATGCATCATTCCCATAGATGAATAAAATATATTATGATTATTTCCATGACAAAAGAAACATAAATTCACAACCCAATGATTTCATATTTTAAATTGGAGAATATATGAATAAATAAAAACTCATATTAATTCATACAAATATATAATATAATTGAGTTAGAGTGCCAATTATTGTTCCATAATGAATAATTATATAATTAAAAACATGTGTAGGTATTATATTACATTCATATGAAACAAATACTTGATTGAATATGTAGGACATCAAAGATACTATATGACATATAAGTGGAATGATTTTAAATTTTACAATGATAAAGTAATGAGACATAACAAATATTCGATGACATAGAATGTGATTGATTCATTTTATCAAAGAGTTTAATTAGATGTAGGTAATAAATATTTTTTATTGAATTATGATTGGGTATGTCCATTATATACACTAATAAATACTTATTATGTATGTATTGTTGTTTTTATCCAATACAATACACATCTATTGATCTATATAACGCTGATTTATTTGTAATTTTTTCTATTATTCCAAAAAAAATCCTAAAAATGTCCTCATGTATACCTGTAACATCTAATCAAGAAAATTTATAATTTTTTGGATGCTGAAATGGAATCATCTGATGTTTCAATGTAAAAACTATACGAAATTCATAATTATTTATTGTGAAAAATTAGGCACATTCATGGTCTATGAATGATATATATTTGAAAAAATCATATAGGTTATTCTTTCCTAGATTTTAATTTTGATTTTCATCCTTAATTATTTAATCATAGAAAACATTTATTATCGATAGTTCATTGTTTATTTCTCATTGTATCCCAAAATTTCATATTTAATAAGAAAAAATTAAATAGATATATTGAATAGACAAATTCAATAATATAATTATATTGTTCTAATATCATGTGAAAATTTATGAATCTCACTATATAATCTCAAAAAAAAATTAGTTGAAACAAGTTTGTGAAATGGTTTGAGGAATAATATTCAACTTTAGATGGAAAATAATAAGTGTTGAAAATAATTAGGGGAATAAAACTCCTATATTCATAGGTAATTATTTAGAATTTTAATTGTTATTTTACAAGTATTCATAAGATGATATATGAAAATATATATTTTACATTCCCCAATAGGAAGGGAAAATAAAATAATAAACCTATTTATATTAGGGAATTGGAACAAATTAATATAACGGATGGATACATGGAAAATTATAATAGAATGTAACCATCTGCAATATTTTTCAATGTAAAATCATGGGAATGATTTACTCTTTTAGAGAGTAAAGAATTTCAAATTTCATAGTGGATATTATAGTATCATTTCATGGTTTTCAGAATTAAAACCATTAATATTATATGGATTTGAAAGTCACAAGTCATATATTATGAGGAAGTAGCATCTACCATGTGGAATTCATAATATAGTTCTTGGAAAATAAACTTTAAATCTATTTCAGTTTTATACATTTTTCATAGAGGTTTCAAATCCCATTATTTCCAACATATCATGAGAGATTTATAAAATGAATTGTGTTTTCTTTTTTTTATTTCGATTTGTTTTTTTCCTCTTTACTGTTAAATGTTACAGCTCATTTTAGTACTCATCTATTTGATCAACTTAATATTTATGTAAAAAATAACTTACTGATTGATGTATCCATTGCAAATGAACATTATTATTTTATTTTATTTATCTATGAATTCTATTGTATCATATAATATTATAAATAATTTTAATTTTTTTCTAAAATTATCTCCATCTCACACTTAATTCATTTAATTTCATAAGTTAGTAATTAAGCTCAACCAAATTAATTTTTGTTGAAGGATATATTTTCAATTAATTTGTAGTTTTTATTACATATAATTAGATATAATTGACACTATATTAAATCATGTGAGAAATATTAATGACATTTGCAATTATTCACATTTTTAAAATGACCGATGCAATTTCGACAAATAAGATGAAAATTGGAATGGTATCACATTTTATACTAGCTAAAATAGAATTAAAACAAATATATCGATATTTTCTTCTAGAAATTATTATTTCATATCCATTTGACAATTAAATTGATATTTGAAAAAGTGATGACTAAGTGTTGAATCTCAAAATGGTAGAGAAAATAAAAAATTATTAACAAGGATATTTGTATATAATTCCACCAACATAAATGATCATAATAATATTTATATTATAAATGGTTTTTATTTTTCATACGTTGAAATAACAAATTACACAAAAAAAAATTAATAAAAAATATATAGAATGAAACATAAAAATTAAATGATTTGATGTTTTCTTCCTAAGGACTTCTAATGTTGGTTAAGAGGTTCGGTGACTAAATAATATTGGAATCATTTTTAATAAAAAAAGTGTGATTGAGGCATGAAAAAACAAAATTTTACTACATTTACAATTTTATAGGTTGGATAGAAAGGCACTATGGTTGATATCATTAAAATACACTATCGAGGATAATATTAAATAGTAATATTAAATCGAATGTGGTTCAATATTAAATAGGGTATTACAAATTATTCATTTATATTTTATTATACCATATTGTATCTCTTTATCCCGATAGGTGGTAATGAAGGGAATGATAATTTTATATTACAACCTTGTGTGAAGAATTATTATTATATGGATACTATTGTGAAAATTTTCTATATTTATTTATTCACATAAATAGAGAGACATGTATGATAGGGGTGGTGAAGCTCAGTTGAAAATATTCTATTGTGAACCACATCAAGATAAAATATAAAAACAATTATCAATGAATATTGAAAAATATAGCATATATGGTTCGTTGAAAATGAATAATTACTCTTCACAATAGGGGTTGAAAAAATGTGAACAATAAAGATAATGAAAACTGATCATATAAATGGGTAATTATACAAAATTATACATTGAAATTTTTAGGTGTCTCCTACATATATATATTGTTTATTTTTTGAATTTTAAAAATCATTTAATTGTTATTATTTATTTGTACAGTGAATATAATTTAACCCATTTGAAATGTTAAAATTCCAAAAATAATTAAAAATTAAAGATCCTAGCTGATGATTATTATAGATAACACTACCTCAACCATCACCTATATTGGATTTGAGTGATTCATCGATACTAAGGTAATTTAACAAGCCATGATCTCTCATACGATTTACTGGGAGATCAAAATATGACGTGCCTTAGATGATGGAGAATTTGGTCACTTTTACACATATAAGATATTGGAGGGTTTCAATCACTTTTACATATGTAATTGTTATATATATATATATATATCAATTATATACTAAAATTATATTATGAAAAAATCTAACAAAAAAGTGATATAATTATTTTTACAGAAAATATATGGGACCTGGTTGGCATTAAAATTGTCACTCCATTTGATAATATTTGGATGTGTTCTTATGATGATATTGAGATTTATGATTACATTCTTGGTAATCATTCACATAATATGGAGATTCTCCATATTAATTATAATAACTGGAAGCATATTTCATAGCATATAAGAATTTAGTGATTAAAAAATAGCTAATGTAATTACCATTTTACTATTCACTGATGCATCAGTAAAATTATTTATATATTTATGATGTGTTATATTTTTATTTCTAGATATTTTATTATTTATTTGTTACTGAAATCATTTCACAACTATATACTATGATAAATTTGGGAATGATATGGAGGATATTTCTATGAACATTATTGAATGAGTTTAATGGAATTTGTCAATGAACTCTGTACATATAAGAAAAAGTATATGAATAGGTGTCCCATGAGAATTTGATTTTTTTAATATTATTATAGATATATATCATGGGGTACTATTCCTATTTCTCATTATCCAAACATTATAAAAATATGAATTTTTTTACTTATTAATGTTATAATTTTTATTGGAATTATTGAAAATCAATAAAGATAAAAAATAACGCATTTCTCATATCATAGGATGAGAAAGGTTTTTCAGAAGAATTGCTATCAAGGTTATATTTTATTCAGTATTATTTTATTATATCTAATATTCATTTTTTGTAGTGATATATATTATATTATAAATATATGTGATTTAGGTAATTTAATTTGATGAATTGTTATGTGCATTACTTTTTATAAAAAAGTTCAGTTTTTAGTGATCGTACAAAATATATATAGTATATAATTTTCAATAAAATATTATTTTAATTCATTAATTGATATCGTTACAATAAAAACATGAATTTTTTTTTAAATTATTTTAAAGAATAATTTTACATGTAATTATTAATATTATTGTATAAACATGTGGTAATTTAACATGAATGGGATATGACATTTTTACAATTATCATTGGATTTCAAGATTGGTGCATTATAAATAATTCTATGGAAGAATCATATTTGGAATTAAGAAGGTTGAGTTCTGGGGATACTCATTAAAATTTATTTGGTAGGTCACGATTATAATTTAGTACTATAACATCTTTTGGGGGTTCATATAGTTTCAATGATAATAAATTATAGATAAAAATTAAAAGTATTAGAAAATGGTTGAACAAGAATCTTATATATAATCATAGTATTAATTGATGTATAAAATTAGAAATGCCATATTTTATTATTATAGACGATGATGGGAATAGTTCATGATGAAATTAAATTTCTTTAAGCACATTATAAATTAGAAAATTATATAATAATTCCATGAAATTCACAAAAAACTATATTCATTGTTGTTATGATGATATTATATCATGTTGGGGATCTCTATATGAGTGGGATCTGGGGTAAAGTGTGATCATTGTTCTCCTTGAATTATGTTGTACTGCATTTACGGTTAAATATTCTTCTTTTTATGTTTTTATCCTTTTATATATCAAATATTAATAATAATGGAGTCTAAAAAATATTATAATCCCACATTTCGTGAATTTTGTTTCATCATTTATCATTCCAACCAGGTGATATCCATCAAAAATCAACGTTAACTAGATACAATTGTTAGCCCTCACATATTCCCTATGTTATTAGTAGTATATGAAATGTGAATCCAATAGTTTGTTAAATGATAGTACAATAATTGAAATTTGATTTTTGATATATAATAAATTATGTCAACTAAATCATAGTTGTTTACTTGAGAAGTCCAGAAATACATTAATTGTGTTGGGAAAATATAAAACTTGAATGGAATGATAAAAAAAAGATAAAATAACTTCAATGTGATATAACATCATAGTAAATATTTATTTGAATAGATGGTATTATATAGGATATGAAGAAAGATAAACATGAGGTTTAGTTTGGTCAAAGTTAATAAAAAACATTTTATAGTGATTTGTTATATTTTAAATACATATAATCAGGGAAAAAATTTAGAAATTATATTTGATATTTTGGAATCATAGTATAAAACCATATATTAATTACTGATATTTCATAAGTGACACCACATTAATATGAGTTTTTTCCATTGATGACCAGGAATGCATTTTTGGTATTTTCTAACACCAAACCATGCATGTTACTATAAATAACACTAAAAAGTATTATATTGAAATGAAAAATGGAAAATATTATTGATTTATTTTTTACATTCATAATAAAATCACCTGAAAATATGATGTTTAGTGTAAATGAACTATCTAAATGAGTATTTTTTCATGATTGGATAGTCATTCAAAGCATCATTGACGTGGGTTAAAACCATTAAAATGAAACATGATTATATTGAAAGTATATGAAAAACTAATATATATAATTATTTTCAAAATATATTAAATCAAAACAATTAAATTTGGGTAAACATTTTATTAGGAAAAAATATAAATTTATTTTTTAATTCACTAAAATGTATCTACAACAGTCCAAAACATAAAAACATACATTTTTTTACTTGAAATTTTAGGAAAATTGTTACTAGATTGATTTATTCGTATATAAATAGAATATAATGTTAATTTGATGTGTAGGTGATAATACTAACTTGAAAATAATGTTTTAATTTTTTTCATGTTATTAAAAATATGATTCAAGGTGATAAAACCAATAAAATGACGCCTAAATAAATTTTATTAATAGGAAAAAAACAATATATTTATTTTTCTTATTTTGGAATTGAATACATAGAAACCAATTTATTCCCTCGATAAGAGGGAAACAATATTTTTTCTATTTTAAAACACAAATCATTCATTCTATTTTGAAAAAAATATAAAATCCTCTGATTGAGTTGAAATAATCAAAAAAAATTCTTCAAATTATTTTCGATGTATACTAGTAGATAGAACATCAATCTATCTAGTTGTTTGCTCAGGATGTCTGAATATACAATTTATAATGATTTTAAGATCATTAAAAATGTGTGTAATGGGCTTAATACAATGAAAAAAAATCTAATATAAATCACATAAAACAAAATAAATAGATTTTTTTTAAATTATGGAATTAATACCTTTTCAAAATATGTGGATGTTTGATCGGGGGAACCAAAAATAATTTTTTTAATATTTAAAATAACTAAATCATTCATTTAACTGTAAAAACTATACTAGAAAACCATAGATTGATGTTAAATATTATTAATAAAAAATTTCATTTATTTTTCAATGGTATGAACTGATACTATGTTAATCATGGATTTTGTTTTCATAAGGTGATCTAAAAATCATTTTTCTGTTTTAAAATAGTAAGAAACTATACTAATTTTACAAAAAAATTAATAATAATTATTGGAAGGATAAAAAATGAAGAGAAAACATTATTTAAATTTTTTTAATGTTACCGAGAAGAAAAGACATCATTTAACTATGCGATGTAATCATAATGACTAAATAAGTAATTTTTAAATATTCAATATCCATTACAATTATGCACCAAGTCATCAAAATGAAAAACACATCACCTTTTTATATTTGAAATAATACTAAAATAATCATAGATTAATTTTTTACATGTTTGAAGTAAATCCATGTCAATCTGTACTATTATTTTCCCAAGATGGATGAAAACCCATTTTATGTGTCTTAAAACACTAAATCATTGGTGTAGGTTTTTAAACCATAAAAAACACCATATTTTAAGGATATATATATATTATAACATTGTTTCATTTGTTGTCCCTACATTGATTTTTTCGTGAATTTCCTTTCTTTTGGGGATTTTCTTATTCATTATACCTTGTTGGAAATTTCTCATTCATCGATGGAGATATTTTACTATTTAAAATGAAGAAATGTAGGGGATGTATATTTTTTTCAATTAATGTAGTACTTGTATAAAAGTTTAAAATATTTTTAAAATAGTTTCTCAAGAGATTTTATGGAATTTGAGGTGGTTTAGTCTCTTCTTTTGAAACATGTATTAAAATTTCCAAAGGAAATTTTCGTTCCATGTAAATGAATTACATGATGGCTAACTGTCACCAAGAAGATACCGTGAAAGGAATAAAGGACGTGAATTGGTTCAGGATGGGGAATGTTTACTCAATGTGAATCTACAATAAATTAAATTTAATGCATGAGCATGGTTAATATCACCAGTGGAAGATCAATTTTCAATATACTAATAACAAAATAAATACATGATGAGTAAAGGGATTTCACACCATATATTTATCAAAATGGGAATTTTTAAGGGAATGAAATGCTTATGATTTCATTCATATTTCACAAATCCCACCTATATCAAACCATAGGTCATATGTAGATTTTTTATGGTGATTCCTTCACACAAAATGACCAAAGAAAAAATATTATTAAAAGAATGGTAAAAATAGTCTAAATTACATGATTATATTAAAATCTTTTTCATGAAAGAAAATAAGTGCAGCAAGAAGGTCTTTGAAATAGTTAATGTCTGTATTTACTCCCATGTTTCCCAGACCATATTCTATCATGTTTTGTTCTCGATAAATATCTGTGATGATATTGTTATGATCGATAAGTGAAAGGGTACATTCTGTACAATATGATGTATTTGGCCAAGAAAGATGTGTTATTCCATTCCAAATTACTTAAACGATAGTAGTCGAGTCTCTTTCAATTGATAGTTTGTTCCAACCAAGGATCTTGGAAAAGGAAACAACATGTATCATACTCAACATCACAACTTCAAGGGAGGTGTCAATGCCACATTTTCCAATGAAGCATCCATGTATATGACCGAAGTGATTACGAAAGACAACACCACACCCTAAAGGTACCAGATTTACTTTGGAGGTTCCATAAATATTGATTTTGATCAATCCATGTAGGGGGTTCTCCAAAACACCTCTAGAGTGACATGTAGATGACATAAATTGTTTTTAATCCCTAAAAATTTCTCAATCCAAAATTCACGCACATCATTATGGAAATGTATCTTTTGCAGCTTCATGAATGGAAATTAGGATCTTCATACAACCAGAATTTTGATTGAGTGAGTAATTATTATGAATAATATAAATCCAATCATACCAGACCAAATGGTGGAGCTCAACAATAACATCAAATAAGAGGTTCCTAATTTTCAAAGAGCCTTCCATTGTTTCACAATTTATTAGTTTACCTATAACAGAATCAAGATTAAACCATCTGTAGTCAATAATGTCATTAATATAGTTAAAATTAGAAGATTTAGTTTCACAAGAGAGAAATATTTGGTTACCATCTTCTCTGTGTAGATTAAATTTTTTCACTTAAAGAAGAGCTGGATGCCAAAAGATTTTAGTAGAATTTTAGTGGGGTCTCTATTTTGGGAAAGAACCCATATGATATTGAATCTCAATGGTTTTATTTTCTATTTTTTGATGTGTTTCAATAAGCTATAATAGTTCTCGTAGTTATAGAAATAACGATTGTAGAAATTTTTTGACATATGTATACAATTTTGAGGAGGTACCCAAGTAATGAAATCATTTTTGTGAGAGAAATAGTAGTTTTCAATAACATTCAGAATAGTATCAGGGTGGTGATCATGATGAGAGATTAAAATTTCTTTGATAGGGATGTTGGTGTTACTAGGATTTCGAATGAGAGATATCATGAATGTTAAATGGTGTTCCAGTACAGTTATCAAACCAAAATTTTTTAGAGGAGTATCTGGAGAATAACCATCTGAAATTGTTCATAATATTCTTAAATAAGTATTTGGTGTAAGGCCAAACTAATGAATTATTGAAATTTGAATTTCATGTTTTTAGTTTGATAAATAAAATATTTTTGAGAAAGGTAATAGATTGAGATGAATTTTGAAGAATGTTCCAAGTGAGTCTTGATTGAAGGGAATCATTAAAGTAATTGATATATATTATACCAATACCACTATTTTCAATTGGCTTCTTACAAGTTGACCAAGGTATAATCACATGTTTTTTCTGATCACTAGTAGTCAAAATGAAATTCATTATGGTTGTGTTTGTTTTTTTAATTAGACTAGCATGCCATTTATAGTCCATCAGAGAGTAAACCATCTTGCAGACAATAGTGGATTTAACATGGAATTTCCTACCTCCCATATAGGGAGATTTATCTTTCAATAATATAGTTGATTTAGAACTTGGTAAAAAATAGTCCCAAAGTGACAAGATTTGGGTATTTCTCAAAAAATGGGAACACTAAATAAAGTGAAAGGGAGCATAGCTTCATTAATACCTAGGTCCCTGATAATGTTACATTTTCTTCTAGGATGAAATTTCATCCCAATAACGATGTAGGATTTTTTACAACTGATGGTTTGACCAGAAACATTTTCATAGTGTGAGAGTGCATGTTTGAGATTATGGATGTTTCATTTATCACCTTGATGGGTATGGATGATTTCGTAAGAATAAACAATGATTATTAGGGGTGTTCACACTCATAGAGGCATGTATTGGATTTAATTAGTTCTAGTCCACAAAAAAATGATCTGGAGACTAAGGTAGTCTTCTGCTATCAGTAATAGAATTCTAGATAAGGTGTCACCATGTTGGACACCTTTTTAGCATTTAAATTTTCTAATAGGATAGTCATTGATCAAAATAGATATAGACGCCGAGTCGAAGAGTGTTATAATTATAGTGATAAAAGATTCCTTAACACCAAAACCTTGAAGGACTTTGAAGATAAAACTCTACTATATTGGGTCAAAATCATTTCAAATGTCATGTTTAATAGTTATGGCGCCTCCTCAGTTTGTTATATTTATATTATTGACACACACATAATAAAGGAAAATACAGTCTGGAATGGATCTATCCTCAATAAAAACAAATTTTTTCAAGGGGACGATTTTTTCACAGGGAGTGGAAAGCCTGTTGGCAATGATTTTGTTGATGATTTTAAAAATAGTGTTGATAAGATAAATGAGTCGATACAGATGAATCAAATAAGAATTATCAACTTTCGAGATCAATGTGAGAAACTGTGCATTCAGAGAATGAGGAAGAACACTATTGGAGATGAAGGATTTTACAAGATAACAATTATAGATCTTAATCACATCCTAATAATGTTGTATGTAACAATTGATGATTCCATCAATTACCGGAGCACTATCGGGATTCAGACTAAAAACAATGTTTTTTACATCATGATCCAATGGGGTTGTTGAGAAGGATGGAGTTTTCCTCATTAGTGATCACCAGAGGAATGACCTCAGGTAATAGATATTTGTTTATATTAGGATAATTTATGATTGATTAATAGTAGGTGACTATATGAGGAATGATGTCATATTCAATGTTAAGGATCCCCTCCCCATCCAAAAATAAGTTTAACAGCCTGTAGGACTTCCTAATAATTTTAATAGAGTTATATAATTTATTATTTCATTCACCTTTTTTTGACCATTTTACATTAAATGATTGTTTTCTCATATTATCATTGAATGTGAGCAAGGAGTTGAGTTTTATCGCAATGTTTGTCTCCTGAGTAGGTTTAATGTTGAGGTCAGAGCTAGAGTTTGTGTTTTGAATATTATTGATATCTCTCTCAAGAATCATAATTGTGATATTAATTTATTTGTCTTTCCAACTGAACCATGTTTTTAGAGTCTGTTTGAGATGATTTAATTTGAGATTGTAGTCGAAGAAATAATTGTTATGAGACATTGAGGAAAAATAGTTTTGGATGATATGAGATAACTCATTATCAGAGAACCAAACATTGGTAAATATGAAAGGAAAATGTTATTTCATGTATTTGGTGGAGACACTGGCCAGGATGGGGTGATGATCAGAGTTCATCCTCTGAAGAGTGGTTCTATATAGAGTTTCCCATTTATCTAAATTTTGGATATTTGTGAAGGCTCTATCCAACTTGGATGAAACTACTTTGTTGTAATGCCTTCTATTCCAAGTTTATTTTTCCCTAGTGAGACTAATTTCAATAATTTTGTTGTCATTTATTGAGGCATTAAATTATCTTATGGTAATAGAATCATGAGAAAGTCCAATTTTATTGCTTATCTTCTCAATGGCATTAAAGTCACCCATAATAAACCAGGGAGCATTAATGATAGTGACAAGATAAGATAGATAATTCCAAATCAATATCCTTTCATGTTATCTATTCATATAATAAAAAATGAGAAGAAAATATGTGTGTCTTATATATTAAATATTCATGTAAAAATATGGTCAGAGATATTGAAAACACAAATATTATTTAATGCAATGTGTGGAAAAATCCATAGAGATTCAACATTGTGGTTATTATTTATTGCACCAGCAAAAACATAATTATTTTGACATAAATAAGAGTATTTAGAGGAAGAATTAATTTTTTTATCTAAAATAGCAAATAATAATGTATAATGAATGTCAATCATTGACTTTGACAAAATAAAGTGTCATAGTTAGTGATACCCTGACAATTCCAAAGAAATATCATCATTAATGATTTTGTTTAGAGTTAGAACTCCCCTTTATGTTTTTTCCTGAGCCTTGTATTCTAGAAGTCCTTCTAACCTATTGAATATTATTAAAGGTATGTTCCTATTTAAAACTATATATTGTAGTGTTCTTCTTTGTCGGTTTAGTTATTCGATAACTCTTACAAGAGTCTATAGATCTATTAGAACAGGACAATAAAGCATTGAAATTATGGTTCAAAACAGAAGTTATAGACTTTATAGCACAATACTCACTATATATATGTAGAGATGTTGTAACTAGAGCCTTTTATGTGAATGTGTTCTTCTTTTTGATAGTGTCCAAAGTAGATGGACAACATTTCATATGATCCATATAGTTACTCATAATCTGCATGAGCATATTGTATTATCACGATTATGTGGTACCATGTTCAATAGATTCTGATACAATGATAGCAGTATTATAAGACATATATTAGGACTCGACCTGGGATGCATTAGGAATACAATTCAATTTCCCTGAATCAGTAGGACTGCTAATGGATTTAGTTTGAGTATAGGGAGAAGAAACTAGTTCATTATCTTTCATATTGATTTCATTATTTATAACAAAAGAAGTGTCTATGTTAGCATGTTGTATATTTGAATCCTTATGGATCGGGTATGTAGATTTTATATTACACAACATGATTGAAAAATATCTTCACTATTGTTAACAGGTTGAGACCCCTAAAAATTGGAATTTACAGCACTGTAGATGGTTGTACTAGGATCATTTTTATTCTCCAACCCAGACTGCTCTATTACAATATTTGTAGAGAAGCTATTGACTATCTGGATTTGTGTGGGAACCTGTACTGATGGTGTAATTTAATTTATTGGATTAACATATTCCAATTCCATTGTAATAGTTTCAGAAAAAATAGTACTAGTGGTATATGTTTTATCCTGAATGACCTTCTGGTTAGTCATATGATTTTAAAATTTTATCATTTGTCCAGTGGAATCTTGTGTTTTAGAGAAAAAAAACAGATGTTCTTTGAGCATTGGGAAAGAGTCTAAGTCATCTATTTTGTTGTTAGATTCATTCTTTAACTCTAAAGTATTCATGGAATTTAAAATCTAGAGAATCAGGATATTTCTAGTACCTGAATATAGTGTGTATTGCTCCATAGATTGAATTCATATTGTCTCAGGGAATTCGCAGTTATAATTAGTTTTAGTTCGTGCATTGCATGCATTTTATTTCAATTGTTCAGGAGGATTATCTCTATTACCCGTATTATGATCTGCATCTTGGATGAGGATAGATCATGAGATCTGACCATATTGACATGTTTTGGGTTTATTCATTCACATTGGATATCCATATATTGTCTAAAACTAGATTTTCAATTTATTCTAATAGGCATAGATCATTAATGCAATATTCTTCTTCATCAGAAAAATCTGCCCAGTTTTTTCCCGAGGTATTCGCAAGGTGTGTCAAAATTTGAATTTTGACCCAAATTTTAGATTTTTTTCGGAGGTTCTGTTATATCCATCAATGGAGCTTTATCTTCTCTATTTCAGCTTATTTCCATCCAATCATTTTCAATTGGTTGGATTACTTGTCTTCTAATCACCCTATAATTAGAGATTATATAACCAATGATCTTTAAAAGATTACATAATGGAGGATTCCTCTCATATTCAATTCGAATTTTAATATTGTAGTCACTAGTAGTGAAATTGATTGTATCAGGCACCTTTTAATTTATATTAATTTCCACCATAACTCTATCAATGAGTCCTAGGTCAGAATTTAAGGATCTATTTTCAATTTTTAGTGGAGATCCTATATAAGAAACAGTATAATTCCGAATTTTTGGGTTCCAAATGAACTAATTAACACCAAAATGTTTTTCCCAAACATGTTCCTTTGTATTCCTATATGTGTGCGTATTGAAAGAAGAGTACAAGTCAGAAATTCTAGGTAATCTCGTCTTTAGATTAAGACTTCCAGTCTTCTAATATTTCTCTATATTTATCTTTGGATTTTAACAGAATGTAAAAATAGAATATTCATGTTGGAATCAATTTCCTGTTCGATGAATTCCAACAATGATAAATATGAATATGTTATTTAGATAAATGACATGCACGAACAAATTTGTGGAAGGAGATGTGGACCATGATAGAATACTGGCACATTTTTGTGCTTTGTTGAAGAGCATCTGGATCTGCTTCCACCAAGAACCCACAGTGATCATGGCTCTTGACAAGGGGATGCCTCATCGTCATTTAATTTCTTGGATAAATATTCTTCAGTGTAGCTTGAAACGAGATCTTTTTTTATCTACCCGATATAGAACAAGTGCGATTATTTTGTTCTGGGGAATCCCCCATATGGTTTTCACGAAAGGTTCATGAAAATAGGGCACATGTTTCTTCAAGGGATCCTTGAAGTGATGAGATTCAATCCTCATAGACTAGAGTAAACCCACCATGGATGATGAGATCGAGGGAGTCGGGCGAGTTAACCGAAGTCACTCAAGGGTTTTAGTGAGAGATGGTGTCCCATTTCTCTAAAGTCCCATTTTTTCATTCATAGGTCATTTGTAGATGATTTTTCAGTGACTTCCCCCTTTTTAAACATCACAAAAACACATTAGATCTCTAGTGAGTGGATTTTATTAGGATTTAAATTTACTACAATTATTCTCCAATTATGGATGTGGAAAATCATAACTATAGTTGTTTTGGGTATTGACCTTGGGATTTATGATCTAGTTTTAATTCGCCATTATTCTTCACCTTATTTCATGTTGGTTTAACCAATCATATGGGTTGCATTTATCTATAGATATATGTGGTTTTACTAAATCATATATTTTTTTGTCTACTTTTATTATCAATAGTATATGTGATATATGGGATCACATTGTCACACCATGTCCATAGTAAAATAAATCAGACAATCCATATTAAATTATAATACATACATGTATTCTATATATTGGATCCCATTGGTTCCATATGAATGGATGCTGAGATCAATATCCATCCAATATGTGTTCCATCAATGGATCTTGTTGCAACATGATCTTCTTAACATAAGGTCCTTATTATAAATTAGAAAAACATGATTAATTGATGATTTAATTCTATTTAATTCGACAAAAATGTATATTTTTGAATATTATAGAGTATAATAACATTGAATATTTGGGTTTACTAAAATGTTAATGATATTTTGGTTAAATGATATGTGAAATAGGTTTGATATAAATATGCTGATAACCAGAATCAAGAATTACTGAAGAATTAATAAATCTAAAAAATTATAACATGATAAATTAATAATTTTTTGTTATTATTTTTTTATATCTATCATTTTTTAACTTCTGATTATTCTAACTTATATTTTGTGCCTATGTGACTTGAATGTGATTGATTTGTTCGTGTTGTATTCATATTGTCATTTTGACTTTTCCTAGATACGAATCTTGATTTATGTTGATTAATGGGGTCATGGTGAATGTTTTTCATACTACAAAAGGGATATGTGAACTAGTATACTATTCTAGAGGGGGGATTATATGATTATATTTAACTCATGAGATCTAGATGCATAGTCAAATGAATTATAGGGACATGATTCTAGTATACGCGAGGGTGAGATTCGGGTTAACCTGATAGAAGATTCCATTTTTAATGATATGTTATGAGAAATTCTTAAAAAATTGTAGAATATTTCATTTACTCAGTTGATCAATAATGATGCATGATGATCCACCCTTAAATAGATAAACTAGTATTGTGTCAAACCATGTTCGGCTGACCGCGACTATCGACCCAGATCTTGTGGGATAAACAAGTATGATTTTTCAATAGTAATAATATATTAAATTATTACTCCATATCGTTTCATTGAATGAATTATGTTTCTAATAAATATTTTTTTTCTATATATTGGTGTTGACCAACATATTGTAACATAGACCATATTTGGGTCATCATTTTTTATTGAAAAGTATTAGATGGATACATGTTTGTACAAGGGAATCATAACTTGTCGTTGATTGTTTGTTGCATGATGGGTTGTATCATGGAGATGAGACCATAACAGTGTTCAGGATCAGGGTCATTGGATTCATAATGTTAGTCTGGCGAGTCTTTGATGTTCATGACTTTTAGTGTGCCATTTAGTTTCAGTAATCTTGCCAATGCAGTATTCTTTCATTATTTGGATTAATTCATGTAGTCCATTCTCTATTTTGGTTTTTTGATTATTTATTCATATTTTTTACACTATATTTTATACTCATATGTTATTTTTTTACATTAACATCAACTTTTATCCAAATGATATATTCACACCATTATATTATTTAGATCATCAATGTTATTCCAAAGGCTCTTCCAATCAGGGAGTCATGCATAATATCATGTAGCTAGCCAACTATATCACTTTATGGGGATCTTAGTCTGGGATGTTACATAGTTCTATTATAGGATGGTTTTATATTCTAATTGGGAAATGTATAAATTATACTATAATGTGTAGATACTCTGTAATGAGCTTGGGTGTTGGATTAGAAAACCCATGTACAAGGAGAAAATCTAAGTGCAGAAGGATGGGATTTTTCTTCAGGATCATTTCTTGTAATGGATTGATTCTATTTCTCCATGAGAGATTTTTTTTGCTTGATGTTATTATTTCTTGAGATTTACAATCATATGCCTGTATGGATTGTTTTTTTATGAATGCGTAATGATAGGAAAACCATGAAATATTTTTTCTTAGACACTGTTCAAGATAGGAACATGTGTATTCCATGTGATACTATTTATTGAATAAACTATAGAATTAGATACATATGAAATATGATGATAAAACTGAATAAATTATTGGTTATGTTTTGATAATTCACCCATTAATCAATGTTTGTAGAGAACATGAGCTAGTTTTTCTCTATTTTTTTAATATTTTGGGGATGAATCTATTTATTTATATTGTTTTTAGGACTGGGTTTTTCATGTAGATAAAATAAATACATGTCATATTCTTGTGGAGAGTCTAGAGAATGGATATCAACATTCTCCTAGAATAACTTATTATTATACTGAAATTAATTCATAGGTTTTGAGGGATGTTTAGATTTGTGAATGATTCAGGATGGTGTTTCAATTCATGGAGAGGGAGACACATTTAACCATTCCTTTGAAGCATATGATTTGAAGAGGGGTTCAGCTACTACATTATCCTAAATTCATTAGTGATGGAGGCCCCAAGGTAGATGAGTTCCATATCGTGTTATTAAAGAAAATCATAAAGCAATTTGAGACACTTATAGATAGGTGGTTGAAGCTCGCTACATACATGCTTTATGGGTTTCCGAAAAATTATAGGTATTTTCTGGAGAAATATGGGAAGTAAGAGGAATTATCATTGATGGTTATGGTGGATAGGATTATGATCCACTTCCATCCCAATATGTTGAGGAATGATAATTCTTATGAGTTCATGAAATATAAATGTGTGATATTTTTCGTGATGGACTACTCTAGATGCATCATTGACCTGCAACACATTAATCCATCAATGGTTTCTGATGAGTCTTCAAGAATGATAGTTTTCCAAAAAAGGATTTACTATGGGATCAGTGATGAATCAGGCTCTCCTCTTGGGTTGTGGGGGGTCTAGGAGACACACCACATGAAAGCCTGGAATTTCATCAAGACAAAATGGGAACTATAATTGTAGTGGAATGAACTACTGATATAATAGTTATTTATAAGGAAGTTGTGGAAAGAGTAGGCAAGAGATAAGACTTCCGCATCAAGATCATGGTTCAGTACAGTACTTTCAGTACAAAATATTTCAATATTAGTAATTGTATTTTATTCACCCCATAGAGGAGTGTCATGTATACTATAGGATGATTCATATTCTACGGTTTTTTAGAAATTTCAATTGTATAGTAGGGTCATGTAATCAGGATAGGCACCTGAGCTAGTACAGACATATCAATCCCACTAAAGACTAGTATATGGAGTTCCACTAGTCGTTCAGGATGAGGTATGGGATTGGGTACCCGACTATGAGGTTGGCAGTAACATGCAGATTACATAGATGTGAGGAGTTAGACTGGATCCCATGGAATATGGGAATATCATCTTCATTCAATGAATACTACTTGGAAAATAGTAGTTAAATATGTTCTACAATTGAAGGCATGATTCTGGTACCTTATAATCTTAATGGTGTTCTTATATAGTTTAATTAAATTTATTTTTTGCTGTTACTCCTGAATGTGGTTTTGGATTAGTTATTGAAACCTCATTTATTGTTATGACCTTAGATTCATAGTTTGGAGTATTGTAAGAAAATATTATATTTTTCAAGGCATGTTCTCTAGATATTAGTGTCTCCGATTTATTTTTGGAATCATTTTTTGTTTGAAATAGTAGGTTTTTATTTTATATTTGGGATTTATTATCATGTTTCATACTAGGAACATATCACTATTACTGAAGGATAGATACCATTTTTTCTTTAGAAGAGGAAAAATATTCTCACTAGGTTCAGTAGGATCCTCCAACTAGTTAATTTTGACCAATTTATGTCATAATAGATTTTATCAAGTCTCAAATTGTAGTACCTTATCTATATAGTAGATGAACGAATCAAGTGACTTATCCACTACATAAATACTATTTTAGTATATTTTTTTTGACATTTTTATGTCTATAACCCAAATGGATGATCAATTTCCTAACTGAGATGGTGCTGGGAGAACAAAAAAATTTATTTAATCTATATAGGATGAACAAGAAGATAATTTTGGGATGAAATTAGAGTTTAAATATATAGAATCTAGAGGTTTAAAATAGAATAATACACCTCCATGGGGTTCTTTGGTTCTTTTGTCCGTGAAGAAAGAGTGGACTTTTTTCTTATGTGTGGATTATTAAATATTTTCTAGATAATAGTAAAGAACCTATATCCACATCCACATATTGATGATCTATTAGAATATTATAGAGCATTTAATTTCTTCTCTAAAATTTATTGGAGATCAAAATGAAACCATATTAAGGTGATACCTTCATATGCAACTCAAACTACTTTTATTGGCAAGAATGGATTGTATGAGTTTGTAGTGGTGTTTTTTGGTTCTTCAAATGCACAAAAATTATTCATGTATTTGATGAATTATATATTTAATCCATTTTGAAAAATGTTTTTTTTATTTTCAATAAAATATAATGTAATCTCATTCAGTGGACAATCATTCACAAAATCTTGAAATCATATCAAGTATATTGATATAGTGTAGTCATTATTTTATGTCTTCCAAATTTAGTTTTAGTTTTGATAAATGGAACTTCATAGTCCATGTAATCTCATATGATGTATTATTAGTGGATGAAGATACATTTGAATATATTTATATTGGGATTGAAGCAAACATGACTTTAGTATTCATAGATATCTTTTTTCATCATGTTAATACTATAGCTTCATCTTGGACATCCCCCATTCGGTAGTACTGATTTCCATGATGACCAAAATAAGTGTGATGTTTTTTTGGAAAGATTGTTGTGATATGGAGTTTTAGGATATGGATGGCAGGCTAACATGATAACATATCCCGATAAAACATTTGTAGAGTAAATAATATAGATTGTACTATGAAACATTTGGAGTTAGACTCGGTTCATTTCAGATTTAGGATGATTGAATGGTTCTATATGGCCCCAAATTGTAGAGAGAACATGAGAAGTATTATCATACTCATCATCCAGAGTTCGGATCAGTGGTACATTCCCTAAGAATATGTAAACACTATCATTTGTGAAATATCTTTCGGTGTACACAATCTACCAGATAATCACATGCATATTATCTTAGAAGGACCTGAATCATTAACGGAGAATGTGTGTCATGTATCTATAAAATTTTATCATCGGGTTTGATTATTAAAAAGAATTTTTTTTTCATTTTCGATCCCTTCCAACAGATTATGATGATAGGGATTGTGCATGATTCTTACGATGACTAGTGGATTATGGCACTCCTTGTCGACATGCATCTATATGTTCATTATTCTCTTGGATGAGTATATTTTAAATGGAAATATATTATGACTATGATGTTTTACCTGAACAAGATAGATATTTTATTTCATCTGAAGCTATATGTTCATAGAGAGAAATTATATAGTGGTTATCTACCAAAGGGATTTGACCTTGGTAGGGGAAATTATAATTTCTTTGGGAATGTAACAATTTCTATGTGACTGTGTAAGGAGATGATGAAATAGATTCATTTATATAAATATAATAACATACTATTTTGAAAAGGATGTAACATGATATATTAATAATTTACTAGTGGAAGGATTGAAGAATAGTGAAGTTGGATTTGTGGGGAGATATTTTAAATTCCATCTGGTGTAAGCCAAACATGAGAGTCTTAATTGTCTATTATAACCACTTCCCACTCTATGTAAAAATATGATGATTTAACAAAGGATTTTTGGAATTTATTAACAAGTAAACCCCAAAATAATGATTTATTATTGGGGATTATTTGTAGACTAAAAAATTAATCCCAATTTTGGCATATCATGAAGAACATAACAATTTATGATCTAGGTAGTATTTACATGAAGAAGGAATTTAGACTACATAGTACACCAAGGATTATTTTTTCAAATTGATAAAATGGTTCACCTCATGGTTCTGGAAGGAAATTTAAATATCTAATGTATAAAATGTTATTTTGGTAAAAACCTATCTTCCTTAGACTAACATCCAACATAAGAAGACTATTCATATTCTAGAAGATATATTAGGAGCATGTTTTTTATTTTATTTTAGTGGTTCATTGGAGAATAATATATATCTCTTGGAGTTCATATAGAATAAAACCATCCATTAATTTATAAAAATATTAAATATTCATGCTTTTCATTGATGGTCATTCCATTTAGCTATTTGTTTTGTGGAGTTTGTTCATCCATCGTTTGTTGGACCAAGTCTCATATAACAGATTCTTGATCAGGATCAGGGATTAGGAGGAAGTTGGATAAAATACATAAAAGGCATAAATAATACACTAAATATTATATATGGAATAACATGTTTGAGGATGGTAGTTTTTTCCCATTAGTTTTCACTTATTTTATTACAATTTCATATTAAGAAATAGGAAATGAAAACACCTATTTTGTAGTTGTGATATATCATGGTAAGGGTTGCTCTAGTAGAATATAGAATATCTTTTTCTTAGTTCCACAGTTCCATTCATGATGTGGTTAATGTGTCCCAACAATAGAGATATCATTCATACCATTTTCATGTGGTATACATAGAAAAAATTTACATTTTTTATTCATTCTTCGAGAGAATACAATAGATATTATTGACAATTTTTCATAAATATATATGGGTTTTTATCATACCTCTATATTGATTTTATTGAGATAAATGGGTTTTTTGGTAGGACACAAGGTAGAGGAACTCTGATATGGGAGCATTGTGGACATTGATTTTTAGTATGTCCCAATTATGATTCACAAAACACCTGATTGAAGATCTACTATATGTAAGGGAGGTTTTGATATCACCAGACGTTTTTGGTGAAAACCTCTATGATTTTTTCATTGAATCTATTTAGTTTGGAATTTTTATTTTTCATTAATCCTTAGTAGACCAATATTATTTGAAACTAATAGTTTCTACTTGGTTAAATGACTTAATTAACAAATATATATGTTAGTTTTATTTAATTGAGTCAATATATACATTTTTAAGAGGGTATTATGATTGTATCCATTGAGATTAAAAAATATAAGTGGTGGTTCGTGATATTTTTCAGAATTAGGGATTAAAGCATCATGCAAGACATTTATATATCATTTAAATTAATTTCAGGATAATTAATTATACATAGGATTTTTCTATTAAAGGAATAAATGTTGTGAAATGGTTTAGTATGTGACATAGTAATATGATGTGAATCAACCTTACATGTTGTGTAGTGTTCAATCAGGGTTAAAATCACTCAAGGAAGTGTGGTTTTATCAAACCATAAAATAAGGAATACATGACGTTAGTAGTGATTTTCCATTTGGTATTTCATGGATAAGGATTTTTTTGGGAAGATAATGCTAATGTTTTTCTTACTCTTGTGTGAAACCCTCATCTCTCATACTCTACGTGCTTATTAATAACATATAGAGTTCTTTACTAGAATAAAAATTTATATATCACATGTCTGATCCCCGGTGAATGTATTTTTATAATTTTCCCTTATCTTACATTGTTCTCTATATATGGTAGTAATATATAATGACCAGTGATGGATTTGGTGTTGATAATAATCTCTATGATCTCGGTTTTTTCTTGTGGTCATAATTTCCTCTATTCCTATTGACATTCCATATTAGAAGTGTTTCATTGATCGCCTGTTAGTAGTTGATGTTATAAATCATATCCATTTTTTGTGATTTTTCTGTTTATAGTATAGGTGATATATGTTTTCATTCATGAACACATTATGTGGGTAAAAATAACTTGGATAATCCATGTTAAATTATATTACTTCTTTTAGACCATAAATTTGATCACACTGGGTTCGTATTTGTTGATATAGAGACATGTGGACACTAGATTAGTATACCATACAAGGATCTTATTGTGACCTTATCTTCCTGAGAATAGTTACATGTGATAAATTGGATAAAAATTGTTTACTTTTTGGCATAACTGTAAGACTGTGTATACAATTTTTATAATGAGATTTATTATATTTAAATCAATTCATATTTATTAGGATAACTGAAATATTAAGGAATATTATATAAACTAATTAATGTAATAGATTAGATTTAATTTTGATGATAATTGGAAATCTAAATTAATGAAATATACATGGTTGGAAATATGATAAATTGATAAATTGATCATTTTTCATATGAATATATATCATTAGTTAGTGTTTTTTGTATTTTTAATTTTCTTGCATAAATTTAGATATTATGTGACATTGATTGGACCGTTCCAAGAGGGTACTATACTTATTGGAATATTGATAATATATGGATATGAATAATGATTTATGTTGAGTCAGGATGTAATTCTACGGTTTTCTCATAGAGTCTAGGGGATAGGTGAATCGATATTATATGCATGATGGTAGATTAAAATGAAAATGTCTGATCCCTTAGCACTAGTTTCATAGTCATATGATGCATAATTAGAGAATATGGTATGTTTGTGAATGAGATTCTTGTGGTAAATAGGGAATAATAAATTTATTTATGATATGTAATGTGTTATTTATCATGGGTTAGAGAATCTTCAATAAAATCATGTCATCCATCAGGATACATTTGGATCCACCCTTAGACAGAGACACTAGTAGAGTGTCTATGTAGCTTTTTCTGACCTTGTGTGTTATCATAATGATTGGGAATCGATTTGATTGTTATAATGATAATATTAAATAATTAATTACAATATTAATTTCATTATTTCAAAAACTATGTTACTCAAAATGAATTTTTATTGTCATGGTGGTGTTGAAATATTGATTTTTAATCACACCATGTTCAGGTTGCCATTTAGAACCGGATCATATTCTAATGATAGATGTTTCTAAAATTGAAAAGGAACAATTAGTTGATTTTTTCATGTGATATGGGTTAGATATTGGAGATTGGGCCAACATAGGGTTCAATGAAGGAGTCATTGGATTCATTTATATTCATGACTTCAAATAAGAAATTTCGTTTCATTCAAAATTTCATTAAATTAAATCATTATTATTTGGATTTATTCATTTATTATATTGAATTAATTAGTTTTATAATTATTTAATGATATGTATTTTGATATTTATTGTTATTAATCTATTATTTTCCACATTCATTGAAAATTTAAACTATAGGATATAGTCTCCCTATTATATTCTTTAGAATAACAAGTTGGGTTACCATCATCATGAATATAGGGAGGACTACATATGGTCAAATAGAAAACCGAAAAAATCACAAGATAGAGAACTAGGTTCGAGATGTAAAAAAGAAAAAATGTAAATTAATTTTAGCGATAATATATGAGTATGAGAATAAAGCATCCATCTGTTGTATGATGTTCTATTATTTATATAATTAAGAGGTTTTAAATATATGATTTTCTTCAAAACCATATGTTATGGGTTAAAACAAAAGTAAACGACCTATCATGTGGTTTAAATCATTGATGAACAATAATATAAATATGTATAAATTTTATGAATAGAATCTATTTCAATCTATATAATCATTTTTTCACGATGATTTGGAAAATAAATATTATTTTCAAACACAAATACATGAATGTAACTATGAAACAATAGAATAAAACATCAAATTAATGTTAAATAATTGGAAATCTATATTTGTTTTTCGGGAAATTTTATTCTTTATTTTTATTAAATTTCCTATATATGGAAATGGTTTTTAATCATTCTTCTTGATTTTATTCTCTTAGAATGAAACTTATCTACCAGGTAATGAGTAATTTAATTTGAAGAATAATCATATTTAATTGAAATAAATTAATATCACACATTTCATTATATATCAAGATATGTTTATTAGGAAATTATTTGGAATATTTAGTTATGAATTATATATATGGGTATCTATTTTCTAATGTAATTTTAATAATAATATTAAATGTGATTTGGAGACTTATATTGTCATGAACTCATCGAGTCTGATTATCAAGAGATAATTCATATATTAAGCTATGAATATTATGTTTTGAATTTATTGTTGGAAAATTTATTGGATAAATTTCCTAGAAAATATTCTTATAATTATTTAATCAACTATATGTGTGGAGATATGTCATCCCTTATTTGATGAAATCTCATATGACTAATTAAAAAATAAAAAATATAATTTGAATAATTAAGATAATATTGGGTCGGTATTTAGTTTCATGTTCATTATTTATATTTATCAATTTTGGTACTATAGGTTACATGTGGTAGTAGTTGGAAGGATGATGTGAATTCTAAATTTTGATATACCTGAAAATGTAGTCATGTTAATTAATTTATTTTTTGGTATGGATAAAAAATAATATGGATAATTCATTATTTGATATTTATTATATTGAATTTTTAGGATTTTTATGAATTTTATTTCATTTAATACAATTCTAATGTGTTTGGATTCATATTATATGAGCCTGGAGAAATGGGTGCTCATATGTTGTGGAGGTAAATAAATTTGTCTAATGGGATTATGGTGGAAGTTAGACTTATGTTTTTTTGTATTTTTGACATTATGATGAATGTATATTAACTTGATATATATATATATATATATTATTAATATGTTTTAATGTATTTAATTAATTAATATGATGTTTTATTGTATTTTTTAAAACTTTTTTAAAATTAATAACCATTTTAATTTTTATAATTCATTAACAAAGTTTTATAGAACCCCTAATATGTATATATATAACTAGTGGCCCATTTTCCAATTCATTATTTTTAATTATTTACATTTTTAGATGTTTGAAGAAACCACTATGAAATAAACATATCTATCATTAATATAGTTATTGTTCATTTTGTACATCATTAATTAAATAAGTAATTTCAAAATACAAACTACCTCTAAATGAAAGGGAAAACATCTTAATATAAAAAATGATACTTTTTATACCACTAATAGTTGATTTTTGAAAATTAAATACACATTGGTATAAAAAATAAGTGTTAAAATGACTGTATTTGAGTTAAATTATCCCTATTTGGGATAACACATCACTATATGTAGAATTCTGTGAAGTTTCCCACTAATATAATAGTTTACCTTAAATCTTAGATTCATAAGTTAGATATTAAATTTTTTGAACTATTACATAAATAATTATATAAATATATAACTGAATATATATTTTTTCATGAATATTTATATATAGTATATATGAATATATATATTTTTGTTGGGATTTAAACCATTAATATATACGAAAACACTCATGGTCTGACTAATGAGAATAATGTCAATATAACGAGAGGTAAATTAAAGTATGTGTATAAATTATTTTTGTGTGTTTTGAGTTTTTTGATTGTGTGTGTTAATGTTTTTATGTGTTTTTTGGTTTATTTATGTGTCTGTGTTAGCCTTTGTTTGTCTAATTTATTTTATAATATGAATATATATATATGTATATGTATATGTGGGCATGTATGTGTTTATATATTTTTTTTCATTTATGTATGTGTGTTTATTATTTTTTATGTGTTGTTATATATATGTATGTGTATACATGGGAATACTATTTAGTATTTATGTATATATACATTTATGAGTTAATGTATGTATGTGCATGGATGATTACGAATGTGTAAATATTTTTGTGTCTTCGTATATGTGATTGTGTGTTTTTGTATGAATGTATTCATATATAAGTGTATGTGTGTGTCAATGTTAATGTGTATGTGTATGTATAAATGAATGTGTATGTGTATTTGTACATGTATTTTTATGTGGATGTACTTGTATGTGTACATGTGTGTATTCATGTGTGGGTATTTATGTATGTCTATGTATGTATTTGTACGTGTGTGTGTGTGTGTGTCTGTGTGTCTGTGTTAATGTATAGTTTTATACACATAGGTATGTGGTGGTTCACCAACATATCACAAAAAAATTATTACTAACCAAAATATGTCACTGTCGGTCACCTACAACATCTCTTGTACGTGGATCATTATACATTTTATTAGAAACATCAAACAATGTAATATATGGTTTAGTATTTCACTTTATCATATAATAAACATTTTATCGTTAATGTATATATGCATTAAAAAATAATTTCCCTTACCATATTCCATCGATGTACTCCAAATGTTCAACATCTGAACCAATGTTTGAAAACTAGCCTCCCTAGTATTGGAGTATAAATGAAGACATAAACATAAAAGTCTATCTTTTCTAGTAGGAGATAAATATGTCCCATACCTCAACTAAGATAAATTCACGTTGATGGGAGACATAAGGCTGGATGAAAACAGTAGCATGAGTTTTACTGAAATCACTCTTTATGGGTTTTTGTAAAAACAATGGAAATCTATCATGTATAAAAATATATCAATCTTTTACGAATGGTTATTTCAGGCTGTTAGAAATCAGAGAAAATAAATTCATCAACACTATTAAAAACAATATACAAGTAATTGAATAAATATAATATCTATATGTTATTCTATAATGTATAATCTATTGGTCTTATATTTGGTGAAGCATAATGATTGGAACTAGGTCCCATGCACCCATATGTAAAAAAATTATAAAATAAAACCAGCTTGTTCAATAGCTAAATGAAAAAAACTGTGAGAATAAAAAATTAACATGAAAATTATTAGAAAAATTAATACAAAAATTTAGTATGAAAAAATCATAATAATTTATACATACATCTCTAAAAGAGGAACAAAATAAATATATGTGAATCCCCTAGAATAGGGTCATGAATCATTAATCGAGCTATACCGACCATATCCTTATATGTGCAACATCCCAAAAATCATATGAATTAGTCACATTAGTAGGATGTCCAGATTCATTGAGTGAACGGAATAAATCCTTGGGAGCATCTCCAGTGATCTGAAACAAATAATTATACTTCTATGAAATTGTTAATACAAATTGAAAAGATAAAAAACTAATATATAAGATAATATAATAATATTATCTAAATAATAATTTTTTTAAAAATATATAATATATAAAACTAATAAATATGGTAGTTTGATAATTTACTTCAAAAAAATACAAAAACATATTAATTTAACCAATAAATATTTTTTTAATATAGATATAGAATAAGAAAACTAATAAATATCATTTCAATTATAAGAAACATACCATTAAAAAAATGTTAATAGAAAATTAAAATAGATGGAAGAAGAAAATATTACTAGAATCATTAATGAAATATAATAGATCCTCGAGTTTTATCTAATTAATATAATGAGTCTTTTAAAAAAATAATTATTAATAAAAATAAAAATAATTTAAAATACCAGATTATAAAAACATTCATCTTTATATTCGTCATCATTTTCATTGAAAACAACGTGTTCATCATCATATTTAGCAATGTAAAATTCAGTATGACATTCATTATCATCATCCATTATTAAATCAACAGAAATTTCGATATAATTGGTCCTTAATTGGGATGGGAGGCTTCAAAGATATTTCTATGTTTTTTGTTATAATATCTATTTTGAGATTTTTCATGAATTTTTTTATATAGTGAACATTCAATGATCAATTTTAATTTTCAATAGAATTATCACTAAATGATTTCATTTTTATCGCACCCAACCAATCATCGAAATCTATGGAAACATAAAAAAATTATAATAAACCTGGTGAACCATCATTATTTGGTTATTTTATGAAATAATACCTTTATATTTCATTTCATCAACTCTATGTCATGGATGAAATTGAAAACCGAGAACAGTATTAAACCAATGAAATTTAATAATTTATATATTATTTAGTCATATTTAACATAACACAATTATTTCATCCGTCATACCATAAAATTCGACTATATAATTTTTAGGATGATATCCCTTCAAACAAACACCATTATTCATTAATTCCATTCTGTCACCCTATATGAATATATGTAGTTGAAAACCATTAACCACATACCCATTATATTATTTTCCCAAATTTGGAGGCAAGGTATTTCATCACACCTAACTGATAATGAATTCTTTTTTATGTTATTTACCATGGAAATATAAAAATATATTTAATATAGAGATCATTGAGAAATTTATATATTATTCTATTGAATGAAACTATTCTTACCAATATTTTAAACCAATATGTAATTTTTTGAGGATTTCTTCAATAACATTATTGAAATTTTTTTATGTTTTATATCATCATCATATTTTCTAGAGTGAAAATTATTGTATATGAAGTAATATGTCATAAAAATTTAACAAATTAATATAAAAACAATACTTACTGCACATATAATTTCATTTCACAAAAATTTACTAGAATATATATATGTTCTATATAGCATGAAAAATCCGAAATCCATCATTCATGATAGTGGAGAAAACCAGGATCGATCTTATTAAAATTTTCCAACTGATATTTTCTGAAATCATTGATATGTTTCAAACTGCAACCCATCTAGATATGTTATATTTTATAATCATATTGAAAATAATTATATATGAAATTTGAATTTTTCATACTATAAGTACACTTCTTTAATTGACCTTTCAACCAATTAATTTTTACATATATTCTTCTTTATCTTTTTCATAAATATCTCAAATAGGAAAAACCACAATTCTTGTAATAGTCCTCCATAATTAGATTCTTATTGTTTATACATTATTAAATTTTTCATCGAGTTAAAGAAGGATGACATAAATATTTTCACCATTTTACATAAAACTAAAACAATATAATTTTATTACATACTCAATTAATTATATGCTAGTTGTACTACACATACATCTCAGATGAGATATGAAATTTTAGTCTAAAATTTCCATGTTTGAAAAAATCAACATCCCTATAACATAAACATTAATAAATATATACATTATGATGTAATATTAATGAATTTTTAAATTGACAATATGGATATTTGTAATGGAATAATAATATTTAGAAGCATGGACTTCTGGTAACCTGAAATATCCAGTCCATTTAAAAATAATTAACTACATTATTTTGAATGTGGGTCACCTTATTTTGGATTCGTTAAATATTACGATATTCCATATTCATATAATTCATGATCAGGTAATCTTCAAATCAAAGAAATTATCTATCCATTCTATTGTATAATCTTTGGTCTTATCGAGCGTGTCTAGCATGGTGTAAAATATGTTATGAAAAAAATTCTTCCCAAAATGAATAACAAATAACATTTGACGATCCAAAAAAATCAGACCAATATCAAAGGTCCCAAAAAAGTCCTTTTTCAAATTATCATCACTCTCAAAATAAGTTTTTTCATTCATGGTTAGTCCAAAATAAAATAGAGGTAATGCATATATGATATATTTTAAATGAATACCATTGATCCCTTCTTTAGGTTCGTCTCTCTCATGTCAACTTTTTAAAATTGTTTTCATTCCATCAAAATGGTGATCAATAGTATGAAATATCTTATAGTTGTAATAATAACTAGTTTTTATCCCATTACCAAGCATAAAATGTTTTCTCTCAACCATTAATAATAAAAAATATTTTCTACCGTAGATACTCAATCAAGATAACATAATTTACAAGAAAAATTAACTAATCATCCAAATTAATGTAACCATCAGTGAAATTTTTTGATCCTCTACTATATCAAATATAGTGAGACCATTTTCCTATAATGAAATTAAATCCTCAATTATTGGATTCAAATAAACCTCAATATTCATCCTTATAAGTCCAAGGAATAAATTACCCAAATATAAATATAGTACCTTCACTAGATACAAAGGATATACATGTTACATATAAATTAAAATAGGACACAAAAGAATATTTATTTCGGTAAGTGAAAAATAGTGAAAAACCGTTAATAGAATGTCCAAAACATTATTATGAGGTTATAAAGAAAGTGGGGGGTATATCATATCAAGGGGAATATGTGGATCAACTTCACATTTTGGATTTATTATATTTGTAATGGAAATTTTGTATTTATTCCTTTTCATCATTGCTTTTGTGTTCTGATACATAAATTAACACGTTAAACAATGTGTATTTGGAAAATACCTCAACTATTTCACTAGAAATATGGACATTACTTATTTTTTCTTCTACATAACTTGATTATCCACCTGTTAAGAAAATATTCCATGTTTTTATAATCACGATAATAAAATATGTATGTATTTGAACATGCAAGAATATTCTAACAATCATGACCTAAATTATAGATCAACCTATTATATTCCTAGAAACTAGAAGGTAATTAATTTTCTTCCGGAAAAAATGATTTAACAAATAATAATATATGATTGAGACCACTATTTGACATTCCAAAACATGATTTAATAAAAATAATTCCTTTAATCATTTTATGTTTACTCATACAAAATAACAGATATATGAAATCCTAAATAGAATTGAACAAATTTTAAAACTAACATTGTTACAATTCAAAATTTTTATATAATTATTAGTTATTGTTTCAGGAAGAGCTGGTCCAACAACTTCATGTACTACATTCTGAAATGAAGTAGCTAAAATAAAAAAATGTATTTTTATCCAAATTATATTCACCATGATGACCCCAAAAAAATATAATCAATACAAAACTGAAATATAATAGATGAACTTCACCATTTTTAACAACATGAATATATGAGGATCACATTTCTCACTAGGACGTTTAGATGTTCCAATAGAAATAATATTTTAATTCTATGCTGAAAAGGATATAATTGTTTTGATACATTCAATGCAGAGTGGATTTGTACTTGATCCATGCAGATTTTTAAATGATTAATCCAACCATGATTCTGTAATTGAATCTCTTGTCTATTTCCAGTGCCCTTTGTTATCTAAAAACAATATTAATAAGAACAACTATCAAATATCGTTGTGTTTAATTTCAAATTATTATTATATTGGATCACTATGGAAAATTATATGGAAGATTATCAGAGTTCCATATTGTGTGAGTACATGATTCGATAGACTCTAAAGGATGTGAGGAGATTAAATAAAAATATAAAATATATTATACCCGATATAAGATATTTTTATATAAAAATATAATATCTCATAAATCGTGTCCCGTACCTAATATCTGAGGCCACTTTTAGGGTCTTGATTTGTGGTTTCAATCATTCTAGATGTAACAGTTCTTCTTATTGAGAGTTTTGTAACGTCACATATGATGATAATTCTATTTTATATTTTTTATAATATTTTACATTAAATGTATATATATATATAATAGTTTATTTTATAAAAAAATGATACCACCTTTAGAAGGTGGATTCTAGTATTACCATAGGCACGAAATAACCTGTGTGTAAGTCGTGTTTTCGATTACCGGGAACCTATAAAAAATTCATTTAATATTTTTATAATAATTTTGAAGAAAATAATTAAGTATATCACAAACTATGTATTGTATGAAACTCATAGTCCGATGATATATCCTGGATTTTGGATTTACCCTAGATATGATATTAAATTTGTGAGGATCATGAGTTTGGGAATATCTCGTACTATTTTAATTCACTAATTTTGTAATTATTATTTCTTAAAAAATGATGTATCTATCTAATAGTGTACGATATAGAAAATTTGAGACCGCCATTAGGTCCATGATGATAGGGTTACCCTAGGTGTGGCATAATTTTATTTAGGTCGTGTGTTTTATCACATTTCACATGAGGAAAATTCATTAAATATTTTTATTATAATTTCTCATAATAAATTAATGTATCTCTTGAATTGAGTATTTTATGAAAAACATGAGACCACCGTTAGTTTCAGAATGTGGATTTTACACAAGATACAACATAACATTTGAGTTCGTCAAGGTTTTTATAACATCACAAATAATTGTTATTAGTTGACTATTTTTATTATAAATTATTACAAAAAATAGGAAGTATATCTAGAATTTTGTATCTTATGGAAAATCTAAGACAACAATTAGGACTGAGATGTTGGTGTTACCTAAGGCATGACATAACATTTTTGTGAAAAATATGTTTTATTATATTTCTCAGAATGGTAATTCATTTAATATTTGATTATAATTTCTTATAAAAATTAATGTATCTCCCAAACTGTGCATCTATGAATATTTGGTGTCCTCTATTAGTTTTGGAATATGGGGTTTACCCTTAACGTGAACTAACATTTCTATGTGTAGAGAGTTTGGTAAAATCAATGACGTTTGTAATTCCATTTAATATTTTTATTATAATCTTTTAAAAAATGATTAAGTGCCTCTATAATAGGGTATCATAACATATGTTTTTGACTACTATTAGATCATTGATGTTGACTTTACCATTGTTGTGATATTATATTTGTGTGCATCGAGGGTTTCGTAACCTCTCACATGAGGGTTTCATTTTTAATGTTTTTTAAATGATATATATATATATATATATAATTTCACAAATTAATATTTCAAAATATTTTAATTAATACAAAAATTATATGAAATATGTTGTATTTATAATAGGTATCATTTTTTAATTTTTTTCCATGGTTTGGAAAAAAATTAGTTTTTTTAACAAATATGTTATTAATTTTTACAAGTTAATTTAAATATTTGAAATTTTATAATGATTACTTATACTTAATAACTGAATTTTTAATAAAAATGACTATTTTTTAACAATTTATAGTATTTCACATTATTTATTTGAAAAATATTTACAAATTTTCATACATTCCGTAAATTTTCAAATTATTAATAATATTTTATCAATTATCACTAATATTTCTTATCTATTAATAGTACTTCATAAATAATTATTTGTTATTATAAATTAATTAATGAGTATTAATATTTATTAATATTATTAATACATTTATAATATATATATATATATATATTTCACGATTTTGTAATTAATATAAATACATCAAACATACTCTTACGCTTTTTGAAGCAAATATACATATAAAATCTTTATTATATATGTATATAATAAACCTTACATGTTTTTTTAAAAAATTATATATACATATTGAGGTGTTGATATATAAATATATATAAATATATATATATATTAGAAGATTTCATAATCAAATATATTTTTATGTGTTTTTTACAAATATAAATATCTGATAAATAAATAAATAAATATTAATATGTATATAAAATTCAAAAACCTTGTATATTTTTAAAACATTTAAATATATATATATATATATTTATTTATTTATTTTTGTGTGTTTGTATAAAAAAGTCATGTTTTAAGAATACATATATTTATTCACATGTTAATATACATACATACATACATATATATATATAGATTTATAAATATAAATATATTTAAAACCTTACACGTTATGTATACAAATATATATTTATACATTAAAACCATACACGTCATTTTATAATTGTTATATAATTATATTCTAATGGTACTGTTTATATATAATCATGGTAAAATATTTCATAAAAAATATAAATAAATAAAAAATATTCAAAAAAAATATTTCAAAATATATATCTATAATATATATATATACATAGATACAAACAAACAAACAACAAAACATACATACATACATACATACATAACCACAAACACAGACACACACATACATGTAATCATACACATTTTAAAAAAAACACACTTATACACATACATTTATATTTGTATATTCATGTATTAATATATATACAGAGACAAACCTATAAATATAAATAGTAAACTATTAGTAAAAAAACCTCAATATATATTGAAATAAATCGTACATCTCAGATTAACCTGAAAATAGGGAATAATTTTTTTTATAGAAATCATAAATGCAAAATATTATTTTAAAATCTTATAAATTTATAAAAATACTGTTTAAAAAACCAAAATCATGTCATTAAATGAATAAAACCCAAAAATAATGAAAAATGAGGAAAGTGTAATCCAAACAAACGTGAATCAAAGAATTATCTATAAAAAATAGTATATAATATAGTATGTTGGGGTGAGGTGGAGCGGGATGATCTAGGAACCAAATAGAATGTCTATTTAGGAGAAGGGGAAGAGGGATGGATAAATAATGGTGGTGTGCATAGGATTTTATTCAATGTTTTCCCCTCAGACTATTTCCAAAAGAAATAATTCCATCTAAAATATTTTTCATCACTAATTTTTATATGATAGGCATTAATGTACATCACAAAGTCTTACTAGATGAATGATATTTTATATAAACTAATACATCAGTCAGAAATGATATTAACTACTATATTTCGCAATGGGTGGTGAGGAAACCCTCTAAAACCATTTTCTATCAATGCTTTACTCCACCAAAATTATTTATTATTTGTGATAAAAAATAATCTATCGAAAATAATTTCTATTCTAAGGGTATTTGTGAGAGGTAAATTTCATGTCTCAACTTTCCCATAAAAATACCTAAATTTATAGTTATGAGGAGTTCCCTTTTTATTTTTTCCATTAAAAAATATTTAATGTTTATCAGGATCAATTTGACATCCATGATCATCACCAGAAGACACTAACTCTGAATAGTAATTCAGTAGATGAAAAGCTCATTTGGACTCCTCCATCTTTGGAGACTCACCCTTCACATATATTTCAAAACAAAAACACCTCATCATGAATTTTTGAATCTTGAAACTCATCAACATTTCCATTCTTACACACATTAGTTGTAGCTTCATTACCAGACATACCAGATGCAAAATTACCAGCAGAGAGATATGACCGATGTCTCTCAAAAACAAGACCACCTGGACAATTCTCATACCCATCATATCAATTATATAATTCAAAAACATTCTTGAAATATATGAAAAAATCTCAGAGTGTTCTACACCTATTACTTCATTATCTATATATTATTCACATAATAATTTTTCCATTATGAAGAGATAAATAATAACTAGTAGGTCCATCATAAATTTATGATCTTCTTAACACATCAGGGTGAATATATTCTTCTATAGTAGCATAAATTATCTCGTATACTCAATAATTACCTTATTCATCCTCAAATTCATCATCATGGAACTAATCAAACACATTATATTTCTGTAAGAATAGATCAATCAAATTTATAGGTCTGTAAGGGTTAATAACATGGTTGAAATTAACTTATAGTTTATCATTATCATCCTAAAATCCTTTTAAAAAGGGTTCCAAATTAATTTAATTATATTAAAAGTAAATAAACATAAGTATAAAACACATGTGTGATCACACCGTATCTATCTTCTTGAAATATAATTTCTTATTCCATATTTTTTGAGAAAACATATGATAATTTAATGAATTAGATATTTATTGATTATTTCTCATCTCATTCTTATAAACCATAAAATATCTTCACTGATATATCATATCTCCTATTCCCATATTTTATAAGAAACACATATTGGTACCTCATGATGATAATATATCCCTACCTAGGAAAAATAATCTATTGGAAAAATTTAAATATCATTTTTTATTCCCCATCATGTTCTAGAATAGATGACATTCTCACAACATCATTTTTAATCTACTATATTAGGGTATCCCAAAACATGAAAAAATTACTATAACTAGGAATTGATCCATGAAAAACATAAGAAATAACTCTATGATACACATTGAGGAATCTAAGGCATTGATACAATGAAAATATTACATCTTATCCATGGATTAGACATCTATTAAAATATTTCTCTACAGAAAAATCATACAATGAAAACTGATATAATTGTTAAACCAACAAATGATTCAATTATGGATTTTTCCTCAAAAAATATTTTATCCCTACTTGGTCTGGGATCACTTTTATCAATGGTCACATGATCAAAATTAACCATTCAATATCTATTTATTTTTCAACATCAAAAACTCGAGTCATGGGTTTTTTGTTATTTTATTCAGATACAATAATATATCTAGTTTCTCCACATGATTTTTTCTGGGGATGGGATCCTTTAGGATATTAAATATAGGAATATTTCATTATCCCCATCATTTCAATCGTTAGATGAAAAAAATTTAAATCAAGAAGGATTACATTATAAAAAAATAGAATATGAACATTTTGAATAATATGTGAGATATATGGTTCTCGCATTCTAATTTTATGTCAATTTAATCATTTTTATATTTTGAATAATAAAATATACATTAATAAATGTAAATAAAATTTAATCTAAAAAATAGGAGAAGTATCATATAATTAGAAACACTCGAATAATTGATATCAAATGGAAGATATCCAATTGAATTTCACCCACGAGGGTCTCCTACAATGAATTTACAATGTTAGATCATTGATTGTGAATCACCAATAATAGATCACAAAATAAAGATCACTAATTTTCAATCACCAATGGATGATAATCAATAGTTGATCGACAATGGTGAATTACAAGTAGAGTATCACCACTAAAAAGTAAATTAGAAGATAATTAGTTGACAAAAGATATTAATTAGTAGTACATCTCAAATAACAATTAATTTCAATAAATGAGATGTTTTTTTAATTACATAATCTAGATGATTTTGTATTCAAATAAATTCAAGACTGGTATTAATCTGTTGTAAATGAACTATCAAAATGTGATGTCTAATTTTATTATGGTTTTTTCTAGAATGAGAAAAATGATTCGTATAAATATTTATCAAACTTGTATTATCAATATATATATATATATATGGAAATTTCTATATTAGTACCCATTGTCTAGTAATGTATATTTCATCCATATAATCTGTAAATTATAACAATCTAATGCTATATACATATCCTAATTTGTAGATAGTACAATAGAATAATTATTTTTACTACACAATGAAAATAGTAACGTGCCTAAAAGGATACATGTTCCAGAAGTCATTTTCATTAAAAATTATAATGAAAAAATATATTTATGAATAACTCAATAAATAAAATTCTTTCCATATAAGGAAAAATTTTGGTATGTTGGTTTTATACATGAAGTATTTTTAAAAAATATACTATAAGTAAATTTGACTCATAAATATTTTCTTGAAAATGAGCACACATACATACACTAAATATAATATATAGTTACCGAACAGTTAAATATAGTATGATTACAATTATTACATTATAATTAGTATGATGACCTTATTTTCAAGTATTTTCATGATCCATTTTATAGGTTATACTCGGTTATATATCACCTCTCTTTCTTCAATCCATACCAAAACGTTTTAAAAGTTATTTTGTGTAGTTTGTTTCATTTAAAATTATTATATATTTATTTTGAGAAAAAAAACCAAGAATGAATTTTAATTATCCCATAAAACTCATTTCGAATTTAGTATAGATTATTTTGGAGAGTACAAAAAAATATTTTTTTATAAGATCCAAATATTATCTCAACAATATAAATAATCACTCATAAAACATATTTTCAAATTATTTAAATAATTATGCTAGCATAAGCTATACATTTAAAAATCAATTTTAATTTAAAAACTATAATATCATATCATACAAAGCACAATGATATTATTTTAAACAATATAAACCATTAGTTAACATAAATATATAATTTGGAAATTTAATATTTTGAAATCTTATGGGTTGTTTACTAATAAAATCTTCAAATATATAACCATGTCGGAATTCACTACTAACATCAATATGATATAGTTAGAAATTTAAATGTTCTATATATGAATGATTATTTCTAATAGCTTCATGTATTTCTTTCGGTGAATAGGATTAATCATAGAAAATACCCACTTCTTCACTATAACCATGTGAATCCAACATACCTTTATTTGTAACCATAGTAACTAAATCAATAATTTTGTTTCTAAACAACAAACTTGTACCATGGTTCAAGAATTTATAATTCTATCTATTAGTTCCATGAATTAATTTCCTTAAAATTGATTGAGTTCTTATATCATTTGCATCAATTAGTATTCATTATCAATTTATTCTTTGATTTTATTAGGTTCGTGTAATTAAAATAAAGATTATGTTCAACATGATTTCCATGTAACTCTGTAGTTTTAATTACCATCTCTAGGTATACATCCATATAATATAATTAAGATATATTTGATTATTCAGGATTCAAGGAAAACAAGATTTGGATATTTTTTTTATCCTCTAAAGGTACAGGTTCTTGATGTTTATCATAATTGGAATACATGTCTTCTTGTTTATTAAAACCTTCAGAACATACAGAATTTAAATTTAGCTCAAATAGTCATATTAATGATTTTTTAAATTATTCTATGATGAATTGGGATCTGTTTCATAAAAGATTATTTTTAATCAATCCACCATGATCATAATACTTTTATTAAATATCATATATGACTTACTAGTTTTTAAATATTAATGAAAAATTCCAATATCACACTTGGTTGAATTTTCCAATATTATCCATTGTAATGAGGTGGATGAATTTTAATAAAAAAATATATTAATTTGTATTGAATTTTAATCTATTTTATAATCCATATATGGATTTCTTTAAAATATGTCTAATAATATATCTATTGACTTTGTATTTTGATGTACCTATATCTTCATCCCAAAAATAAATTAGAAAATAATACTCAATATGAAGGGCAAGAAAGTTTTCTTGAAGGGTTGTATTTATTCATTATATTACATAAATTCTATTCTGGGGTTCTAGGAGTATAAATATTATGATTGTAGCCATGTTGTGACAATAATTATTAAAAATAATTATTTTCTAACTCATAACCACGATCATTTAATTTTGTCGTTACATGTGTCCACTATCACATTCTATATATTTAACATACGTAGAAAAATAGTAAAAAGATTATCTTTTTAGAGAACGATAGAATACATTACTGTATATATAATATTCATCAACTAGAACATAAAAATTGTACTTCCCATATAAGATGGAAAATATAGAATGTTCAATAATAAACCATGTGATCCAACTCTAGGGGATACAAATTTGAAACATGTTATAATTATTTAAATAAGATTTTATGATTTTTTTTCCTTGAAATTGGTTACTTAGATAATCATCTATGAATTTTATATTAAGATGATCACTGAGTAATGATTTTCTTGAAATCTATATTGTAGAATTTATATTGAAATGGAATAGTCATTTATTAAAAATTGAAAAATATATTTAAAATCCACTTAGATAAAAAAAATTTAGACATTATGGTATATTAATTAAAAGTATATACATTATAATTCCACAATGCATTGAAAAATAAAATAAAATTTTGAATATATAATTTTCATTAATTATTTTCAAAATTAACATTAAACCTATAAACACATAATATTTAGATGTTAAGAAGACTATACATTTATCAATCTATAAATAGAAATATTTAAAATAAAACACTGTTATAGTTATCAATGTGTCATTTTCTTAAAACTATTAATTTTTCATTATCATAGATGGTGATATAGCTAGCATCACCCTTAATTAGGTTCTCTAACCTCTAATAATCCACTATGACGTGTCAAGAGTTTCAACATTTTAGATATAATTTTTTTTATCAGTACTTTAATGTAGGTTTCATAAAAATATATTTAAACCAATAATGTTTTTGTTAGTTGTATTTTTATGGGTTCATATGTGTTAGAAATATTGGGTTTTGGTATCCTTAATTTCTAATAGGTTTATTATAGTCAGAAATGATACATTTGGATGTAAAAAACATTTTTGGTCTATAACAATATGTATTAACCAAAATATTGCTAGAAATAAATGAGTTAATAAATATTTTCTTATAGATTATTCTCTATCTAGGTTAATATCCATTTCATATGGTATATTTTTGTTCAGTTTTCATTCCAGTCTTCTAGCATAAGTCATTTAATCCATTTTTTAATTTCTCCACATACTTTTATAATCATTCATTGGATATTTTTAACTAATTATTATATTTTCATAAGTTTTGAATTATATCCTTCTCCATAAAAATATTTTTTAAATGTGATAAGGCAAGGTATAATTATCATTATAAAATTCTATTTAACATTGTATTCATTAATATTTTCCTCATATATATTACAATATTTATGTAACTCTTCACTGGATAGGTTTTTTATATTATTTTCATTATTATAATGGTTGGAATTATAAATTGAATATGGTGTGGAAATATTAGATACCATAAATGGGGTTTTTATAATACAAATATTGGATCTATCATGATTTTACTATCTTCTTGAGTCTGAATCAATACAAATATATTTTTAATAAATCACTATTTATTTCATGGATTTTTTATACTTCTTATCTTTCTGATCATGATTTTTATTTTACTTTAACAAAATACAATCTTAATTGATGTAACTTTTTCTCTTGAATTCAAGGAATAAAATTTAATTGGGTGTATAATCCTTTTTACATAATTTTCACTAGTAATCTATATTTTTAAAAAAACATTTGTAGGCTTCCTTCTTGAATAATTTATTGTATATCTAAAAATTACGAAAACACTAGCTAGTTGATCCCTTTAATTATCACTTTTAGAATATAACTCTATATCACATGATATATCATTTTTAACCATTTATTTTTTTCTATTATTAAGATGTATTGAAAGGTTGTAAATCTTTATTTGATTCATATTCTTCATCATTATTAACATTATGTTACTCTTTATAGACTAGATTCATTCCAATTATCTATTTATTATGATGTTTAATTGTATCACATGACTCTTGAATAAAATTTAATGTTCATCTCCATCTATCTAGAAAAAATATATGTAGGCGCCTGACATGGTCATTTTACGTAATTTGTTTCCTGAGTGAATGCATTATTTTTTAAAACTAATTGAACCAATGATACACACCATAAAATTAATTATCATGTTTCAACATAAATATACCATATTTAATTGTGTAATAATTGAAATTTATTTCTTTTATATTTGATTTTCCTTTATTAAAAATATTCAATGTATTACAAATATCCAATGTACTGATTCAAGATGAAATCCTATTAACCTCTCCATATCCTAAGTTAAATTATAAATAATTATCAGATATAAATTTATTAGTAAAAGGTACATTGGAAGTATAAATCTATTCAGCTATAGTATTTTTTTTAAATCATATTTATTCTTAATTATGTTAGAAATATAAATACCCATGCTTTCAATATGCATTAAAAATTTAAATATAAATTTAGCATAATGGGTATCTAAAAATAATGAGTCTTACTAGTTGGACTTCATGCTTGACTATTATTATCTATAATGATATAAATATAGAATAAATATAATTTTAATATCTTCCAAATGAATATAGATCAATGTATATAAATATTTGGAAAAAATGTTGATACTAAATATTGTTTGGAATAAGTAACAGATGAGGGGAGTGTATTGATTTCCCAATAAAATATTAATTTTAAAAAAATTTATAATTAAAATATCCCAAATTAACAACAATTAATAATTGATAAAAAATATAAATATATAAAATATGATTTATGGAAGTGGGTCTGAAACCATGATCAATGTTTAGTTAAAATAATAATTGAAATCATTTTTTACTTTTGAAACAAACATACTTGATTAAAATATATATAAAAAAAAGATATACAATTGGATTAATGTTATGATATTTAATATAAAATTGAGAATATTTTAAAACGTAAAATAGAGAAAAAAACATATAAAACACATATCAGTTTAAAAAAACTCATTCAATTTGAAGTCAATAATTAATCCCAACAACTTAGAAATAACCCACTACAAGTAGTTTATTAAAAAAAATTATATCCACAACAAAAATTAAGTTTTACAAATAAAATAACACCAGCTTATCGAGTCATAAAGCCTATTCCATTGTTATAAATGAAATAAAAAGATTACATGTCACAGATAACTCTTACCACAAATTCTCTGGCTGTAAAAATGACGATGATTGAGAAAATATGTTGAGAAATATCCAATTAGGTACAAGAGATTAATTTAACAAATAAATAGTGTAAAAATATATAACTGAAATGAATGGAATATATAGGGGGAAATATTACAGGTAAGAAAAAATAGTTCTTAATTGTTATGGGAAGATGAATATGTTAAAAGGTACTCAAATATGTATTCGAAATGAACATGATCAAGTTACTCAGAATATATAGGAAAAAAGCATCACGAAGGTATTTAGATACCAGATTATTACAACCTATCGATGTCTAGAATAATTCAACACAGATGTGTATTTGGATTTTTCATGATATTGTATATTAAATTCCATATTATATATAATTTTATTATTTAAATTGGTCACTCTCAAGACCAAAGGTTCATGAGAATGTTACGAATTATTTATATATCTAATGGTACAATTATCTTTTGGATACTCATACTGATTATATTAATCTAGAATTTTCTGAATTTATCATTAATTATTCATTATATTGTTTATGAATACTAAATATTAAATCAATGTGAAGTTGAATACATCAAATTCTTGAAACATTAATTCGTAAAATATACTTAAATATAATATATTAGAAAAAATGATTGTTGTCTGGTGTTAGATCCTCTATTAATTGTCAATATAATATACCAGTTGATGAGTTTTTGATGTATCTAATCCTAGTGGTAGCACAGAGTGGACATATATTATCAAGGAATTAGAAGTATTATGTGTCAAATCTCAACCGAGTTAGATTATACTGGCATTGGAGGTGTTCAATTGTATATGTTATGATGATATTTATAACCGGTGATATATTTTCTTATTATAGATCTCATCAGTGGTAGTTCTATCCATGGTAGATGTATTCCAATTATAGATGTTTTCGTAGTATATATATTGAACTAATGGTATAATGGTATAATTAATGGTAGAACATTTTAACTAATCGTAGATCTATATAAAAGAAGGAAAATGATCACATATCCTTCTTTGTTAATAATGATAATTATACAATTATTTACTCAAATAAGATATTGATATTTTTATAATCACAAAATGCATTCTCATTGAACATTTTGTATAAGGAGGTTTCCACAACTTAGTTTTCCTCTCTTCACAAGCCTCCACCTCAATCTATGTCATCCACTCTCGTCCTCCTTCCCTTCACCTCATTGAATTTCTAACATGACATAAAACCACTAACACATTTGGTACTGTTTGTTGAGTTATAATGATAAATTATTATTTGGAAGTTAGATTAATATATAGTTGTTATAATTAATATACATTATTCTACAAAACAATTTTGTTTATTCTTTACTCATTAGTTTAAATTGATCATTCCGATGAGAATGTTTTTTTAAATAATTATTGAATTAAATGGTGATGTCAAAAAACAATGGTACCTTTCAAATTAACCATCCAAGTCATTATTTTTGAATGTATAGGGAATATAGTGGTAATAAAAAATATATGGATAAAACCTATATTAATGTACTTTTAAAAATACTTTGGAATACAAATTTATTGAAGATTTTTTAGGTTGTAAAATTGATATTAAATAAATAGATATTAAAATAAGACGTTTCTATCGTAATTATAAAATATTAAAATGGTTTAATATAAATGATATATAATAGAACCCAATATTTTAATAATTTATTATTGTTTTTTTCATATTGGATTTTCCATGGTTAATTCAATATTATAGAAAATCAAAAAAAATTATCATTTGAAGGAAACACAAAGTGACCCAACAGAATATCATTCAGTACAAAAATTGATAATTATGTATTTGACATTATAGGATAAAATGAACAATATTCATATTGGACAAAAAAACAATATGTTTATGAAGTTTAGGATAAAGAAAAAAATCATGAAAAATACAATATATGTGGAATTTAATTATGTAATAATATTATAATGATGTTTTACTATATAATTTTTATACATTGAATTACTGAGAAATAAATGTCTATGATATTAGAGTTACTTAATGATTCATTTTTGATGTTCTATTCCATGCATCATACCCATAGATGAATAAAATCTTCAATTATTATTTCCATGACATTAGAAAAATACATTCCTGGCCTAATGATTTCATGATTTATTGGGGAGAATATATTAATGAGTAAAAATGCATAAGAATTCATACATGTATATAGAATTAAATTAGGTAAAGTAAAAAATATTGTAGAATAATAAATAAATATACAGTTAAATTATTGTGACTTATTATATTACTTTTACATGAAATTAAATAATGAATGAAAATTCAAGCCATTATTATAGTTTATGACATTATGTGGTATGATTTAAAATGTTACACTGATGAAATAATGAGACATTAAAATTATTCAATGACATGTAATGTGTTTGATTATTTATACCAAGTATTATAATTAGATCTACATAATATATAGTTGTGATTGAATTCTGATGGGGTTTATTCTTTCGATACATTAATTACTACTTATTAGATATGGATTATTGTTTTTATCCACTATAATAATACTCTATAGATTTTTATAATGGTGACTTATTTAATAATTTATATTGTAATAAATTAAAAAATTCCTCAAAATGACATTGATGTATACCTTCATCCCCTAATCAAAGACTATTATATCTTATGGGATGTTGAAATAGAATCATAATAAGAATCAATGAGAAAATTATTCAAAATTCATAATTCTTTATTGTGAAAAATTAGGGACATTCATGGACTCAGAATCATATCTTTTTAGAAAACTCATTGAATTTTTTCTTTTTGATTTTTTAACTTTGATGTTCATCCTCAATTATTTCATCATATAAATTAATGACTATCTATCATTCATTTTTAATTTCTTAATGTATCTAATAATTTCATATTATATAAGAAAAAATTCAATAGAAATATTGAATGGATAAAGTCACTACAAGGGTAATGTAGAACTAATATTATGGGGAAATTGATGAATGCCACTATATAAATTGGAATAAATAATTAGTTGAAACATGTTTGGTAAAGGGTATGAGGAATATAATTCACCTTTATTTGGGAAATAATAAGGGTAGAAAATGAGTATGTGATTCAAACTTCCTTATTCATAGGTTAGTATAAATAATTTGGATTATATTTTATGAATTATTTATATGAAGGTATATGAAAATTTATCTTTTCTATTCAACAATAATAAATGAAAATAAAAAAATCAGCCTAATTGTTTTTTGGACTTAGAAGAAATTAATTTAACACATGGATACTATTAATAAATGAATTAAATTTACCAATGAGCTACATTTTTCAATGCAATGTCATGGGAATGATTTATTCATTCAGAGAGTAAATAATTTAAATTTCATGATGGATATTCTAGAGACATTTCGTTGTTTTAGTAATTAAAACCATTAATGATATATGGACTAGAAGTTCACAAATCACATATTATAAAGATCTATAATCTACCATTAGGATGGCATAATATTGTACATGGGAATGAAATTGAAGTTCTACATTAGTTTTGTACATTCTTCATACAGGTTTAAAACCCCATTAAATCTAACGGAAGTTGAGAGATTTCAATAATAATTTTTTGAAACATTTATATTTCAATATAATGTATTCCACTATAATTTTCAATGTCATAGTTCCTTTGATTACTCATTTGATTGATTATTCTAATCTAGATGAGAAAATTAACTTCAGATTTATTTATCTATTTTAAATGTCCATTATTATTTTAATTTCATAATTAATATATTCTATATTATCAAATTATAATAAAATAAATTTTAACTTTTTTCTTACATTTTCTTAAAGTGACACTTATGTCATTTAATTTTATATGTAAGGAACAAATCTCAATGAAAGGATTCTATTGTTGAAGGAAATATTTTCAATAATTGTATGAGTTTTATTCCATGAAATTAGATAAAATTGAGACTATATTTGATCATGTTAGCCATTTTAATGACATATATAATCATTATCATTTTGAAAATGATCATTTGAATTCTGAACTATTGGAGGAAAATTAGAATGGTCTCAAATTTTATACTAGATTAATTAGAAATAAAATACATATAAATATATATTCTACTCAATATTATTTATCATATCCATTGATGATTAAATTGATATTTCAAAAATAGACGACTAATGGTTCATGCTCAAAAAGAGAAAAAAATAAAAAAACTGTTTATATGGATATTTTTAAATTATCCCACACCATATTTGTACATAATCATATTCATATTATAGAACTGTTTTTATTTTTCATATGATAAAATAATTCCTTATATTAGATTTTTTTTATATAATAAATATTTAGTAATAATAATAAACATCATATGATTTGATGGGTTTCCCTCAAGACTTCTAATGTAGGCTAAGTGTATCTATGACAAAATATTAATGGCATCAATTTTCCTAAAAATAATTTTGATTAATGAAAGGAAAATAAAAATTTTATGATATTTACTCTTTTAGATGTGGTATAGAAAGGTAATATGGTTGATCTCATCAAAATACAATTTCATGGTTATTTTTCAATAGTCTTATTAAAATAAAAGTTGGTAAACATTAAATGGGGTTTTAAAAATTATTCCTTTAATTTTTCATATATCATCATGTATCACTTTATCTACATTAGTGGTCATTTAAATAATGATACTTTTATATTATATCAATATGTTTAGAATTATTATTAGATAGATGCGGTCGTGATAATGGTTTGAGTGTTTTTGGACACATAAAATATTGAGACATGTTTGATAGGGGTGATAAAGATCATTTAAAAAAATTTATAGTGAACCTCATAAAGAACTAAATATTGAACAAATTTTTTCAAGGATTATTGAAAATTATCATATATAGTAGGGTGAAAATAAATATATACTCTTCATAACATAGGTTAAAAAAATTCTGGATATAAATTTTAAGAAAAATAATACATATAAATTTGAAAGGATGCAATATTATAATTTCATATTTATAGGTTTTTCGCACATATAAATGCTGTTTAATTTTTAAAATTTTAATATTCATTTACTTATTCTTATTTTTTTGTACTATGAATATAATTTACCCCAATTGAAGTGTATGAATGTAAATAATAAGTAAAAAAGTTATGCTCTAAGGTGATCATTATAATAGAGAACACTACCACCACCATTGCTAATAGCGGATTTGAGTTATTCCTCAATAAAAAGGGAATTTAGCAAGCCATGATCATTCCCATGTTTTATGGGGATATTAAAATATGATACACCTTTGATGAAGGAGAATATGGAAACTTTTACATATATAGGATATTGGGGGGTAACCAATACTTTTTCATATGTAATTGTAATATATAAATATATATATCAAACGTTTAATGAATTTTATAAAAATTAAAAAAAACTAACAAAAAAGTGATTCAAATATTGGTACATAATATATATTCGAGTTGATGGACATTTAATTTATCATTCCATTTGAGGATATTTTAATGTATTGTTGTAATGATGTTGATATTTATGATTACATTCATGGGAATCATTCTTATAAGATTGTGAGCCTCTATATTAACTATAAAAATTTGAGGCATGTTTTCATAGCATATAGGAATTCATTGATTAGAAACAAATTAATGATAATACCATTTTACAATTCAGTGATGACTAATATTAAAGTCATGAGTAAAATTATTTTTATATTTATGAGGTGTCAGGTTTTTTTATTTCTAGATTGGTTGTTTATTTTGATGACCCTAACATCATTTCACTACCATGGCCGATGATAAATTTTTTAAATGAAGGAGGTAATTCATTTGGATATTATTGAATGAGTTTAATGGAAGTTTTCAAGGATCTCAGTAGATATATGAGAAATTTCTTGAACATGTGTCCCAAGAGCATTAGAAGTCCTTTTTTATATAATTAGGGATATATCTCAGGGGGTATTTATCATAATTTATATTATCCTAAAAATTTAAAAATTTGAAATTTTTTCAGATTAGTGTTACAATCATTCTTGGAATTATACAAATAATCAATGAACATGGAATATAATTCATTTCTCAAATCATAGGATGGAAAACATTATTCAGTAAAATTACTGTCAAGGTTGAATTTTATTCAATATAATATTATTATATCTAATGATCTTTTTCTAAAATTATATACATATTAATATAAAGGGATGTTATTTAGGTCACATAATTGGATGAATTGATGTGTGGATTATGTTTCATTAGAAAATAAAAGGTACTTTCGTTTTGTATCCAATCTGATATATTATAGTATATAATTTTCTTTAAAATATTCTGTCAATTGATTAATATAAAACCATAAAAATTAAAAATAAATAAACATTAAATTATTATAATGTATAAATATTTTTTATATAATTCTTAATATTTTTTATAAACATTATGTAAATAAAGATATCTGGGATATAAACTATTCATAATAATAATTGAATTTCTAGAAAAATTCATTTTTATAACTTATTATGGAACATCATATTTAGAATGCAAGAAGGATGTGTTCTCGTCCTGCTCAATAAAATATATTTGGCAGCTCATTGTTATACATTACTATTGTAACATCATTTAGGGGTTCATAGAGTTTTATTGGCAAGTAATTATAGATTAAAATTACAAGGATTAAAAAAATTATTGAAAAAGAATCTTATATAGAATCATAGGATTAGTGGTTGAAGAAAATGTGAAATTCCCAATTTTTTTATTCTAGACAACGATTGTAATAGTTCATGATGAAATTTCATTTCATTAAGCTCATCCAGAATTGAAAAAATCTATAATAGTACTATATAATTCTGAATCCATGATCTTAATTATTGTTATGATGATATTATATCAGGCCAGGGATCCATATCTGAGTGGGATCTGGGGAAAGGTTGGATCAATGTCCTCTTTGAATTATGTGGTATTGTATTTTCATTTGAAGATTCTTCTTTTTATATTTTCATTTGTTATATACAAAAATGAATAATAATAAATAATTTTAAATAAATATTATAATTCCCCCATCAATTACTGGTGCTTATTCATTTATCATGCCAACCAGTTGATCTCCCCCATAATTCATTGTTAACTAGATACAATTGTTATCCACCACCTATTTCATATATTCTTAGATGTAGACAAAATGTGAACCCATGCATTTTTTTAAATAATAGTAAAATAGTTGTAAATTGAGTTTTGAAAAAAAATAATGTCACCTCAATCATATGTGTTTGATTAGGAAGTCCAAAAATACATTAATTGAGTTTTAAAACTATAAAACATGAATGAAATGGTAAAATCATAGAAAACAACCTCTATGTGATATAACATAATAATAAATATATGTTTTAAAAAATATTAATATATATGATATGAAGATAGATAAATAGTTTGTTTATTGCTGTTGAAAATAAGAAATAAACATTTTATAATGATTTTTTAAACATTAAATACATGCGTTTAGGGGAAAATGTAGAAAATTTTATTTGATATCATTGAATCCTAGCAAAACAATAGTATATTTCTTACTAATATTTCAGAACTAACACCCCATTAATATACATTTTGTTTTCAATTGTTTGACAACAATACATTTTTAGCATTCTCAAAAACTAATTCATGAATGTTATAATAAAAAAATTGAAGAAATATCATATTGAAATGATAAAATGGAAGCTATATTGGAAGTATATACTGAAATGCATTAGCAAATCACACGTCAATCTGATGTGTAGTGTACTTGAACTGACTAAATATGTTGTTTTTAATGATTTGATATTCATTAAAAGAATCTTTCATGGGGGATAAAATTTTGAAAATGATACCGGATTATTAAAATATTATATGAAAAACGACTGTATAATTATATTTAAAATATACAAAATAAAAACAAGTCAATATGGTTCACCATTTTCTAAGGAATACATAAAAAGTAATTATTTAAAACAATAAAATATGTGGGAAACAGTCCAAACAATAAATAAAACCTTTAATTGACTTAAAATCTTATACAAACTATTGTATAATTATTGTATAAATATATAAATAAAAATCATGTTCATGTGATGTGTGTGGTACTCATATTAACTGGATTATAAGTTATTAAATTTTCTTGGTGTCATTTAAAATAGGATTCATGGTGATAAAACCTATAAAATTATGTCTACCACAATTTTAATTATTAGAAAAAACTGTAAATTATTTTTTTGGGATTGACTCCATGAAAATACATTTTTTACCTTGGTGTGAGGGAAACCATATTTTTAATATTGAAGAAAATAATTATAAATTTACATTTATAAACCTATTTAAAAACCTCTAAGAGAGTTGAAATAATTAAAAAACTTCTTCCAATTATTTTCGATGTATATAAGTAGATATAACATCAATCTGACTTGTTGTATGCTTAGAATGACCGAATATATAATTTCTAATGTTTCGATGATCATTAAAATTGTGTGTCATGGGCTTAAAATAAATAAATAAACAGCTGATCAACATTAAATCAAACAAATAATATATTATATTTTTATTTCAAATTAAGTAATTGAGTGATATTAAAAATGAGTGTATGTTTGATCATAGATACCACAAATAAATTTTTAGTGTTAAAAGTAATTAAATCATGAATTTAATAGTATAAACTCAATATAAATACCCAATATTGATGTAAAATATTAATAAAATTTTGTTTATTATTTTATAAAAAATAGGAACTCATTCTATGTCAATCTAGGTTTTTATTTTCTTAAGGTGATTAAAAATTCTATTTTTTGTTTTAAAATAGTAAAAGGCGTTATTAATAATCCAAAATAATGAAAGAAATTATTGGAATGTAAAAAATCAATGGAAAACATTTTTTAACTTTTTTTAAAGTTCATGAGCAGACATGACATCATTTTAACATGTGATGTGCATAGAATGGATAAATAAGTAGTTTTTAAATATTAAGGAGTCATTCGAATCTTTCACTAAGTGATTGAATCCAAAAACTAATCATCTTTTTTATGTGAAATAATAGGAAAATAATCATAGTTTTTTATATGTTTGAATTAAATCCATGTAAATATAAAATATTTTTTTCTCATTATAAATGAAAACACATTTAATGTGTCTTAAAAAACTAAATCTTGTCTTTATCATTAAATAAAATAGAAAAAGAATTATATTGACAAGTAATATGTATGATACCATATTGTTTTTGGTTCTTCCCTCTTTTATTTTTTTCTTAAATTCATTTATATTGTGTTTTTCTGCTATATTATACCTTGTTTTTCATCACTCATTCATCAATAGAGTGATTTTAATATTGAAAATGAAAAAATGTATGGGGATGTATGTTTTTCTGAAATAATGGAGTAATTTTATAAAAGTTTAAAAAGTTAATAAAAGGGTTTCTCGGGAGTTTTTAGGGCATATGAGGTGGTTCAGGATCTTCTGTTGAATCATGGATTATTGATTCTCAAAGGACAATTTCATTCAATGTGAGTCAATTACAATATGTGTAACAATCACATAGAAGATACCATATAAGTAAGAAAGGTCTTCAATTGGACCAGGATGTTAAATTTTTACACAATGTAAATCTACATTAAATGAAATTTAATGCATGAGCGTTGTTAAAATCACCTTTGGTAGAGTGATTTTCATTGTAATAATAACTTAAGAAATACACAATATGTAAAGGTATTTCACACCATGTATTTCTCAGGATGATAAATTTTTAGGGTGTGAAATGCATATGTTTTCATTCCTTTAGCAAAAATCCCTCATCTATCAAACCATATGACATTTGTAGATTATTTTGGAGTGACCTAAACCATTCTGAACATCATAATCACACAGCAGATCCCTAGTGACTGAATTTTATTAAGATATTCGTTTTCTACCATTATTCTCTTATTGTGGAAGTTGAAAATCATGACCCAAGTTGTTTTGGGAATTGATATTGATATGTGTCATCTAGATTCAATTCTCCATTCTTGTTCACCTTATTTCTTGTTATAGTAACCAACTAGATTTATTGAATTGATATCCAAATAGTGGTTGTTATTCTAAATCATATCTTATTGGTGTAATTTTATTATCAATAGTAAATGTGACATATGCGATAAAATATTCACACCACATGCACAATGAAATAAATCATATAATCCCTATTTAATTATAATACTTATTTTTAGACTATACATTAAATATCATTTGATCCATAATCATGGTTATTGTGATCTTCAACCTTCCAATATGTGTTCCATCCAATGATCTTGTTGCAACTTGACCTAGTGAACAGTAAAGCCCGCTTATAAAATTTGAAAATCATGATAATTATTGGATTAATTATATTAATTGGATAAAGATGAATATTTTGTTATATTATAGTGTATAATAACATTAAATAAATTGGGTTAACTAAAATTTCAATGACCTTATAGTTAAATGATAAAAAATAGATTTGATAAAATTATGCTGATAACTAGGAACCAGAATTAATAAAATATACGTGGATGAAAAAAATGATTACATGATAAATTGAAAATTATGTCTTCTGATTATATATATTCCATTCTTGTTTTCCAATGTGATTATTCTAACATATATTTTGAGCCTATGTGACATCATTGTGATTGATTTATGATGGTTGTATACTTACTGGAATTTGGAATTTTTCTAGATACGAATCCATATTTATATTGATTAATGGGGTCATGGTGCATGTTTTCCGTACTACAAAATGGATAGGTGAACTAGTACCAGATTCTTAAGGGTGGATAAAATGATAATTTTGGATTCATGAGGGCTAGATACATGGTCAGATGAACCATAAGGACGAGATTATAGTATGTGTGAGGGCGAGATTCTAGTTAGCCAAAGGAAATATTCTATTTGATTATGCTAGGTTTTGAGAAATTCATCAACAATTGGTGAATGATCCACTAAGTCAGTTGATCCATAAGGATGCATGAGGATCCGCCATATGATAGTTATACTAGAACGGTGAAAAACAAGTTCAGCTGACCCCGATAATCAACTTAAAGATTGTGTGATGAGCAAGTATGACTTATAATAGTATTAATTAATTAAACTATTATTCCATATCTCACCATTTAATGAAGTATGTGACTAAAAAATTATTTATATCGATAGAGTGGTGTTGACATACATAGTTTTACATAGACCATATTTGGGTCATCATTTGGTATTAAAGAGTAATACATGGATGATGGTTTGGACAAGGGTAACATACCTTGTAGTTGATTATTTATTTCTAGATGGGTTGTATACTAGATATTATAACAGAATAGTTTTTTGGATCGGGTCATTGTAGTCATTATGTTAGTATGATGATTCTTTTTCCTTCATGGCTTTTAGTATGACATTTAGATTCATTCAGCTTTCCCTTGCATTATTCTTTTATTATATGGATTTATGCAGGTGGTCCATCATCTGTTTTGGTTTTTTAATTTTTTATTCATATTTCTTACACAATATTTTATACTCTTATGTAATTTTATTTATTCACTAATTCTTTTTTCCAAATGGTATAGTATCACCATTATACTATTTTGTCCTTTACTAGTATTCTGAAGGCTCATCCATTCAGGGAGTCATGCATAATTTCTTATAGCTAACCAACTATATCAGTTGAGGGGAACCTAGTTGAGGGTGTTACATATTTATATTATATGAAGGCTATATTTTCTAATAGGGAAATGTAGAATGGATACTAGTATCTGTTTATACTTGGTAACGAGCTCGGGTGTTGGATTTTCTAACCCTTGTATATGGAGAAAATATATGTTCCCATGGATGGGATTGTTTTTTACGATATTCTCTTGTTATAGATTGATTCTATTTCTCCTTGAGAAATTCAATTATTTTTTGATGTTATTATTTAAAGATATTTATACTCATGGATCTATGTAGTGTGCTTTTTATGCATACATATTGATAGGAACACCATGATATATATTTTTATCCATTGTTCAAGATATGTACATATTTATTTCATATGATATCATTTGTTTTATAAAAAATGAAATTAGATAAATATTATATTTGATGTGTATATGGAATAAATGAGTGGTTCTGTTTTGATAATTCACCCACTAATCAATGTTTATAGAGACAATGTGCTAGATCTGTTTTTTTCTACTGAGGATTAATTTTTCTATATCTCTTATTCTGAGGTGTGGTGTTTTCAATTATATAAAATCAATCATATATATATATTTTTGTAGAGAGTCTCGAGAAATAAAATTAGAAATCTCCAAACATATATGATTCTGAGCATCAAAAACATCCAGAGGATTTGAGGGATGTTTAGATTTGTGGAAGAGTCATGATGGTCCTATGATTCATGGAGAGGGAGATAATTTTTTTCATGCATTTAATGCTTGAGTTGTCAAAGGAGTTCCAACTACTACATCATCCTAAATTCCCTGGTGAGGGAGTCCACTTGGTATATGAGTTATATATTGAGTTATTACTGAAATCCATAAAGCACCATGAGACAAACGTCGATAGGCAGTTGAATATAGCTACATATATGCTTCATGGACTTCCCTAAATTTAGTGGTATCATTTGGAGGAAGCTAGAATGTAAGAGGAGTTATACTAGATGGTAATAGAGGATATGATTCTGATCCACTTCCATCCTAATATATTGATGAATGATAAGGCTCATAAATTCATGCACATAAAACAAGATATATTTTTAGTGATGGACTACAATAGATGCTTCACTGTGCTACAACATATTCCTTCATCCATAGTTTTTGATGATTCTTCATAGGAGATTTGTTTTAATGAAATGGGTTACTATGGGATTAGAAATGAACCAGGATCCCCTCTTGGGTGGTGGGGGATCCAGTTGAGAGATTATGTGATAGTCAAAATTTTCATCAGGGAGATATGGGAACTATACTTTTAGAGGAATGAACTGTGACTATGATAATTATTTCCACGGAATTTGTGGTATGAGTAAGAACATGAGTAAACATCCACCTCAATACCATGGTTTAGTACAGTTTTATCGGTGTATAAAATTTCGCTATTAGTTATCATATTTTTCTCACCCCCTAGTGGAGTGTCATGTGTTTGGTATGATGGGTCATATTCTATGAATTTTTTTATAAATTTCTACTGATGAGTAGTGGTTTAGGATAAGTATTGGGACCAGAGTCTATATGGACTAACTACCCCTCAGAAGACTAGTAGATGGGGATCACCTTGTTGTTCTGGATAAGTTAGGGTTTGAGGTCCCCCAATACAAGGTTAGTAGTACCATGCAGATAGTATAGATCTGGGGAGTTATACTAGAGCACATAGAATAGTAGAATATTTTATACATTCAAGGATGACTACTCCAACAAGAATGGTGAAATGCCTTCTACAAAAAAAGTATGATTTTGGTTCCCTCTACCCTTTTTATTGTTTTTTATATAAGTTCATTACATTAATTTTTTAACTTCTATTCTTAAAAATGGTTTGGGATTCGTTATTGAAAACTCAGTTGGTGTTCTGACCATGGATACATAGTTCAGAGAGTAGTTAGATAAATTAAATTTATTTCTAGTAATATTCACTAAATATTAGTGTCTACCATTTAGTTACAGAACCATTTTTGTTGAAAATGATAGGTTTTATTATATTTTTTTATTTATTTTCTCTTTTCATAATAGGAACATATCCACTATTGCTGAATAAGAGATACATTTTTACCTCTAAAGGGGTCAACTATTCTCACTGGGGTGAGTAGGATCCCCAGGCTTGTTATTCTAGACCAATTCATTTCACAGTAGATTTTATCAGGTATCAAATTTTAGTTCCTTATCTATATTTTAGATTAATTCATCCAGAAACTTTTCCACTACATGAAGACTATTTTTATTATATTTTCTATGATGTTTTTATTGAAAACCACCAAAATGAGTGATAAATATTATGATTGAGATCGTTCTAGAAGAACTAATAATTTATTTTACTCCAAATTAGATGCAACTGAAAGATAGTTAGGTGTTGAAATTATAGTTTGAATATATTGAATCTACAGGTTTCGAATAGAATTGTACTTCTCCATGGGGTTGTATAGTTTATTTGACTAAGAATAGAGATGTGACATTGTGCATATGTGTGTATAATCAGAGATTAATCTAGATAATAGTGATTAAATAGTATCCACTTCCACATCTTTCATATCTATCAAATTATTTTAGAGGATTTATGAAATTCTCTATGATCAATTTGTGATCAGGATGAAACCATATTAGTGTGATACCATCAGACATACCGTAGTGTAATTTTATTGGATGTAATAGATTGTGTGAGTCTGAAGTGATGTTATTTGGTTCTACGAATGCAGCATAATTATTCATGAACTTGATGAATGTGATATTTCATCCGTTTTGGACAAGGTTATGGTGGTTTTTGTCAATAAAATATTAATTTAATCTCACTGATTGAACAAAAAATCCAAAAATAACGACATCAACTAAAGTATATTGAGATAGAGTTTCCATTATTTCATGTTATCCAAATTTAGTTTTAGTATTGATAAAGGGAACTTCATTGGACATGTATTCTTATATGGAGGATTTATTGTGGACCCATATACATTCTAATCTATTTATATTGGTAGTGAAAAAATGTCTTTGGTATTCATAGGTTTCATATTTGAACATGTTAATACTATCATTTCATTTTGGACTTTCCCCATTTGGCAGTACTGATGTCCATGATGACCATCATAAATTGGAGGTATTTTTGTCGGTTTTTTTATTGATGGTAGGTAAACTAATGAACCTATCCTTGTAAAATAACTTTTGATTATAGCATTTACCTTGAACTGTGACAGATTCAGTTTTTGACTTTGTGCATTTCAGATATAAGATGATAGAATGGTTGTATATGGCCCCTAATGGAAAATATCACATGCGATGTGTTATTCTACTCATGATCCAGAGTTGGAATCAATGGTACATTCCTTGAGATGATGTAAACAATTACATTTTGGAACTACTTTTGGCATACAAAAACCACCAGAGCATCACATGCATATTTTCAGAGAAGTACATGAACCATTGAAAGATGATTTGTTTCATGTATCTATAGTATTATATCAATGAGTTGGATTATACAAAAAGAATGGGAAAATTCATTTATGATTCCATCAGAAGTATTATGAATATATGGATATTATAGGATTCTTGAGGTGACTGGGGGATTACGATTCTCATTGAAAACCTAAATCTAGATATTCATTAGTGAATGATATAAGTATCTTTGTCATGGAAATATATTAAAACTATTGTTTTGGATCTGATCAAGATTGAGAATTGATGTCATCTGAATGGATATGTTCATAATGACAACTTATATAGTTGTAATCCTCCATTGGGATGGACTCTTATAAGGGGAAGTTATCATTTCTATGATTGAGTAAAGGTTTATATGTGACCATGTTAGGAGATGATGAGAGTGTTTTATTCGTTTAAATGGGAAGAAAATACTTTTTTAGAAAATATGTATAATGAAAAATGAATAAATTGCTTGTGTAAGGAATGATGAAGGAGGAATATGGATTTACGAGGTTATATTTCAAATTCCATCATGTGTAAGCCAAGAATGAGAGTCTAAATAGCCTTATACAACCTATTCCCATTCTAGAGTAAAAATATAATGATATTACTATGGATTTTTTTGAATTTATTATGTATTAAACACCAAAATAATGATGTAGTATTTGTGATTATAATTAGACAGAAAATTGTATCTCAGTTTTTTCATATCAACAAGAACATCACTGTTTATGATTTAGGTACTATTTATAAGAAATAGATATTTAGACTACATAGTTTCCAAAGGATTATTGTTTCTAATATATATTCATGTTCACCTCATGGTTCTGTAAGGTTATTTGAATGAGTATGGTATCACATGATTTTCTTAGCACAACCTATATTCTATAGACTGATAGCCAATATAAGAATATTATTGAAATTCTAGAGGATATATTATGATCTTGTGTTTTCTTAAATTAGTAATTCAATCAAGAGACATATGTATATAATGTAGTTAAAATGGAATAAAATCTTCCATCAATGGAACAAATAGAAATTTTTCATTCTTGGCATTGTAGGGAATTCCATTCAACTCTTTGTTTCTTGGAATTCAATAAAACAGTGCTTTTAGGACCAAGACTCATATAAGAGATTATAGGGAAAAATCATAGATCCGGAGGCTATTGGTTAAAATATATATATGGATTAAATCATTCAATAAAAATCATATTTGGACTATAGAGTTCATGGATCTTAATTTTTCCCATTAGGTGTCACCTAGTTAGTATAAATGTCATATTTGGAAATAGTTAATGAAAACACCAATGATTGTCAGGTCGTGAGAGATAAAGGAAGGAGTTCATCTAGTGGAATGCAGATTAGTCGTTTAATTGTTCCAAATTTCTATTCATGATGTTTTCAATGTGTCATAACCTTATAGATATCATCCTAACCCTTATCATGTTGTAGACATCGAGAACATTGACATTTCTTATACATCATTTGTGATAATACAATAGAGATTATGGATCATTTCTAGAAATATATTTGGGTTATTGTCGTACATATATATTGATTGTCGTAGAAGAATTGGGTTTTTTGATAGGATTCATGGGAGAGGAAATATGATATGTGAGAATAGTGGCCAGAAAGATTCATTGAAAACCTATTGTCATTCAAAAAATATTTCATTGAATATATATATTATGGTAGGGAGGTTTTCAGATCACATCATTTTCTTAGAGAAAACAACTTTGATTTTTTCATTGACTCTAAATACTTTTTCATTTTTCCTTTTCATTAGAACATAGCGAACCAAGATTATATAGAGATAATGTTTTTTAGTGTTATAAATGACCAAATTTTCAAAGATATATGTTTTTTAATTGATTCAATATATATATTTTTAAAAAGGTTTTATTATTGAATAAATTTACTTTAAAAAACATCAATGGTGGTTTAGGATATTTTTTAGAAGTAGGGGACAAATCATCTTTCATGAACATTTCACATCATTTATATAAATTACATTACGTGTAATAATAACTAGGTTGTTTCTACTAAAACAATACCTATTGTGAATAGTTCAGTATGTGACATGGTTAAATGTTGTGAATCTACATTACATGATGTGTAGTCATCAAGTCAGGTTAAAATCACTTGATGAAGTGTGATTTTTTATGACTCATAACATATGGAATACAAGACGTTAAAAAGGATTTCCTACTTTTTATTTCATGGATTGGGATTTTTTTGATCAAAACACTTATTTTATCATTACTCATTCATGAAACCCTCATGTCTCAATCCCTATGTTCTTTTCAATAATATTTGGACTGCCTTACTATAATAAAAATGTATAGATCACACGTTTGATATCCACTAATTGGATTTTCCTAGTTTTCCAATATCTAATATTGTTATCTATTTTTGGAAGTGGAATATCACGACTAATGTTGGTTTTTGTGTTGATTATAATCTATATGATCTATGTTTTGTCTTATGATCTACTTTTCCTCTATTTTTCATGAGATACCCTATTGGAATTGTTGCATTGATTTCATGTTAATATTTTATGGTCTAAATCATATCCCTTTTTGTCTGATTTTTGTATCCATAGTATATGTGATATATGTGATCATTCCCGAACACATTATGTGGGTGAAAATAGATTAGATAATTAATGTTATATAATATTACTTGTTTTTATACAATATATTGGATCACACTAGTTTTATATGTGTGGAGATAAGGACCTGTGGATCCCTAATTTGTGTACCATCATGGGATCTAACTATGGCATTTTCTGCCTGAAAATAGTGATATATGATAAATTGGGAAAAATTATTTAGCTAGTGGCATAATCTTATGAATTTTCATAACATTTATATTGCGATATTATTTATATTTATATAAATTAATCTATAATGGTATCATTGAAATATTAAGGACTATAGTGTTAAATGATAAATGTAATAGATTCTATTTAACTATGATGATAATCGGGGTAATAAATTAACAAAATATATATGGTTGGAAATATAATAATTTGATAAATTGAGAATTATTTTTTACGATTATATATCATTAGTTTGTGCCTTTGGAATTTATTTTTCTTTCATAACATTATATATTATGTGAAATTAATGTGATTATTTCAAGAGGATGTGATACTTATTGAAATATTGATATTATCTAGTTTTCACGACAGATTTATGTTGACTCTGAGTGATTGGTTTAGGTATTACATACCACCTAAGGGCTACATGCACTGGTACTCGATTCTTGATGGTAGATTAAAATGACTATGTCAGATTCCTTAGTGGAAGTTTCATCGTCACATGATTCATGATGAGAGACTCTAGTATGTATGTGGAATTTATTCAATTAAGAAAGAGGTAAGAGTCCATATTTTTATGATATGTTATGTGTTATTCATTCTAGGTTGAAGAATATTATATCTACATAGGTCATCCATCTTGATATTAGAGGATCAACCCTTGTAAAGAGATGACAATAGGGAGTTGAAGTAGTTTTTTATGACCTCATACGTCAAACATGATGATTGGGGATCCAAGGGTATATTTTATGCGCAATATTAATTAATTAATTATTATATTTATTTCTATATTTCATGAACTATGTTTCTCAAACTGGATTTTTATAGTCCGGGAGGTTTAGATCTATTTATTCTTACACACAACCTATTCAGGTCTCTATTTGGTACTCGAGCATATTTGAATGATTCATTTTTTGAAAAGTGAAAATGACCATTTAGTTGATTATTTCATGTGGGATGGGTTATTTCATTGAGATTGGGAAAATGGGGTTCAATGATAGGGTTATTGGATTCATTTATATAAATGACATCCAACATGATTTTTTTTTGAATTATACTTTTCATTAAATTTTTGCTTTATTATTTGTATGTATTCAGTTATTCCTTTGAAATCGTTATTTTATAATTATTTAATCAGGTTGAAGCTAGTATTTATTATTACTATGATATTATTTTCAACAATCATTAAAACTCTTTACCAGATGAAATCGTCTCTCAATTATATTATATTGAATCACCCTATGATTTCCCATCCTCAAGCATATGGGGAAGCCTTACTGAGGTCACATATGCAACCAGTATAGTCACATGAGGGAGCACAAGGTGAAGGATGTAAAAAATTTACAGTGAAATTTAATTTTAATGAAAATTTATGATAATTAGAATACAAAATCAATGAGTTGTATAGTGTGATCATATTTATAGAATTATGAGTTTGGAAATATTTTATAGTCTTTAAAAACTTATGTTATGTTTTAAAAACTAGGTAAACTACATATAATGTGTTTGAAATCATTGATAAAAAATAATATTTTTTTTAAAAAATTCCAAATAGAATCCATTTCAATCTATGTAGGATTTTTTCCATTATCATTGGAAAACAATTATTTATTTAAAACACAATTACATTAATGTAACTATGAAACCAAAAGAGAAAACCACAATGTTATGTGAAATAACTGGACATATATATTAGTTTTTGTTTTAATTTTATTCTTCATTTGGGTTAAATATGGAGAATTCAGAAAGAGTTTATAATTAATCTTTGGGATTTTAGACACTTACAGTAAAAATTATCCAACATGTAATGAGAAATTTAATTTTAAGACTAAACATATTTAATTGATATAAATTCAGATCAAACCATGTATTATTTATCAACATAGGATTATTGGGAAATAATTTCGATGGTTTATGTGAGAATTATATAATTTGGTATCATGTCTTTAATGCCATCTTTGTAATAATATAAAATGTTATTTGGAGACATATATTTCTATGAACACATTTTTTTTAACTTTAGAGAGTTAATTCATTTTTTATGTAGGAAATTTTTAGTTTTCATGTTTTTTGTTGAATTTATAGGATTAATTTCCTATAACATTTTAGTATAATTATTTAATCAATGACATGTTGGGAGATATGTAACGCCCTGACCCCAGTTACCCAGAGTCGGTGCATTATTACAAAACATTGGCATGATCACAAAATATCAAGTCTCGAAAGACCGATGAGTTTAGTGGCCTTGGAAACACAAGATATATTCATATAGTTTACATTACATCATAAAATGAAAACTACAACAATATAGTCTCCATAGTCCACACTCTTATCCCCTCATACTATCCCTGCAGGTCATTCATAAATTACTTTTCACATCCTGGGAAAAATAAAACATAGAAAATGGGTGAGATCAAACGCCCAGTAAGGATAACAATATAGCAGAAACATTCATAAATAAGAATAAAACATTTAAGGCAATGTATGACTAAAACAAAAGCCTTTTAAACTTTAACTTCAACATAGTATGGAAAAAAAATAATTCCATTCAATTATTCACATGGATATTCTACTAATCGAATAATCACATGCAATATCAATAACCAATTTCATAATGATGGAATGCATAATGCCAGACTATCATAACCACATAGCCAAGGCCTCGTGTCAAGACTAAAAATAATATTTTGTGAAGACCTCGTGCCAAGACACTAGTTTGTCTCATGAGACCTACCGATGCATCGAGAAGTTATAGTGGGATCCACCCGTCCCATATTAAGTCCAATGGATTCCCATATGAAATGGTTCAAACATAACCTAAAAATTCATATTAAAACTAGCATATGAAATGTAAATACTTCATCCATAAACCACAAATGGTATAAAAATAACACATCCACAGTCAAAATATCACAAAACCTTCAATACAATATAGATGTTTTGTGTCATAATAAATCAACTTCAAATAAGCGTAAAATCCATCAAAGGATGTTTACATAGATGAAACCAAACTCTTTTTAGAGAAATATCTCTTTCTATTTTGAAATAATATATTTATAAAGTAAAAAAATTTCATTGAAAGTTTTTTTATAAGCTTGTAAGGGATGCTTCGAAGATTTTATAATGGCGGAAAATAACCGCACTCACCGTATAAGTTTTAAAAAAATTTACCTTAATTCTACCGAAATGGTTAAAAAGCACCTTGTTTAGAATACAACGGAAAGATTTTTTTATAAAACACTTATAAAAAGACAAACGAGGGTATAAATGTCTTTAACCCATATTCTTGTAAATAGTAAAAATGATTGAAATACATTCTTAATAAACATGGATGTGGATGATAAAGAAATCCCAGTAGATTATTACGTATAAACAACCTTGGATAATGAAGAGATTGTGAAATAATCCTTAACTTGTACTTTTCCTTGGTTAGGGTAGGTTAACATCCTGTATAATGGTTAAATAATTGTTATTAAATTATAAAAGAATCATATACATTAATATGATATCATATATGATCTTTTAACATTGATTTGTTAATAATATCATAGTATTATCGTTGTTTCGGGTGTTCACTTACTTGTTTTATTTTATATGTTTTGTTACGTAATCTGTGTTTATCATGGATAGGTTGTATCTTAATCATATCCAGAATTATATCACGTCCTTATATATAATTATTAACCATCAAATGAGAATTATACTTGAATGGATACGATTGAAAATGAATCTCATCGCGTTCGTGGAGACAGTAGTCCGTACGTACGCATGAGCGCCAATATCATTCTTTTGATATTAAAATAATTTATAATTGGATGGTATATAATATATACAGAATAATTATTATGTTATATTTATTATTTACATGAGTTACACATAATTATTATACCCATGCAAATAATAATTTATTGAATAACAATTACAGCACGACGTGGAGACGGTAAGTCGTACGTACGCACATATGGTGACATTTTATTCAAAGGATGGATAGAATAATGAATATGGTTGTACCATATTTATAATTACATCACAGTATATATAAGATACTGGATTTATTATTTTACAATGTTAATAACAAATAAGGAAGAATTGGAAGAAGAATGGAACTTGGAAAAGGGTGGAAAAATCATTACCTCTTTTTCCGGTTCTTCCTTTTGATTTGATCAAAAGGTCTCTTGTGTTTGATTTATGACTATTGGAAGTCCCCTAGGATAATGTTAGGGATGTTTAAAGAGTATTTGGGCAGAGTTTGTCTGAGCCAAATGGCTTTGAAGGTGTGAATTAATGAGAAGGGGAGTGCCCTTTTATAAGAGGGGTGAGGGGCATCTTTGGAAAAGCTTGAAATATTATTTTATAATAAATTCATATTCAGTTTTTAATGGATCCAAAGTGGATTATTTAAAGTTTAAGGTGGGGATGGTTCGGAATCCACTCAACCAATAGAATTTAGACAGGTTTGGGTAACTATATTAACCTTATCTTTATGTATTAACTCTTAGATAATTAGTTTCACTTTTACAATTTCTCTTTGTATTTTTATATTATATGGTTAATAAACTTAATATATACATCAAAGAGACCCCCAAGTGGTCCATTAATGATAAACCTATCATAATATAACTATCTTGGTAGATCCTTTGATTTTTAGGAATTTAATATCAATTAATAATATGATATTTGTTTTAAAAACTCTTTTATGTCAATTTTGACACTATTCAACAATTGTTTTTTTAATTATAAAAGAATTATTACTTAGAAAAAATTTAATTAAATTATTTCTAACTTTTCATATTAACCTATAAAATTAGTGTAATTCATTTAAAGTCTCAAATTATCTTTATTTGGGTATTTATATTGTCAATTATTTTAATTTTTAACTATTATTGTAATTACTGAATCATCATTGTTTCATAAATAAATTAAATTATATAATTTCTAAAAATTATAAATAAAATATCATTATGTAGGAAATATTTTTATATTTCTAATTAATATTTATAATTGAATTTATCTTATGTTTATCCCTGTATTAAAAATGTTTTAGTAAATAACCTTTGATTTTAACTCTTTTAACTCTTCTTTGATTTAAATAATAATAAATGTCCTAATCTAATCCAAGTGGACCTAAATGATAATATTTTATTCCTAAGGTTTTTTTTCTAGATTCACTTGTCCAATAGAATTAGGACATGTGTTAGGGTAATATTACTATCATTTTTACCATTATTTACCTTATTTACTTTTAACCGTGGTACATAAAAGTAAAAAGTTAATGTTCACCAAAAATTATTTTCATCTCATTGAACCACATTTTACTCTTTTATATTAACCGTGTCTCTTGGATTTTTGAAATTCCACTCACAAAAGCGGTAAAATTATGTTTTATGAAAAATTCAGTTTTTTAACTACAATTTAGTGGTTTCACTATTCATCAAAAAGTGAATGTTTCCAGAAAAATACCAAAAATTAGGCCTAATCTATATTTGATATTATGAATTCAAAAACGATGTCTATATTACCAAATTCAAAACATATCAGTTGCATTTGTAAATTTAAAAATTAATTCTGATTGTCAAAACAAATAGCGTGTTTTTAAGAGATAATAACTATCAAAAGATTGACACTTGTTTATGTCCAGTTTAATTGTGAAATTATGTACAATGAACAACATTGTATTAAATGGTAAAAATATATTCTAAATATACTTTAAAACCACTCAAATTCATAATTTATTGATTTTAATTATTTTGATTTAAAAAATTGTTTTTAATTAAAATTTAGTAATTTTCACTATTCATCAAAATATGAAAGTTATCCAAAAAGTACCAAAATTTCACCCTAATCTAATTTTGATATTATGAATCCAAAAATAAAGTCCATTTTGAAAGATAAAATTTATAAAATTTCAAAAGGTAGGTATTACTATTCATAACGGCTAGTTTGATTGGTTGTGATGTGTGTTAGAACTTGATGTTGCGTACAACACACGCTACTGTATTAATCAAATGAAAGCGTACATTGGAATATTGGGATGTTTCATTGTAAATTTTTGATGTCCCCATTCTAAAAAGTAAATTTATTTATTTAAATTGAATATAAGTTTAAAATATTGGATTTAAAATGGGTTTACTATTAAACGATGGTAAAAGTGTAATACTGAAAATGAAGTTTTTTATAAATTATGTCTAAGAAACTCATAATATGGATTCTAAATTTATAAGGATTGTATAAAGTTTAAAATTTAGTTAATACTATTCATATACTATTTTGAACGGCTTTTTTGGTAAGTCATGGTGCGCCTGAACTCGGTGTTGCGTGTAGTGCAAGTTATTGAATTATTTTGAAGAAATAACAAACTATGATGTCTTGGGGTGTTACATTATCCACTCCTTCAATAAATTATGTACTCGCAAGTTGAAATTGTTCTTCGAAAATTAATGGTTGAATAAATAAAATATCCTTGTAGGAAAACCCACATCGGAAATTGGGTCAATAAAATTTAGTCCTAATAAGAGGAAAAGAGAAATGAAATGGTCACCACCAAATTATGATCTCTATTCAGAGAACATTGGTGGAAATTATAGTCATATAATTGGATGGAAAATGTAAATATTTATAGGTAGTGATCAAGGTCATCAATCACAAACAATTGTAATATTGAGGGCCTTAAATTCAACATTCTATGATGATTTAAAATAATATCGGTTTTGCAAAACATATGGTATTAGGATAACACATTTTTTTGTCTTACGATCCCTTCACTAAAGTATAAGAATTAATTTCTTCATTGAATAGGAGAAGAAAAAAATATATACTTGACAAGTAGAGTCTCATACATTAACTATGTTCTACCACAAACTTATCTTTCACTCTAAAAGATAATAGAACTTAAAAATAATATTATATTTATCCTATTCTTAGAGGGTTAAAAAATGAATTTATAATTCATTTAGAAGATCCACTAAAAAATGACATTATTCATCATGTGGGTCTGTGGTAGGTGATACACGCTTGTCACCCTTCGGTTGTGGGTTCAAGTGTCACGTCCTTGCCGGACGCGACGGGTTGTCGCCCGACCTCCGGGTTGACCTTTTATAGCAATCCAAAATAATCTAAACTAGAACTATCCAAAATACATTAATCCAAAATTTATAAGGAAGGTAAACACAATGAAGAATCTTTTTCCGCGTAATAACATGTGAACACCTTCATCATGTATTCTTTTAAAACACTGCAACATCCTGAATTACCATAAAACCTTATTGATTACATTTATGATCCCTTATTCCTTAAAGAATAATAGATATACTCCTTCAATCCAAAAATTTTTTAAATACCAACAATGATGGAATATAAAAATCATTAATCAGTTTCAAGGTAGTCAAGAATATCCAATATAATTTATCCACATCAATCATGTATTATTCTAAAATCACTACCTCAGTATCAGAACCATATTATGGTTTATCTTTCTCTCAACCATATATTTTCCAAATATTTAACCTGTTATTGAGTAACTTTTCTTTGTTTCTCACAATCTCATGTTCTTAATGAAATAGTACTACAGTACAATCCTTATATACTCCATAATTATTATAACAATTACATTGGTTATATAACACTAAAATGACATAATCAATATAAGAACTCTAATAATTACTCTTCATCTGTGGTAGTATCATAACATGATTATTATCCAATAGCATCATTTGCGGCATATTCTGATGACTGGGACATAGGTTCACGTAGTGTCCAAACTCCTTGCAAATGAAGCATTGTAAATTTGAAACCATTTTCTTACCCTTAAAGTCACGTACTTTGTGCCCTTTTCCTCCACACTTATAACAAACTCTCGTTCCTTTCAGGCAATTTCCAGGGTGTTTCTTCCCACAGTTATCACATTTTGGAAAATTCTTCTTTTCCCTCTTCCCTTTATCCATCATTCTCTCTTCCATCATTTTCTTGTCTTGCTTCCCTTCAAAGCCATAAGACTCAGTAAACTCTTTAATTATATTATCAACACATGATATTATTTATTCATATGATGATAATACATGGGAGACTATTTCTCATATAAATTCTGTCTTAAGACCATGAAAGATATGATACTTTTTCTCTTTGGATCATGTGCATTTCTAGAGTTCTCATTTCTTCTACTGGGCGCCATTTCTAAACAATGGCATAAATTAGATTAGATTATGAATAACAATACATAATCCCAAACTTTTAAAACACATAACATAAATTAAATAGTTTATGGATATAATCCATAATCATAAAAACGTCTCCTTTGAGGATGTATATACTCATAAACCCTTCAAAATGGTTTGTAAAGAAAATGAGAATTATCCTAAGCATATCCCCCGGGAGTTTCGTAACCAAGAGTGCAGCAATGCCCGTTGTCGTGCACCAGTTCCCGTCCGAGTCTAGCTCAAATAAGTGTTTTTGGGATTTACCCCTAGGTACATCTGTGCCAGATACGCCTCTACCTGCTCGTATCCAGACAGGGATGTATTTCTTGGAAAACTCACAAAATCTCTAAAATACTAAAATTCTAGGAAGTTCTTCTATACTAATCCTCAATGTTCATCTTAGCTATATGTGCTCTAATCAGAGTTTATCTAAATCTAGCTTCCAAGGATTGTACTAAACTTCCTCTGATACCAACTATAACACCCAGACCCCAGTTACCCAGAGTCGGTGTATTATTACATAACATTGGCATGATCACAAAAGATCATGTCTCGAAAGACCGATTAGTTTAGTATCCTTGGAAACATTAGATATATTCATAAAGTTTAAATTACATCATAAACTGAAAACTACAACAATATAGCATCCAAAGTCCGCACTCTTATCCCCTCATACTATCCCTACAAGTAATTCATAAATTACTTCTTCACATCCTGGTAAAAATAAAACATAGAAACGGGGTGAGCTCAAATGCCCAGTAAGGATACAAATATAGCCGAAACTTTCATAAATAATAATAAACATTTAATGCTATGTATGAATAAAACAAAAGCCTTTTAAACTTGAACGTCAACATAGTATGGCAAAAATAAAATGAAATAATTCCATTTACATATTCACATGGATATTCTACTAATCGAATAATCACATGCAATATCAATAACCACTTTCATAATGATGGAATTCATAATGACAGACTATCATAACCACATAGCTAAGGCCTCATGCCAAGACTACAAATAATATTTTTTCAAGGCCTCATGCCAATACACTAGTTTGTCTCATGAGACCTAACGATGCATCGAGGAGCTATAGCGGTCTCCACCCATCACATATTAAGTACAATTCATTCCTATATGAAAAGGTTTAAACATAACATAATCATTCGTATTAATACTAGCATACGAAATGTAAATAATTCATCCATAAAACATGAATGGTATAAAAATAACACATCCAAAATCAAACATATAACAAAACCTTCAATACAATATAGAAGTTTTGTATCATAATAAATCAACATCAAATACGCGTAAAATCCATCAAAGGATGTTGACATAGATGAAATCAAACTCTTTTTAGGGAAATATCTCTTTCTATTTTGAAATCATATATTTATAAAATAAAATATTTTCTTTTAAAATATTCTTATAATCTTGTAAGGTAAGCTTCGAAGATTTTATAATTGCGGAAAATAGTTGCACCCACCGTATAAGTTAAAAAATCCATTCTTACCTTAATTCTGCCGAAAAGGTTAAAAAGCACCTTTTTTGGAAAACGACAGAAAGATTCCTTTATAAACCTCTTATAAAATGTCAAACAATGGTACAAATGTCTTTAACCCATGTTGTTGTAAATTGTAAAAATGTTTGAAATACATTATTAAGAAACATGGATGTCGATGACAAAGAAATCCCAATAGATTATTATGTATAAACAACCTCGGAAAATGAAAAGATTATGAAATAAACCTTACCTTGTACTTTTCCTTGGTTGGGGTTGGTTAACCTCTTGTATAATGTTGAAATAATTGTTATTAAATTGTACAATAATCATATACATTAATATGATATCATATATTATCATTAAACATTGAGTTGTTAATAATATCTTAGTATTATAGTTGTTTCGGGTGTTAACTTACTCATTTTCATTTATATGTTTTGTTACGTAAGCTATGATTTTCATGGATAGGTTGTATATTAATCATATCCAGAATGATATCAAGTCCATAGATACTATTATTAATCATCAAATGAGAATTAAACTTGAATCGATATGATGGAGAATGAATCTCATCGCGTTCGTGGAGACGGTAGTCCGTACGTATGCACGAGCGACAATATCATTCTTTTGATATTAAAATAATATATAATTGGATATTATATCATATATACAGAATCATTATCATGTTTTATTTATTATTTACATGATTTACACATCATTATTATACCCATCCAAATAATAATTTATTGAATAATAATTACACCACGACTTGGAGACGGTAAGCCGTACGTACGCATATATGATGACATGTTATTCAAAGGATGGATAGAATACTGAATATGGTTGTACCATATTTATAATAAAAACACAGTATATATAAGATACTGGAGTTATTATTTTAGAATGGTAATAACAAATAAGGAAGAAATGGAAGAAGAAAAGAACTTGGAAAAGGGTGGTGAAATCATTACCTCTTCTTCGGGTTCTTCCTTTTGTTATGATCAAAAGGGCTCTTAGGATGGCTTTCTGACTAAAGGAAGGCCTATAGGATGAAGTGAGGGAAGTTTAGATAGTATTTGGGCAGAGTTTGGCGGAGCCAAATGGCTTTGAAGGTGTGAATAAATGAGAAGGGGGACATCCCTTTTATAAGAGGGGTGAGGGGAACCTTTGGAAATGCTAGAAATTTTATTTTAAAATAAATTTATATTCGGTTAATAGTGGCTCCAAAGTGGATTATTTAAAGTTTAACGTGGGGATGGGTCGAAACCACTCAAAAAATAGAATTTAGACAGGTTTTGGTGACTATATTAAACTTATCTTTAAGTATTAACTTTTAGATAATTAGTTTCACTTTTACAATGTCTCTTTGTATTTTTATACTATATGGTTAATAAACATACTATATACATCCAAGATACCCCCATGTGGTCCATTAATTATACACCTATCATGATATAAGTCTCTTGGCCGAACCTTAGATTTTTAGGAATTTAATATCAATTAATAATATAATATTTGTTTTAAAAACTCTTTTATGTCAATTTTGACACTATTCAAGAATTGATTTTTGTAGAAATCATAACAGAACGATTTCTTCAAAAAAAAGTTAATTAAATCATTCCTAACATTTCATATTAACCTATGAAATTAGTGTAATTACTTAAAAGTCTCAAATTATATTTATTTGGGTATTTATAATATCAATTATTTTCATTTTTCACTATTATGGTAATTACTGCATCATCATTGTGTCATAAATAAATTAAATTATTTAATGTCTAACTTTTATAAATAAAATATAATTATGTATTAAATCTTTTTAGATTTATAATTAATATTTATAATCGAATTTATCTTATGTGTAACCCTATATTAAAAATGTTTTAGTAAATAACCTTTGATTTTAACTCTCTTAACTTTTCTTTGAATTAAATAATAATAAATGTCATAATCTAATACAAGTGGACCTAAATGATAATATTTCATTCCTAAGGTTGTTTTTGGTCGAGATTAATTTGTCCAATAGAATTAGGACATGTGTTAGGGTAATATTAATATCATTTTTACCCTCAATTACCCTATTTATTTTTAACCGTGGTAAATAAAAGTAAAAAAGTTACTATTCACAAAAAATTATTTTCATCACATTGAACAACATATTACTCCTTGATATTAACCATGTATCTCAGATTTTCAAAATTCCACTCACAAAAGCGGTAAAATTAAGTTTTATGAAAAATTCATTTTTTTAACTACCACTTAGTGGTTTCACTATTCATCAAAAAATGAATGTTTCCAGAAAAATAAAAAAAAATAGGAATAAGCTATATTTGATATTATTAATTAAAAAAAGATGTCTATTTTACCAAATTCAAAACATATCAGTTGCATTAATTAATTTAAAAATTAATTCCCGTCGTCAGAACAAATAGCGTGTTTTTTAGAGATAATAACTATCAAAAGATTGACACTTGTTTATGTCCGGTATAATTGTGAAATTAATTACTATGTACAAAATTTTATTAAATGGTAAAACTATATTCTAAATATACTTTAAAACCACTCAAATTCATAATTTATTGATATAAATTATTTCAATAAAAAACGTTGTTTTTAATTAAAATTTTGTAATTTTCACTATTCCTAAAAATATGAAAGTTATCTGAAAAGTACAAAAATTTCACCCTAAGCTAATTTTGATATTACGAATAAAAAAATGATGTCCATTTCAAAAGATAAAATTTATAAAATTTTAAAAATCAGGTATTACTATTCATAACGGCTAGTTTGATTGGTTGTGGTGTGTGGTAGAACATGAAGTTGCGTACAACACACGCTACTGTATTATTCAACGGAAAGCGTACTGTAGAATCTTGGGATGTTTCATTCTCAATTTTTTATGTCACCATTCTAAAAAGTAAATTTATTTAGTCAAATTGAATATAAGTTTAAAATATTGGATTTAAAAAGGGTTCACTATTAAAAGTTGGAAAAAGTGTAATACTGAAAATGAATTTGTTCTTACATTATGACTAAGAAACTCATAATATGAATTCTAAAATTATAAGGATTATATAAAGTTTAAAATTTAGTTAATACTATTCATAACCTCTTTTGAACATCTTGTTTGTTAAGTCATGGTGCGCTTGAAGTCGGTGTTGCGTGTAGTGCACATTATTGAATTATTTTGAAGAAATATCACACTATGAAATCTTGGGGTGTTACAAGATATATCTTATTCATTGTGATGAAATATCATATTTTGAATTAAATAAAACAAAAAAATTAATTTGAATAATTCAGAATATATTATGTATGCATTTTGTTTTATGTTTATTATTTAATTTTTCAGTTATTCAATTGCAGGTTACAAATTCTATTAATAGAAAAGTTGTTTTGAATTCAAATCTATGATATTCTATAAAATGTATTCATGTTGTTTAATAGTATTTGGATATTTTTAAACAATACTTTGCAAAATACATTATAGTTTATTTACTTTGTTCAGTTTTTTTGAATTAATTTTTTTTAGTTAAAATGATTGAAATGTGTATGGATTTATATTTTATGAGCCTAACTAAATGTGTGGTCATATACAGTGGGGGTATATAGATGGGTATAATGGGATTAGTGGTGAAGTTGGACTATTGTTTCTTTGTATGCATGACATTATGAAAAATTTATGTTGACATGTTTGATATATATATCATATAATTTTTTATTTATGTTTTTAATAAATTAATATGATTTTTTATTGTATTTGTTTATAATGTTTTTAAATGAATCACCATTTTATTTATTATTATTGTTTAACAAAGTTTTATAGAACCACTATTATCTATATTACTAGTGGGTCTTTCTCCAATTCATTATTTTTAATTTGCTTGTATTTCAGTTTTTCATTTAAACCACTATGAAATAAGACTATCTCTAAATAATATAGTGATCGTTCATTTTTCTACTTTAAATTAATTAAGTAATTTCACAATGCAAACTACATCTAAATGGTAGGAACCTTAGACATGAATTGGAAAATGTCACCTTTTACACCACTACTAGTTGATTGTTGATCATTGAGTACATATTGGTAAAAATATTAAGTGTAAACTTGACTATAACTGAGTTAAACAATCCGTTGTTGGGATAAAACCTCACTATATGTTCATTTTAGTAATTTTTCACCCTAAAATAAAAATTTACTATCAATCATATATTCATAATTTATATATTTACTTTTTGTGAATATTATTTAAATAATTCTATTAATATATTAATTATTATATTTTTTTCATAAATAATTATATATTGTATATATATATATATTAGGGTTGTGACATAAATCATTGATATGGTCTAAAACACTCATGGTGAGAAAAATTTAGAAAAATGTCAAAAATAATGGGAGGTTAATGAAACTATGTGTATATAATATTTTTATGTTTTTGGGGTTTTTTTATTACTTGTGACAATTTTTTATTTTATTTTTAGTTAATTTATGAGTTTGTGAGCTTTATTTTTGTCCACATTATTTTTTTATATGAATATATACATTTTTATATGTATATGTGTTCATTTATGTGTGTATATGTATGTACGTGTTTGTGTATGTATGTTTTTTTTATGTATGTGTTAGTAAATTTATGTATGTGTATACATGAGAATGATATTTTGTATTTATGTACATATACATGTTTGAGTTTATGTATATTAGTGCCCGAATGTTTATGAATGTATAATGATATGTATGTCTATGTATATGTGTATGTGTGTTCGTGTATGAATGTATGAGTATATAAGTGTATGTGTGTTCGTGTATGAATGTATGAATATATAATTGTATGTGTATGTCTATGCAAATGTGTATGTGTATGTATACATGTATGTGTATGTGTATCTATATCTGTATGTTTATGTGTATGTCTATCGGTATGAATCTTTATGTATACATGCATGTATGAAAGTGTGTGTGTTTATGTGTATGTCTGTGTATGTTTTTCATGTGTAGGTATATGGGCATATGTATTGTTTCAAAGACATAGGTATGTGGTGTTTCACCAATATATCACAAAAAAATATTTATACATTTCTATAAGGATGCATATTTTAAATAATAATTTCAATTTTAAAATGTTGTCAAGAAATAATTACATATTTTATATTATATAAAAATTATATATTTATATAAATAAACAATTAAAAATAAAAATGTATATATATATTTTCACATGTAAATCTCATTATAACATAATATTAAAATACATACATAAAATTTTATTATTTTATATTTAGATATGTTTCGTTATAAAAAAAATTATACATGATATTTCAATTTCTACAATTAGTACTCGTATATTTTATTTTTAAAATAATCATTTATATAATAAATAATATATTTCATTTTAATTAAAAATTTATACAAATTAATTAAAAATTTGTAATATTAAATTTCTAAAATTTTATAACATTTATTATAAATTAATTGTTCAATTTTTACTTTTTTATAATATTAAAACATGTATTCATAATCATTATTGAGGTATTGAAAATTTTATTTACACATTTACTAATAAAAATCTTATTAAAAATTAGTATATTTATTATAATATTAATAAATTTATTACAATATCACAATATTAAAACATAGTCAGTTTGAATAATTACTTTAAAACTATGTTTCTCAGAAATCATATTTATTTACCTTGAAGACATAGTTATCATTCCTCAATGATATTAATCAATAGGAATTAAAATAGAATTCCCAAAACCATTTCCACTAAAAGGAAATGAATAGCGTGGGAATTTAAATGATATAGTTTAAATTAGAGTAACCCCTTTTAAAAAATCATTCAAAATATGGTATTAAATTGATATAATTTTTTCATGAAATTTCATATTAGAATTTTTTAACAGTATAATTACTCATTATTTCATTTGTATTGAAATAATATTAGTCATTATCAATTTAATATAATTACATGAAAAAACAAAATATTACATTATGGATAAGTTGGAGATGATTGAAATGGGGATATGGGAGGATTTTTCACTCATTAAAGGAGAATGAATAAATTTTATCCCTCTAATGGCTTATAAAATATCCAAGGAAGATATATTTTTCATTTTCAGTATCCTGAATGGTGTGACAGATCCACATTGTTATTCATATAACCTTGTTTATATTGTACAAATTATTGATTTTTTGTTAATGGACTGAAAAAAATGACAATCATATTTTATTATAATAATTTATTCATGTGGCTTTAAATTTCATCATACCTAATAAAATATAGATACAAATAGACCAATATGTGAATCATATTCTAGGATATATATTGAAATGCTTTATAATCTCAAATGTTATCCACTATGGAAAATGAAATAATTGTCACAAAAATAGAATTTGATATATTCTCCCCAATATAATTTTCACATATTAATGGTTCAATGTGTTAGATATATTCAACTATGTGGTCCTATACATTATAGATGGATGATACATGTGGATTGGTATATGAAGATTATTAGAGTGTATAATGAAAATTGAATATGAATTATGGGATTTATTTTATGATGATATATGTTTGAAGAAGTTATTGAAATCATTAATAATAACCAATCAAATGTGGATTTCATTCATCTTCCAAAATATCATCACAACAGGAGATTTATGGATAAAGGATGTTTTATAATAGACATGGCCACAAATAACATTATAGAGTGGGATAGAACTATCCATTAGTTTTGACAAAATTATATAGAGATTTCACCCTGTGATGAATCTCACAAAATACATATTTTTTATATAAATCATTCATGAGAATAACTCTAGGAAAAAAGTACAAATAATCAACACATTTTCGATGGTTAAGAGACAAACTATTTAAGGGGATATTTATAAATACAAATTAAAATTTAGATCAAATTTCATGGATAGAAAGAAAACGAATTGGACATGTATTATCATAAAATTGTTATGTTAATAATAGTTACACATGTTACACAACGAAATAGTATTAACATAGAATGATGAAAATTATTTGAGTTACACTTATGAAATATTCGGTGCATGTGTCTAGTTCCAAGGAAATAAATCTATTTTATGTGAATATTTCGTTCTCTATAATTATTGAAAAAATATGGGAGTTAGTTTATACAACACACTAAGTGTGGTGTTTATTATGAATAAAGGTTGATCACACTAGTGCAGTTAAAATTAATCAATTTGGATTCACTTACCTAAATTATAGTATGGAAGTATATATGGATGGAAAATTAATAATTCTATAATATACATTAAATGTGTTTTATTTATCCAGTCATATAAAGAATAGTCGGTCAATTATTCTATTATTGACAAAAAATGAATGGTAAAATGAATATTCCATTGATGATAACTATATCATTAGGTCAATATAATCATCTCATGGGTGTTCTTAATTTTAAAAAGTTATTTAATTTCAAGGGAAATCATAGTAAGGATTTTTGGATACACAATAGAGGATAAAAATTCCTTAAACTTACGATGAAAAAAATAGAGTTCAACTAATAGCTAATTATTTTTTAATATATAATGTTTATTCCAATAATTTTCATAGATAAATGACTAAATTTAGAAAATATAACTGAAATTTTAATATATTTTTGTAAAAAATTTATTCTAAACAAGATGATAATAACAATCATTATGAATAACATATTTAGAAGGCTTAATATGAGGAAATCATAGATGATAATGAATAAATGGATGGAAAATGTTAGGTTTGTTATACCGAGATAATAATAAAATAAATTACTCAAGTGAGAATCCAACGCATAAATTTTTTGATTTAATGGAATGAATGTGTCTATCCCATTGACAAAATAATGTCAATTTTCATTACTTACATTACATTCAATACTAGAATTTCCATTCTGATTAATCTATATATTGGAAAAAGTGTTTTCCAAACATTTAGAAAAATAATTTATGATGCAATTAGTGTAAGATTATGATATAAATTATGTATTATTATAAAAAAATAAAATGATGAAACATTATTGTGTGCCTCATTATTCCCTGAAAAGTACATTTATATTTGTTGAATGTTTAATGAATTTGATAGTAGTAGTTATTGGAATGGCTATTAAAGGGTTTAAATAAAAATCAGCTTAAGGATTCTTAAGGGATTGAAATCTCCCAAATAGTATAAATATATACACTTGTGATAAAAAAAGGATTGTAGAATGATTATAATTATCTATAATGATGATAAATCAAATTAGGTGGAATATAGTCTATAATATTTTAGTCTATTTTATATATATTATATTCAATGAGTTAGAATTGATAATTTAATAAATAATAATATAGTATATAAATTGATAAACACGAATCAGAACATATATACCCCAACAATAAAATTGGGATATGGTACACATAACAAGAAGATAAAATAGAATATATTTTAAATTTAATGTATTAAATTTTACATTTTATATAATTAAAAAATAATTATATTAATTTTTTTTTTGAAAATTGAAAACAAAAATCCAGAAACTAAAATCATACATCATGTTCTATGAATGTATCATTTAAGTAAAAAAGTATAAAAACTATATAGAAATAAAAATAAGGTTTTACAATCATTGTAATGAATAAAATAATATAAATTATTAATTCTTAAATCAGTATTACATAATAACAACTACTCATTTTCATATATATCACAACCGATATAAGAATAGGTATCATTATTGTCCTTTCAAAATGAAATACACATTTTAGTGGCCTTGATGTCAGTACAAAAATATTTAATGGTTTGATGTTTTTTTCATTTATTTATCACCTTGATTATATTTGTAAATACATGGGGTTGTATATGAAAAGAAAAAATAGTAGTTTTTATATAATATTTTTTTCATGTTATAATATGGATATCGATTATCCATGTACTCAATAAGGAGATAATTTTGGTTTAGAATGTAGTTTTCATCATACATGATGTCTGAATGTTTGTAGACATCATTATTATATTATTTCCAGATCATTTTTATGATTTTTATATTTCATAGAGATAATGATGATTTGATTTATCAAATGAATAATTTTGATCACTCTTGTTGACAATTTTTTGAAACATTGGAATAGATTCCACATCAATATAACTTGGTTTTTGAAAGATAAAATCATTTTACCCTAAATAATCTCACATCATATTCTAACATGAATTATCCTACAATTCTCATTGAAGGGTTTATTAAGGATTACACAGATACATATAATTTAATGTTATATCCATGTATATGATTATTTTTGCATTTTTTTAAATTCATTAATTATTCAATTCACAAGATTTTCCCCAAGATGGTTTGTCAATAAACTAGTGAGATATATTAATTGGTTACTAATAATAGACAATTTAATTTAATTTACTATAGAATGAGATTTTTAAGGAAATTATAATTATTATAAATTTCTTTCTACTCACACTAAATAACTTCTACATATTATTCCTAAACCATTTTTTATTTTTCAAATAATTTTGAGGGTATTCATTCCCCTTAGTGTAACATATTATTTCAAAACATATTCTTCATCATCAAAACAGTTTAATTGTACTCAAAATGTCTTATTAATTTAGGAAATGTTCCATATTTTTTATTAATTATTGTAATTAATCACATATAGAACATATATACTATGAGTTCCTAAGGATTGAAATAATTTTTTTATTCAAAATTATCATTTATGTTCATAGAGTTTGTCATAGAATTGATCCTATGAAAACATTAATTAATTGTCTGGATGATTTAGTAAAATGATTCATGATTAATTTTCCAAATATATGAATCAAAATCATGTAAATATGATTCATGATTTTTCTATTATAACTCAAAGTGCATGATTTTGTTATAAAAGTAATATTTATTCTCATAACATGTGTCACATAGTCATAACCCTAAGAACATTCAACAATTTACATGTTAAATTATGATAAAGATCCACAATTCATTTTTTATGTATAGATATTAATGGAATATAATTCACACACAGAATGTTACTAGATTTCAACAATGTTCTATTATTTAAATTAAAATATGAATTTATTCAAAAAATTATTGAAACATAGTTAATCAATTAATATTAAATATAATTTTCGTGATGCATTATTAAAATAACTGAAGATTCAATTCCTATGTTTGAGGATTAATGTTATGTTAAATTGACTCATGGTGTGTCCGGTTTGGAAGAAATTTCATGTTTTCATTTAAAAAACACATTTTTCTCAACATAATCATCACAATATCAAATCAATACAAACATAGTTATATTGTATTTATATTTTCGTAAAAATATTTATAATTAAGTTGTTACTTTTTGTGACTAAATGGCCAATAATTTCACATATAGTGTAGTTAGTGTGACATAATATTCCTTTTTTCACTTCATATTGAGATTTTATTTCATTTTTTGTTTCACGTTTTGATAACTAGGAATATTGGTTAGTATTGTATTGAAACGTTGTAATAGAGGCCCATAATATATTTTTTATATGTAGGAATTGATCATATATAAATCCAATACAATGTATAGATATTATGATTTAAAGATTGTGTTTTCATTTAAAATTTACATTCTAGTTTAAATAATTCTATCATATAGTCAGAACTATGAATATAAACTCTTCAGAAATTAATAAATGTGGATTTGTTTTACATTTATTATTTATAGGAATAATTGGTTTGTCATTGTGTCACATAGATTGATTGGTCCAACTGAAAGTGTATGTTTATAATATATAACTATCATTTTATCACACAACACACATAACGTAGTCAAAATAAATAAAATTAACATTAATTTGCATGATAATTTAGGAAAATTATTTTACATTCAATTTTTTAATTATAATTAAATTTGATCTTAATTCAACACACGATATGATAATTTTTACTCAAATTTTATATTTTCAGAATAAAAGTAAAATTTATACTCACATTTGCATCACATGATAAAAAACATCAAAACACAGACAAATTATTTCGATACATTATAATAATGATACATTACCCAATTTTATCATTTCAAAATTAACTACATATCAAACTAAAACAATGTGTGATGGAATTTACTAAAAGATAGTGTTTTCATTTCAGAAGATACATTTTAGTCCAAATTTAAGATCACATTCTCAAAAAATTGAAAATAATATTGGACTATCTTAATAAATTAGTAATAAAAAATTATGTCTCTATCTTTAATGTGTGAAAATTAAAATCAAGTCTATCTGATACACATTGTACCTATTTAACCTATAACACTTAATATCTTTTCAAAATTACATATAGTTTAAAATTTTTGACAATAATTTAAAACTAGGAAAAAAATTATTTATATTATATCTCAATACTTGATAAATTTTCAATGATGATTAATAATTAATCTATATTCAATCGGAAAAATAGTGTGTCTTGTTTAAATAAAATTATGATTTTTCTTATAACAGTGAATGTTTTGATCAAAAAATGGGTTACATACTCAAAACCAATAACACACACTCAAATTGAATATATAGGACATCCAAAAACCAATTAAAATTTATATCATAGGATAAAATACCCTATAAGAGTTAAAAAAACTACAGTCGTTTATAATATTGAAACTTAAGAGCATCCCCACATATAATGTTTATTCCATCTTGATTTGTATTTCATATTTTCTCTGTATGGATTAATCACATATAAATATACCCTACTCTAGGGAGTGTATGACTCAATGTGTGTATTTTAAATATAAAAGTATCAATTTAGTACAAAATTCATGTCACATTGTTATAATTTGAAAAAACATTTTGATACTCAATAAGATTTATGAATGAAAATATAATTAACTTTTTTAAATAAATTAACCACATGTCAAAGTTACAGAAAATGAAATAACAATGTTGAAAGTTTATGATTTTAGTTTAATAGAGATATTATTTTTTTCAAAATATGTGTCATATAGTCAAAACCATAAAAGTATTGTAATTTTCTAAATATTATGAAAATTACCCTTAATTATTTATTATATATTTGAATTAGTCCGATATTAATCCAAATCATTTTGATCTTGGTAATTTTGAATGAAATTTTTTATTTAAATGTTTCCTTTACATTCAAAACTATTTTCACCTAATAAAAAACTATAGTTTTTATACATTACTTCATTTCTTTAGGATTTTTTTAATTTGAATTAACTCTTTCCAATGTGACATATGATAAGTCTAATGTTTTGAAACATTATTATTTTCATTTTAATGATTCATTTTAGTTAAAAATGAAGTTATGATACACAAAACTAACCAAAAAGACATATTATATTGATTTAATCAAAAACTTATGTGATTTATTTATAAAATACCAGAAATAATTGAATATAAATATAAAAAATGAGATTTTCATATTAACTAAAAAACATGTTTTTTTATAAAGTAATATTTTAATCCAAAATTAAAATCACTTACTCACAACTATGAAAACACAATTAAGTTGACATTAAAATTTATAAATGTGATTCATGATTTATTTTTGAAATATAGGAATAAAGAGTATATCAATTCGACAAAAGTTGTGACCTATATGAGTTAACATGTGAGTTTAATGTATAAAAGAATCATTTTCTCCCACAATGCACTTCACATTATGAAATCCAATAAAACATGCTAAAAATAACATTATATTTTATTATAATGAAGTGTGATTCATTTTTGATGTGTTGTATTTTACTTTAAATTAAAATGAATCTTGATGTATTTGTTATATGAATTTGTTTTTAGTTCATTGTTTTGAACAATACACATTGTTCAATGGGCATGTTTTGTTGTGGGTTGTTAAGATATTATTTCCCTAATTTAAACATAAAATGATGCACAAAGAACCAATAGTTGACAAAAAATCATAATTTCATGGTTGGTAATTAAATACAAGAAAAATGGATAGTAAATCATACTGAAATCTTATATATATGTGATAGAATAGTGATGACTTTTTTTCAATCAGTATAACCCAAGATTCCAACATGAAATTTAATCCTAATATGTATTATATTGAAAATATTTCACTTTATTTTAACAAAATAGTTAATTAATTGTATAATCCTGTTAATACATGTCTTAAATGATTTTTGTAAAAATAATTCAAATTCCTAGTTGAAGAGAAAATATTATAAACATCCTCTCTATGTGTGTCTATGTAGATACCCAATCGTTGCATACATGGAAATTACATTACTTTTGAGTAATACTTAATACATGAAAAAAACTCACAAAGACTGTATTAGTTTAGTGTCTTTAGAAACTCGTAACATAATTTCTAATCATGGTGAAAGATCGAAAACATCTCCCATAATGATATTCCCCTTTTTTTCTTACATAAAACCATTATTTATATCCTGGGGATAAGAAAACATAAAAATGTGAGCTCAAATTCATAGTAAGGGTAAACACGGAGAACATAACACAGTCCACAAACATTTCAACATAAAAACATGAACATGAAAGAAATCATAGCGGTACATAAGTCATAGATAATAAAATAACATTAATCATGATAAAATTGAATTGGAATAAAACCTGTAATTGTGGATAACAATTAAGCCCATAATATGTTTTCCATATCAGCCAAGGCATTACTAGCAAGACCATCATAGTGGAAAAAGTCAATTACTAAACCGAGTTTACTTGTCGTTCCAACCCTGTATTTCTGAACTAGCTTTACATGTCGTTCCAACCATGTTTATCACATACGATATAAATCATTACCCAATGCATAGGAAGGAGATATAAGTCCCAACCATCTCATAATGAAACCATTCTAATGTCTGCCACAAAATCATAAATCATACATCATTGCATAACCCATGTAATAGTATGGGATTCTTAATCATCATGCCATCATAATATAATCCATATAAGATAAAAAGAGGTCATAAAAATAATTCCATCGTAACATAATCAAATCAATGTAATAATAGGGATAGAAACATTACCCAATATAATATTTGATGGAAAATAATTTTGATAAAACAATTGAACATAGTTTTTGAAGAAAATATCCTTTCTTATTCAAAAACATTTTCTATTCTCAATATGTAATGCAATATTAAAATGAATTATGTTTATTGAAAAAAAACATGAAAAAATTTAATGTATGCTTCATGGAAATAATTTTCTCTAAAATAATAAAAAATTTGTTCATTCCATATAAGGTAAAAACATTCTTCTCATTCTATGGCCGGAAAAGTCAAAAAGTATGTCGTACTTAAAATGAAAATAAGATTCCTTTCATATCTTTTAATAAAAATTCACTAATTGGTAAAATTGGATTTAAAAAACTATATGAGGATATAAATAATATTAAATATTGAGGAAACATGGGTTTGGATGATAAATATTCCCAAATAAATACTGAAGTATAAAGAATATCAGATAAAAATCAGATTACAAGATTTTCCCTTACTTTATGTCCAATTTAAACAGTTTGTGTTGAGACTCCTTTATAGTGGGTTAAGACATTTTATTAACTTGTAACAGAACTATAATTATATTTATGATGTCATATATGATTCACATACGACATTATATTACCCATTCGTTTGTCAATTCCAGGATAATGTAGTTTTGGGGTAAAATCGTTTCATTTATCGTACGTGATTTGACTTGAAAGTATTCATATGATTACAGAGATCCTGATTACTTACTTGAATAATTTAAAACATGATTTATATATTATATATATTCAGAACATAATATATATATATATATAATAGATCGATAAATGGAATGAAATACAACGTTCATGGAGACGGTAGGTCCTACATATGCATGAATGATGTTTTTGTTTCCTTATTAAATTGAACGAAATTATGTAAATAAAATATAAACAAATTAAGTATCATTATTATGTCATATATTTTATGATTATTTATTATATATACTTTGTAATCATTCTTTAATGGTTATCTTGGAGAATGAATCTCATCGCGTCGTGGAGACGGTAATCCATACATACGCACGAGCGATGATATCTTTCCCATTATTATTTAATGAAATTGGAGTGGGTGATATAATATCTTAAAATCTGTATGATGTTCTAATAATCATATATAATTATTATTCCCACAATTATATCCATACATGTATGGTGGTGGTGGAAAAACAGATTACCCCACGACGTGGAGACGGAAAGCCGTACGCACGCTCGAGCGGTGATTTCGTTTTTCTTAGGATGGATAGAAGAAGAAATAGCATTGTTTCATATTTATAATAACATATCAGTATATTATTTATATTTATGTTATTACTTTATAATTAAACAACCAAATAAGTGGAAGTATAAGAATAAAGAAACTTGAAAGAATATGTAGAAGAGATTACATCTTCCTCGATGTGCTTCTTTCAAACATCCTCTTAGGGAACTAGATTTAGTCTTTTGAGAGGAACAAAAAATCCATAATATAACTATAGTGGTTTATAAGAGGAATTGGAAGGGTTTGGCAGAGTTTTAAGGCTCAATATTTAGTGAAGAGTATAGGGAAGGGGTGCCCTTTTATAATAGAGCAGTGGGGAACTTTTGGAAACCTCCAATATGTTAATTTATAATAAACTCATACCCCAACTAAAAACCTCCAACATGACTCAATATATAATATGAGATGAAATAGTGTATTAATATCATCATCTAATAAAATTTATAATAGTTGGGAAATTATTTTAAACATTATCAATTAGATTTATCCATATTTAATCTATTTAATCTTATTTGTGGTAATAATATTCTAAAATTTAAATTATTATAAATACATACTTATTTGTTGTTAATTTTCCATAATTTGATACATATTTTTATTTTAGACCATATAAATTTCATTTTATAATTTCTAAATATTTTTTGAGATTTTTAAACAATTTAATAATATGTTATTTTTATAAAATATCAATTGTGTCAATTTTGACACTATTCATTTATTTAAATTTATATAAAATCTACACATAGGATATGTTGTATACAAAATATTTAATAGATTTATATCATGTAATATGAATCTATAAAATTCATGGTTCACATTAATTAGTTAATATATTATTTATGTTAATATATTTAATACCATTTATTTTATATTTCTCATAATAAAATAATTACTGCAACATTTTTATATAATTATTTAATATACTTATTTATTTAATAAAAATTAAAAATACAATACTATGATAAAGATAAATATATTAGATTTCATAATAATACTTTTAGTCGAAGTTATCATCTAAAAATCCGACCTTTAAAATTTTATCTTTATTATAGTTTGAAGGTGACAACTTTGACATCATTTAACCAAAAATAATATAAATTTAATAATATATTTTATAAGGCTCCAAATTTTCCACATGTAGTCCCTAGAATTATTATGTTATATATATATTATACCAGTATGGTTTGGTCATGTTTCGTGTGCTTTTGATGGGTCTTATTATTTTAATAAAAACTATATTATTGATTTTTCACTAAATAAATAATATCTGCATCATTAATGAATAAGTTATTAATGTAATTACATATATCTCAAAAATCACAATGAAATTTCCATAATAAAGAAAATCATGTTATATTTCAAATTATTATTTATAATCAAAATTATATTTAGTGTATGTTTATATTAAAAATACTTTAATTTTTAAAGTCTGAGTGAGGCATATTTCATTTGTTTTAAATAAAATAAATTAATGGTATTAACCACGTCCAAGTGGGTTCCAAAAGATATAATTTCGACCCAAATATAATTTAGGACATAATATACGCTTCCAATTATATTATTACAAGTGTTATTGTAATTTTATAATGTTATTTTTACCCTTAATTACCTGATTTACATTTAATTGTGGTAAATAAAAATTAACGTAGTTAATATTCATAATGCCCAAATATAAAAAAGTAGCCTATTAGCTAATTAGGAACCAATAATTTCCAATATGGAATCCATTTTTCCAAATTCAATACATTGAAGTGGCATTATTTAATTTAAAATTAATCCATCTATTGAGAAAATATGTTTTAAAAGTGACAACATTGCAAAAGATTGAAATGATTTTACCTATGAATTCATTGTAAAATTAATGATAATGACATAAATTATATTAAATGGTAAAAATATATTCTATTTATACTTTGAAACAATTCAATATTATAATTTAACAATATAAATTATATTGTTGAAAAAATTTGTTTTTATTTCAAATTTAGCATATTTTTACTTTTCATCAAAATATGAACGTTAACAGAAAAATATTAAAAATTTATCAAAAGTAAAATTTTATATCATTATTTCAATTAATATGGTTATTTTTTCCAATTGAACTTATAACTGTTTAAAAACTATATTTAATGTTGTTGCGCCATTAAAAGGGTGCAAAACTGTATTTTTTTAAAATATTAATTTTACATTAAAAATTTATTTAATTCCCATACCATGTTCTAGAATATGTGTGAGATGAATGCTAATGTTATAAAAATAAAAATGTGGTTAATAGTATTCATAAAAACTAGATCATAATAATATTATAACAATAAATTGTTGTTTAGTGAAACTCAGTATTGCGTACAACACAAGGTATCGAGGAAGGTCGCTCGTGTGTGTAACGAAATCCAATTTAGTGTTGCATGTAGTGAAATATTCCTTTGGTGTTTTGTACAACATTATCATAATAATTTCATTTATGTATTGAACAAAATCTATACTTAATGTTGCGTAGAATAATTTCTACATAATGAACATGAAATTGTGTATAACACGAGCAATGAATAGTGTTTTGTATACTGCATGCTAAAAAGGTGATGTGTATATCACAAGAAAATCTTGGTGTAGTGTATAATAGAAGATATCAAAGAAATTAAAAAGAATATATCTCATAAAATTTTTGGGTGTTACATTCTACCCTCCTTAAAATGAATTTCTCACTCAAAACTCATCGGGGTTATAAATTGTTTACTTCTTGAATGATTCATTTATAGACATTCACATCTTAAAAAGGAATAATAAAAATAAATTTTAAAAAGTGAAGTAAAAAATTTAATAGTTAATAAAATTAACTCATCACTGGGATTCCACATAGGAGAACATAGATGAAAATATGGATGTAGAATAGGAATCTAACCATCAGGATCTGACGAAGAGTGGTAGAGAACATGGCTATGAAAAAGACAACAATCACAAAGCCATAAATTTGTGATAATATAAGTTACCGTCTGATTCATCAGATATGAGGGTACTAGGACAACATTTTTAGTTTTTAAAATCATTTCCCTAAAGTTGAAAATTTTGAATTAGAAGAAATACTTTCATGAGATTGGTACAATTTCATCATTAGTCATTCCTTGAATAATTTACACTTCATATCATAAAGAAATGAAGTTGAATTTGTCATTCGTGAAGTGTTAATAGATCATGTGATAGATTGATAGGTCATTACGTCTGTCATTAGCACAAAAATGTTAGCACAAATTATTATATATACAAAAGTCCATATATGGTGATATTAACCATATATGATTCCAAAAATGGATATATACATCATCTATTATACCGATTAATAATAAAAAAACATATTTCTACTAACCAGTGTCAGGTGATAAATGCATGTCGCACTTTGGTTGTGGGTTCGATTCCCACATCCTTGTCTGACGTGATGGGTTGTCACCTGTCCTACGGGTTAGCCTTTTTCTAAAACTATACTATTATAAAATTGAAGAAACAATATCAAAAACTTCAAGACATAAAAAATACTATCTGATGTATAACATAATCCATTCCAATATTTATTCTTATCCTAAATTCTTTTGTCCAATCTCATAGTATAATGAAAAATATTACAAGAGAGGTAATCTACCAAACATGTAAATACCATCATTTATCCCCCATATATCATATGATATATCTTTTTGTTCACATTACAAACATGTTAATTACTTAATCATATATTCTCTTGAAACATGAATTACCATAGAACCTTAGTGAAAACATTAATGCTTTTAGAAGTTAACTCATTCCACTTACCAAAATTCTAAAAATTATATACACTAAAACCATGATAACACTTTGTCCTTATATTAGTCATGAGCTCATATCATCTTCTTTCCAAAAATAATTTAATCAATCTTCATGGTTACCAGAAACATTCAACATAAATATTCAAATACTCAAGGAAAAATAATAGTAGAACAATCCTTATTTTTTTATATTCCATAGTACCATACATTATTCTTGATAAACATGAAATCATTCCACTACCTTCTTAAACAAATGATGAGCTTCATCATTTTATTCCTCAACAATTCTTTCATCTCAAATAACATTTGTAGTCTCTTCATCATCATCAACATAAATAATACCCATATGACTATGCTTATTCTCTTTATTAGATTTTCCCTTTGGGAATTGGTTTTCATAAGACCCGTACATTCCACATTTAAATCAATTAACCATTGTTGATGTCTTAGCAATACCATTATCCTTGTCCAATGTGTTAACTGAACCATTTCCTTTGAAATTACTAGATTTTTGTCCATTATTCCCACACCCAAAGAATCTTCATGTTCCTATGAAACATTGTCCTTGATGCCTCTTCCCACATGATTTACATGTGGGAAATTGAACTTTCATTCCACAATGATCATCATGAAATGCCATTTTTATCTTATTAGATGAGTCAGGAAACATACCAAAGTTGATATTATTGATCATATTATGATATTTCGTGTTAGGCATAATAACGTTGTTTCACCTTCCAAATCCTGTTTCATTTGGTTGCTCAAGAAGAATATCATTCTATTGTCGATCATATTCTCCATTAACATGGTTCTTCTTTTTTTTTCAGCCATTTTCTAAAACCCAAAAGAATAGTGTGAGATGGAGAAATCATACTAGGAAAACAACATAATAAAGGGGGAGTACCTTCAATATCTAACATCTTAGGTTTAATTCTAAGATCGTTACCATAATTACGGGACTATAACATTTTCATATACTAAACCGTAGGGACATCCCAGGAAACACCTTAGAAATATCTCTAAGGATCTCACTAAAGTTTTCGCATCTTTTTTCCAACAATTGACTAAACCTTTGATCTAATACAAATATTAGAGACCCAAACATGATGTATATGGACCTTACATTATTTTTCAGAATACATAAAACATAACAAAAAAATTCCCAAAGACCGTATTAGTTTAGTGTCTTTGGAAACTCAGAACATACTTTTCTAATCAGAGTAACAGATCATTAAATTTTCCAATAAATATCTTCCCCTTTTGTATTCATACCTAAAACCATTCTTTATATCCTAGTAATAGAAAACATAAAAAGGGTGAGCTCAAATTCTCAGTAAAGGTAAACATAGAGAACATAACAGAATCCATAAACATTTGAACTTAAAAACATGAAGATAACATAAATCATAGCACTTTATAAGGCATAGACCATAAATGAAAATTAATCATGATAAAATAGCATTGGAATATGACATGTAATTGTGGAAAACCATTAATAACATGATATGAATTACATAGTAGCAAAGGAAATTCTTCCAAGACCATCATAGTGGACAAAGTCCATTATTGAACCTGGTTTACATGTCATTCTGACCCTATATTACTGAACTGCATTTACATGTCGTTCTAGACATGTTTATCTCATGAGATATAAATCATTACCTAATGCATTGTAGGGATATATAGGCCCCACTCATCTCATAATGAAATCATTCTTATGTGTTCCACAAAATCATAACTAATATATCATTGCATAACCCATGTAATTGTATGGTATTATTAAACTTCCTTCCATCAAAACATAATCCATATAATATAAAAGAACATTATAAAATAATTCCATAATAACATAATCAAATCAATGTTATAATAGGTATATATCTATAACCCTATATAATCTTAGATGGAAAATAATTTTGATAAGACACTTGAACTTAGTTCTTGGGGAAAATATCCTTTATTATTCAATAACATTTTCTCTTCTCAACATGTAATGGAATTTTAAAATATAATAGATTATTGAAAATAAACTTGACAACTATTAAAGGAAGATTCATGGAAATAATGTTCTCTAAAAGCACAAAAATTATGTTCATGTCGTACAAGGTTAAAAACATTCTTCTCATACTATGGCCGGAAAATTAAAAAAAATATATCGTACTGAAAATGAAAAAAGATTACTTTCATATAATTTACTAAAAATTCACCAAATGGTAAAATTGGATATAAAATATTGTTGGAGGATGGATATAATAATAAATATTTAATAAACCTGGATGTGGATGATAAATAACCCCAGTTGATACTGAAGTATTAACATTCTCAGATAAAAATGACATTATGAGATTCTCCCTTACCTAATGTACAATTTCTTCCATATGTTTCTGAGACTCCTGTATAGTGTGTCTAAAAATACTATTAACTTTTAATAGAACCATAATAATATTTATTATAGCATATATGATTCACTTATGACTTTATATTACCTGTTCGTGTGTCAATTCAATGATAAAGCAATTGTTTGGGTAAAATCGTTTCATTTTTCGTACATGTTTTTCCTTATAATTAATTATATGATTACTTAGATCATGATTACATAGTTCCATAATTTAAAAAATGATTTATATATAATATATATTCAGAATATTATATGTATATATATATATATAATATCATTAAATTTAATAAAATACACCGTTCATGGAGACGATATGTCGTACGTATGTATGAACGATGTTTTAATTTCATTATTAAATTTAATCGAATTAAGTAAATAACATATACATAAATCAATTATCATTATTATGTCTTATACTTCATGATTATATATTATATATACTTTATAATCATTCAGGAATGGTTAACTTGGAGAATGAATCTCATCGCATCGTGGAGACATTAATCCGTACGTACGCACGAGCATTGATATCCTTCCCATAATTATTGAACGGGATTGGAGTGGATGATATAATATCTCAGAATAAGAATTATTTTATAATAATAATATTTAGATATCATTCCCACAATTATATCCATCGAAGAATGGTGGTGGTGGAAAAAATAGATTACACCATGAGGTGGAGACGGTAAGTCGTACGTACGGATGCACGGTGATTTCATTTTTCGTAGGATGGATAGAAGGTGAAATAGGGTTGTTTCATATTTATAATATCACATCATTATATTATTTATTCTTATTATATAACTTTATAATGAAACAACTAAATAATAGAACATTGTAGAATAATGAAACATGGAAGAATCGGTAGAAGATATTACCTCTTCCTCGACGTGCCTCATTTAAACCTCCTCTTAGGGCACTAGAGTTAATATTTTGAGTGGACCAGAACCTCTATAATAATACTATATAGGTTTATAAGAGTAATTTGCAGGGGTTATAAGATCATGAAGGCTTAGTATTGAGTTAATAGGAGTGGGAAGGGGTGTCGTTTTATAAGAGTGGAGAAGGGCACTTTTGGAAACCAACAAAATATTAATTTATAATAAACTCAATCACCACCTAAAAACCTCATAAATGACAGAAGTTCTATTATGAGAAGATAAAGGTTTGTAATAGCACTGGCCAAAAAAATTTAGACATGTTGGTAAATTATTTTAACCCTTATCAATTTTATTTATCGTTATTTAATCTATTTAATCTTATTTTTGGTAATAATATTCTAAATTTTATAATTTTAAATATATTTACTTATTTTTTCTAATTTCCTATATTTGGATAGCTAATGATATTTTATACAATATAAATTTCATTTTTTAATTTTTAAATATTTTTTTGTTATTTTTGAACAATTTAATAATATGTTATTTTTATAAAATATCAACTGTATCAATTTTGAAACTATTCATTTATTTGAATTTAAATAAAATCTACACATAAGATATGTCCGAACAAAAATAAGTAATAGATTACTAACATTTCTTATGTATCTATAAGATTCTTGAAGAACATTAATTAGTCTATATAATATTTATTTTAATATTTATAAAACCATTTATTTGATATTTATTTTAATAAAATAATTACAACAACATTTTTTTATAATTATTTCATTTACATATAATTTTTATAAAAATTAAAAATAAAATACTATGATGAATATAAATCTAATAGATTTCTTAATAATAATTTTTTTTGAATTTATCTTCTAAAACATTTATCCATTAAAATATTATCTTTATTAAAGTATAAAGGTGACAACTTTGACATCATATAAAAAATAATAATATAAATGTCATAATCGGTTATATAAGGCATCAAATGGTCCAAAATTCTACCCTTGGATGATTAGAGTATATATATACTCGACCAATATAGTTTGGTCATGTTTCTGGTCCTTTTGATGTGTCTTATGGTTTTTAATAAAAACTATAATATTGATTCCTCACTAAATAAATAATTTCTACATCATTAATGTATAAGCTATTATGGTAACTATATATTTCTTATAAATCACAAATAAATTAAAATTATTAATAAAAGCATGTTATATTTTAATTGTGTATTTATAATCGAATTTATATTCAGTATAACATTATATTAAAAATACTTTAATTATTATTGTTTCAGTGAGACATACTTCACTTATATTAAATAAAATAAATTTAAGGTCTTAATCACATCCCAGTGTGTTCTAAGAAAATACCATTTCTACCCAAAGTATAATTTAGGATGGAATATAATCATCCAATAATATTAATACAAGTGTTAGGGTAATTTTATTATATTATTTTTACCCTTAATTACATGATTTACCTTTAAGTGTGGTAAATAAAATTTACCATAGTTAATATTCATAAGGCCCAAAAATAAAAAGTAGCCTATTATCATAATTATGAACCAATGATTTCAAATATTGAATCCACTTTTCAAAATTCAATACACAGAAGTGGCAGTATTTAATTTAAAATTAATCCCACTATTCAGAAAACGGGTTTTAAATGTTTAAACATTGCAAAAGATTGAAATGATTTTACATATGAATTCAATTAAAAATTAATTATAATGAAATACATTATTTTAAATTGTAAAAATATATTATATTTATATTTTAGAATCATTAAATATTATAATTTTACCATATAAATTATCTTGATGAAAAATGTTGTTTTTAATTAAAAATTAATCATAATTTTACTATTCATCAAAATAAGAAAGATATCAGAAAAATATAAAAAATTATGAAATGTAAATTATTATATCCTTATTGAAATAAATAAGTTTATTTCTTCAAATTGAACTTATAATTGTGTCAAAAACAATATTTAATGTGGTTGTTCCATCAAAAGGCGACAAAACTGCATTTTTTTAAAAATACACATTTTACACATAAAATTAAATTTTGTTCCCATACCACGATGTAAAATATGTGTGAGATGAATTATAATGTTATAAAAATCAAAATGTGGTTAATAATGTTCATATAGGGTAGATCCTAATAATATTATAACAATATATAGTAGTTTAGTGAAACTCGGTATTGCATACAACACAAGCTATCAAGGAAAGTCGCTCTTGCGTGTAACACAAGCCAGGTAAGTGTTGCATGTAGTGAATGATTCCTTTTGTGTTTCTCATAAAATAATAAAAACTTATTTAATTTATTCACTAAACAAAATCTATACCTAATGTTGCGTTGAATAATTTCTACCAAACGAACTTGAAATTGTGTATAACACGAGCGAAGAATAGTGTTTTGTATAATGAAAGTTAATACGGTGTTTCGTATAGTACAAGTAAATCATGGTTTAGTGTACAATAGAAAATATAAATAAAATTAAAAAGAATATATCTCATAAAATATCGGGGTGTTACATTCTACCCCCCTTAAAATGAATTTCTCCATTGAAATTTTTTAGCATTATAAATCATTTACTACATGAAAATTTCTTTCATAGAAACCCAGATAGTAAAAAGTAATAGTAATATTAAATTTTAAAAAGTGAAGTAAGAAAAATAACAGTTATCCTAATTAACTCATCATTGGGTTTCCACATAAGAGAACATAGATGAAAATATGGATATGGAAGAGAAATTTAACCATCATGTTCTGACGAAATGTGGTAGAGAACATGGCTATGAAAAAGACAACTATTACAAAGCCATAAATTTTTGATAATCTAAGGTACCATCTGATTCATCAGATATGAGGGTACTAGGACAACATTTTTGGTTTTCAAGATCATTTCCCTGAAGTAGAAAACATTGAATAAGAAGAAATACTTACTTGATTTTGGTAAATCTCATCGTTGGACATTCCTTAAAAAATTTCCACTTCATATCATAAAGAAATGAAGTTGAATTTTTCATTCGAGAAGTGTTAGAAGATCATTTGATATAATGATAGGTCATTCCATATTTCATTATCACAAAAAAATTTAGAACAAATTATTAAATATACATAAGTCCATATATGGTAATATTAACCATATATGATTCCAAAATGGACTTATACTTCATCTATTATACCGTATAATAAAATAAAACTAATTTCTACTAACCAGGGACTTTATGTACGCTAGTGGTAGGTGATAATGGCCTATCTCAATTTCGTTGTGGGTTTCATTCCAGCATCCCTGTATTACATGACAGGTTTTTTCCCTTCCTACAGGTTGTCCTTTTTCTGAAAATATACTATTATAACATTCATGAAATAATATAATAAATTTCAAGCCTTAAACTATATTATATGATGTCTAACTTAATCCATTCAAATCTTTAGTCTTATCCAAAATTCTTTTGTCCAATCTCAAAATATAAAGTAAAGGATTACTAGAGAGGTTATCTACCAACCTTGTAAATACCATCATTTATCCCCCATATATCATAAGATATATCTTTTTGGCCACATTCCAAACATGTGAATACCTTAATCATGTATTCTCTTTAATGATGAATTACCATAGAACCATAGTGAAAACATGAATGCTGTCAAAAGTTAACTCTTTCCACATAACCAAACTCCAAAAATTCTATACAATAAAACCATGATAACACTTTGTCCTTGTATCATTCATGAGCGCATATCATCTTGTTTCCAAAAATATTTCAATAAATTTTCATGTTTATCGGTACCATTCAACATAAACATTCAAATACTAAAGGAAAAAACATATGTATAACAATACATAGATTTTTATTATTCTATTGTACCGTACATTATTCTTGATAAACATGAAATCATTCCACTAACTTTATAAGCCAATTACTGAGCTTCATTATTTTATTCCTCAACACTTCATTCATCTCATATATCATTTGTAGTATTTTCATCATCATCAACATAAATACTACCCACAAGGCTATGATGATTCTCTTTATGAGATTTTCCCTTAGGGAATTAGTTTTCTTAGTGCCCATACATTCCACATTAGAAACATTTAACCATTGTTGATGTATTAGAAATACCATTATCCTTGTACATTGTGTAAACTAAACCATTTCCTTTGAAATTACTAGCATTGTGTCCTTCATTTCCACACCCAAAGAATCTTTGAGTTCCATTGGAACATTCTTCTTGATGCCTCTTCCCACATGATTTACATGAGGAAAATTGAAGTTTCCTTCCTCTATGATCATCATGAAACTCTATCTTTCTCTTATTAGATGAGTCAGGAAACTTACCAAAGTTGATATTATTGATCATATTATGAGATTACTGATTTTTCATAATTATGACATTTCACCTTCCAAATCCCATTTCATTTGGTTGCTCAGGAAGAATATCATTCCATTGTCCATCATATTCTCCATTAACATGAATCTTATTGTTTGCAGCCATTTTTTAAAACCCAAAAAAAATATTGTGAGTGGAAAAAATAATACCAGGAAAACTACATAATAAATGGGTAGTAAATTCAATATCTAGCATCATAGGTTTAATTCTAAGATCTTTACCGTAATTAAATTACTATAACCTATACATATACTTAACCTTAAGAATATCCCTAGGCATACCATAGAAATATCTCTTGGGATATCACTAATGTTTTCGCATCCTAGTTTCCAAAGGTTGACAAAAACTATGCTCTGATACCAACTGTAGAGACCCAAACATGACCTATATGGACATTAAATTACATTATAGGAATACTTAAAACATGAAAGAAATTCCCAATGACAGTATTAGTTTTAGTGTCTTTGGAAACTCGGAAGATAATATTCTAATCATGGTGAAATATTTTCAACATCTCCCATAATGATCTTCCCATTTTGTTTTATTACATAAATCATTTCTTTTATATCTTGGGGAAATGAAAATATGAACAGGGTGAGCTCAAAGGCTTAGTAAGGTAAAAAATGGAGAACATAACACATTACATAAACATTTAAACATAAAAACATGAACATGGCATAAATCATAGCTGTACATAAGGCATAGATAATAATGTACATTAATCATCATAAAATAGCATTGTAATAAAACATGTAATTGTGGAAAAAAATTAATCACATGATATGATTTCCATATTAGCCAAGGCATTACTTACAAGACCATCATAGTGGACAATGTGCATTACTGAACCAGTTTTACACGTCATTCCAACCCTGTGTTACTAAACCGAATTTACATTTCGTTCCATCCATGTTTATCTCATGAGATATAATTCTTTACCCAATGCATTAAAGGGTGATATAGGTATCACCCTTCTCATAATGAAACCATTCTTATGCGTTCCACAAAATCAGAAATAATACATCATTGCATAACCCATTTAATGGTATGGGATTATAAAAAATCATGCCATCATGACATAATCCATATAAGATAAAATGACATCAAAAAAATAAATCCATCACAACATAATAAAATCAATGTAATAATAGGGATATATCCATAAAACTATATCTTCATAAATTGAAAATAATTTTTATAAAACACTGGAACTTAGTTCTGGAGGAAATTATCTTATCTTCTTCTTCAAAAATATTTTATGTCTCAACATGTCATGGAATTTCAGAATAAAAGATGTTTATTGAAAATAATCTTGGAAAATTGTAAAGGAAGCTTCATGGAAATAATGTTCTCTGAAATCATAAAAAATCCATTCATGACGTATAAGGTAAAAATACATTATTCTCATACTATGGCCGGAAAAGTAAAAAAGTATTTCGTACTGAAAACGACAAAAAATATTCCTTTCATATCATTTAAAAAAAAAATCACCAATTGGTAAAATTGGATTTAAATTTTTTTGGAGGATCTAAATAATTTTACATTTTGAGGAAACATGGATGTTGATGATTAATATTCCTCAGTAAATACTAAAATATAAACAATCTCGGAAAAAAATGAGATTCCAAGACTTTCACTTACCTTATGTCCAATTTCATCTTTATGTGTCAGATAATACTGTATAATGTGTTTAAAGATATTATTAACTTGTAATAGAACCATAATAATATTTATTATATCCTATATGATTCACTTACGACTTTATATTACCCGTTCGTTTGTCAATTCCATGTTAAAGCGGTTTTTTGTGTAAAATCGTTTCATTTATCGTACTCGTTTTGACTTATAATTATTCATATTATTACTTAGATCATGATAACTTACTTCCATATTGTAAAAATTATTTATATATAACTTATATTTATAATATTATATATATATATATATAATATCGATAAATGTTATGAAACACCCCATTCATGGAGACGGTAGGCCGTACATAAGCATGAACGATGTTTTCGTTTCATTATTAAATTGAATGGAATTATGTAAATAAAATATACATAAATACAGTATCATTATTATGTCATGTATTTCATTATTATTTATAATATATACTTTATAATCATTCTTGAATGGTTAACATGGAGAATGTATGTCATCGCATCGTGGAGACGGTATTCCGTACGTACGCACAAGCGATAATATCCTTCACATATTTATTGAATGGAATTGGAATGGATGATAGAATATCTAAAAATCAGTATGATGTTATAATAATCATATATAGTTATTATTCTCACAATTATATCCATCGAAGTATCGTGGTGTTGGAAAAACATATTACACGAGAGCATGGATACGCAAAGCCGTACCAACGCACGCGTGGTGATTTCATTCTTCATAGGATGGATAGAAGGTGAAATAGGGTTGTTTCAAAATTATAATAACATATCAGTATATTATTTTTAGTTATATTATTACTTTATAATGAAACTACTAATGAATAAGAAGTTGAAGAATAATGAAACTTGGTTGAATCGGTTGAAGAGATTTTCTCTTCATCGATTAGCCTCTTTTAAAATTCCTTATAGGGCACTAGATTTAGTATTTTGAGAGGACCAGAACCTATATAATATTACTATATAGGTTTATAGGAGTAATTCGTAGGGGTTTGACGAGCTTGAAGGCTCAAGATTGAGTTAAGAGGAGAGGAAAAGGGTGCCCTTTTATAAGAGCTGAGAGGTGTACTTTTGGGTACCTCCAAAATTCTAATTTTTAATAAACTCAAACCCCACCTAAAAACCTCTTAAATAACTCGTGTTTGAAGATGAGATGACATAGGGTTTTAATTTCATCGGCAAATAAAATTTATTCATGTTGGAAAATTATTTTAAACATTATCAATTTGATTTATCCTTATTTAATATATTTAATCTTATTTGTCGTAATAATATTCTAAATTTTATATTTTATAATTATTTAGTTATGTGTTGTTAATGGTCCATAATTTGATATCTTTGGATATTGTATACCATATAAATTTCATTTTATAATTTTTAAATATTTTTTGTTATTTTTTAAACAATTCAATAATATTTTATTTTTATAAAATATCAATTGTATCAATTTTGACACAATTAATTTATTTGAATTTAAATAAAATATACAAAAAAGACATGTTCAAAACAAAATATTTAATAGCTTACTAACATTTCATATGTATCTATAAAATTCGTGAATAACATTAATTAGTCTATATAATATTTATTTTAATATTTATAAATCCAATTATTTGATATTTCTTTTAATTAAATAAATACTACATCATTTTTGTATAATTATTTAATATACATATTTTTTTCATAAAAATTTAAAATAAAATACTATGATGAAGATAAATCTATTATCATTCATAATAATACTTTTTGTCGAATGTGTCTTCTAAAATCCCACCCTTTAAAATATTACCTTTATTAAAGTATTAAGGTGACAACTTTGACATCATTTAAAAAATAATAATATAAATGTCATAATCGGTTTTATAAGGATCCAAATGGTCCACTGGTCGACCCTTGGATGATTAGGGTATATATATACTCTACCAAAATGGTTTGGTCATGTTTCTGGTCCTTTTGATGAGTTTATTATTTTCATAAAAACTATAATCTTGATTCTTCACTAAATAAATAATTTCTACATCATTAATGTATAAGCTATTATGGTAACTATATATTTTTTATAAATCAAAAATAAATTAACATCATAAATAAAAGCATGTTATATTTTAATTGAGTATTTATAATTGAATTTATATTCAGTATAACATTATATTAAAAATACATTAATTAATAAAGTTTGAGTGAGACATATTTCACTTGATTTAAAAAAAACATAAAGGGCTTAATCACATCCAAGTATATTCCAAAAGATACCATTTCTACCAAACTATAATTTATGATGAAATATAATCAAAAAATTATATTAGTACAAGTGTTAAGGTAATTTTATAATATTACTTTTAACCATAATTACCTGATTTACCTTTAACTTTGTAAATAAAATTTACTGTAGTTAATATTCATAATGCCCCAAAATAAAAAGCAACCTATTATAATCATTAGGACACACTAATTCCAAATATAGAATCCATTTCTCCAAATTCAATACACATAACGGGCAGTATTTAATTTAAAAATAATCTCGCTATTGAGAAAATGGGTTTTAAAAGTTAAAACATTACAAATGATTGAAATGATTTTACATATTAATTAGATGTTAAATTAATTATAATGACATAAATTATATTAAACAGTAAAAATATATTCTATTAATAATTTAAAACCATTAAATATTATAATTAACTATATAAATTATCTTGTTGAAAAAAGTTGTTTTTAATTAAAATTTATCATATTTTTACTATTCATCAAAATATGAAAGTTATCAGAAAAATATTAAAAATTAATAAAAACTAAATTTTTTAAACCTTATTCCAATTAATAAGTTTATTTTTTCAAATTTAACTTATAACTATTTCAAAAACAAGATAAAATGAGGGTGCGCCATCAAAAGGCGGCAAAATGACATTTTAATAAAAATACTTATTTTACCAGAAAAAATTACTTTGTTCCCATAACATGTTCTAGAATATGTGTGAGATGAATGATAATGTTATAAAAATAAAAATGTGGATAATACTATGCATAACGGCTAGTTCATAATAATATTATTACAATATATCATATTTTATTGAATCTCGGTATTGCATACGACACAAGCTATCAAGAAAGGTCTCTCTTGTGTGTAACGAAAGCCAAGTAAGTGTTGCATGTAGTGAAATATTCCTTTCATGTTGCATATAACATAATAAACAATTATTTCATTTATATATTGAACAAAATATTTACTTAATGTTTCGTATAATAATTTCTACAAAACGAATATGAAATTATGTGTAACACGAGCCAAGAATAGTGTTGTGTATACTGCAATCTAATAAGGTGTTGAGTATAGCACAAGATATTCTTGGTGTAGTGTACAATAGAAGATATCAATCAAATTAAAAAGAATATATCACATAAAATTTATGGGTGTTACAATATATATACCTTGAAATAAAAACCAACTGTTTATCTATCCATGACGAGGAGGATGTGGCTTTGTTGAATCATTTCATACATCTATTATATTCCTAAGAGGATGTAGGCGTTGATAATATTTATGATAATGATATGAGTACTTTAGGACTACAAAATTTCAAATATCCCCCTCTGGTATAAGATACAAATTGGATTCCCAACGATCCAATTAATCGTAAAAGTGGAATATTATTTTGGGATCCCATATATCGAGATACCACTTGATTCTTATTTTTGTATGATCATACAGTCTTATATATATATATATATTTACAAAACAAAAAACATGGTTCACAATGTAACACCCTGAGATTTTATGGGAATTATTATTTTTAATTTCTTTGATGTCTTTTGTTGTATGCTTCACCAAGATTATCTTATACTATACGCAATACCGTATTAGCTTGCAGTATACGCTACACTATTATTGGCTTGTGATGCACATAATTTCATGTTCTTTCGAATAATTTTTTTTTACACAACACCAAGTATCGATTTTGATCAATGTATAACTGAACTATATTTTGATTATGTTATACGCAACTCCAAACAGAGCTTTCTCTACACACAGCCCTGACTTAGCATTCATTACACGGAATCAATACCTTCTTCAATAGCTTGTGTAGTATGCAATACCGAGTTTCACTAAACAACATATTATTATAATTTTATTATGAACTATACATTATGAATATTAATACCAACTTTTTGAAATTTTATAAATTTTATATTTCAAAATGAACTGCATTTTTGGATTCGTAATATCGAGATTAACCTAGGGTTATTTTTTGGTATTTTTCTGAAAAAATTCAATTTTTTATATATAGTGAAAACACTGGGTTACTATTTAAAAACTGAATTTTTGTTTAAAAAATTATATATTTTATTTAAATTTATTTTAGTTCAACATTGATAAATAATAACTATATAAGTTCAATGTAATTCATTGGAGTCAATTTATAATAATATTAGATATATAAAAATTTTATCGAACTTTTCACCAACTTTTACCGACCTCCTAGGAGAAAGTGAAAATTTACATAAAACATAATTTTACCGCTTTTGTGAGTGGTATATAAAAAATCCAAGAGACACGATTAATAGCAAGGAGTAAAATGTATTTCAATAAGATAAAAATAATTTTTGTTGAATAGTAACTGTTTACTTTTATTTACCACGGTTAAATGTAAATAGGGTATATAAGGGTAAAAATGATATTATTATTACCCTAACAAATGTCCTAATTCTATTGGATAAGTGTAATTCGACCAAAAACAACCATAGGAATAAAATATTACCCATTAGGTTCACTTGGATTAGATTAGGACACTTATTATTATTTTATTCAAAAAAGAGTTAAAAGAGTTAAAATCAAAGGTTAATAAATAAAACATTTTGAATATAGGGTTATACATAAGATATGTAATGCCCCGACCCCAGTCACCTAGAGTCGGTGCATTATTATATAACATTGTAAAGATCACAAAAGATCATATCTCGAAAGACCAATTAGTTTATTATTCTTGGAAACACTAGATATATTCATAAGTATTATCTTACATCATAAAATAAAAAAACTACAACAACATCTATTCATCATATCCCCTCATACTATCCCTTCAGGTCAAACAAAAATTAAATCTTCACATCCTGCAAAAAATAAAACATCGGGGTGAGCTTAGATGCTCATTAAGGATAAAAATATAGCAGAATCATTCATAAATAATAATAAACATTTAAGGCAATATATAACTAAAACAAAAGCCTTTTAAACATGAACTACAACATAATATGGAAGAAATAAAATGAAATAATTCCATTTACTTAGTCACATGGATATTCTACTAATCGAATAATAACATGCAATATCAATACCCACTTTCATAATGAAGGAAATGCAAAATGACGAATGTTAATTTCTGTGCCAAGGCCTCGTGCTAAGTCCGAAGGGATAACTGTAACTGGAACACAACTCGGAGAGCCTCTGTAACCAGACTCCATCCCAGAGAGCCTCTGTAACTGGACTCCAACCAGGAGTGCCTCTAATAGTCGGACAACAACCCATAGTGCCTCTAATAACCGGACACCAACCCGGAGGGTCTGCTGTAACCAGACCCCATCCCAAAGGGCTTACTTTTACCTATCCCCAACCTGGAACATACTAGTCCAACACATTCATCTTAATAAGATGATGGAATATAACATAAATATTCGTATTAAAACAGGCATACGAAATTCCAAAAAATTATTCATAAACCATTAATGGAATAAAAATAAATCATACATAGTCAAACATATCACAAAACCATAAATACAATATGGAATATTTGTATCATAATAAATATACTTCAAACAAGTGTAAAATTTATCAAAGGATCTTGACATAGATGAAATCAAAACTATTTTAGGGAATTATCTATTTTTTTGAAATAATATAAATGTAACATAATAATAAAAGGAAACATTTAACTTGAAAATATTATTATTAGCTTGTAAGGGAAGTTTCAAAGATTTTATAATAGCGGAAAATATCTACCCCCACCATATAAGTTAAAAAGGACATTCTTGCCTTAATTCTATCGAAAAGGGTAAAAAGGACCTTGTTTGGAAAAAGACGGAAAGATTCTTTTATAAACATCTTATAAAAAGTCAAACAATGGTATAAATGAATTTAACCAATATTTTGTAAAATAGTAAGAATTTTTGGAAATAAATTTTTTAGAAACATGGATGTGGATAATAAAGAGGTCCGAGTAGATAATTACGTATAAACAACCTCGGATAATGAAGAGATTATGAAATAAACACTTAACAATTTGGTAACTTATGACACATACACCCCATTAAAGAGGTAGCATACATTGAATATGTAAATACACATAAATTAAAGTTAATTACACAATGAATACAATTATGGGGAGTACAAACACCACACAAAAGGTAATAGAGGCAATATAGCATGAATCTCACGGGAATAAGGAGTGAGATGAAAACCCCTTACCTTGTAATTTTCCTTGGGTGAGGGTAGGTTAACATCATGTATAATGGTAAAATAATTTTTATTAAATTATACAAGAATCAAATACGTTAATATGATATCATATATGATCTTTTAACATTGCTTTGTTAATAATATCTTAGTATTATCATCGTTTCGAGTGTTAACTTACTCGTTTTGTATCAAATGTTTTGTTACATAAGACATGTTTATTATTGATAGGTTCTATATTATTCATATATATAATGTTATCAAGTCCATAAATTTTTTTAATCATCATATTATAATTATACATCAATGGATACGATGTGGAATGAATCTCATCACGTTCGTGGAGACGGTAGTCCGTACGTACACACGAACGCTACTTCCATTTCAATTTTCATTTTAAAATTAATCAAAACCAGATGATACAAAGGTATATTATTATTAAAACAAAATATATATCTTATATGTGTTACTTATGTTCATTAAAGCCTTCCTTTATACGTTCCATGTATGGTATGAACGAGGCATATCACTTTGAGGGAGCGGTAGTCCACAGTTCCTCAAATGAAATTATGGTATATATATACAACATGAAACGAATAATGTTATTATATAAAATGAAATTACAGAAGATTATATATAAAATAAATATCATTAATATAATATTTAATTATATTCCCATCATAATGGCCACCATGAGAGGTGGTTGGAGATAATTGAACAATCATCGTTTCGTGAGGCGTTTGGTTGCCATCCACAGAAACATTATATTCTTTACCCATTAGATGGAGGTGTATGTAAGTGTAGTTCAAATACGTCTCATAAAAATATAATATTATATTGAGTATACTGGTGGTGTTACAAAAGAAAATAATAATAAACGTTTATGGGTTGGAGAAGTAAAATAAAATAAAAGAAGCTAAGAGAAATTGATTCCATTAATTTGGCTAACTCCATTTGGTTTGAACAAAAAAGGACTCTTGGAGAGCGTTCTGCCAAAGTTATGACTTCTATGAGGAGGATAGGGATATAGGGAGCTTAATTGGGAAGAGTATGGACGAGCCAAAATGCCTGAGATGTGTGAGGAATTGATTATAAGTGGTGTCGTTTTATAAGGGGGAGGAGGGGATCTTTAAGAAAAACATAAAGTATTATTTTATAATAAATTCATATTTGATTTCTAATGGATCAAAAGTATATTATTCAAAGTCTAAGGTGGGTATACCTCGATAACAACTCAACCAATAGGTTTTAAAAAGGTTTGGTTCAGTTTATTAACCTTATCTTTTAGTTTTAACTATTAGTAAATTAGTTTTACACTTACCATGTCACTTTGTATTTTTATATTATATAGTTAATAACATACTATATACATCCAAGGGACCCCCAATTGGTCCATTAATGATAAAAATATCATGATATAAGTCATTAGGACGAACTATAGATTTTTAGGAATAAAATATCATTTAATAATATAATATTTGTTTTAAAAACTCATTTATGTCAATTTTGACAATATTTAATAATTGATTTTTTTAGAGTCCTAAAAACATTATTAATTCGAAAAAAATTCATTTAAAAATTACTAACATGTAATATTACCCAATTAAATTATTTTATGAAATCTCAACTTTCAAATTATATTTATTTTAACATTTATAATACTAATTATTTGATCCATACATTAATGAGGAAAATATTGCATCATTATTGTGTCATAAATAAATTTAATTATTAAATGTCTAAAAATTATAAATAAAATACCATTATGTAGGAACTATTCTTAGATTTCAAATTAATATTTATAGTCGAAAATCCAACTTATATAACCCTATGTAAAAAAATATTTTTCTAAAAGATATATGCTTATGTCATTTTTCTATTTACTTTAACTTAATTAATATAAAGAGTCATTATCACTTACAAATGGCTTAATGGGGTCCCAAAATCGACCCAAAAATGCCAATGGTCGGACATGTAACAAAAAATAGGGTTAGGACACGTTTTAGTGTAAATTAATATTATTATAATATTATATGATAACCCTTATTTACAGGATTTACCCTTTTACCATGATAAATAAAATATTTACCGAAATAAATATTCAAAATGATAAAAATAATAGTTACATATTTTGACAATTTGAAAATCCTAATTCCAAATATGTAATCCATTTTCCCAAATTCAAAACATAGAAGTAGCAGAAATTAATTTAAAATTAATTCCAGTTGTCAAAACAAGAAGCGTGTTTTTAACAAAAAATAACTATTAAACGATTGCCACTTTCTTATGTCCAGTTTAAATATGAAATTATGTCCAATGACCAAAATTGGATTAAATGGTAAAATTATAACCTAATTTTACTTTAAAATTAGTCAAATTCATAATTTATCACTTTTAATTATTTCAATTAAATAAGTTCTTTTTAATTAAAATTTAGTAATTTTCACTGTTCACCAAAATATGAAAGTTATCAGAAAAACACCAAAACATTATTGAAACTAAATTTTTATGTCCCTATTCTAAAGAAGAAGTTTATTTTGTCAAATTGGATATATATAAAAGTTTTAAATATTTGATTTAAAAATGCATCTCTATTAAAAAGAGGTAAAATTGCATTTTTTAAAAAAAATACTTTTTTAACTAAAAAAATGTATTTGTTCTTACATTATATCTAGGAAACTCATAATATGGATTATAAAATTATAATGATTATATAAAGATAAAAATTTAGATAAAACTATTCATAACTGCTTTTGAACGGCTTGTTTGGTAAGTCATAGTGCACTAGAACTCGGTGTTGCGTGTAGTGAAAGTTATTGAGTTACTTTGAAGAAATAACGTACTATGAAATCATGGGGTGTTACATTCTTCCCTAATTCAATAAATTTCATCATCGGGATTTGAAATTATTTTTCAAAAATAAAATTTTTCAAATTAAAAATACCATTTGGAAGACCCACATCGAAAATTAGGTTAGTAAAATTTAGTGTTAATATGAGGAAAAGGGAAATGAAAGGGTCACCACCAAATTATGATCTATATTAGGAGATCATTAGTGTAAATTAAAGAAAATAATTCTAGGAAGAGCGTAAATATTTATAGGTATTGATTGAGGTCATCAATCACAAACAATTGTAAAATTGGGGGCCTTAAATTTATCAATCAATGATGATTTAAAATATCATCGGTTCAAAAAAACATATGGTATTAGGATAACAAATTTTTTTGTTTTAAAATACCCTTCACTAAATTATAAGAATTAATTTCTTAATTGAATAAGAGAAATAGAAAAATATATACTTGACAAGTATAGTCCCATCCATTAACTATGTTCTACGACAAACTCATCTTTCACTCTAAAAGATAATAGAACTTAAAAATAATATCCTATTTATACTATTCATATAGGATTCAAAGAAAATGAATTTATAATTAATCTAGCAGAAACATTAAAAAACTAAATCATTAAATCCAGGACATCATGTGGGTCAGTGGTAGGTGATAAACCCTTGTCGCCCTTCGGTTGTGGGTTCAAATCTCGCGGCCTTGCCGGACGTGACAGGTTTCCGCACGACCTCCGGGTTGTCCTTTTTATGGAAATACAAAAATAATATCAAACTATACTTATCCCAAATACATCTGTCCAACTCACAGTCCAAAATTTATAATGTAGGTAAACACAATGAAGATCCTTTTTCCCCCATAATATCATGTGAACACCTTCATTATTTATTCTTTTAAAACACTGCAACATCTTGAAATACCATAAAACCTTATTGATTACATTCATGATCCGTTATTACTTATAGAATACTGGATATACTCCTTGTATCCAAAAAACATTGAATATTCCAACAATGATGAAATAAACAAACCTTTAATCAGTGCCATGGTAGTCAAGAATATTCAATATAATTTATACAAATCAACTATCTCTTATTCCAAAATTACTACCTAATTATCAAGACCATATTATGGATTACCTTTATTTCAACCATTTTTATTCAAAAAAAAATGTTTAACTTGTTGTTGAGACAGTTTTCATAGTATCATATAATCTCAAATCCTTAATGAAATAGTACTGCAGTACAATCCTTATTTATCTCCATAATTCATATAACCAGTACATCGTTGATACAATACTCAAATGGAATAATTTTTTAGTATCAACATAAGAACACTATTCATTCATCTTCATTTGTGGTTGTATCATAACTTTATTTTTATCCAATAGAATCATTTTGGGAAAACTCTGATGATTTGAACATTGATTCGCGTAGTGTCCCCACTCCTTGTAGATGAAGCATTGTACATTTGAAACCTTTTTTTACCCATGCAATCACGAACGTGGTGTCCTTTTTCTCCACACTTATAACATACTCTAATTCTCTTCAAGCATTTTACAAGGCGTTTCTTTTCACAGTTATCACATATTGGAAAATCCTTCTCAACCTTCTTCGCTTTATTTTTCATTCTCCATAACATCCTTTTCTTCTCTAGCTTCTTTTCAAATCCATAGGACTCCGAGAACTATATACATATCTTATTAGTACATGATATTATTTATTCATATGATGATAATACATGGGAGACTATTTCCCTTCTAAATTATGGCTTAAGACCATGAATGATATGATCCTTCTAACCCGTTGGATCATGCGTATTGCTGGAGTTCTCATTCCTTCTACTGGGCACAATTTCTAAACAATGGAATACACTAGATTAGTTTATGAATAACAATACCTAATCCCAAAATTGTAAAACACTTATCATAAATTAAAAAGTTTATGGATAGAATCCATAATAATAAAAATGTTTTCTTTGAGTAATTATATACTCATAAGCCCTTCATAATTGTTTTTAAAGAAAATGATAATTATTATAAGCATATCCCCCAGGAGTGTCGTAACCAAGAGTGCCGCAAGGCCCGTTTTTGTGCACCAGTTTCCATTCGAGTCTACCTCAAAGTGGTGTTTTCAGGTTTTACCTCATGTTACATCTGTGCCAGAGCCGCCTCTAGCTGCTTGTATCCAGACATAGATGTATTAATCAGAAAACTCACAAAATCTCTACAATATGAAATTTATAGGAAGTTCTTCTATACTAATCATCAATTTCCATATTATTTCTATGTGCTATAATCAAAGTTGATCAAAATATAGCTTCCAATGTTTATACTAAACTTCCTCTGATACCAACTGTAATGCCCCGACCCCGGTCACCCAGAGTCAGTGCATTATTACATAACATTGGCATGATCACAAAATATCAAGTCTCGAAAGGCAGATTAGTTTAGTAGTCTTGTAAACACTACATATATTCATAAGTATTATATTACATCATAAAATAAAAAAACTACAACAACATATTTTCTTCATATTCCCTCATACAATCCCTGTAGTTCATTCATAAATTATTATATCACATCCGGGAAAAAATAAAACATTGAAAGGGGTGAGCTCAGATTCTTAGTAAGGATAATAATATAGCAGAAACATTCATAAATAATCGTAAACAATTAAGGCAATGTATAACTAAAACAAAATCCTTTTAAACTGAAACATCAGCATAATATGGCAGAAATAAAATGAAATAATTCCATTTTCTTATTCACATAGATATTCTACTAATCGAATAATCACATTCAATATCAATAAACACTTTCATAAGGAAGGAAATTAATAATGCCGAACTTTAATTTCTTTGTCAAGGCCTTGTTCCAAGACCTAAGGGATAACTATAACCGGAACCCAACCTGGAGAGCCATTGTAACCGGACTCCATCCTAGAGAGCCTCTGTAACCAGACTCCAACCTGGAGTGCCTCTAATAACCAGATACCAACCCGGAGTGCCTCTAATAACAGGACACTAACCCGGATAGTCTGTTGTAACTGAACCCCAACCTGGAGGGCTTAATTTTACCGATCCCCAACCCGGAACAGACTAGTCCAACACATTCATCTTAATAATAGGATGAAATATAACATAAACATTCTTATTAAAACTAGAATACGAAATGCCAAAACATTAATCATAAACCATTAATGGAATAAAAATAACTAATCCATAGTCAAACATATCAAAAAACCTTAAATACAATATGGATGATTTGTATCATAATAAATCAACTTCAAAAAAGTGTCAAATTTTTCCAAGGATGTTGACATATATGAAATCAAAACTATTTGAGGGAATTATCACTTTTTTTGAAATCATTTTAAAGTAACATAATTATAAAAGAAAACATTTATTTTGAAAATATTCTCATAGTCTTGTAAGGGAAGCCTCGAAGATTTTATAAATGTGGGAAATATCCGCACCTGCCATATAAGTTAAAAAAGGCATTCTTACCTTAATTTTGTCGAAAAGGTTAAAAAGGACCTTATTTGGAAAACGATGTAAAGAATCTTTTATAAACATCTTATAATAAGTCATACCAGGGTACAAATGACATTAACCCGTATTTTTTTAAATAGTAAAAATGTTTCGAAATATATTTTTAAGAAACATGGATGTGGATGATAAAGATGTCCCAGTAGATAATTACGTATAAACAACCTCAGATAATGAAGAGATTGTGAAATAAACACTTACCAATTTTGTAACATATGTAACATACACCCCATGAAAGAGGTATCATATAATTAATATGTAAATAAACATAAATTAAAGTTTATTACACAAAGAATATAATTATGTGCAGCACATACACCACACAAAAGGTAATAGTGGCAATATGGCATGAATCTCACGGGAATAAAGAGTGAGATGAAAACCCATTACCTTGTACTTTTCCTTGGTTGAGGTTAGGTTAAACTCCTGTATAATCATGAACATATTGTTATTAAATTATACAAGAATCATATACATTAATATGATATCAAGTATGATCTTTTAGCAGTGAATTGTTAATAATATCTTATTATTATCATCGTTTCGAGTGTTAACTTACTCGTTTTCTTTTATATGTTTTGTTACATAAGACGTGTTTGTTATGGATTGTTTGTATATTATTCATATTCAGAATGATATCAAGTCCTTAAAATTTATTTTTAATCATCAAATGAGAATTATACTTGAATGGATACGAAGGGGAATGAATCTCATCGCATTCGTGGAGACGGTAGTCCGTACGTACGCACGAACGCTACTTCAATTTCATTTTTCATTTTAAAAGAAATAAAAACCAAATGATACATAGATATATTAATATTACAATATAATATAATATCTTATATTTGTTACTTATGTTCATTAACACCTTCCTTTATATGTTCCTTGTATTCTATGAACGAGTCATATCACTATGAGGGGGCGGTAGTCCTCACATCCTCAAATGAAATTATCGTATATATATACAACATGAAACGAATAATGTTATGATATAAAATATAATTAAAGAAGATTATATATAAAATAAATATCATTAGTATCATATTTAATTATATTTCCATCACTATGGCCACCATGAGAAGTGGTAGGAGATAATTGAACAATCATCGTTTCGTGAGGCGTTTGGTTACCATCCAGAGAAACATTATGTTCTTCACCCATTAGATGGAGGTGTGTGTAAGTGTAGTTATAATAATTATCATAAAAATATACTAGTATATTTAGTATACTTCTGGTCTAATAGAAGAAAATAATAAGAAGAGTTTAAAGTTTGGGGAAGTAAAATAAATGAAAAGAAGCTAAGAGAAATTGTTACCTTTAATTTGGGTAACTCCCTTTAGTTTGAACCAAAAATAACTCTTTAAGTACCTTATGCCAAATTTAAGGCTTCTAAGAGGAGGATAGGGATATAGGGAGCTTAATTGGGCAGAGTTTAGATGAGTCAAAAGGCTTGAGAGGTGTGAGGAATTTGTTAGAAGTGGTGTCCTTTTAAAAGGGGGAGGAGGGGCTCTTTAGGATAAACTTAAAGTATTATTTTATAATAAATTCATATTCTATTTCCAATGGCTCCAAAGTGGATTATTCAACGTATACAGTGGGTATAGGTCGAAATCATTCAACCAATAGCTTTTAGATACGAGTTTTTCAATTTATTAACCTTATCTTTTAGTTTTAACTCTTAGTTAATTAGTTTGACAACTACCATGTCACTTTGTATTTTTATATTATATAGTAAATAAACTTACTATATACATCCAAACGACTCCCAAGGGGTCCATTAATGATACACCCATCAATATATATATTCATTGGCCTATCAGTAGATTTTTAGGAATATAATATCATTTAATAATAAAATATTTGTTTTTAAAACTCATTTATGTCAATTTTGACAATATTTAATAATTGATTTTTTTAAAATTGTATCAACTTTTTTAATTAGAAAAATATTAATTTAAGAAATAATAACATGTCATATTAAGCAATAAAATTATTTTATGAAATCAAAACTTTCAAATTATATTTATTTTAACATTTATAATGCTAATTATTTGATTCATTCATTAATGAGGATAATACTGCATCATTATTGTGTCATAAATAAATTTAATTATTAAATGTCTAAAAATTATAAATCAAGTACCATTATGTAGGAAATATTTTGCGCATTCAAATTAATATCTATAGTCGAAAATCCAACATATATAACCCTATGTAAAAAATGTTTTGCTAAAAGATATATACTTATCTAATTTTTGAATCTACTTTAGCTTAATTAATATAATGTTTCATTATCAATTACAAGTGGCTCCATGGGGTCCCAAAATAGACCCAAAGATGCCCATGGTCGGAAATGTATCATCAAATAGGGTTAGGACACGTTTTACAGTAAATTAATATTATTATAATATTATTTGTTTACCCTTATTTACAGGATTTACCCTTTAACAATGGTAAATAAAACATTTACTGAATTAATTATTCAAAATGTCTAAAAATAAGAGTTACCTATTTTCAAAATTTTTACATACTGATTCCAAATATGGAATCCATTTTTCCAAATTCAAAACACAAAAGTGGAAAAAATTAATTTAAAATTATTTCTTGTTGTCAAAACAAAAAAGCAAGTTTTTAACAAATAATAACTATCAAAAGATTGACACTTTCTTATGTTCCGTTTAAATATGAAATTATTTCCAATTACCAAAATTGGATTAAATGGAAAAATTAAGATCTATTTAAACTTTATAATCACTAAAATGTATTATTTATCACTATTAATTAATTCAATTAAAAAAGTTGTTTTTAATTAAAATTTAGTAATTTTCACTATTCATGAAAATATAAATGTTATCAGAAAAGTACCAAAATTTCACCCTAAGAAAATTTTGATATTCAAAATCCAAAAATGATGTCTATTTTACCTTATTAAAATCATAAAAGTTTCATTTATTATTTTAAAATTAATTCCCGCTATTAAAACCAAAAGGTGTACTTTTAATAACTATCAAAAGATTGATACTTGTTTATGTCCAATTTAAAGGATAAATTACTTAAAATGGCCATCATTGGATTAAATGGTAAAAATATAATCCATTTATACTTACATAAAATTAATATTTATAATTTTACAATATAAATTATTTGATTAAAAAATTTGTTTTCAGTTAAAATATAGTATTTTCACTATTCACAAAAATATGGAAGTTATCAGAAAAATACAAAAACATTTGTGAAACTAAATTCTTATGTACCGATTCTAAAGAAGAAGTTTATTTTATCAAATTTAATATTTAAAAGTTTTAAATATTGGTTTTAAAAATGCTTCGCCATTAAAAGGCGGTAAAATTGCATTTTTTTTAAAATACTTCTTTTATCTGAAAAAAAATGTATTTGTTCTTAAATTGTGTCTATTAAACTCATAATATGGATTCTAAAATTATAAGGATTATATAAAGATAAATATTCAGATATTACTATTCATAACGGCTTTTGAATCACTTGTTTGGTAAGTCATGGTGCATCAGAACTCGGTGTTGCGTGTGGTGAAAGTTATTGAATTACTTTGAAAAAATAATGTACTATAAAATCATGAGGTGTTACAAGAAAAATGCAACTATAAATATTCATTAGAAATATAAATATAATTCCAACATAATTATGTTTTATTTATAATTTTTAGACATTAAATAATTTAACTTATTTATGAAACAATGATGATGCATTAATTACCTCATTATTGAAATATTAACATAATTGATGTTATAAATACCCAAATAAATGTAATTTGAGATTTTATATAAATTCCACTAATTTTTTATGTTAATATTACAATTTTAGTATTAATTCAATTAATTTTGTTTGAACTGATAATGCTTTTATGATTTTCACAAAAATCCTTTACCAAATTGTGTCAAAATTTACATAAAATAGTTTTTAAAACAAATATTAAATTATTAATTGTTATTGTATTCCTAAAAATATAATATTTGTCCAAATGACATAGATAAATTTACATATGTTAATAATGAACCACTTGAGGTTCTTTTGGCTTGTTATAGTAAGTTTATTAACCATATAGTGTAAGAAAACAAGAAGACACCGTAAAAGTTAAATTATTTAACTTAGAGTTAATTTTAAATGAGAAGTTTAAAGTTGTATCATAAACTTGTCTAAAACCTATTAGATGAGAGGTTTTCGACCCATACCCAATTTATCTTCAAAATAAATCAATTTGGAGATATTATAAACCGAATATGACTTTATTATAAAATAATATTTTAAATTGTTTCTAAGGTGCCCCTCTACTCCTTTATAAAAGGGCACCTCCTCCCTCTTCTCTTTACAAAATTTTGATCTTTTAATCTCGGAAAACCCCTTAACATTTACCTTCTCAACTTCCCTAGAAACTTTATAGTGGTTATGGTCTCCTCAAAAGACTAACTCTAGTTCCTTAATAGAAAGCTTAAAAGAGGTGTGTGGAAGAAGATGTAATCTCTTCTACCGATTATTTCACGTTTCTTTCTTCATAAACTTCTTCTTATTTAGTAGTTTCATTATAAATTAATATCATCAGTATCACTAATATAATTATATGTTTTCATAAATATGAAACAACCCAATTTCACCTTCTTTCCATCCAAAGGAAAACGAAATCACCGCACGTGCGTACGTACGGAATACCATCTCCACGCAGTGGTTTAATCTGTTTTTCCACCACCGCCTTACTTGGATGGGTATAATGGTGTAGATAATAACTATATATAGTTATTATAACATCATACTGATTCTGATATATTTTATCATCCACTCCAATTCAATTCAATAATTAAGGGAACGATATCATCGCTCGTGCGTACGTACGGATTACCGTCTCCACGACGCGATGAGATTCATTATCCATGTTAACCATTCAAGAGTGATTATAAAGTATATATAATGAATAATAATTAAATATATGATATTATAAAGATACCGGATTTATGTATATATATACATATATATATGACATCTACTTACTTTCATTCAAGTCAACATGGAAAGGAAAACATCGTTCATGTGTATGCACGACCTACCGTCTCCATGAACGGTGTATTTAATTTCATTTATCTATATGTTATATATATATATATATTGAATATATTTGATATAAAAATCATGATTTACATTCTGGAAGTAATTAAATCATTATATAAGTAATAATAATATAAAAAACAACTAGTCCAAATATGTATGATAAATAAAACGAGTTTACCCAAAATACTGCTTTAACATGTCATTTTCAAAAAATAACGGGTAATATAAAGTAATAAGTAAATAATATATGATACCATAACAATGAATATGACTTTGAAATAAGTCAATGAAAATTTTTAAATCATTATACATGAGGTTTATATACATACAAAACATATCGGACTAAAGGTAAGGGATAACCTTTCCAATCTCGTTCTTATCTGAGATTGTTTAATCGTAAATATTTACTGGGGTTATATTTTTCATCCATGTCCATAAAAATGTTTTTCATAAAGTATTTAATATTCTACCATGTATGTTTAAAGTCATTATTACCCTTCTTTGACTTTTACTTTGTATTATGGAAGGAATCTTTCTTTTGTTTACCATACATTGTACTTTTTGTCTTTTCTGACAAAAGTACGAGGAGAATGTTTTTTTATGGTTTCATAACGCCTTATTTTCATGAATCATACTCTACAATATTTCATGAATATTTTCAACAAAAACCTTTTCTTTTAAAATTTCGTGGCATTTTGTGAAAAGAAAATGTTTTTGAAAAAAAAGGATATTTTCCTCAAGAATTCATTTGAAGTGTTTTCTCAAAACTATTTTCCATATAAGATGAAATTATTTAGTATTATTATGTTTCAAGTATAATGTATCAATTATTTACATGGTTTGATTCTTGTTATGATTAAATGATATCCATTTGTTTTATATGGATTATGTTTTGATGTGATGATGTTTATGAAACCCATTTTATTCTTTGGGTTATGATGACTGATTTATGTTTATTTTGTGGCACAAGTAAGAAGATTTCATTATGATATGGGTGTGACCTATATCTCCCTACAATTAATTGGGAAATGATTTATATCTCATGAGGTAGACAAGGCTGGAATAGTAAGTTAATTCAATTCAGTGATACAGGACTGGAATGAGGAGTGAACTCGATTCAGAAAGGGACTTTGTCTACTAAGATGGTCTTGGTAGCAATTACTTGGATACAATGGAAATCATATCATTTGATTAATGGTTAGACCAGATAAATATTTTATTCCCATGCTGTTTTATCATGATTGATGTTCTTTTATTTTATATTCCTTACGTACTGCCAAGATTTATTTGACAACTCAAGATTTTTATGTTTAAACTTTATGTTCATGTTTGGAAGTTCAAATGTATATGGTTTGTTTTATTTTCTCCATTCTTACCCTCACTGATAATTTGAGATCACACTATATATGTTTTCCTTTCCCTAGGATATAAAGAATCGTTTTAGGTAAAAAAAGGGATGATCTTTATGGTAGATGTTGAAGATCCTTCACCATGATTAGAAGATTATGTAACATGTTTCCAAAGACACTAAACTAATATGATCCTTGATTTTTGGTTTTTGTTATGTTTTAATTATTATGCAACAATAATGTAATGTCCATTTATGACAAGATTTGGGTCTCTACAGGTGGTATCAGAGAAAAGGATTAGTTAGCCTTTGGAAACATGGATGCGAAAACTTTAGTGAGATCCCTAGAGATATTTCTAAGGTATGTCTAGGGATGTCCCTATGTTTTAGTAGAACTATAGGATACAGTCCTAGATTTATGTTGACAATCATGAATAACCTAGGGTGAACATAAGGTATCATGGATTAAGAAATGTGTGATAAGATAGACATCACAGAAGTGACTTTTAATGATTATGTGGTTCCTCGTTATTTTTAATGTTTCTTACACTATGGTTTATGGTTTTGGTCAATGGAGGAAACTGGAAGGAATTCAGTCAACATTGATTCTGATGGAAAAATTGGTGTATGTGATCATCAAAATCATGTAATTCCTAGAGAGAAAGATTTTGAGATTATGCCGAATTTTTCATCAGGTTATATGATTAACAAGGTGAACTTTGGTGGTATTCCTATGTCATCAACTAAGAGGAAGATGAAATTTGATACATGTTCTTATGTAGACGAACATAGAGTAAGTGAGCTGAATCTTTCTACGTATCAAGAAGAAGGGAAGAATAACCTTGAGGAATACCTCAAATGGAGGGGAAGATGTTATCTGTGTGGAGAAAAGGGTCATAGAGTGATAGACTATTATGGAGTTCAATGTCTTATTTGTGTAGAACATGGGCATTACACAACTCAATTACCTAACCTAAGAGGTTACTTCTAAATCAAGGAAGGAGTTATTTCATGATAATCATTGAAGAGGATAGATTGAAGTGTTTATGTATCAGTATTCATGAATAATGTTGTTGAGGTACTTTTATGGTATATTGTAATATTTTTGTATTAGTCTATTGTGGTTTTCAATAATTTTATGGTACCAGTTAGCATGAAAAGTATTTGAAATATTTTTGGAATGTATATGATATGTGCATAATTAAGGGATAATGATAAAATGATATTTTTGATAGTATTCATGAGCTCATGACTGATATAAGGACAAAGTGATATCATGGTTTGAATGTATAGAAATTTTAGGATTTTGTTATGTGGAACGAGTTAACTTTTTATAGGATTCATGTTTTCACTAATGTTCAATGGGTATTCATTTTTCAAGAGAATACATGATTAAGTTATTCACATTTTTGGAATGTGACCAACAAGATATATCATATGGTATATGGGGGATAAATTGTGGAATTCACATGCTCAGTAGATGACATTTCTAGAGGTTTTTTTCTTTATAATATGATCTTGGAAAAAAGTGTTTTGGATAAGCCTAAAGATTGGAATAGATTATGTTAGACATCACATAGTTTTGTTTATGGCAAGAACTTTTTGATATTATTTTTGAAATGTTATAATAGTATTGTTTTAGGAAAAGGAAAACCTGTAAGACGGGAGACAACCTGTCGCGTCGGACAAGGATGTGGGAATCGAACCCAAAACCGAAGTGCGACATGGCTTTATATCATACCACTGGCCTACAAGAAGTCACTGGTTAGTATAAACTAATTTTATTTTATTAATAGGTATGATAGTTGATGTATAAGTCCATTTTAAGAACCATATATGATTAATAACACTATAGATGGACTTATGTATATAACTTTTGATAAACTTATGTTTGAGACAGATGGAATGACCTATCATTCTATCACATGATCTGCTAAAACTTCACGAATGGCCAATTCAACTTCATTGCATTATTATATGAAGTGGAAAGTGATCATGGAACAAACAACAGTAAGATAGTACCAAAATCATGCAACTATTTATTTTAATTCAAAAATTCTTCAACATTAGGGAAATGATCCTGAAAAAAAAAGTGTTGTCCTAGTGCCCTCATATCTGATGAATCAGATGGTACCATAGATAATCGAAACATTATGGCTCTGTGATTGTTGGATTTTTCATATCAATGTTCTTTACAACTCTTTATCAGATGTTGATGGTTATATTTCTCTTCCATATCAATATTTTCACTCATATTCTCTTATTTGGAAACCCAGTGATGAGTTACTTTGTGTATCCATTATTATTCGGACACTCCTTTTTTAAAATTATGATTTATTAAACCTTTTTATATTGTGGGTTTCTAGGAATGAAACATTCAAGTAGAAAACCATTTATAACCCCGACGAATTTTGAGGGTGAAATTCATTTTAAGGGGGGTAGAATGTAACACCCCGAGATTTTATGGGAATTATTATTTTTAATTACATTGATGTATTTTGTTGTACACTTCATCAAGATTATCTTGTACTATATGAAACACCGTATTAGCTTGCAGTATACGCAAAACTATTCTTGGCTTCTGATGCACACAATTTCAAGTTATTTCAAATTTTTTTACACAACACCATGTATAGATATTGATCGAAGTATAACTGAACTATATTTTGATTATGTTATACGCAACTCCAAATGGAGAATTTTCTACACTCATCCCTGACTTAGCTTGCATTTCACGCAATGAAGACCTTCTTTGATAGCGTGTGTAGTATGCAATACCAAGTATCACTAAACGAGATATTATTATAATATTATTATGAACTAGCCGTTATGAATAGTAATACCCACTTATTAAAATTTTATAAAGTTTATATTTAAAAATGGACTTCATTTTTGGATTCGGAATATCTAAATTATCCAAGAGTGAATTTTTGGTATTTTCCGGAAAACATTCAATTTTTGATGAATAGTGAAAAAACTAAGTTACTATTTAAAAACCATATTTTTATTTAAATAATTATATATATTTTTTAAATTTATTTTATGTAAAAATTGATACATAGTACCTTTATATGATCAATGTAATTTATTGGAGTCATTTTATAATAATTTTTGATATATAAAAATTTTATTGAACTTTTCACCGTCTTTTACCCACCTCCAAGGAGAATTCCCAAATTTAGATAAAACTTAATTTTACCGATTTTGTAAGTGGAATTTCAAAAATCCTAGAGACACGGTTAATATCATAGAGTAAAATATGGTTCAATAAGATAAAAATAATTTTTGGTGAATAGTAACATTTTACTTTTATTTAACATGGTTAAAAGCAAATTGGGTAACTAATGTTAAAAATGATATTTTTATTACCCTAACACATGTCCTAATTTTATTGGATAAGTCTAATTCGACAAAAAAAACATTAGGAATAATGTATTACCTATTTGGTCTACATGGATTAGATTAGGACACTTATTATTATTATTTTTAAAGAAGAGTTAAAACAGTAAAAATCGATGTCTAATAATTAAAGCATTTTTAATATAGGGTTATAAATAATATAAATTAAACTATAAATATTAATTATAAAGATAAATATATTTCCTAAATAATGGTCTTTTATTTATAATTTTTAGATATTAAATAAATTTATTTATTTATGACACAATGATGATGATGTAATTACATAATTAGTGAAATATTAACATAATTGATATTATAAATACCCAAATAAATGTAATTTGAGACTATTTATAAATTCAAATAATTTTTTAGGTTAATATGACATGTTATTATTTATTAAATTAACTTTTTTCGAACTAATATTTCTGTTATGATTTTCATAAAAATCAATTACCAAATAGTGTCAAAATTGACATAAAATAGTTTTTAAAACAAATAATATATTATTAATTGTTATTATATTTCTAAAAATATAAAGTTCAGCCAAATGACTTATATAAGGTTATATATTTTAATAATGAACCACTTGGGGTTCAATTGGCTTGTTATAGGATTTTTATTAACTATATAGTGTAAGAAAACAACAAGACACTTTAAAGATTAAAATATTTAACTTAGAGTTAAATCAAAATGATACGGTTAAAATAGTAACCTAATATTCTCTAAAACCTAATGGTTAGGATGATGGAGACCCACAACCACATTATATTCTAAATAAAACAACTTTGAGCTATGATAAAATGAATATGACTGTATTATAAAATAATATTTTACGTTTTTTCCAGGGTGCCCCTCTCCTCCCTTATAAAAAGGCACCTCCTCCCTCATCTCATTACACAATTTCGAGCATTCAAGATCGGAAAACCCTTGCCCATTTCCCTTATAAATATCCCATAGAAACATTATAGAGGTTCCTTTCTCCTCAAAAGACCAACTCTAGTGCCTTAATTGAATCATAAAAGAGGCGCGTTGAAGAAGAGATAATCTCTTCTACTGATTCTTTCATGTATTTTTCTTCTTCAACATCATCTTCATTATTTTTTTCATTATAAAGTAATAACATAAGTATAAATTTTATACTAATATGTTATTATAAATATAAAACATCCCCAATTAACATTCTATCCATCCTACAGAAAACGAAATCACTGCATGTGAGTACGTACAGAATATTGTCTCCACGCCGGGGTGTAATCCATTTTTCCACCACCAACATACTTGGATGGGTATAATTGTGTAAATATTAACTATATATAGTTATTATAACATAATAAAGATTATGAGATATTATATCATCCACTCCAATTAAATTAAATAATTATGGGAACGATATCATCATTCGTGCGTACATACGGATTACCGTCTCCATGATGCGATGAGAAATATTCACCCTGTTAACCATTCAAAAAGGATTATAAATTATATATTATGAAGAATAATGAAATATATGACATGATAAAGCTACTGGATTTATATATATATATGACGTCTACTTACTTTCATTCAAGTCAACAAGAGAAGGAAAACATCGTTCAGGCGTACATATGACCAATCATCCCCATGAACGTTTTATTTCATTTAATTTATCTATATTATATATATATATACTGAATATATTTGATATATAAATAATTATTTACATTCTTGGATTAATTAAATAATTATACAATTAATAATAATATCAAGAACAACATGTCCAAACACGTATGATAAATAAAACAATTTTACCCAAAACCCTACTTTAACATAAAATTTACAAAAAACGAGTAATATAAAGTCATAAGTAAACCATATATGATATCATAACAATTAATATGATTCATTAATATGTCAGTGACATTATTTAAATCATTATACAGGATTTTAGGATACATATGAAGCATATCGGTCCTATGTTAAGGGATAACCTTTCCAATCTTGTTCTTATCTGAGATTGTTTATTCGTAAGTATTTACTAGGATTATATTTTTTATCCATGTCCATAAAAATGTTTTTCATAAAGTGTTTAATATTCTTCCATGTATGTTTAAAGTCATGATTACCCCTATTTTAATTTTATTTTGTGTTATGGAAGGAATCTTTCTTTTGATTACCATATGTGGTACTTTTTGACTTTTCCAACTAAAGTACGAGGATAATGTTTTCTAACTTATACGGCATTAACAGATTTTTTACGGTTTCATAAAACCTTATTTTCATGAATCTTAATATACAATATTTCATTACTATTTTCAAAAAAATCCTTTTCTTTTAAAATTTCATGGAATTTTGTAAAAATAAAATGATTTTGAAAAATAAAGGATATTTTCCTAAAAAATCATTTCAAGTGTTTTGTCAAAACTATTTTCCATCTAAGATGAAATTATTTAGTATGATTATGTTTCAAGTATAATGTATCTATTATTTACATGGTTTGATTCTTATTATGATGAAATGATATCCATTTGTTTTATATGGATTACCTTTTGACGAGATGATGTTAATGAAACCAATTTTATTATTTGGGTTATAAAAAATGATTTATGTTTATTTTATGGAAGAAGTAAAAATGATTTCATTATAAGATGGGTAGAAACTAAATCCCCCACTATTGAATTGGGTAATGATTTATATCTCATGAGATAGACATGGATGGAATGGTATGTTAATACGGTTCAGTGATACTGGACTTGAACGAGTAGTGAACTCGATTCAAAAAGGGACTTTGTCCACTAATATGGTCTTGGATGTAGTTCCTTGGCTACTATGGAAATAAAATCATCTACTTAATGGTTTTCCACAAAAAAAATGTTTAATTCCAATTCTACTTTATCATGATTTATGTTCATTTATGATCAATTCCTTACGTACTACCAATATTTATTTCACAACTCAAGATTTTGATGTCTAAATTTTATGTTCATGTTTTGAAGTTCAAATATATATGGTTTGTTCTATATTCACCATGATTACCCTCACTAAGCATTTGAGATCACCCTTATATGTTTTATTTTCCCCAGGATATAAAGAATAGTTTTAGGTAAAAAAGGGAAGATCATTATGGGAGATGTTGAAGATCTTTCACCGAGATTAGAAGATTATGTTCCAAGTTTTCAAAGACACTAAAAAATTATGAACATTGAGTGTGGGTTTTTTTATGTATTAAGTATTCCACAACAGTAATGTAATTTCCATGTATGCTAAGATTTGGGTCTCTACACACAAACTCTATACTATCTCCTCCAAAAATTTGAGATCATTTGAAGGAATTTATCCTAATATATGGATAAAATAATGAAGTGATGTTAATTTTATGAAAATTTGAAATTCACTCAAATGATGATGTGTTTTAGTCCTCAAAATTAATTAATCCGGATCACCAGTCTTTTATACAAATGGATCTAACTTATTTTTAAAATTTTCTACCAATTTTCCATCCAATTTCACTTATGGATAATCCATAGTGTAAATTTTCTGTACAAATATATGCTTAGTGTCTCTTATAGATCTGTCAGTTTATCATTAATTCCATATTGTACTCACCAAATTTCCTCAACCTACAACATAATCATTAAAACAATTGAAACATTTATTTTTATAATTTATAGTTTTTTATTAATTAATGAAAATTTGAAGAGAAATATTTTATTATGTATGGAATTTTAAATTAAGAAATAAAATAACAGATAGGTATAATAGTGAAAATGAATAGTGATTCATTATGTGATATAACCCCCACACCTAAAATTTTTCACTTCCATGAAAAGTGACATTTATGAAAATGATGCAAGAATATTTTCTATTTCTTAGGAATATTTTGCCTTCATTTTAAATTCTTATCATGATATAAATGTGGGAAAATGAAGAATCACAAAGAAGAGTTAATCATTATATGCATTTAAATGAGTGTGATAAATTTTATCAGAATAAAATTCAAGGCTAAATATGTGAAAAAAATCATATTATGAAATTCATATATCATCCATGTTAGTAAAAAATTATTGTGTAGTTCAAAACAATTTCATTCAATTCATTCAAATTTCTATCTATTAAATATTGTTTAAGTTGATATATATCCAATTACCTGATTCTTTCCAAGGAATCTACCCTAAATTATTTGAAATAAAATTATAAGACCATATCTCCTATGTATTATATGAAGTAAAATCATTATCTCACCATATAGATATCCCCTGCCACATATTTTTTATACCTATTAACTCCAATCATTATTTATTTGGGTTTTATTAGGGCATAAAAATGTGAGATAATAGTCAATCATGCTTATGTATATCAATTGTAGTAATGAAATATATTCAATAAGGAATTAAATAATGGATGAATTTATGAATGATGAGAATCATTTTCCAAACATATACTTACCTTTAATTATGTGAGAAATATTTACACTTCATTATTTAGTGCAATGATTTGTGGAGATTTTAAATCACATAATTTTCCAATAAAACTCACATATATGAAGAAATATCTAAATGATTTTATAATTTTAATATAATTATTTAACATTGATAAATAACCAAACTAACTTAATATCACCACTAATATGATAAGTCTATATCCAATGACACATACGGTCAAAAAAATGAAATTTTCATTAAATGTTAAAACATCATGAAATATGAAATTTATCATACATTTTTAAATATTTTAACGATTCCATAAGAACGAAAAGCTGTGTTATATAAAAAACGTAAATGGTTAAGGGAGGTTAACAAAAAATTATATACAGTATGAAATAAGTGAAGATGAATAATGATGGTGTAAATCATAAAGAACCCAAGAATATACCCCACCCACACCTAGAAAGATTAGTGTCCCCACTATAATAAAAGAGACTATTGAAACTAAGGATAAAACATGGTGGGTGTCACTATTATGTTGTTTCCTCTTGGTGGATATCCTCCTCTAGATTCTACACAATGGTTAAATAAAATTGCTTCAAAAAATTTCTATTTACAATGATTTTTTTTCATTTATTCATGTTGAACCTACATAGCAACAAATAGATGTACATTAGTAACATTGTTTCGACAATCCATTGGTAATGAATGATACCATGGTATTAAAATGTATGACCATACTCCTAATAATACAATTTAGATTACGAATGACATGTTCATATATAGACATGGTTTTCTCTTTATAGATCAATTTGTTCTCAAATGAATCTATTATAATTTCCTCTTGCTATTTATTTTGTGACTTCCTTTGAGCAGTATAGCAGAATGATTGAGATTACAATTTTATTCAACTATTAAAACCAGTTATATATTTCAACAGGGATTGGAAATCTATTTATGAAAACTATTAGATAAGGTGACACAAAAATGATAGTTTTGAAGTTATTACGTTAATCCCAGAATGTTTCATTGATTCTAAGAAATCAATATTTTTTTTATGTTAAAACATTTTTCATGAAATTATTCTTCCTATCTATCTGACATAGTGTCTTGACCACTGGTTAGGGGGTGATATATACTAGAAAGTTTATTACTAACCCCATAGTGAAATAAAATTCACTATTTTTCTTTAGAAATGGGAATCTTTTTCATTGATAAAAAACATAGGAACTAAAAACTAACCAAAACATTTTGATCCAATAAGTTAAAAAAATATTATTAAATCACCAATACTTATGGTTAGTACCCTTAAATATTTTTACACATAATATAATTCCAAATGAATGTACATATTATCAATTGAAATTAGAAATGTCAAAAAAAATTCAATTCAGCAAGTGTCAAAGTTTTCATGAATGTTAATAGGTTAATGTGAAATTTTATTTCATTAGAATAAATTCACCATAATATGATAATTGGAACTAGATATAAAAAAACCATGGGCATATAGATAGAGTGTTGGAAAACTAAGAACATAATCTATAACCATTAATGTTGTAATTTGGGTACCAAAGTGACCCACTCATATAATAGTGTGGCAAAAAATGTAACATCCCAAGTAAGTAATGAATAATAGATATTTTTATCTATGTCTATTAATGGATTAGATAGTGTTTTAGAGGCTTAAAATGAAAATAAATCATATCTTAAGCATAAAATACACTAATATTTTTTAAAAGATTGTTCTACTGCCTTTTGATGGAAATCCATTTTTAAATCTATATTTTGACAATTTTATAAGCTAGGTTTGTCAAAATAATCTTATTATTTATGATTGGGACATCAAAATTTACTTTGTGTGAATTTTTGGTATTTTTCTGACAAAGATCATTTTTAATGAATAGTGAAAAATACTGCATTTTACATCAAAATTGCATTTTAATCTAATTTATTTATATGATTGGATTATCTTTTGAATTTTTTTTAAGGTTAAATTAGAATATATTTTTACCATTAAATAAAATAGTTGTCATTGGAATTAATTTCACTTTGAAATCAGACTTAAACTAGTGTCAATATTTTAATACTTATTATTTCATAAAAACTCGCTATTTGCTCTGACAGCGGGAATTAACTATTAAATTAATTAATGCAACTTATATGTTTTGAATTTTGTAAAATTGACCTCATTTTTGAATTCAGATTATCAAATATAGCTTAGGTTGATGTTTTGGTATTTTTCTGAAAAACATCAATTTTTAATTAATAGTGAAACCACTAAGTGGTGCTTATAAAAACTGATTTTTCATTTAAATGTAATTTTACCACTTCTGTGTTTTGAATTTCAAAAATATGACATACATGGTTGTTATTAAGAAGTAAAATGTGGTTCAATGAGATTAAAATATTTTTTTGGTGAATAGTAATTTTTAAGTTCTTAATCACGATTAGAGGTAATTAGTGCAATTTAAGGCAAAAATGATATTATAATAAAATGAAGATACCTTGACACATGTCCTACCTATATTGGATGTGTCATGTCAGACTAATACAAGCCATGGGTCAACTTGTGGACCCCATGTATCCACTTTGGTTGGGAAATGAGATAAATAACTTTTTAATTAATGTTAAAGTAAAAAATGAAACACACATGAGGTGTTTTTCTAAAACAATTTTTACATGGGGTTATACAAGTCAGATTTTTGAGTATAAATATTCATTATAAATCTAAGAATATTTCCTACATCATAGCATTTTTATTATAATTTTTATACATTAAATAAATTAAATTATTTACGACATCATGATGATTCAATGATGACCTCATTATTTAACGATTTAAATAAAATGGAAAGATAATGTAAAATATAAGACCTACACATGGCCAAAACCTATTAGATGGGTGTATTTAGAACCTTTGTCACCTTATCCGTGAAACACATCAATGTGGTACCTCTTAAATCCGAATAACATTTTAAAATAAAGTGAATTTTCTTTACCTTCCAAGAGTGCCCCACCTCTCCTCTTAAAAAAGGCCCCCACCTATACCTCTTTACCCACACTCCCAAAGCCTTTTCCTCGTCCAACCCCGGTCCATTATGGCTCTCCACATCCCTCTCTTGCTCCTTGAAGCCTCACTTTGGGAAGAAGTCTTCCCAAGGAAGCCTTTGAGCTCAAATCTAAGAGAGTGACCTGATTTTAAGGTAATGTCTTCTTTTGAGTCCTTTTGTTTTATTTTTCTTCTCCAACCCCCTAAACACTTTTTATTCATTTCTTTTGTAACAACTCCAGTATCTTTTATATACTAGGATGTTTTTATAAGAAGGATTCGAGCTACACTTACACACACCTAGATCTAATGGTTAAAGGACATACTGTTTCCGTGGATGGTGAATTTATGCCTCCCGAAACGATGATTGTTCAACATTATTTTAACACCTTCAAAGGTGTCCATTAAGATGTCAATATATTTATATATGATATATAATATGTTTATGTTTTCCTTATGCTTCTGAATTTTTCATTTTGGGCATACCTTTATGGTTTCCATTATGGGTAAACATGATATCTTCATTTAAGGAAGTGCGGACTACCGCCCCCTCAATGTGATTTGATTCATTAAATACCATATGTGGGACGTATAAAGGATGGAAATATGATATTATATTTGATATTATACTGGAATAATAATATACCTTTATATCATTATGATTCCATTCTATAAAATATGAAATATAAATGAAAGTAGCGTTCATGCGTACGTACGACTTACCGTCTCCATGAACGGTGCATTTCATATTTTAACTCTAAATGATTATGTAATATTATAAATGCATGTATATACTGGATATATATTATATATACATCATGATTATAATTCTGGATATAATGGATACATGAACAACTTGTAATTATAAAGGGTTTATTTTTGACTCAAGTACCAATGATCGTTAAAAGGACCGTTATTAACTAAAATAATTATATAGTGTTCATAACATGGTTATAAGTGATATAAAAGGAATAATGAACTTGAAAAAGGTTATTATGCATGTAGAAATTAACTCAAGTTTATTATTCAGGCCATTAAAGAACGATCGAGTCAAGTCGGACCTGAGGTATGGGACTTCGTCTCAATCTCCTTTCATTGAGGCATATTTTTTTTATACACAACCTTCTTTTATATGGTGTATAAACCCATTTGACTTGTACGTTTATTCAAAAGGAATATTTTTTATACGAAGCATTTACTAAACAACAAAAGGGAATGTTTTTTTCGTACGTATGCGGTGACAATGACTTCTCCGCCGCCATGACCATTATATGAGTTTCGACTTCCTCTAGAAGCCATACCTTTTAAAAAAAATACCATGTTTTACTTTTCTTTTATTTTGGTATTGAAAATGGTTTTCATAATGTTTTTATATCAATTTGTTGTATTTATATCTTGTGATTGATAGGTGGAAATGTTATGTTTCCTTTATGCATGTTTTATGTGATATGATTTTGTTGAGGTTCTTGGGCATTATTATGAAGACGGGTGGTTCCATGATAAACTAAGGGCAGGTGAGCCCGATATAGCTCTACAATGCATTGGGTAACGCGAAGGAGTGAAACGTTAAGGTTTCTGTGAAGATATTTAGGGAATATACTGTGATGGGTATTCCAAACGTAACCAATAGGGTTACTCCCTACGTAAGAATGATATGAATGCCTCAAGTTACCTTTATGTCTTATGATTTCTATGATTTATTCATGATTTGATGAGGTATGTTAAAGTTCTTACGTTTTATGGGTAAAGTATGATTTTATTCATATGTATATATATACTCATGTTTCCTTTCCATATTTTTATATCCCTTACTGGGATTTTTATACTCATCCCATGTTTTTTTTGAAATGTTTTTCACAGGTCAAGGGAAAGGTACATGATATGATTATAGTGTCAAGGAAGTGTCAAGAAAGAATCCATGTTTTATATTAAATATGTTTCCATTGATGGGAAAGAAGAATACTATCTTTATGTAACCACTTTGTTTATATGTGGAATGTAATGCAAGTTTTATGATCTAATTCTCTAAAACTCTAAACCCGAAAAGATCCTCAATGTGTAATCTTGTAATAACTTAATATTAAGTAAGGTTTAATGCTGGGGCCTTATTGCTGGTATTAGAGGTTGGTTTAGATAACATTAAGAGTTATAATTCTATTAAATGATTATCCAAAAATATTTTTTCTTTATGGTCCAATTGAAGTGATATAGTATTTGAAGATTACCATGTTGCTTCATCTAAGACATGTTTGTTCAGAATGGTTTTCCGTAGAGGAAACATGGAAGCAGTGCTAGGAAGGCATGCAGAAGGAAATAACCTTCCGAATCAGCATCCTGAGATGGTCGGAATTGGAACTGAATAGTTTGTTGCAGTAATGGCGCACTTGACTCAAGCAATAAATGGCAGTGGTATCCATACACGAGATCAGACAGATCAACCGTAGAGGAACATTCCATGAGGCAACATCCCCCATCATTCAGAGGATCATCTGACCCTGTTCTATCTGAAGGGTGGATTAAATAACTAGAGAAGATTTTTGATGTCATGGGGTGTTCAGAAAATCAAAAGGTTAGTCTTGCTATTTACCCTTTGGAGGGTGAAGCAGATCGGTGGTGGTATATGGTTAAAAATATCAGGGACATTGATGAGATTGATGCTCTCGACTGGGATGAATTCAATGGTATGTTTCTTGAAAAGTATTTTCCTAAGGCTATTCGACTTAGGATTGAAAATCAATTCTTGGAATTTAGGCAAGAGGATGACTCGATGGCTACCTATGAAGAAAGGTTCACTCGATTGGCAAGGTATGCTACAAATTTTATTCGAGACCTTGATAGTAAAACCAATTGTTTTTACTCAATATTAAAGGAAAAATATCAAAGGGAATTAGCTTCTCGTGAGTTTAAAAGTTATGAAAAGCTTGTTCAATGTACTGAGAATGTGGAAATGGAGTTTTCCGATGATAAAGTGTTTTATAACAACCAGGAGAAGAAGAGACCAAGGTGGCAGGAGAAAGGGAAGAATTATTCAAAAAAGTCTGATGGTAAGAAATCTAAGTTTCCACTTTGTGATAAATGTGGGAAAAGGCATGCTGGGGAATGTCTTCTGAATTCTGGAAAGTGCTACCGATATTGTAAGATGGGACATAAGGCTCATGATTTCACTGAAAAATATCAAGGTGAAGGTAAGACCAAATTTCATTTACAGTTAGTGAAATGTTTTAAGTGTAATGAGATGGGTCATTATGCAAACGAGTGTCTGACAAAGAGCTTGAGTGATTGGAAGCAGTTAGACTACAAGCAGAAAGGGGTGGTGAAATCCTTTGCAACTACTTCAGCAGATGTTGAGCCTTCAAATGAAGTTGTATCAGGTACTTTGTTTGTTTTTTCAGATAATGCCAGTGTGTTTTTTGATTCGGGGTCTACACATTCTTTCATCTCTGAAAACTTTTCTAGTAAAATGGGAATACCATCTCCAGATATGACTCATGAACGTTTGGTAAAAACACCTGGGGGAAATGTTGAGGTAAAAGGATTTTATAAGAATCTTCCCATCCTTATCTGTGGAAAGAACCTACTTGAAAACCTTATTGTTCTACCTCTAGTAGAGTTTGATGTTATCCTGGGTATGGATTGGCTCTCTATTTACCATGCTAAGATTGACTATAGAGCTAAAGAAGTTTCATTTCAGAAATAATTTCAGTTTGTGTACAAGAATGAAACCTTACTGTTGATAACTTATCAAGAGGCCAAGAAACTTGTAAAAAATGAAAATGAATGTTACCTTGCACACATCGTTGAAAACAGAGGAACTGTTCAGATTAATGATGTGCCAGTGTTAAATGAGTATCATGATGTTTTTCCTGATGAGTTTCCTGGAATAATACCAGATCGGGAAGTTGAATGTACTGTTGACCTAGTTCCTGATGCTAACCCATTTTCAAAACCCCCTTATCGAATGGCTCAAATTGAACTTTTAGAGTTGAAGGAGAAATTGCTAGATTTATTAGAGAAAGGTTTCATTCGACCTAACACATCACCATGGGGTGCCCCTGTTTTATTTGTTAAAAAGAAAGATGGTTCAATGAGACTTCACATTGATTATAGAGCCTTGAATAACATCACTGTTAAGAACAAATATCCTTTGCCTCATATCTATGATTTGTCTGATCAGCTCCAGGGAGCTCAGTATTTTTCAAAGATTGACTTGAGATCGGGTTACCATCAGCTAATGGTAAAGTAAGCAGATGTTCTTAAGACCACGTTCCGTACAAGATATGTCCATTATGAATTTGTAGTAATGCCTTTTCGGCTAACAAATGCACCTGCTGTATTCATGGAATTAATGAATATAATTTTCCATGAGTTCTTGGATAAGTTTGTGGTTGTTTTCATTGACGATATTTTGGTGTTTTCTAAAAGTAAAGAAGAGAATGAAAGAAATTTAAGGGTTATCTTGAAAACCTTAAAAGAAAAGAAACTGTATGGAATATTCAGCAAAGGTGAGTTTTGGTTGCAACAAATTTCTTTCCTTGGTCACATTGTTTCTAAATATGGGATAACTGTTGATCCTGCAAAAACAAAAGTTGTTGAAAAATGGCCGAGACCCACATATGTAACGTAGATCCGTAGTTTTCTTGGTATGGAAGGATATTACCGAAGGTTTGTTAGAAATTTTTCATTGTTATCTAGTCCAATGACTACGCTAACTCGGAAGGGTGTTATGTTTATATGGACAAAAGAATGTGATGATTGTTTTCAGGAGTTGAAAAAAAGATTGGTGAATGCACCAGTTTTGGAACTTCCTTCCAGGAATGGTGAGTTTGTTATATATAGTGATGCTTCGTTGAAGGGAATTGGTTGTGTCCTTATGCGGAATGATCAGGTAATTGCTTATGATTAACGTCAGCTGAAAACTGATGAGGTAAATTACCCTACACATGATTTGGAATTAGCAACTGTTGTTTTTGTTTTAAAAATTTGGAGGCATCATTTGTATGGTGTAAAGTGTGAAATATATACTGATCACAAAAGTTTAAAGTATATATTCACTCAGAAAGAATTGAACTTGAGACAAAGGAGATGGCTGGAATTAATCAAGGATTATAATTGTACAATTCACTACCATCCGGGAAAAGAAAATAAAGTGGCTGATGCTTTGAGTAGAAAAAATAATGCTTCATTAACCATGCTACGTTTGGAATGAGATCCTTTGGTTTTTGATTTGATGAACTTTGGAATAGAAGTTGTTGGTGCAGGAGGCCCTTATGTTTTGTTTCAGGTATCAGTGAGATCATCTCTATTAGATAGAATCAAGAAAGCACAGAAGCAAGACAATGAGTGGAAGAGAAAGGTAGAGCTGGTTCAGAAAGGTAAGTTGCCTGAATTCAACATTGATAATGATTGAGTTTTGAGATTTGGGAAGAAATTGTGTGTGCCTTGGGATTCACATTTGAAGAGAGAGTTGTTATGTGAAGCTCATAGTTCTCTGTTTTCAGTTCATCCAGGCAGTACTAAGATGTACAGAGATCTGCGGGAGTATTACTGGTGGGATGGAATGAAAAGAGATATTGCTGATTTTACTGTGAAGTGTTTGACTTGTCAGCAGTTTAAAGAAGAGTGGCAGCTACTGAAACGGATGCTTCAGACTTTACCAACGCCAGAGTGGAAATGTGAAAACATATCCATGGACTTTTTTTGTGATTACCAAGGACATCTCGAGGTAATAATGCAATCTGGGTTATTGTTGATCGCCTGACTAAATCTGCACATTTCCTTGCTATACGAGATACTTTTTCCCTAGATCAACTTTCCCGTATGTATCTTAAAGAGATAGTCAGGATACATGGAGTTCCTCTCTCCATTGTATCTGACCGTGATCCCAGGTTCACTTCTAACATTCGGAAAGGCCTTCAGAAGTCGTTGGGTACAGAATTAAATTTTAGTATAGCTTTTCATCCTAAATCAGATTGGCAGTTAGAACGAACAATTCAAACCATGTAGGATATTCTATGAGCTTGTTCGATGGATTATCATGGAATTTCGGACCAACATATTTATTTGGTTGAATTTTCATATAATAACAGTTTTCATTCTAGTATACAGATGGCACCATTTCACACATTATATGGGAAGCGGTGTCGAACTCCAGCTTTCCAAGATGAAGTGGGTGAAAGGAAGTTGATGAGACCATAATTGGTAGAAGAGTTGGCAGAAAAAGTTCAGCTGATACAGAAACACATGAGAACAGCTCATAGTAGGCAGAAGAGTTATGCGGACAACAGGAGGAAGGCTCACTCTTTTGAGGTAGGTGATCATGTTTTTCTCAAAGTATCACCATGGAAAAGTGTTATGAAATTTGGTAAGAAAGGAAAGCTGAGTCCAAGGTTCATTGGACCATATGAAATTTTGGAGAGAGTTGGATCTGTTGCTTACCGAGTGGCTTTACCTCCGAGTTTATCTCAGGTACACAATTTTTTTCATGTTCTGATGCTTAGAAAGTACATGCCAGATCCATCTCATGTTTTGAGTCCAGAGGTAGTTCAGCTGGAAGAGAACCTATCTTATGAGGAACAACCGGTCCAGATTCTTGACCACATGGATAAAGTGTTATGGAATAAGGTGATTAATCAGGTAAAGGTTTTGTGGAAAAACCACATGATGAAAGAGGCAACATGGGAATCTGAAAATGCAATGAGGGATAAGTACCCCCATTTATTCAATAAGTAAATAAATTACAGGGACGAAATTTTCTAAAGGGGGAAGGATGTAACATCCCAAGTAATTAATGAAAAATAGATATTTTTATCTATGTCTATTAATGAATTAGATAGTGTTTTAGAGGCATAAAATGAAAATAAATCCAATCTTAAGCATGGAATACACTAATATTTTTTAAAAGATTGTTTTACTGCCTTTTGATGGCAAACCATTTTTAAATCTATCTTTTGACAATTTTATAAGCTATGTTTGTCAAAATAAACTTATTCTTTATTATTGGGACATCAGCATTTAGTTTGTGTGAATATTTGGTATTTTTCTGACAATGTTCATTTTTTAATGAATAGTGAAAAATGCTGCATTTTACATCAAAATTGCTTTTTAATCTAATTTATTTATATGATTATATTATCTTTTGAATTGGTTTTAAAGTTAAATTAGAATATATTTTTACCATTAAATCCAATAGTGGTCTTTGGAATTAATTTCACTTTGAAATCGGACTTAAACTTGTGTCAATCTTATGATACTTATTGTTTCATAAAAACACGCTATTTGCTCTGACAGCGGGAATTAATTATGAAATTTATTAATGCAACTTATATGTTGTGAATTTTGTAAAATGTACCTCATTTTTGAATTCAGAATATAAAATATAGATTTGGGTGATGTTTTGGTATTTTTCTGAAAAACTTCAATTTTTGATGAATAGTGAAACCACTAAGTGGTACTTATAAAAACTGATTTCTCGTTTAAATGAAATTTTACCACTTCTGTGTTTTGAATTTCAAAAATCCGACATACATGGTTGTTATTAAGAAGTAAAATGTGGTTCAATGAGTATAAAATATTTTTTTGGTGAATAGTAACTTTTATGTTTTTTATCGCGATTAGAGGTAATTAGTGCAATTTAAGGAAAAAATGATATTATAATAAAATGAAAATACCTTGACACATGTCCCACCCATATTGGATGTGTCATGGCCGACCATGAAAAGCCATGTGTCATCTTGGGGACCCCATGGAGCCACTTTGGATGGGAAATGACATAAATAACTTTTTAAATAATGTTAAAGTAAAAATGACACGCACATGAGGTGTTTTACTAAAAAAAATTTACATGATGTTATACAAGTATGATTTTTGACTATAAATATTAATCAGAAAGATAAAACAATTTCCTACATCATAGTATTTTTTTTATAATTTTTATAAATTAAATAAATGAAATTATTTATGACATCATGAGGATGCAGCGATGACCTCATTATATAACGATTTAAATAAAATCGAAAGATAATGTAAAATTTAAGACCTAAACATGGCCAAAACCTATTGGATGGGTGGATTTTGAACCCTTATCACCTTATCCTTGAAACACATCAATGTGGGACCTCTTAAATCCGAATACCATTTAAAAATAAAGTGACTTTTCTTTACCTTCCAAGAGTGCCCCTCCTCTCCTCTTATAAAAGGCCACCACCTCTACCTCCTTACCCACAATCCCAAAGCCTTTGGCTCTACCAAACCCAGACCATTTTGGCTCTAAACATCCCTATATTACTCCTGGAAGCCTCACTTTGGGCATAAGTCTTCCTGAGGAAGCCTTTGAGCTCAAATCTAAGAGAGTTACCTGATTTTAAGGTAATGTCTTCTTTTGAGTCCTTTTGTTTTATTTTGCTTCTCCAACCCCCTAAAATCTTTTTATTCATTTCTTTTGTAACAAATACAGTATCTTCTATATAATAGGATGTTGTTATATGAAGGATTCGAGCTACACTTACACACACCTATATCTAATGGTTAAAGGACATACTGTTTCCGTGGATGGTGAATTTATGCCTCCCGAAACGATGATTGTTCAACATTATTTTAACACCTTCAAAGGTGGACATTAAGATGTCACTATATTTATATATGATATATAATATGTTTATGTTTTCCTTAAGCTTCTGTATTTTTCATTTTGGTCATACCTTTATGGTTTCCATTATGGGTAAGCGCGATATCTTCATTTAAGGAAGTGCGGACTACCGCCCCCTCAAAGTGATTTGATTCATTAAATGACATATGTGGGACGTATAAACGATGGAACTATGATATTATATATGATATTATACTGGATTAATAATATACCTTTATATCATTATGATTCCATTCTATAAAATAAGAAATAGAAATGAAAGTAGCGTTCATGCGTACGTACGGATTACCGTCTCCATGAACGATGGATTTCATTTCTTACCTCTAAATGATTATGTAATATTATAAATGAATGTATATACTGGATATATATGATATAAACATCATGATAATAATTCTGGATATAATGGATACATGAACAACTTGTAATTATAAAGGGTTTATTTTTGATTCAAGTACCAATGATCGTTAAAACGACCGTTATTAACTAAAATAATTACATAGTGTTCATAACATGGTAATAAGTGATATAAAAGGAATAATGAACTTGAAAACGGTTCTTAAGCAAGTAGAAATTAACTCAAGTTTATTATTCAGGACATTAAATAATGATCGAGTCAAGTCAGACCCAAGGTATGGGACTTCATCTCAATCTCCTTTCATTGAGGCATATTTTGTTTTATACACAACCTTCTTTTATATGGTGTATAAACCCCTTTGAATTTTACATTTATTCAAAAGGAATATTTTATATAATAAACGTTTACAAAAAGACAAAATGGAATGTTTTTGTCGTACGTATTCTGCGAAAACGACTTCTCCGCCGCCGTGACCATTATTTGAGTTTCGGAATCCTCTATAAGACATACCTTTTTAAAAAAATACCATGATTTAATTTTATTTTATTTTGGTATTGAAAATGGTTTTCATAATGTTTTTATATCAATGTGTAGTATTGATATCTTGTGATTGGAGGGTGGAAATGTTATCTTTCCTTTATGCATGTTTTATGTGGTATGATTATGTTGAGGTTCTTGGGCATTATTATGAAGACGGGTGGTTCCGTGATAAACTAAGGGCGGGTGAGCCTAATATATCTCTCCAATGCATTGGGTAATGCGATGGAGTGAAACGTTAAGGTTTCTCCGAAGAGATTTAGGAAATATACTGTGATGGGTATTCCAAACGTAACCAATAGGGTTACTACCTACGTAAGAATGTTATGAATACCTCAAGTTACCTTTATGTCTTATGATTTCTATGATTTATTCATGATTTGATGAGGTATGTAAAAGTGCCTACGTTTTATGGGTAAAGTATGATTTCATTCTTTTGTATATATGTACCCGTTTCTCCTTTCCATATTTTTATATCCCTTACTGATCTTTTTATGCTCATCCCATGTTTTTTTTGAAATGTTTTTCACAGGTCAAGGGAAAGGTACATGATATGATGATAGTGTCAAGGAAGTGTCAAGAAAGAATCCATGTTTTATTTTAAATATGTTTCCATTGATGGGAAAGAAGAATACTAGATTTATGTAACCACTTTGTTTATATGTGGAATGTAATGCAAGTTTTATGATCTAATTCTCTAAAACTCTAATCCGGAAAAGATCCTTAATGTGTAATCTTGTAATAACTCAAGATTAAGTAAGGATTAAGGCTGGGGAATTATAAAAACATTGGACATACATTAAATCTCTAGCAAGAAAATAAAAACAAAAGAAGTGATAAGTACATGTTCAGAAGAGATATGGGTAATCAAAAATAAACCAATGGAATTAATGATTCAAATGACCAACAAGGGTTTTATTAAATTCCACAAGAATGAGATATTCTATAGAAGAATTAACAATGTTAGTATATCATGGAATATCAACATTGACTCATTATAATTTATTATCATAAATCATTTCTTCAATGGGAATATAATTTTTGGACCATTTTGGATGTAAAATTAAGTAATAAGTTTTCTCTTTTTAGGTAATTTATATTTTTATTAAGGATGTCTGATAATAAATGAAATAACTTAACATTGTATAATTGATTTATTGAAAGAAGTATGTTACCATAATTTCAATGGAGAATCTGAATATTATTTTCTGGTCTGTATTTCTAAAAGATAATAAGTTTTTGAAGAACATGTGATTCCATGTTTAAGAAGGAAATGTGGAGAAAATATTTTATCAGCCATCATGGTTGGTTTTACACGATGAAGTGTCCAAGGTGACATCATTTTCTAGTGGTTCCCAAATTTTTGGGGTCTAATTTTTTTTGTTTGGATCAAATTGAAAAAAGTGGATTTCCATGTGGATCTCTTCAAAATATGGCAAGGAAATGAATTTATTAAAGAAGATATTCTTAAAGAGTGTTTCTTAATGGTTCAATAATAGTTGATAGTTCTCTCTGTGATTACAATGAGATTAATATATAAAAAAGGTGAGAAGCACTGTGATGGAGAATTATGGTGGTGCAATTGTTTTAATGGAACTCTATGTGATTACGACGAGCATTCCGATATGGGAAAATTGGCTAGGAGGTTCTAAAAAAGTGTAAATTTCTTTGGAAATTTCAGAGCTCTGTGAAATGGGATGATTTGGAACTGATAGGGCATATAATGTAATAGAATTAGAGAGAAATGCACGTAAATACACCTCAATAGCCTTGATAAGAGCAGGCAAACTCAACAAAAATATAATTCTCTCAAATCATCAATAATGTTCATGAAGGTAGTGATATTTGCCAAGGTAGTATGTTCTTTGAAAGGAAAGAGAATTGTGGTGGGTGATTGAGCGTTCTGAATGATGTTTACTTCACAAAGGCCAACATGAGAACTGGCATATATTAATACTTGTGGACTACATAGCTCTGCAAATTAGGGAGATCTATGAACTAGTGTGCTCTACGAAGGTTGGTTGCTTGGTGATGGTTGGCTGCTTCATGAAGGGTTCTTAATGAGGGTGCTCTATGATTTGATGATTTGTGTAACTAATATAAGTGGGAAAAAGTTTCTATGCTCATTGAGATTTCACTTGGTTATCAGACATAGTATAATTACAATGTCTAAGAAGTTAATAACATCTTTTTTGTAGGAAAAAAGAAGAATTAAATTCTGAAATTAATTTTTTTAAAGTTCATCATGAAACACAGACACATAATTTTACACTATTTGTTATATGAGCGAGTACACACTCCATTATATTGTCTTCAAAGCACTACATGAGTGTAAGGGCACATCCTACACAATTCATTCCACATAAAAGGATTTTTTTCTAGAGGATTTTCTTTTATTTGATTGTATCCATTCCAAACCAATGATGTAGCTACTCATATTGAGTAGTGAACCTTGTAAATTATTCTATTATTGTGGATGTGTGTTTGGATTATGATAAGTATGGAAGAAGCTCGATAAAGGGAGGTTAATATTTTTTTCATAAAATAAATAATTATAAATGAAAATGTAATCATTGATTTACCCCTCCCTCTCTCAGTGATATTTGAATCATGATTGGTCAATTATATATAAGGGGACGAGTTAATGTTTGAGGATGGAAGGATCTTATTGATATTATCACCCACCACATACAGTACACCGTTTTATCTATAATTTCAAAATCACACTAGAAGGATTAGAATCCACCACATGAGGTAGGGAATAATTTTTGGATTCATTAGGTGAAACTAAATGGATGACTGATTTAATAACATAGTGATATTTTACACAATAATATATATATGATATATCTAAAAGAAAAAATATTTAGAAAATGGTGTTATATTGTTTTTTATAGTTTTCATGGAGAAATCAAGGGTACGTGATGTATATGTAGTTACAATAGGAGCCCTCTCAACCATTTTCAATAAAACACAACTAACTAAAAGGTCATCAGAATCACACAGATGTTTGATTGGGAGAGTCAACCTAAGTGGAATGATGATCATAGGTGTGAGAGTAATATTTACTGAAATTAATTCATCATCATAGTTTTAATAATAAAACACAAATTAATTTAGAAATAATATTGACAAAGGAAGTGTAATATTATTTATGTCATTAATGAATCATTAATAAAAACCCATAAAAATGAAGGAATATCTAACACGACGAACATATTTTTTATATGGTAGGGATGAATGCTTTTCAATTTTTTATTTATCAAATATAATTTCCTTACATGAAGTAAAATTCTTAAACACTATATCCCTTAGAATTTCAGGTTATATAAAATGAGATAATTCTCATTGAAATGACGGAGGATATAAAATATGTGTGAAAAAGACATCTATGTGAGATCCATAATATTTTTAATCATATATAAAAACATTGCAAAATTTGTCAATGTAAAAATAAAATATACACAAAAAACAATGTTGAATGTTACCAAGATCATAACATTGAAAAAATGAAATCCTTGTATTTGAAAATGCATAAAATTTATATCTAGATGTTTTATTGTTTTTTTCCTAAAGGGAAATAAGTATTTTAAAATGACCCAAATTTCCATAAAGAAAATAATAATGGGACCTACCAATGAATATTAACAGAATTTGGTAAATGAATGGTATTGTAATTTGTTCCATTCACATGTAATTTTTTAGTATAATGTAGTCAAAAAAATACTCACCTCCTATTTTTCACATGTGATGGAACAAATTTTTTATATTTACATGACACTATCATTTTAATTTATTTATAAAGGAAAATTTTTTATTAGGAAAACCCATTTACTACCAGATATGTGATATACATCCCAAATAGAATATAATTTACTAATTTTCAATTTTACCCCTTTATGGATGATGGATTTTATGTAGCCTTGAAATTTACATAAGAGTTAACACTTGTCATATAAATTTATAGGGTTCAAGAAAATAGATGGTAAAATCTTTGGAATATCATCTGATATAAATCCAATCACAATTTTTGACTCACTATAAATATCTAGAATTTATGATCTCTCCTCTAGAGAGAGGTTGTTAGAAATATTGGTTTCAAATTACTGAATACCATTATGACTGTCACATTTTAAATTTGATGGTGGTGGTTTTAATTAAAATACTATTTTTTCTATATATACTCAATGGATTTAGTGGGAGTGTGTTCCATGAACCTTTCTATATGCACCTCATTATTTTATATGAAAATATAATTAATAGAAATGGGATTTTATGAATCATAGAACATCATTTGTAAAATTCATGAACACACACATCAATTAAAACACAAAAATAAATAATTTTATATTCCAAAAACAATTATGAAAATGAATTTTAAAAAAACCATCAATGAGTTTTCTAGAGAAAAATAAATCATTTTTTGGGAAAATAAAAGAATGATGTTTGTATGTATCATCAGAGAGCACTGTAACAGAGTAAACATGAATATTTTGTGCTCTTCAATAAGAAGATTCATAGAATCAAGGATAATGAAACATAATTTATCTATACTAAACACCATGGACATCACAACCATGATAACATTGATGATAGTCTTGGTTATTTTAAGGAAATTACATCCATGTATGAGGGGGAATGTCCATGGTCCCTATTATAATCCTTCTAAAGAATCTATATTTCTATTTTGATAATAGGATACTCTACACACACTTTGATCTCCTAAATCAGTCTTGCTGGCTGTGTGGTTCTATATATAGAGAGTTTTTTTGTTATTATTACTGGCTGAAGATCTCCCATATACAGAGAAGTAAACACAGAGTATGGAATATCAGTAATTGATGAACATAAATAAATTGTAAAATAAGAAAATAATATCTCTCCTATATTTTATGGTATTTTAAAAAGTAAAAGAATTGTTGAATTTTTTTCAAAAAACTAGTAGTATAAATATTGAGATATTTTTTAAAAAATTTATAAATAATTCACCATTATTCAACTACTATGGATCAATATTTCATTAAGAAGAATGGAAAATAAAGTAATTTTTATAAATCCATATAACACAGTATCTATAAATTATAGCTTTTAAAATGTATCTAGTATATATTTATCAATTTCATTATAAAACATATTCATAGACTAAGAGAGACTTTTGTGAAAGGGAAGATTAATTTATTTTCAATTAAATTGTCATTAATAATTTTTTTTAATTATGTATCTCATTTTTCTTACCTTGAATCTATTAATGGTAGATAATATTTGTTTTTAATAGTATAAAATACCTGATCTGGAGAATCACTATAATGGTAATTTTAATTGAAATGTAATGTCTGATATCACATACATTACCTTTATCCATGGTATTGGTAATAGTTTAGGATGATAATCAACTAAACCATTTACACTTAATTTAAGCCACCCAGATGTTGAATTTTTTAGTTTTCCTAATCATGTTTTTAGGTCATCTATGGATTATTGTGTGGTTTATTGTAATTTGAAATTATTTATATCCATATGTTTAATCACGTCGTCAAGGACAGAGTCATGTTTTAGAGGGTTTTTTTGGGAATTCATCCATGATAATTGAGTATTTCATAGTTGTGGTAGTGGATGGCCACTCTAGCACATGTGGTTCCAGTATTGTTGAGGTTTGTTTGAATACCCCATTCTCTATAGGATTGAAATTCAAACCTTACCCTATCCGATTGATAGTATGGTTTCTGAATTTTTTTGGTTATTGAGTAGTCCATTGAAGAAAATCTCACAACTTTGAGAGAGTTATCTCAATTGAGTAAATTTCTTGTGAATAATGGTAGTTAGAACAGAAACACCACAATGAATTGGAGGAGGAGCATAATATTTCCATTTTCAAAGATAATTATTACAGAGTATGGTACAAACCTATTCAAACATTATGTGATCCTTCTTCTCAAATTCATGAATTTCACCACATGGAAACATATTATAGATTTACTAGACATTGACAAAAATTTATTCACTTTATGTTCCATTTTATAATGGAGATTCAATGAAATTATTTGTGTCCTGTAAAATATTCCACCACCTATAGTATAATCTATCATGTTAATATCAATTGTAATTAAACCTTTATAAAATTATTTTAATTTATTTTTCATACATATTTGGTGATATTTGTTTTAAAGGTTGGGGCCGATGCCTCAATTTATTATTAAATGCAAATACCTCTTTTAGAGGGTATAGGGAGACCCAATACATATCCCGAAGGCCCAAGGCCAGGTGGCCTGAATACAAGGCTTGAAAGCCCATTTTTAGCCCAAAGGACCCTCTGTGAACAGTACTGCTACAGTACCTTGCACAGCTACAGTACCTACTATAGTACCTGTCGCCGGTACAGTATCCTGCAACAGCTCCTCCGCCACAATAGTACTGCCACGACAACAGTTCCACCGCTTCTACAGTGTCTACTACAGTGCCCCGCTGCAGTGCCCTGCTATAGTACCCGGAAATTCATCCATGGCCGGATTTGAACATAGGACTTTTGGATGCCAAGCAGGAGCCTGTTTCACTTGGGTACATGCTCGTTGGCTTGGTGGTATGTTCAACTTTATCATCGTCCATTAAAATATTTCAAATATTGATGAATTCTTTCCCCATTATATTTTCATATTTATATAATTTCATTCCTTATTTATGTTTTTCAAGAAGATGGAAAATATTTTTCAATAAAATGGTTTTTCCTGACATCTCATCCTCTCATTTGGGATATAAAAACATATTATCAATATTTTTTTGGTTCATTCAAAAGAAAATGTGAATGAACTAATATTAACTAATTCTTCATAAAAATTAATATTTTTTAATATTGAACATAGATTAAGAAATTCCTGCATGTTCTTATATGTGTGTTCTCTAGCTTGTCCATTATATTTTTGTAACAAGTGAATGTGTAAGAACATTTACTCAACATTTGGTGATTCTCCTAGTTCATGAATACAATCATTTTGAATATAAGCATAATATTAATTGCGTTCCTTGGGTTTTTTTGATACATTAATCCATGGTGTAATCATTAATTTCAATTTTAATTATATTTTCATAAAAATAATGAAATAAATGTGTCCTAAATTATGGTATGTTCTTTTTGTATTGATTGTATTGTGTTTTTTTATGTCGTTGATGTATGTTTCTCTTTGGTTCAGGATTAAAAATATTTTCACCTTCAAAAGTACAAAACATCATGCAAAATCCCTACATACTAAATAAATTATAATATATATAATGGTAAATAATTAGAAAAAATACACATTGAATTCATAAATATATAGTAAAAAACAAACAACAGAAAAATTACTCCAAAAAATAACACCAAAATATTATTATTTTTCATGAAATTTCAAATTGAATATTCATTAAATGTTTCTTTATAGTTTAGTTAATACCTTAGTACATGTCTCAAGGAGTTCTAATATGTTTAATGTCTACATTTCTAATATGTATTTAAAAAAAAGAACAAAAAATATGTGAGATTTTGTACAATAACTCAAAAAATAAACAAATTGAAAGTGTAAAATTGTTTACAAAATAAGGTTTTATTTTTATAATATGAATATTATGGGTTTTTTCAAGTTCATTACTCATTCGGTCAGTACATTACTCTTATAACCACACATGGTTTAACAGATTAAGGTTTATTTCAAGTTCATTACAAATTTTATTGTCTGTATTTCTAAAAGATCAAAAGTTTTTAAAGAACATGTGATACCATGTTTAAGAAGGAAATGGGGAGAAAATATATTATCAATCATCATGGTTGGTTTTACAGGATTAAGGGTCAAAGGTGGCATCATTTTGTAGTGGTTCCCAAATGTTTTGGGTCTAAAATTTTTTGTTTGGATCACATTAAAAAATGTGGATTTTCATTAGGATCTCTTCAAAATATGGCAAGTGAATGAATTTATTAAATAAGGTTTTCTTAAAGACTGTTTCTTAAAGGTTCAATGAAAGTTGGTAGTGTTCTATGTGATTACAAGGAGCATCATATATGTGAAAGGTGAGAAGCATTCTGATGGAGAATTATGGGGGTGCAATTGTTTTTAAGGAAATATATGTGATTACGACGACCATTACGAGATGGGAAAATTGGAGAGGAGGTTCTAAAAAAGAGGAAATTTCATTTGAAATTTCAGAGCTCTATGAAATTGGATGATTTGGAACTGATAGGGCATGAAAGGTTCTATAATTGGAGATAAACTCCAATAAATACACCTCAATGACCTTTATAAGAGTAGATAGACTCAAAAAAAAAATCTCTCAAATCATCAATATTGTTTATGAAGGCAGTGATATCTGCCAAGGTAGTCAGTTCTTTTAAAGGAAGGAGTCTCGCGGTGGGTTATTGAGCCTTACGAATGAAGTTTACATCACAAAGAACAACATGAGAACAGGTAAATATTATGATCTATGGACTACATATCTATAAAAATTAGTGATATCTACGAACTAGTGTGCTCTACGAAGGTTGGTTTCTTGGTGATGGTTGGCTGCTTCGTGAAGGGTTCTTCATGAAGGTGCTCTGTGATTTGATGATTTGTGTAACCAATATAAGTGGGAACAAGTTTCTATGCTCATCGAGAAATCACTTGGTTATCAGACCTAGTATCATTACGATGTCTAAGAAGTTAATACCATCTTCTGTGTAGGAAAAAAGAAGAATTAAATTCTGTAAATAGTTTTATGAAAGTTCATCAAGAAACAAAGAAACATAATTTTACACTATTTGTTTTACGAGTGAGTACGCACACCATTATATTGTTTTTAAAGTGCTACATGAGTGTAAGGGAACATACTACTCATTTTATTCCACATCAAAGGATAGTTTTCTAGTGGATTCTGTGGTATTCGATTTCACCCATTCCATACAAAAGATGTAGCTACTCATATTGAGTAGTGAACCTTGTAAATTATTCTGTTCTTGTGGATGTGTGTTTAGATTATGATCAGTAAGGAAGAAGCTCCTTAATGGTAGGTTAATGTTTTTTTCATAAAATAAATTATCATAAATGAGAATGATATCATTGATTTACCCCTCCCTCTCTCAGTGATATTTGAATCATGATTGTTCAACTATATATAAGGGGATGAGTTAATGTTTGAGGATGGAAGGATCATATTGATATTGTCACCCACCACATACAGTACAAATTTTAATCTATAATTTAAAAATCACACTTGAAGGATTATCATCCACCACATGAGGTAGGGAATAATTTTTGGATTTATTAGGTGAAACTGAATGCAAGAGTTATTTAAAAACAAAGTTATATTTCCAAAAATAATATATAAATGAAATTTCTACAAGAAAAAATATTTAGAAAAGGATGTTTTAATGTTATTATAGTTTTCATTACGAAATCAAGGGTACGTGATGTATATCTCGTTACAAGAGGATCCCTCTCAACCATTTTCTATAAAACACGCCTAACTAAAATGTCATCAAAATCACAGATATGTTTCATTGGGAGAGTCCACCTTGGTGGACAGATGATCATAGGTCATATGAGAGTAATTTTTAGTGAAATTAATTCATCATTATATTTTTAATCAAAAAGATACAAATTAATTTCGAAATAATAATGATAAAGGATGTGTAATATTACTAATGTCATTAATGAATCTGTAGTAAAATCTCACAAAAACAAAGAAAAATCTAACGCGATGAACATATTTTTTAAATGGTAGGGATGAATGATTTTAAATTTTTTATTTATCAAATCTAATTTCCATACATGAAATAAAATTCTAAAAAACTATTTCCCTTAGAATTTCATGTTATTTAATATGAGATAATTCAAATTGAAATGATGGAGGATAGAAAATATGTGTGAAAAAACATCTATGTAAGAGCCATAACCTTTTTAATCTTATATAAAAACATCTCCAATTTTTTCAATATAAAAATAAAATATACTCAAAAAACTATGTTCAATGTTACCAAGATCATAACCTAGAAAAAATGGAATCCCTTTATTTAAAAATGTGTAAAATGGATATCTAGATGTTTTATTATTTTTATCCTAAAGGGAAATAAGTATTTTAAAATGACCCAAATATTCATAATGTAAATCATAATGGGACCTACCAACCAATATTATTCTAATTTTTTAAATGAAAGGTATTGGAATTTGTTCCATTCACATGTATTGTTTTAGTCTAATGTAGTCCCAAAATACTCACCTCCTATTTTTCACATGTGATGGAACCAATTTATTAGATTTACTTGACAATATCATTTTAAATTAATTTTAAATGTAATTTTTTTAATGGGAAAACCCATTTACTATTAGATATGGGATATACATCCCTAATATAATATAATTTAATAATTTTCAATTTTACCCCTTTATATATGGGGAATTTTATGCACTCTTGAAATTAACAGAAGAGTTAACACTTGTCATATAAATTTACAGGGTTCATGAAAATAGATGGTAAAATCCTTGGAATATCATCTGATATAAATCTAATCACAATTTTTCACTCACTATAAATATCTAGAATTTATGATCTCTCCTCTGGAGAGAGGTTTTTGGAAATAATGGTTTCAAATTTCTCAATACCCTTATGATTGTCAAATTTTAAATTAGATGGTAGGGGTTTTAATTCAAATTCTATTGTTTTTATATATATTCATTGGATTTAGTGGGAGTGTGTTCCATGAACCGTTCTATATGCTCCTGATTATTTTATATTTAAATCTAATTAATAGAAATTGGATTTTATGAATCATAGAACACTATTGGTATGAATTAATGAAAACACACATCAATTAAAACACCAAAATAAATACTTTATATTCCAAAAACCATTCTAAATAATAATTTAAAAACAAACCATCAAAGAGTTTTGTGGAGAAAAATAAATCATTTTTTGGGAAAATAAAAGAATTATGTTTGTATACATCATCATAGAGCACTATTATTGAGTAAATATGAATATTTTGTTCTCTTCAATAAAAAGTTTCGTAGAATCAAGGATAATGAAACATACTTTTTCTATAGCAAACACTATGGACATCAAAGCCATGAGAACATTAATGATAGTATTGATTATTTTAAGGAACTTACATCAATGTATGTGGGGGGAATGTTCATAGTCCCTATTATCATCCTTCTAAATAGTGTATATTTCTATTTTAAAAATAGGATACTCTACACACACATTGATATCCTAAATTAGTCTTGCTGGCTATGTGGTTCCATATATGGATAGTTTTTTTTGTTTTTCTTACTGGTCGAAAATCTCTAACATGCAGAGAAGTACACATATAGTGGGTAATATCATTAATTGATAAACGTAAATAAATATTAAAATAATAAAAGAATGTATCCCCTAAAGTTTATGTTATTTTAAAAGTATCATAATTCTTGAATTTTTTTCCGAAAAATAAGTAGTATAAATATTAAGATATTTTTTCAAAAATTTATATATAATTCACCTTATATGGATCCATATTTCAATTAAATAATTGGAAAAGAAAGTAATTTTTATAAATCCATATAACACAGTATCTATAAATTGTACCTTTTAAAATTTATCTATTATATCTTTATCAATTTCATTATAAAACATATTCATGGACTAAGAGAGACTTTGGTGAAAGAGAATATTAATGGGTTTTCAGTTGAATTCTCACTGATATATTTTTTTAATTGTTTATATTATTTTTCATACCTTAAATGTTTTAATGGTAGAGAATATTTTTTAGTATTATGAAGTATCTGATCTGGAGAATCACTATAATGATAATTTTAATTGAAATGTAATGTGTGATATCACATATGTTTCCTTTATCCATGGTATTGTGAATAGTTTAGGATGGAAATAAACTAGACCATTTACACATAATTTAACCCACCATGTTGGTGAATCTGGGAGTTTTCCAAATCATGTTTCTAGGTCATCTATGTATTCTTGTGTGGTTTATTATAATTTTCAATTATTTATATCCATTTGTTTAATCATGTCTTCAAGGAAAAAGTCATGTTTTGAAGGTTTTTTTGTGAATTCATTCATATTAATTGAGTATTTCGTAGTTATGGTAGTGTATGACCAGTCAACCACATGTGGTTCTAGTATTGTTGAGGTTTATTTGAATACCCCATTCACTATATGATTTATATTCTAACCTTAACATGTTGGATTGATAGTATGGTTTCTGAAATTTTTTTTGGGTTATTGAGTAGTCCTGTGGTGAAAATTGCACAATATTTAGTGATTTATCTCAATTGAGTCAATTTGTGTGAATAATGGTAGTAGAATAGAAACACCCCAATGAATTGGAGGAGGAGCATTGTATTTCCATTTTCAAAGATAATTATTATAGAGTATGGTACAAACCTATTCAAACATTATGTGCTCCTTCATCACAAATTCATGAATTTTCACCACATGTAATTATCTTATAGATTTACTAGACATGGAAACAAATTTATTCACTTCATGTGCCGCTTTAGAATGGAGATTCCATGAAATTATTTGTGTCTTGTAAAAAATTCCACCACCTATAGTAGTATCTTTCATGTTAATGTAAATTGTAATTAATCCTTTATAAAATTATTTTAATTAATTTTTCATACATATTTTGTGGTATGTTCAACTTGAACATCATCTATTAAAATGTTCCAAATATTGAAGAAATCCTTCCCCATTATATTTTCATGTTTATATATTTTCATTCCTTATTTATATTTTTCATGAAGATGGGAAATATTTTTCAATAAATTTTTTTCTTATCACACAATTTTCTCATTGGGGATATAAAAACATATTATAAATCTTTTTTGGTGCATTCGAAAGAAAATGTGAATTTACTAATATTAAATATTTTGCATAAAAATTAATATATTTTAATATTGAATAGTGATTAAGAAATTCATGCATGTTCTTATGTGTGTGTTCTCCAACTTGTCTGTTATATTTTCTATAACAAGTGAATGAGTGAAAACATTTACTCAACATTTGGTGCTTTTCTTAGTGCATGAATACAATCATTTTGAATATAAGAATCTGATGAAGTGAGTTCCATGGGTTTTTTTATACATTAATACATGGTGTAATAATTTATTTCAATTTTAATTATATTTTAATAAAAATAATGAAATAAAAGTGTCTTAAAGTATGGTATGTTCTTTATGTATTGATTGTCTTCTGTGTTTTTATGTCGTTGATGTAGGTTCCTCTTTGTTTCATGATTAAAAAGATTTTGACCTCCAAAATTACAAACCATAATGAAAAATACATACATACTAAATAAATTATAATATATACAATGGTAAATAATTAGGAAAAATACACATTGAATTCATAAATATATAGTAAAAAACAAACAACAAAATAAATTCTCCTAGAAATAACACCAAAATTTGATTATTTTTCATGAAATTTCAAATTTATTATTCTTTTAATGTTTCTTTATAGTTTATATAATACCTTAGGCCATGTCTCAATGATTTACAATGTGTTTAATGTCTTCATTTCTAATATTTATTTAAAAAATAGAACAAAAAATAATTGATATTTTAAACAATAACTCAAAAAATAAACGAATTAAAAGAGTAAAATGGTTTACAAAAGAATGTTGTATTTTTATAATAATAAAATCATGGGTTTTTTCAAGTTCATTACACATTTGGTCAGTTCATTTCTTTTATAACCACACTTGGATTAACAAATTCATTTGGTTGAGGGTTGTATTTATATTGATTCTGCTCTTGCATCTTAAAATTATTCAAAAAAATTAAACCCATGACAAAAAAATACTTTATTGGTTTGCAGCAAAACTAAAGAACAAGTTATAAAAAATAATAAATATATATTGTTAATATGTGATAGAAAAATTTTGAGACTTTTTTCTGATTAAAATAACCTAATATTCAATCATGAAATATCAACTTGGTAGATATTCAAATGAGATGTCTTTCACTCTATTATAAAAAACAATTAATTAATCATATAAAATTAATTTCAAAAAAATTAAATAAAAATTTTCATATTATCATTTCAAAAATCCTCTAGAAAAACAAGATATGGCATCCCATATATAGTTGTATTTAGATCCCATGAAATGATCACCCCTTATTTTTATTAAAATAATTGGAGGAGGATTATTTAGATGAGAATCATATTTATATATGATCCTCCGTAGCTGACATGGAAATCATGATTATATACGATAAATTGATGACTCCTTTGGGTCTCTAAAATGGAAATGATATTAACCCTGGTCCAATGTAAAAATTATATTTTGAAAGATCCAATTTATAGGAAAAGTGGAAGAAGGTTTCGAGAACCCATATTTCAAGATTCCACATTGATCATGGTTTTTTACTAGGATGTCTTAAATAACATTTTAATAAACTAATTTTTTTCACAAATCATTAATATATCCATCATGAATTTTTTGTTCATTTGGCAGCCAACTAGAAGAGATATGGGGAAAATGATGAAGTCGCCTCAATATTATGAATAGGAAACATTCAATCAAATGAGGGGAACTATGGAATTAAAAATGAAAAAATAAGGCTCCCATTTATTCATAAGAAATGCATCTATCATGGTTTTACATTAATAAAATAACATAATTGGATTCATCAATCATCCACAGTTTAATTTTTGTTACACATATGTTTTTTGTCTCTTGTGTACTTTGACTTGTTTTTCTTAAATTTTTTTATGGTATCTCCATATAACCTTTGCTTACAATTTAATCTTTGAAAGGTGATATTATAATTTTAAAAATTAATAATAAGTAAAATATTGAGACAAATGTTATGTAAAATTTGTCATTATATTTTGAACTTATAAAAAAACCCTTTTCAACATAATGGTAAATAGGAAAAAATGAATATTGATTCATTTCGTCATCATTATGATAGGATGTGTATGTATTTTAATGTGAAATTCTACTTCATAACAATAATATCATACTAAAAACAAAAAAAATTAAATTGAGTTTTATGATACATTATAAAAATAACTAATTTTTAATTTGTGACATGTAGAATGGGACCACATATCCATCGAATAGAAATTATTAATATATTATATAACACTTTTATTATAATTATTAATTATTTATTAATGTATAATTAAAATAATAATAATTTGTGGTATACATGAATGGTTATGTCACCAGATTAGATTTGTTTAATCTTGGAATCAAAATTGTGTGGGAGTGAAAACCAACAATTAATTTTTCATTAATGTTATATTTTTTAATTACAGGTACTATATTATAACTGATAGTTATATTGAATTGAATTTTATGGAAAAAAATTAGGCCTTCTGATGTAGTGAATCCTTGTCATCATTGATATTTGGACCACAAGGCCTCCATTCCATCAATTATCTCTTATTTATTGTTAGTGATGGAAATATTGTGATTCGGGATATATGGAGTGTGTTCATGTGGGAATGGTACTGTAATCAATGACAGGAATTAGTGAATGAATATATAGGGAACCTGAAATGATAATGCACTAAATTAAGGAAATGTGAATGAAATGTGATAGAATATAGAGATGATATGAAATTTTTAGGATCTATATCAACTAAGGGTTTTTGCATCTAAATCATTAGATAATTTATTTTGAGGGAATTTGTGGCTCTATTCATTCAGATAATGTAATTCATTCTCTCTAAACCTAGTAAAAAAGTGTTTATAATAATAAATTTAAAAACTAATTATGGCCCTCGGGTTAAGGTGTATTAATAAAATAAATAGTTTTTTTATTACATGACCACACATATTTCGTAGCAGGTTTGATTGATCTTTTGAGAAGGCTTGTTATACGAATTTTGTTTTGTTATTGGATGTAATTATTCTAATTTGTAAATAAATTTTACATCAATGTAATTATATTATTCTAAAATTAATTATTTAAATTTTTTTATTATAATATTTTTTCTATGTAATTTTAAATTTTAATTTATGTGTTAATTAATATTTATCATAAAATTTTATTTTCATCATTCTGTTCAATTATATTATTTTTTATAGTTTAGAAGATATAAAATCTAGAATTCATCACCAGCTGTTAAGGGATTTTATTAGTGCTAATTTTAGTGATAATAAATTCTTTTTGTGTCTAAATTAGATAAATAATAATATTGGCATATGTTATAAGGGAATTTATTAAAATAAAAAACATTTCTTCACTTTTCAAGTTGCTCTAAATATATGATGGTTTTTATCCTTTATAATGTAGTATTAAATAAATAATAAAATTTTCTTCAATAGTTGTAATGGATCAAATAAAAAAAAGGCATGATTGAATTTTTTTTGTATTTGAGTTATTAATTTATAATAATTTTAATAATTTTACTATTTATGATATGTGTTTAAATTGTTATTCTTGTAATAAAAGTACATTCTTATCCATGGAAACTGCTTTTATCAACATACCTCTAGTACCCTTTATATGAAAATGAATAATAGTTACAAAATTCCATATTACAATGGAGTTTTTCAATTCTCTAACAATTGAAAATACTATCTCAATGATTGAAGTTGAAACCTGGATGATCTATCTCAAATTGAATGAGTGTTATAAATATTTCAATGTTGAATATGGATGAATTACTATTGGTTTATAATTTAAAGACCAGGAATTTCCATGGAATTATATTTTTTAATACATGGGTATTTTATGAGTCCACAGTTTCTGATGACACGTAATTCTGAGGCAAGGTGTAATTAGAATCAATTTCTGAAGTTCTGTTCGGGTACATTCGGTAAATGTATGAGCAGGATTTTATATATTTTGAACCAGTGCCCGAAACTGAAATCTGAGGGCACTATTGAACTCATAACATCAGTGATTGCATAGAGATACCTTCACTGGAATTGCTTTTTATCATGATTGAAAGATATTTTTTGGAGGTTTTTAAATTAAATTGAATAAAATAATGTATTCACATTATATTATTAGTGGTGGTTAAAACCACCAAGTGGTGGTTGGAGGTGGTGCCCACCCCACATAACCTCCCTTGGAGGATTATTAGGTGGGGCCCACCTGACCTCTCAAACTCTCCATTAACCCCAATTAAGGAGGATGAAATCTTCACTTCCTCCATAAACTTTTGGAGCCTCTTCACCTTCCACCTCCCTATTATTGAGCCAACACCACCTTTTAGTTAACTTATATAACGTAATGAATTTGAATCATTTTGAATTCATTATTCCAACAATATAATAAGATGTGTTATTATATTATTTTGTTGATGGAATAATCTTTTGGTGGAGCCTTGGAAGGATTGAGAGAATATCCTCTAAACAAAGAACACACATCTCCACCAGGGAACGACGACGCCTTCTGCTACCTCTCCAGCCGTAGCAAGAAAGGGAAGACATCGCCCACAATGAACATCGCCAACGATGATGTCATCTCCTCCCAACATGAACAGAATTTCGACGCCTTCCCGCGACTCCATCAAGCGATCACCGATTACAAGGTAGGTGTTTGAGTTGAATTCTTTTTTTTTTCTTTGTCATTCAAACCTAGGTTTATATGTTGGCCAATCATTATCACATATCGCGGAGGGCGTAGGCCTAACAAACACGACATGACGTCCCTCTATTGGTTCATGTCTGGTTGACGATGGATGTGGCGTAACAGCACCACCCGAAGAGAGAACTAGGGCGGAGCATCGGTGTCCGGTGACTGGTCGGCCGTGAGAGGAACCGGTGGTGCAACGACCATTGGGTTGCCTAAGGGGCATGACGCCGGTGCGCCGTTCAAAGAATAGGGTCGTGGTGGTGCCAATGGGGAACGGTTCCATTGCACCACTCCAGAGGAAGGGGGCCGCAGTGCCGTCGCACCGCGCCGAGGATTGGGGGTTGTGACCATGCGGGCCGCAGTGGACGAAGATGGTGCGGTGTTGTCGCGTCGTGCCGGAGAGGACCAACGATCAAAGGTCACGGTGGATGGGTAAGGCGGTCGGCTGAGCCGACCCCCATAAGGTGCTCCATAGGCGGGACCCCTCAGGTCCCGCGGTCACCAGGCCAGCGCCATGCACCGACTATTATAGAGACATGGGGTGTGGACCCCCCCCCCCCCTGCGCGACCACTGACTGCTTCGGCTGGTGGTCCGCCTCCCAGCCATGCAGACCGGCTGGCTGGGCCTCCTTCGGTCGGGCCGCCCTTGGCCGGGCCCCCATCTGTTGGGCGGCCACAGTCAGGGATGTCACGGGCCATCCCGCCACGGGCTGGCCCACTACAGGCTGGGCCGCCTCAAGGTGGGCCGCCTCGGGCAGGGCCGCCCTTGGGCTGGGCTACGCCATTGGGCAGGGCCGCCCCCTTGGGCCGGGACACCCCCTTGGACCATGCCGCTCCCTCGGGCCGGGCCGCCCCCTTGGACTGGGTCAGACCATTGTTTGGACGGGGTTGGGATGGGTCGGACCGGACTCGGAACCGTAATGGCCGATTACACCTTTTCGCCTGTATCTTGGGTTACAGGTGTCCAATCGACGAACCGTATATGGTGACAAAAATATGAGAGTGAGACAATCCCTTTGCATATGCCACCTGTGTTTTGGATATATTTGGGGTACGGTATGGTTGGTTTGATCCTAAAAACCAACCGGGCCCCGAGGATGGAAATGCCAATAACACACAGACTGGGCGTCCAATTGACGCACCGTATGTCTTGGTGGGTTCCTTATGATGATACGGATCTATGAAATACATAAACTCTATACATAATGGTAGTTGATGTATCGACACTAGGCTCAAGGAGTGGACCATCCTGGAATCGAGCGTGTTGTGTACGAGAACCCTAGGGCTGGCTGCGATTACGATTACGGGATCCTCTGTGGGTTCGACAGCGATGACTTCTGTACCGGGATCCTCCGTGTGTTCGACAGAGAAGAAATTAGTACAGGGATCCTATGTGGGTTCGACAACGGTGACATCAATACTAGGATCCTCCATCGGTTCGATAGTGATGACTACGCTACCAGGATCCTCTGTGGGTTCGATAGTGCTGCTATTGTTCCAGGATCCTACGTGGGTTCGACAGAGGAGATGATTCAGATGATACATCTAATCATCGCTACACCTCTTCATGAGTTGTATACATGTGTGAGATGAGTCTTGTCTTTAAATCATTTTCATCTTGCTGATTGACTTTGCTTCATTTGTGGAATGGGTTGTGCTTGGGCTCGATATTTGGAGCTTGATTGTGACTGGTAACCTAGTTATATGTATGGGAATATACCTATGTTGGGTTGGTTGATACTTCTTGATTGTATCTGTATTCATTGTTTTATCCTTAGTGGATTCTGGTAGTATTTCAGGGGTCTGTGGGTCCCCTACTGTGTATTTTTATACTCACCCCTACACGGTCTTCACCCACACCTTGTTGTGTTCTGTGCAGAACACGATAACCAGCTATCGAGGCTGAGGGTGGTGGATGGGATTCTAATCAGAGCGGACCACAAGGGATGTACCTTAGGGATGATTTGTTTGAGTTCTATACCTACCCCCTTTTTACATGTACTAGTACTCATTGTTCAGTGGGGTTTGTATACTAGCCCACATACATTCAGCACAGTTTTCTTTTCTATTGTAGTATTAGTTGCTTCTACTTCTTGTGATCAGACTGTGTCAATTATAGTTTTAATGTCAATGCCTTCCCTTTTTATCAGGGATTCGCCTTTGGTGCTAGTCTCCAGGCCCTATCCTAGGGAAGGTGGGCTTGGGGTAGTCACGACACGATCCTGGAGGATGGGTCTTGAAAAATTGGTATCAGAGGAGTTAGTTCTACCACAGAACATGGACTCTAATTCTTTTAACAGAAATAATGTTAAGTGTTTTGGGTGTGGTTATCACATTAGGGAAACCGATGATGGTGTGGCAGCCGATGTATCCCCACACTAGGACTCTGACTTCTGATTTCTGACTTAGTACACAAAAACACTGATTTCATGTGTGTTTACTTTGAAAAGTCTTCGTTGTGATTACTTGTGTCAGCTCACCATGTATATTGTTTTGACCATGGTGCACTTGTATCTTTTCAAGATGGACCCACGAAGGCAGCTAGCTATTATTCCAAGTTTTATACGAGATGGTAGCCTACCGAGCGACGATGCCTCGGTACAGGGCCCCATCACAGTAGAGGTTCTAGAAGTACCACTACCCACTAGGCCACCGATACCACCAGCTCCAGCAACAGTGAGTGCACGCAGTCAGAGTGCGTTGCATGAGTTCCAGCGCCAGAGGTCGCCCAGGATATGTGGAGATATGGACCCACAGGCAGCTAAGAATTGGCTGGAGGCTGTTGGGAGAGATTACAGATTGGTAGGGACACCAGCCGACCTCATGGTGATCCTTCACGCGAGTCTCCTGCATGCAGCAGTAGGAATATGGTGGATCCTGATGCTTCAGTTGAATGATGAGGCATCATTACTCTGGGAAGACATTGAGAGTCTCTTCTGGTCAGATTTTGTTCCATCCACCCTTCGTGCAGTGCGAATTCATGAGTTACATCATCTACAGCAAGGAAACATGACAGTAGCTCAATACTCACCGAGGTTTAACGACCTCTCGTGCAACTCCACAGATATGGTGCAGGACCCATTCGTTAGGTCTTGGACCATCGAGCAGGGAATTAGGAATGATATTAGGGCTTCGATAATCTCCCTCAATATCCCGACGCAGGAGGGGGTGTTAGAGTGAGCCCTTCTTGTGGAGGGTTTTCTAGGTGATCATTCCCCAGAAGCAAGACCCACCATAGGGTGACATGTAGAGGAGTCTTCTATAATCGGATGTAGACAGATGTCGTAGAGGTCCAAGCAGTCTAGGCTGTTAGGTGGGCGACCCCAGGATACTCGTTCGGTTGTGCAGGTCACACGAGATAGAGCAAGCCATATGAGAAGCAGGCAATGCTATACATGCGGTGGCCAGGGTCACATGGCTCGAGACTACCTGACCCGCAATGCAGATAAACAAAATACATTATAGATACCTACCAGGCATAGGCAGTGGTTTGACCGTGGTGGTCCACCGAGATCAGGTGGATGTGATAGATGAGCTGGCTGAGCAGCAGGTGGTGGACAACGTTTCGAGGCCCTACCACCACCACCACCAAGAGGTCCACACGACCACAAAGATCTGGCGGAAAGAGGCGGGCTCATCTCCAGGCAGTCGAGGCCTACGACCAAGGTGCACCTAAGATGATTCGAGATACTATCTGTGTCTACTCCAACCTTGCTGTAATAACAATTGAAACCGGTGCAAGACATTCTTTTATTTCTACTTACCTCATTTAGAGTTCAGAGATTCCGACGGAGCTATAGGATTGATCCTTACAACTAGAGACTCCTAATGGAGCAGAATCGATGATTACGAACTGGTTCCAGCAATGTGATCTTACTCTAGGAGGAGAGAGATTCAGCTGAGATGTCCTCGTAGTGGTACCAAGGCCTTACGATGTCCTTTTCACTAAGGACTGGTTGTCCACAGTTCATGCTCAGATTGACTGTATTAGGAGGAAAGTGTGGTGTGTCTGCGAGGATGGGATGAGTTTTACCTTCACCAGTGAGAAGGGATCCATTTTAGCACATGATGGACTTACCTAGAGGAGGGTGTAGCCAATCACACATCAGTTAGCTAGTCTCATCCTCAGAGCGGTTGATTTGTGGAGTCTGAATTTTCTTATTGTGGTGGATCAGTACATGGATGTTTACCCTGGAGATGTTCCAGGACTACCTCCTCACAGAGAGGTGGACTTTTACATAGACCTATACCCAGTGATGACATCGATATCTACTCCAAAATATTGGATGGCTCCCGCCGAGCTTCTTGATCTGCGGGTACAGCTGGAGGACTTGCAGGGGAAGGGATTTATCTGACACAGTTTTTCACCATGGGCATCCACGATTTTTTTCACCAAGAAGGCATATGGGAGTTTGCGATTGTGTGTTGACTACTGTCGCCTGAATAAGTTGACCACGAAGAACAAGTACCCACTCCCAAGGATTGATATCATATTTGATCAGATCAAGGGAGAATTATGGTTCTCGAAGATAGACCTTAGGTCGGGCTATCACCAACTTAGAGTTCGAGACGAGGATGTGGAAAATATGGCCTTCAGGTGTTGGTATGGCCACTACGAGTTCTTAGTTATTCCCTTCGGTGTAACCAATGATCCAACAGTGTTCATGAGTCTCATTAATATGATTATCAAGACATACCACTATTTTTTTGTGGTATTCTACATCGATGATATACTAATTTACTGTACTAACAAGGAGGATCACTCCTACCATTTTCGGGTAGTACTGGACACACTCCGAGAGCACTAGCTTTATGGTAAGCTCTCGAAGTGCCAGTTTTGGATTCGAGAGGTTCAATTTCTAGGGCATGTCATCTCAAAGGCTGGAGTTGATGTGGATCCATTTAAGAGTGTGTCAATGCTTTATTGGGAGACCCCCAGGAGTGTGATGGAGGTACAGAGTTTTTTGGGACATGCTGGGTACTTTCAGAGATTTGTGACAGACGTCTCCAATGTTGCATAATCGCTTTCTGCATTGACAAAGAAGGAGAAAACCTTTGTGTGGTCAAGGAGATTCCATAAGAGCTTTCATGTGCTGAGGCAGAGGTTGACAAGTGTTCACATCTTGAGGATGCCGGAGGAGGGCATTAGGTATGTAGTTTACTACGATGCATCACAGACCGGACTCATGTATGTCCTGATAAAAGATGGGACAGTGATCGCGTTTTGTTCATAGCAGTTGAGATAGCATGAGAAAAACTCATATTCCCATGACCTGGAGTTAGAAGCAGTGGTCTTAGCCTTGAATATGTGGTGGCACTATATTATGGGTGAATGTTTTATAGTCTACTCTAACCACCGAAGTCTCCAGTACATCTTATCACAGAAGGACCTAAACCTGAAATAGAAACGATTTATCGAGTTCCTCCCGGACAATTACATTGAGATAGTCTATACTCATGGGAAGGGTAACGTTGTAGAAGATTCTCTCAGTAGGAGATCAGAAATTCAACTGCTAGGAGAGGCGACAGAGCAGTAGTCCACGTTGCATATTTCTTTTGTGGATCGGAACGGAGTAGCCTTTCAGTAGTCTCTTATAGTCACAACTATACTTCTTCAAAGTCAGGGAGGTGAATCATCGGGATGTTGACTGTGGGGCTTGACGTCAACAGATATCCACATGGCAAGCACCTGATATATTTTTTTAAGGTGGGGATAACATCATTCTCTTCAGAGGATGTACCATGGTCCTAGTTGTACTTCAGGAAGAAGCGTTGAGGGAGTTCCACGCATCTCATTTAGTTGTACATCCAGATGTGTAGAATATGTATTAGGTCCTCCGACAATAGCACTGGTGGCCAGGTATGATGAATGTTGTAGTAGTGTTTGTCTCACGATGCCTCAATTGTTAGCAAGTGAAGGCAGAGCTCCAGGTTCCAGCAGGATGAGTTATTCCCTATGAGTATTTTACCTAAAACCCCTTCCAAAATGTTAATAACAAAATCCAAAATAAACATCTATATATAACATACTAAATTTCCAAAATACACTTAACATTAATCCCCAAAAAAATATAGATCTAAATTTCACATATAAAATATTTAAATACATTGATAAAATATTCTACTAAAATATGGTTATAATCTAAATTAACATAAACCCTATATGAATACATACATTATTCCAAAAATTAACTATATCCTCATAAAATCATAGATTATAAATTATATTACCCCATCCCAAAACATTTGTTAACTCATTCATTAATAACATAATCAATATTATCATAATATTATTGATCTGGTTCAAGGTCATCAATAAGATAAAATTTACATTATCAATATTCATTTTATTTCAACTAAACATTATTATATCATCATTGGTAATATATTAAGGGTCATCAATCCATAAATCATTCTCTTTTCCAAAAAAAAAACTCATAATATGATTAAATTAATTTTTAATATCATTAGTATTTTTCACCATTTTCATTAAAATACTTAAAGGAAAACTACTAATGATAAATCGTTTAATACATCATTATTATTGTAACTATAATACCATTGATAAAAAATGGAAAATATAATTCTAGAATTCCAATAAATTAACACTTAAATCATTACCTAGTAATTTTTAACTTATTCTTTAATTTCTCCTTCTATTCATTTGTAATTTTTGATATCATCTTCGTCTATAGTAAAACATTATCTTATAAATCAATGATAATATTTAATATTTTATTTCCCTATAGGGAATTGATTTGAAAAAATTACAAGATTTTTTTAATTTAAATAATTTATCCATTGATGATACAATATGTAAATAATTATTATCATCTATTGAGTTAACAAAAAATTTCATTTTTCTTTGACAATTAATTACATCATGCCCTCATTCTCCAAACTGAAACCAACCGGGACCTCAAAGCATAAATTCTTATAACATGAGATCTGGATGTCCGATTGACGTGTCGTGGACTTTGATGGATTCCTCTTAGTGAGACAGTTATTTTGGTTTACTCCACTTGATATTTGGACACAGCTGGAGTACGGTTGGGTTGGTTTTAGCTTAAAAACCAACCGGGCCCTTAGGAGGGAAAAACCAATATCTCTCATACTGGGCATCTAATTGACGCACCTTCTATCCCGTTGAGTTCCTAATGACGAGATGGAACTTTGTGATACATCAACTCTGGACTTCCTGATAGTTGATGTATCGACCCCTTGGATCTTGGAGCAGACAATCCTTGAATCGAGCATTCTGTGTGCGGGAACCCTAGAGCTGGCTGCGACTGCGACGACGATGTCTACTGTACTTGGATCCTATGTGGGTTTCGCAGCGAGGACGATTTTCATTGGATCCTCCATGGGTTCAGCAGCGATGACAACTATACTTGGATCCTACATGGCTTCGGCAGCGATGGTTTCTTTACGGGGATCCTACGCGGGTTTGGTAGTGACGACATCTATACATGGATCCTATGTGGGTTCGGTAGAGGAGATGATTCAGAGCCTACATCAATCATCTCCACCTCTCTTAGTGAATAGTATACCTGTGTGAGGTGAGTCTTGATTTCTCAATCAATATCTTCGATATGATTGACTTTCTTTCCTATGTGGATTGGGTTCTGCATTCCTGTGTGGAATGGGTTGTACATTCCTATATGGACTGTGTTGAAATTTGGATCGTGAGTTGGAGCAGAACTGGAATTGATGACTTAGGTATATGTATAGTCATATACGTAAGTAGAGATGGTTGATACTTCGTGATTGTAATTTTCCTTGTGGTCTATCCTTCGTAGGTTTTGGGAGACCTTCGGGCATCTCGGGGTCCCTACTGAGTATCGTATACTCACCCATGCACGGGTTCTACCCGCACTACGTTGTGTTGGATACAGACTACAAACATCGCTGATTTCAGTTGAGGCTTGTGGAGCGGGATGGTACCCGGATGTGGACTATCAGGAGGGATGTACATGGTGTGGACGAACGTACTCGAGGAGCCGATGAGACTATCTGTACTCACCCATCAGGTGGGAGTTTCAGAGGATGCCTTAGTGGTTGTTGCTCTACTTTTCAGCTGTTGTACATTCTTTTCTCAGTTCTACTATACTTTATGTTGGGTTTGTATACTTTCCCATTTACATCCCATCACTTTCTTTTGTACTCAGTTTACTTAGTGTTTACTTCAGAGTGTGTACTCTGTGGTGTTTCTTTTCGTATATAAATGAAATACCTTCCATTTTATCTGGATTTATGCCTTTGGTGCTAGTCGCCAGCCCCAGACCTATGGAAGGCGGGCTGGGGGTAGTCACGGCACGGGCCCCAAGGACGAGTCATGACAAATTGGTTTCAGAGGAGTCGGTTCTACCACAGAACACAAGACTCTGATAATTTCTTCTATGTGAAGCAATAGTGTAAAGGGTATTGAGTGTGGTTATCAGTCCAGGGTTTCCAGTGTTGGTGCGGCAGCCGGCGTTTCCATACACGAGGACCCTTAATCATGATTTCCTACTCAGTGCACGAAAGCATTGATTTCATGTATGATTCAATGTTTTCGTTATGTTTACTTTGTGTCACCTCACCAGGTATACTGTATTGACTATGGAACACCTGTTTCTTTTAAGGATGACCACACGACGATAGCCAGCTAGGGTTCTGTGCTGTGTTCGAGACTGCAGTCCACCGAGTGACGAGGCCACGGTGTAGGACCCCATAACAACGAAGGCACCGACGGTACCTCTACCCACTGAGCCACCAATGCCACCAGCTCCAGCAGCTGAGAGTGCATGTCTCCATAGTGAACTACATGAGTTTCATCGTTAGAGACCACCCAGGTTCCATAGGGAGACGGACCCTTAGGCAGCTGAGGACTAGCTAGAGGCTGTTGATCGAGTTTTTAGATTGTTAGGGACACCATCAGATCTTATGGTGATCTTTGTAGCGAGTCTCCTACACGGAGAAGTAGGTAGATGGTGGAGCCTGATGCTCCAGGTGCATGACGAGGCATCTCTTCTTTGGACGTACTTCAAGAGCCTCTTCTGCTCAGAGTTTGTTCTAGCCACCCACCATGCGGTGCGCATTCAAGAGCTACTACAGCTGCGTTAGGGCAGTATGACAGTATCCCAGTACTCGGCGAGATTTACCGATCTCTCGCACTACTCCACAGACATGGTACAAGCCCATTCTTCCGGGCCCGGACCTTCAAGCAGGGGCTGAGGCATGAGATCAGGGCTTCGATGATCTCCCTCAGTATTCCAACACAGGAATGAGTACTGGAGAGAGCCCTACTTGTAGAGGGCTTTCTTGTTGAGCCTACACCAGCAGCAGGACCTACCAAAGGGCGGCACGTAGAGGAGTCTTCTGCATCTGGCTATAAACAGATGTCACAGGGGTCTAAGCGGACAAGACCATTAGGTGGGCAACCTCAGGATAATGGCTCAAAAGTGCGGGGCACACGCAGTAGAGCCAGAGATATGAGAGGGAGACAGTGCTATGCATGTGGAGGGCAGGGCCACATGGCTCGTGAATACCCGACCCTCCATGCATAGGAGCAGCTGAAAGTTGAGGGACCACCCAGAAAGAGGTAGAGGTTATACCGTGGCGGTCCCCAGGGAGCAGGCGGACGAGGTAGGGGAGCTGGAGGGCAGAGGCAGGATCAGCTTCAGGCAATGGAGGCCTACGACAACGGTGCACCTGAGATGATTCGATGTACTATCTGTGTCTACTCCACCCTTGATGCAGTTATTATAGACCCAGGAGTGCATCAATTGTTCAATACTGATTCCCTTGTTTGGAGCTTGGAGATTCCGACAAAGCCGTTTTCTCGATCCTTACTGCTTGAGACTCCTACGGGAGTAGAATCGATGATTACGCACTGATTCCGGTAGTGTGAACATACTCTATGAGCTAAGAGATTCAGTTGGGATCTTCTTGTAACGTCATCGAGGCCTTACAACGTCATCTTGGGCATGGATTGGTTATCGACGGTCCAAACTTAGATCGACTGTATTAGGTGCAAGGTGCGGTGTGTCCGCACCGATGGGAGCATTTTCACCTGCACTAGGGAGAAGGGAGCCTTTGCAGTTTAGGATGGACTCACACAAAGGAGAGGACAGCCGATCACTAATTAGTTGGCTAGTCCCATCCTTGGAGCAGTTGATATACGGAGTCCGAGTTTTCCTGTTGTGGTGGAACAGTATGCTGATGTTTTTTCTGACGATGTTCCAGGACTACCTCCTCCTAGAGAGGTAGACTTATACATTGAATTGGACCTTGGGACATCCCTGATATCTACTCCCGCAAATCGGATGGATCTTGGTGAGCTTCGAGATTTACGGGTACAGCTGGAAGATTTTCAGGGAAAGGGATTCATTCGACCCAGTGTTTCACTATGTGCTTCCCCAATTTTGTTTTCCAATATGGCGGATGGAAACATGTGACGGTGTGTCGATTACCGTTGCCTAAACCAGGTGACCGTGAATAACAAGTATCCACTTCCGAGGATTGAAGACCTCTTCGATCATCTCAAGGGAGCATGATGGTTCTCAAAGATAGACCCCAGGTCAGGCTATCATCGGCTCAGAGTTCAAGATGAGGATGTGCAGAAGACGACCTTCAGGTGTTGGTATGGCCACTATGAGTTCTTGGTTATGCCTTTCGGCGTAATCAATGCTCCATCAGTTTTCATTAGTTTCAGGAACAGGATCTTCGATCCTTACCTCTATCGATTTGTCGTGGTCTTCGTCAATGACATATTGATTTACTCAACAACTGAGGAGGAGCATGCCTAACACTTGCGGTATTTACTAGACACACTCCGAGAGCACAAGCTTTATGGTAATCTCTCAAAGTGTCAGTTATGTATTTGAGAGGTCCACTTCTTGGGGCACATTATCTCTGAGGTGGGATATTCTTTGGATCCTATGATGATCTAGGTAGTGCTAGCTTGGGAGCCACTCAAGAGCGTGACGGAGGAACGAAGTTTCCTAGGACTGGATGGGTACTATCTAAGAATTGTGTTAGACTTCTCCAGAGTTTCAGCACCGCTTTTAGGTATGATGAAGAAGGGGAAACCCTTTGTGTGGTTAGATAAATTTCAGTAGAGCTTCCCGGAGCTCAGACATAGATTGACCAGTGCACCCATCTTGAGGTTACCAGAGGAGGGCGTAGGTTACGTAGTTTACTGCAACCCATCACGGACCGGACTCGAGTGTGTCCTGATGCAGCAACAGGCAGTGATCGCTTACGGATCAGGACGGTTGAGGCAGCATGAGCACAACTACGCTACCCATGACCTGGAGTTAGCAGTAGTGGTCTTCGCCTTGAAGATGTGGTGGCACTATCTGATGGGCGAGCGCTTTACAGACTACTCTAACCACCAGAGTCTTAGGTACATCTTCTTGTAGAAGAACCTGAACCTGAGACCGCGATGATGGCAGGAGTTCCTCCAGGACTATGACTTTGAGATAGTCTATACTCATGGAAATGTGAACGTAGTAGCCGATGCTCTCAGTAGGAGGACGGGAACTCATCTACTTGTTGAGGTGACATAACAGTTAGCTGGGTTACATATATCCTTCGTGGATAGAGATGGGGAAGCATTTCATCAGTCACTCACAGTCACTCCTCCACTACTTCAGTGGGTTAGAGAGGCACATCGTGGGGAGGTTGATTGTGAGACGTGATGTGCACAAATAACCTCAGGACAGGAACCTGATGGATTCTCTGTAGGAGGAGAGCACGTCATCCTTTTTAGAGGACATAACATGGTATCAATTGCATTACAGGATGAGGTTCTAAGGGAGTTTCACACTTCTACATTGGTGGTACATCAAGGAGTAGTGAAGATGTACTAGGATCTCAGACGATAGCACTAGAGGCCAGGTATGAAGAAGGTTGTGGCAGAGTTTGTTTCAAGATTCCTCACATGTCAGTAGGTAAAGGCGGTGCACCAGGTACTAGAAGGCTTGGTACAACCCCTGGAGGTCCTGGAGTGGAAGTGGGATGGGATATCTATAGATTTTGTGACTAGACTTCCACGTACTTCCAGAGGACACGACTCCATCACGGTAACTGTAGACCGACTCACCAAGTTGGCCCACTTCTATCCTATTAGAGAGCATGGATTAGTAGAGATTATGGGACGCCTCTACGTTCCAGAGATCATACGGATTCATGGTGTGCCATCTTCTAACATCTCCGATTGAGATACTCGCTTTAGTTCCCGGCTATGGAAGGGGTTACATGAGGCTTTTGCGACACAACTATGCCTGAGCACCGCCTTTCACCCTAAGACTAATGGGTAAATAAAGAGGACCATTCAGACTCTCGAGGACATGATCCGTGCATGTGTCTTCAACTTTGGTTGCATCTGGGAGGATCACTTACCCATTTTGGAGTTTACAAACAACAACAGCTACCCCTCCACCATAGGGATTGCACTATACGAGGAATTTTATGACCGACCTTGCAGATAACATCTGTGCTGGACAGACCCTGGGGAGTCAGCACTTGTAGGACCATCGATGGTCCAGGCCATGACGGAGAAGGTACAAATCATCCAAGAGAAGATGAGGACCGCTCAGAGCTAACAGAAGTGCTATACCGACAAGAGTCAGAGACCACTAGAGTTCGAAATGGCGACCATGTTTTCTTACGGGTCTCACCTCGACATAGACTATAGAGTTTTGGCTAGGTGGAAAGTTATCTATGTTCTTCATTGGACCACTCCGGGTTCTTGGTAGGATATGCGAAGTGGCTTATCGACTGTCTCTTCAACCTCAGTTGCACCAGGTGCATGAAATCTTCCACATATCTCAGCTGAGGAGATACTTGCACGACCCAATGCATATAATTGATCACGGGGAGCTGGACATCGATGACGGGGTGACTTTTGCAGAGGTCGCAGTGGAGATCGAGGATTGACAGGAGCAGGTCCTATGTGTACTGTGGATTCCTCTAGTGCACATCAGGTGGCAGCACAGAAACCTCCAGGAGAGCCCATGGGAGCGAGATGCTCAGATGCATGCACAATACCCTCATTTGGTCCCCTAGTTTGTGATGTATCATTAAGGGTACGTAAAGCTCTGAGATGGGAGTAATGTAAAGACCCATAAATTTCAAGGAGGTTTTTTTTCATAAATTCTTTGGGATATCATTAGTACGCAGTTTCTGACGGCACCTGATCCCGAGGCCCTGTGTACCTGGAATCAATTACCGAAGTTTAGATCGGGTACGTTCAGTGAACAAATGAGCGGGTTTTTCTAAATTTTGAACTGATGCTCGAAATCGAAATCTGAGGGCACTGATGAAACCGCAGCGGCGGTAATTTCTTAGGAGGACCATTAATGAATGTGTGTTTTCTCGGGATCAGTTGATAAAATTTTTTAGATTAAATGTAACGTAAAATAAAATTGTGTTACAATTTTATTTTATTATTTTATGTGGTTTAATCCAATGTGTGGGAGTTGGGGTGGGACCCACCATTTACTAACTACCCTTGAGAGGATAAAGGTGAGGTGGGGCCCAGACGAGGCCCACCCCTTCATATTCCTTTAACTCCCAAACTCCCCCCTTTATGTGGGTAAATTCTATCTCTCACCCTCATTAAGCATGACAACATAACACCCCATTTAATTAGACAACTCATGTTTAATTAATTAAGTGAGCTTGTTTTTGAATTTTGTAATTTTAAATACATGCCATGTTATAATAAAATAAGAGTAAGTCTTATTTTATTTGGGGTTAGTATTGTTGTTTTGAGACTTTTGGGAGAAGATCTCTATTCTCTTGAAGAACATCATCCTCAACGAAGAACGACAACACTTAGTCAAGGATCATCGACTCGCCGACACAGTTTCTTCCATCCTCTTCTTCCTCCATGAAAAAGGAGGAGGCACCGACGCCAAAACTCTCCAACGACGTCATGCCATAAAATATTCTCTCTGCAAAAAAGGAATGGGGATGCCCCTTCCTCTCAGATGCGCTCCGTCGACGTTTACGGAACCTCACCCTGCGACGCCATTTTTCCACGAAACTCATCGTTCAACAACTTATGTTGAGTTAGGGGTTAATTCTTCATTCAAGTAGTATTTAATGATCTTCATTGTTAAATGATTTACACATGTTATCCACATAAAGGGAGGAGATCGGACCACACAAAAAATTCTGATCCTCCTCCCATTTTATTTGTTGATCCTCGTTGAACTTGCGGCGAAGGCGGCGTGGTGCGGTTGCACTGCCCGGGAACGAAAGGGACCGCGACCGAAGAGGGCCGCGACAGATGGGCGCACCGCTGTCGCGCCATGACGGTGAGACTGAAGGAGGTCGTGGCCAATAACGGGCTGTAGAGGAGGGGCGGGGTGCCGTCGCGCCGCACCTGAGAATCAAGGGGTTTCGGACGGGGAGGGCCGTGGCGGAGGGGAGCGGCGCCATCGCGCCGCCCCGGTTGAGGAAGAGCCACGGGCTCTGGCCGTGTTGGTTCAGCAGGAGGCGGGCGACAAAGCCTGCATCCGGCGTTCCAGGAGGCGGGACCCTCTTCGGGTCCCGCATGGCCCAACCGGCCGACCATTATGGTCGGCGATTTCTAGGAAGACCAGGGGTTTGAAACCTGTAGTCAGCTCACTAGGGCGGACCCCACAGGTCCACAGTTTCGAGACAAGGGGGCGACACCCCCTTCGCGCCTCGCTCGACCACGAGCCGAGCTCCTAGCCACGGGCTGGACCGCTCACGCCTGGCCGGGCCGCTAGCATTGGTCCGGACACAGACCTGGGTCAGGTCAACCTGGTTCGAGCCTACCCAAGGGGTATTGGGCCGGGTCATACCGGGCCCAAACCCCCTTTCTTCAGACAGATGCATTTAAATGCCCATAATTTGGGCTACAGTCCTCTGATTCGATTCACCATCAGTTGCATTGGGATCCTTGGATCGAGTTGGTAATTTTGGTATAATACACTCAAGGTTTCGAAGAACATTGTGTATGGTCGGATTGGTTCGAACACGAAACCAACCGGGCCCTCAGAGAAGAAACACTTATAACTTGAGCTCCGGTCGTCCCATTGACGTGCCGTCGACTTTGTTGGATTCCTCTAAGTGAGATGGTTATTTTGGCATAATCCACTTGAGATTTCGATGCAGATGGAGTACAGTTGGGTTTGTTTTGATTAAAAACCAATCGGGCCCCTGGGACGGAAAAACCAATATCTCTCAGACTGGGTGTCTGATTGACGCGCCTTCTGTCGCATTGAGTTCTTAATGATGAGATGAAACATTGAGATACATCAACTCTGGACTTCATGATAGTTGATGTATCAAACCCTTTGCTCGTGGAGCAGACCCTCCGGGAATCGAGCGTATTGTGTGCAGGAACCGTAGAGCTTGATGTGACTGCGATGACAATGACGATTGTATTTGAATCTTATGGGGGTTCGGCAGTTCGGACGACTGTACATGGATCCTCCGTGGGTTTGGAAACGATGAAGACTGTACTTGGATCCTACATGGGTTTGGAAGTGATGGTTTATGTACTGGGATTCTATGTGGATCTGGAAACAATGGCATCTGTACTTGGATCCTACGTGGGTTCGGCAGAAGAGATGATTTAGAGGCTATATCAATCATCTCCACCTCTCTTAGTGAATAGTATACCTTTGTGATCAGAGTCGTGATTTTTCAATCAATATCTTCGATATGATTGACATGATTTCTTGTGTGGATTTGGTTGTGCTTTAATCTATGGATTGGGTTGTACTTTCCTATGTGGACTTGGTTCGACTTGGGCTCGTGAGTTGGAGCAGAACTGGAATTGATGAATTAGTTATATGTATGGGAATAAACCTAAGTAGAGTTGGTTGATACTTCGTTATTGTATTTTTCCTTGTGTTTTATCCTTCATGGGTTCTGGGAGACATTCGAGCATCTCGGGGTCCATACTGAGTATCGTATACTCACACCTGCATGTGCTATGCCTACACTACGTTGTGTTGGATGCAGACGACGGACAACGCTGATCGTGGTTGAGGATTATGGAGTGAGATGGTACACAGAGTTGGACTATCAGGCGGGATGTACAAGGAGTGGACGGACAGAATCGAGGAGCTGACGAGACAATATGTACTCACTCTTCAGGTGGTAGTTCCGGAGGGCGTCTTGGTGGTTGCTGCTCTACTTTTTAGATGTTGTACATTCTTTTCTCAGTGGTACTGTACATTCAGTTGGGTTTGTATATTGTCCCATTTACATCCCAGCACATTCTTTGTTACTCAGTTTACTCAGTGTTTACTTCATCTTCTCTACTCGGTGGTGTTTGTTTTCGTATATAAATGCAATGCGTTCCCTTTTATCGAGATTTACGCCTTTGGTGCTAGTCTCCAGCCTCTGGCCTATGGAAGACGGGCATGGGGTAGTCACAACACCAGCCCTAAGGATGGGTCCGGACAAGGAGCGTCTCATATCTCTATGTATCCATATAAGTTGGCCCCTTTTGAGCTACAATAGCTATGTATACAACTTGATGGTCTATTACAGTGCAGTTTTTTGGCCAAGTGTGTCACCGTGGGGTGCACCCGTTTTTTTCGCGAAAAGGCTGGTGGCAGTTTGTAGTTGTGTGTTGATTACCATCACATAAATAGAGTGAATATAAAGAATAGCTATCCTCTTCCACAGATTGATGATTTATTTAATCAACTGACGGGTGAAAGTTGGTTTTCAAATATTGACATGTGTTCAGGATATCATCAGATGCCTGTAAAGGATGAGGATATCCTGAAGACTACTTTCTGTTGTCTTCATGGGCATTATGAGTTCGTTGTAATGCCATTCAGCATGTAGAATAATCTAGCAGTGTTCATGTGATTGATGAATTCTATGTTCCTTGATTTCTTGGACATTTTCTTGGTGGTTTTCAATGATGAAATCCATCTGTACTCCACATATGAGCAGGAGAATAAAGAGAATCTACATGCCATTTTGAGAGTTCTTCATCAACATCAGCTATTTGGGATGTTGTAGAAGTGTGATTTTTGGGATTGAGAAGTCCGTTTCATGGGGAATGTTGTGTCCCAACATGGGATAGTTGTGGATCATCAAAGATAGAAGCAGTTGTTTCATGTGTATCCCCCATGATAGTGTCTGAGGTGTGAAGATTCCTTGGTCTCACAGGCTACTATAGGAAGTTTGTAGCTGATTTATCACAATTTTAGACTCCTCTGATAGCTTTGACCAGGAAGGATCAGTCATTCATATGGGTTGATCAGTGTCACGCAGCTTTCGAGTATATAAAAGAGATGTTAGTATGTGCTCTAGTTTATTGTCTTCCAACTGAGGGAGTTCAGTTTGATGTTTTCTACAATGCTTCATATCTAGGGTTAGGCTGTGTTCTGATGCAGTAGAGATTAGTTGTTTTCTTATGGGACTCGGTTTTAGCTTCCCCATAAGCGTATTTATTCCTCCCATGATCATGAGTTGGAATATGAAATGTTTTCTTTGATGTTGTTGATATATTACCTAATAGGTGAGTGCTTTGTGGTTTTCATTGATCATAATAGTTTGTGGTATGTATTCTCCCAAAATGACATGAACTTACGACAACATCTATGGATGGAGTTCTTACAGTAATCTGACTTAGATATATCATATACACACGGAAAGCGGAATGTTGTAGTTAATGAATTGTGTCGAAAGTCACGTAGTGATTCTGTGCATGAATCTAGTGATTCCTATAGAGTAATAGAAGAACTATCAGCATTACATCTTTATATGGGAGAAGATGGGGGCCAAAAGATGACTTTTTTAGATGATGGTACAATCATCCCTCATCCAGAAGGTGGAAGGGTCCCTGTTGGGAGATCTAGCGGTGGAGGTCTTAAGAGACCGAGTTTTTTGTGGCAAGGACACTAATTGATTGTCAGAGGATAGACAACATCAAGTGAGGTATCATGAAATTATTTTTGTTCCTTTAACAATTTGCGAGATAGTTTTTAGAGTGTTTCATAGTTTTCCTTTAGTAGTGCATCCTGGCGTGAAAATGATGTATAGAACCTTGAGGAGCTAGTTTTGGTGGCCTATGATGAAGCATTTTGTTTCGAAGAATGTGTCTCGATGTTTGGTCTACCAGAATTTGAAGGACAAACAACATGTTTCTAGTGGTCTTCTCTTGCCATTAGAGATCCCTCAGTGGATGTGGGAGGAAATCTCAATAGACTTTTTTACTGGTTTACCTCGACATCTGGGAGGACATGTTTCTATTTTGGTGGTATTCGATCGTTCAACAAAATCGGCCCATTTCATAATGATCAAGGAGTCTAGCTCAGTGGAAGTTTTGTCGAGGTAGTATCTAGAGGAGCTGTTGAGACTTCGTGGAGTCCCAAATACAATCATTTCTTATCAGGATCCTCATTTTACCTCATGGGTGTATAGAGGTCCCCAACGTGCTTTTGATTGTAAAATATGACTTAGCCCTGCTTTTCATCCTCATTCTGATGGTTAGACAGAGCAAACCATCCAGACTCTTGAAGATATGTTATGCTCTTGTGTTCTTGATTTTGGAGGTTCATGGATGAGGCACTTACCCTTGGAAGAGTTCGCTTACAATAACAGTTTTCACTCCACCATTGGTATGGAACTGTTTGAATCCTTATATGTACGGCCTTGACATTATCTATTGTACTATACTGGGGTCGGAGAGTCAGCAATTATAATACCAGAACTGGTAAAAAATACAATAGAGATGGTTCAGGTGATTCGTGAGAGGATGAAGATAGTGAAAGATTGTCAGGAATCATATTTTGATAAATGATGGAGACCCTTAAAGTTTAATGTTGTGGATCATGTGTTTCTGATGGTGAATCCCTATTGTGGGCATCAAGGGATTGGTCATGGGAGTAAGCTTTCTCCTCGCTTTGTTGGGCCATTTGAGGTGTTAGATCATGTTGTTGTAGTGGCGTATCGATTAGCACTTCCCCCGCAGATGAGTCGGATACGTGATGTTTTCAATGTATCACAGCTCTGCCGTTATCTTCACGATGACTCTCACGTAATTTATTGGGTAGATATTGATGTTGATGATGATGAAACCTTTGAGGAGAGACCTCTAGAGATCCAATAATGCAAGGAGAAGGTGTTTTCCGGGTGTTCTATCCCATTGGTTGGTGTCTTGTGGTGACATGGTGGCATAGAGGAGAGTTCTTGGGAACGTGAGTCACATATACGTGCTCATTACCCAGAGTTGTTTGATGCTTAAATATATTCATGTATTGATTTATCCTTTGTGGTTATAAACCTTTCATGTTTATGAGATGGATTCCTTTTGTTTTTTTATGGCTTGATCTCTTTTGAGAGGTATCTCGATGGGTGGTTGTTCGAAATCGTTTTCGTTTTCACTTTAGGTGGGTTTTGAATTATTGAGGATGATAATTTGTTGAGAGTTATCTGATGTAATGGCTCAGACATCTCAGGTCTATTCCATTGTGAAAATCAGGTGTTTGGGTCTTCCGGGAGGTCAAGGTGACTTATCCCCAACACTTTTCCAATTTTCCACTTCTGTGAATAGTTCCAATGATAGATCGTTGTGAATAGTGCATTAGTGACTTTAATTGAATAGTTCCAATGGTAGACCATTGTGAATAGAGAAGTGTTGACCTTCTATGAACTGTTCAAATGGTATACCACTGTGAATAGTGAAACGACATCCTTAGGTGAATTGTTCCAATGGTAGACCATTTAGAATAGTGTAATAGTGACCTTTTCTAAATAGTTCCAATGGGAGACCGTTGTGAACAGTGAAACAGTGACCTTAGGTGAACATTTCCCACAGTAGAATGTTGGGAACAGTGCAATAGTCACCTTAGGTGAACAGTGTCAACATTAACCTTCTATGAACAGTGCAATGGTAACCTTAGGTGAATATTGTCAACATTAACCTTCTGTGAACAGTTCAATGGTAAACATAGTTGAACAGTGTCAACATAATCCTTATGTGAATAGTGAAATGGTAACCTTAGGTGAACAGTGTCAACATCAACCTTCTGTGAACAATGCAATGGTAACCTTAGGTGAGTAGTGTCAACATTAACCTACTGTGAACAATGCAATGGTATCCTTAGGTGAATAGTTTTAACATTAACCTTCTGAGAATAGTGCAACGGAAACCATAACTGAACACATTCAACATTAACCATCTATGAACAGTGTAATGGTAACCTCAGGTGAACATTGTGGTTTTAATAGCAGCCTCTATTTCCTTTTACAAATTTCAAGTTCATGAATTGTGTTTTCAGAAAAGTGAGGTTCTAATAGAAGCGTCTATTTCCTTTTCAAAATTTCGAGTTCATGAATTGTGTTTCTAGAATGGTGAGGTTCCAACGGTGGGGTTCATGAATAGTTATTCTAGAACAGTGATGTTACAATGGTAAGGTTCATGAACCGTGTTACAAAAAATGAGAGCTTCCAATGGTGAGTTTCCAATGGCGAGTTTCAAGAACAGTGATTCCAGAATATTGATGTTTCAATGGTGAGGTTTATGAACAATGTTTCTATATTCTTACAGTTTCACCCCTTTGAAGATTCCTTTTATGTAAAATGCATTTATAGCCTCGTTTTAATGACTCTAAGGCCGATTCAAAGGCCATAAATCAAATATCAATTATTCCTATAGCTCAGGATGTTTTTACTTGGTCAAACCGAGTAGATTAATTTGATCCTCGTTTAATGGGAAATTAAGTGTATTTTAAATCGTCACTCCATTAAATCTTCTAAAGGGGCAAGATATATTCCTCCCTAATTCTTTCTCCTTGTTATCAGATGTTAGACAGTCCAACATCCCATTCCTTCTCACAGTATTTTTACAATCAAAGTTTTCTCCTTAGATTGGTTCTTCTTTTTTTTGATGCTACCAAGTTGTATCGACCAATCATTGATATAAGGTATGTTTTATCGTCATTATTTTGGGGTTCATCTTCTCTTGTTTCTCCTTTCTATATTATAGAATGTGAAATCAATGATTCTAATGTTGTTTTCTTGGGTTTCATTCGGTGAGGTCATACCGTGGAATCCTTGGGTGGATGCAGTTGTCACGAGAGGAGGGTCATGACCCATTGGGTGGACAATTCTTATATAAAGAACATCAATAACTGTTGAGGTAGGGGATTCATTGCCTCTCTCTTTAATTATGTAAAACTGTATCGTTAGCATGTTTTATCCCACTGGATGTAAATATAATTACATTAATAAATATTCTAACTGGATATATAAATTGATATCGATCGTATATTATTTCCTCTTATTTTTCTTGATAGTGTGATATCTATGATTTATTTGTTTATCTGTTCATTCTTCCTGGAAATTGGTAATGAAATTAAATAGCAATTAATGGATAATTTTTTGGTAAGAAGATACAGTGTCATGTAAATGAATTTGGTTCTCCAAGTTGTAATTTAATGTTAATCAAATTGGCAGATTAAGAACGTTTAGTTATTTTTGATAACTTACTGATTAGGTTTCCCGAATTTGGAACCTATTGATTATATTTCGAAGGGTTCTGAGTTACACTTTTTATTGTTAATAGGCCAAGATCCCAATTGTTATGATAATTGTTTTCCTAATACTTGTGTTGTGTTGTGATCTTGGTTTTATATGGTGCTATGTGGGGTCATGTTGACCTTTGGTTTTGGTAGTAGATGACACCTAGAGTGGTGAGATACATCGTTTTATGCATGTGGGTGTCTGGGAGGACACCAGGGATGATAGAATGGGATGGATGTGATTTTTGGATGATAAATATTTATTATAGGTTGATTATATTATTTACTTTTCACCACTTCTCAAGGAAATTGGTCTTATATACCCTTCTTCCGAATGAGGAAAAATGCGCAGAGTGTGCCATATGCTTTCCGTGTTTAGCTTATCATGGGAGAATGGGTCTACGCTCTTGCTATAGGCGACAAAGACTCGACATAGAGTAAATATAGTAACCACATTGATCCCCCTTGTGTTTAGAAGCATAAAATGTTTTCTTTAATGCCTAATAATATGGGAATGTAATTATGTAATTAACAATTGAATAAATGATGTCAGCCCATGGGGTTGGAGCTTGCTAGAATGAAATGATCAGGTTATAATTTTAAAGGGACAACGAATTTTGGGTGTGATGATAATGAAATTTAATGTGAAATAAAGTTAAACTGGTAAAAAAGGAATGAAATAATGTGTTAAATATCTTTAAATGGTTGTGTTCTTATAGGATACATAGTCTTAGAAGTAGCAGCCCGGAGTCTGAGAGACATTAGCAGTACTTGTGTCTAAGACTAGGTTATTCCCATAATGTTGTTGTGAGGTATTGTATATTCTGTACATCTTGTGTTTCTATACACTAATCCACCCTATAAGTAAGGTAAACTGACACCCTGTGGATTCTGAGCCCTAGGGGGTGTTTTCCCCCACATTCTGTTGTGATGATGAATCGATGGCTACCCCCTTTGGCCCCGCTCTCTTCTCTTAGTAGTTACATGTGCTGGTAGGCACAACGGTTAGTTTTCCCCATATATGTGTGTAGAGAGCTTCAATGGCTTGTGGTTTTTCACACACATATATTCTAGATATGGATTCCTATAAACTATTATAGGTGTAATGTGTATAGGGTTTTATGGCTTGAGGATCCTTACTCGGTGTTTGGGATGTAGTGGCTTGAGGAACAGTACCCAACGTATGATACACGTTATGTGGGCTATGGTGGCTCCTAGAAACTACCTGGTTACATTTATTACATGGACATGGTAGTTTTTTTGCATGAGGTCCATGTTGTGGTGCTTCGCCCAAGTGTCTGCGGGAAAGCCTTTTTGGAGAGAGATGCACATGATGTGCGACGTTGGTGCAAAGTAGCAAACCAGTGGGGATATAGTATTAGAGTACCCTTGATATTCAATATTATATGATATAATCTTGTATGCCTAACATGGTGAGAGTATCCATGGTGGGGTTGGGAAAATATTATACATGTTCAGGTGATGAGTTAGTTTCACTTGTTGTTCAGTGTGATTTAGCATGCTTTCTTAACTTTTGTATGAGATTCTTAATGAAGGATCCTACTTAGTATACTGTTATACTCACCCTATGTATATATAATCTATCTTTCATGTCAATTGGAGCTGGTTGGAGATCAAGCTAGTTCCTACTACCTTGGGGTTCTAGGAGCTATTTGGGATTGTGGTTACTATTGTTTTTACATTCTTTTGGGTACATGCAATTTTCCCCTTCTAGTTGTAGTATTTTTGCATGCCATTACCTATGTGAACATGGGAACTCTTTTATATTTCATTTCTGAGTTGGAGTTGGTTGGTGTCTATATTATCTCTCTCTTCCACATGTGTTCTCTAAGAGGGTAATGCCTCCCATTTGTGTGTTTACTATTCCCTCGGTGCCAGTTGCCATCCTGGGGCCTACTTGAGGAGGAACTCGGGGGGTCACTATATCCCTTCTCACATTGCCGACCCAGGAGGGGTACACATTGTGGGGAGGGGGTTGTGGCCATAAAATTTGAGAAAAAATGATCTCATACTACAAGTAGTGGATTTATATTGATTCCATCATATGGGAAAGGATTATAGATATTATATTAATTAAAAAGAAATTGTTCAGAACAAAATCTTGATATAATGATATAATAATTAAAAATAATAATTAATAATAAATCCTAAATTTGGTGAATTATTTTAATTGTCCCAGTTTATTATGATTCATGCACAAATCATAGAACATAATACCCATTCTATAATATTTTTTAAAGAAAAAAATTATATATCATAATAAGTTATTAATTCAAAATTACATTTTATATATCTTCTGATTTACCACACATAAACAATAAGACACTTGTATGAACATGTAAGTGATATGCTCTTTCCCACTTGTTATAGACCAATGATAGTGAATCCATACCCTATTTTAAACTAAAAAAAATTATAAATAATATATTAATTTATTATAATATATTTAAAATAAAATAATCAAAGACACTTTAGAAATTCTATATTAATATAATCTCAAACATCATAAAGTAGAGAGAATGAGTAGTAGTCATTGTTTAATTATTTATATATAAAAAAAATCAAATGGCCACTAATATAAAAAAATATAATTGGAGTTGTTATTTAATTAATAAAAATAATACATAATAATGAAATATGTGCTTCATAAATGTCATGATAATGAATTGTCAACTACATATATACATTATTATAAATTAATTTAGAAACATGTTAAATTATATATCAAACTTTTGTTCTCCTGACTACTAAGGAAAAAATAAGGGGACTATGATTCCATACACTTATTTGTATCATACTAAATGAAATTTTTTAATAAAAATTTATAAATAATACAAAGGTAATATAGTATTTTAAATTCATAAAATGGAAATAAATATGATAATCAACTTACACAAAAAATTCGCACAACACAACAAGGCCAAGCATACCGATATATATAACGTAGAAGACATCATTAATATAAATAATGCATTTAAAATAATTCCAAAAATTATATGTATTCATTTGAGGATTATAAACATACAATATAAAAAACTCATATAATGATAATATATAACATCCTTTATAACATATAGTATGTACAGATGAAGGTACCTTAAGAAGATATTGGTTCAATAAGTTGACTACTTTTCTGTATAGTATTCATAAATGAAATATACATATACATATATATATATAGATATTAAAATATAGAAATAAATTTAAAAAATGTTAAATAACTAATTTAATCTATGAATTTATAAGTTGTACATTTTCATAGATGTATTGATGGGAATTGTATGAAATGTATGTAATTATATCCAGCTATTGAAAACCCACCAATAGAGAATGAAATATGATTCAACACATGTATAATAGCATGTATATTATCCCTATATTGAACCATATCCATCTTATAATGAGGGATGGTATACCTAATATAATGTACGATCATGCATGATAAAATATAATACAGTGTATTCTCGATAAATAACATATAGTATATAAGATACTACAGAGGATGATGTAAAGGAGTGGGATATACAGGTTGAATGCATCTTCTCCTTTATAAAAAAAAATAAACTGTGAAAATGATCTAATCAGAACCTCCATTGTATCAAAAGATTATATTTTACACTTATATACATTATCCCTCGAATATGTACTCTGGAAACATAACCATTTTTTGACATATACAACATCCTTTTTCCCTTGAATTTAACCACGCGTTATTCTATAATAAATAAAGTGTCCAAAATTTCATTCCTGATCTAAAATGTAAAGGTCCCATATGTACACTCTTCCACAATGGATTCCTAAATTGAATATTTGAAAGAATTATTGGTCATGTAAAATATAAATCATGTATAAATTTTATAAAACTATTCCTATAATCTTTTTAATTATTTTTCCCAACATTTCAATAAGATATATTCATTTTTTCATCATTTGGGACCATATAAATTTTTAATTTTTATAGTATATAGGGAAGGGAAATCATATTAAATACTAAAGACTTGTTGATCATAATTTCAGACTTCTTCAACATTATTTTATCCCCGATTAATGAATACACTTTATGGGAAAATTAATGGTAGTATACATTAATTACTTTAATACTATTATGTGATCTCCTCATGCACTAATAATTGTGGATATAAATTAATTAATATGAATATTCCTAATGATTATAAAAAAATAATTAAAATAACTAATAATAAAATAACAAAAAAATATATGATGTTATCTTAAATATCAAACCTCGTCTATGTGTATTTATTTGAGAAACCCTATAGTTGACCTAAGTTTACATTTTTTTTCTTTTGTAAAAATTATATCTAAATTTAATCTTGAAATATAATCCCTCTATCACCATTCAATAAATGATACACGAATACTTCTTACTTCTTTTGTGTCATGTAAATATATTTCATCTAATATAATGGACAAAGATATTAACCATTGTTACTAAAATCATTACATGACATATAAATAAAATAATGGGTATTTTAAAATAACCTCCCATAATATAGTTATTTTCTTCTAGCAAAACAATCCAATAAATAAATAACATTATTTTTTCAATATCATTCATAAACAAAAATAACTGAATATATATGTATGAATATAAAATCATATGGATACCATTATAATAAAAATTAACATTTTTATTCATATCCATGCTATGAGAATTGAAAATTTAGATCAGTTTGTGCTATCACATTTATCAACCTTGGATACCTTCTCTATTCTTATATATGTCATATGATCTTATATAAAGGGAGTAGAGGGCTCTTCAGAAGACCTCCCTTGAGGATTCTACATAAAATATCTAGATGATTCATCTATTTTATTTAAATTATTACAAAATATAAATTTAAAAAAAAAATTAGTAAAAAACTATTGAAATTGCTCAAATTACTTATAAAGTTTAATTAAATTTAGAAAATGGTGTAAAAATTGTCATATTAATTTATGTGGTTAAAAAAATTATCAAAATAATTAAAATATAAATTAGACTAGATATGATAAAGACAAAATAATAAACATGATTCATATTTAAAAAGATAAATATAACATATAAACTTAATAATTTAATGAAATGAATATTTGAGTAATAAACAAAAAAAATATTTTATTTTTTTAAATAAATGATAAGAATAAATAATATAATTAGAAGAAAAATATCTCAAACTTAATAAAACAATGGAATAATAAATTTATAAGACCAATAATAATTTGATGTTATTATTGACTTATTTTCATATATTATTTCTTCCAGGTCATTTTTATTGAAAATAAACGTGTCTATTCAAGAGTCTTCAATATTAACATATCATATTTAAATAATATTATGGATTCCACTAATGTTTTAATTATCAACAGATTATCTTCTCTAAAATACCATTTCTTCCTCGAAAAATGAAACACAAATAAACATGTGTTGGATGAGGAACATGAATTTTTTAAACCGTTTCAAAGGAAAAATCATCAATGATGTGGACCAATCATTTCAAATACATTATTTTTATTATGAATTAATTATATTTGAATATAAATTTATTTACAACCCAATTAAATTTCAATATATTACATTTAAATTTTATTAAATAAATATCTTTTATAACACCAATTATACAATAATGTTCGCTTGACATAATGATTTAGTTTTAGTCATTTATGCCCAAAAAAAATTACATCAGGGAAGATGAATACACAACTATTCTGAACAGGACAATTATCATTCTAGAATATTATATAAAATGCAATGCAATTTAGATCTTATCTGGAAAATATTATCACACATAATATTCAGCCACTTGATAACCATATCAATGTTTTTGAAACCTCAAATCTCATATGAATATTCTCTTTAAACCCTAACAAAAATGTTTTCATATTCTCATTCAATACCCACATATATTTCTTATTTAGATGAAAATGTTTTTTGGAATCAATATCTAATGATAAATATAACTCAGAATCAACTATGATATTCATTATGCATAAATTTTCATGTATTATTTAGTCTCAAATGAATTATATTGTCTAGAATCCATTGATCCCCAATCTCAAATATAAAATAATTCATAATGTGATGCATGAAAACTGAAATTGTCTATTTTAGACAATATTTCCATAAAAACACTTCCAATTTCTATGAAATATTTTTCTCATAAATTTATTCTTCAAACCAATGTGGATTCTAAAAATTCAGCTCAAATATCATTTAATTACTTCCAAACAGCTATATCAAGTGTATGTATATGGGATACAAATTCATTTTTTCTGACCAAAACTAGACCATAAAATATACCATTATATTTAAAATATATGGTGCAATGTAAATTTTGAGTATAATTAGTTTATCGACTACATCATTCTATAAATTATTCAATGAATTTAGATCCAAAAAATTTTTATGCATTTAATTGAAATTATATTACATCTTTATGAAAACCAATATGAAAGAAGGGGTTAGATTAAATTATAATGAAAAACTTAAGGGCTACCTATTGCAATGGGAGAGAACTCCCAACATATTACCACTAATATTATGGATAATAATGGTTTCAAATATATCCCTAGTATTCTAGTTAATATTTAACTATGTTCGGCTGAAATAACAACCAATTATATAATCCACTTACATCATAAAATTTATATCTCTATTTAGGTGATATCAATAATGTAGAAGATAATAAATTATGAGTATTCACTTGATATAATTATGTTATTATGGGGTAATTTTTTAACTGTTTAATGTCAGATATATTTTATTGTTCCTATCAAAATCATAACTTATTGAGAAATAATTCAATTTTAAATAATATTTTTATAATAATTTATATATCATTTCTATTCATAGATAATAATAATCATTTAAGAATGACATTAATGAAACATATATTATAATTTTATTGAATTTTGTAATTTATTAAAAAAACTAACATCTTCAAAAATTGGACATGATTTATTCCACTAAATACATTAGCTGGATAAAATTACTAATGATGGGAATGAATTTATATTAGATATAATGATTACACACAATTGAAAATATTACCTTTTATAGAATCATATACAATGATACCTTTCTGAAATAAGTTTCTCAAATAATTGATTAATTGTGACAAGTAAAAATAAATATTTTTTTTAGGTTCTTCAATAGAAATCACTAAACCCACTATGATACATTTATTATTCATATAAAATTTACCATATATATTTTCAATTACCTAACAATAGGACATGAAAAATGGTAGTGAAAATTAATATTATATGGATTCCTTATATCTATAAACAATAAATGATTTTGGGTTATAAATTCATTTATAATTATTGATAATTTTTAATCACTTTTCTTCCATTATGAACATTTAGTTGGATGATATAATTTTCTATCACTTATTCTGTAATTACTATGCATTATTATACATTTATCATCATTTGAATATGAAAATAATCATTTAAAATGACGAATTATAGGAGATATGAGATTTTGTATTCACTAAAAAGAATCCTTTCAGAAATTTATATCATTACATTTAAAAAATTCAATTCACTTCTTCAATAGTTTGTATATTTATATCTTTAATATATCCAATGTATTAATGTATTTTAGAATATTTAAATGTTTCAATGGATATATAATACCCCTTATAATGGATAATCCATTCTTATATTCACTATTTGGAAGATATCAATTATAATTGATGGAGTTCTTTAATCGGATAATGATATTCAAATATCACCAAATGGGGATTTGTACTGTCTAGAAGATTTATTATAACTAATTCAATCTTGTAATTTAATAATATATAAATATGAATAAATTTATTGGAAGGGGAAATACATGTATACTAGATGAAATAATAAAATTATTTTAAAATTATTCAAATCATACATTCTACTGGAAAAACATATCTCATTATACAAGAAAGTCAATCTAAACTCTAGTGGATTAAATCCTAAAGTCAATCAGATGAAAAAATTTATGTTGAACATTGTATGTGATGAATGATTTTAGATGATTTCATTGACGCAACATTTAGGAAATATGGAATATGAAAAGTATGAGTGTGTGTATAAATAGTGTTTATTTTTAGGATAAGAGAAAATTTTACAACAATGACATCCTAATGTATTTATGATGTTTTAGAAAAATCTATTTACTTCTGAGCGCTTCATTTGTAGTTTCTCTATATTTTTTTCATAAGGAATCATGTGTGTGAATTATTTTGTAAATGAATTGTTTTATTTAAATAATATAATAGATATATCCTATGTTTTTTGATCAAGTGATTATTTTAATAATGAAGAAAAAGGTAATAATAATTGTATGATAAAGGGTTCCTATAGATAAGGGAAATAAAATCAAGATCAGATTATTTTGATCAAGGAAATCCATACATATTAAGGAATTCCCAATGATATGTTTAATAATATGGATATACAATGTTAATGTTTTTTAATTACATAATATAAAAATATAATGTGTATAATATTATTCATGTAGTTCATTTTATATTTTCATACTCACGTTATAAAGTATCGATATTACAGGATTTCACTTGTGTATAATTCTTCGTTTCTTGTTATATGATATTTTTTTCGGTATGATATAAATCATTTCCAACTGAGAATATTATATATATAATTTTGAATATTTTTCTTATAATATTACTAAATAGGATAGTAAAAATTGTATGATTTGTTTTTATAAACTATAATTCACCACACAAAGCATACATAAACATATACTCTATTGATCTAAACATTGGTATCATAGCTGGTTCTACATGAAATAAATTTTTACACTGACATTTTTTTTATAAAATATTATTATTTAAAATATCTATGGATTGAATGATAAGAATCATAAAAATTTTAAACAATTAAGGCCACTATTCATTTAAGGTACTAAATAATATTACAAGAGAAATGTCATGAAAACATTTTTTATCAATAATAGAATGAATAATTTTTTACATTGAATGGATGACATGAACTTACACAAAATGAATTTAATAATTTCACTACAAAAGTATCAATGAAAGATAAATGTAACAATTTTTTATAATATACTATTCTATTATGTGTTAAAAATAACATTTAGTCATACATTATCATAATAATGTGAGAACAAAATACAACAGAAACATTAGGTAAATCCGTATAGAATCAGCAATACTGTGGAAAAAATAAAAGATATGTGTTTTTTTGATAATCGATCCTTATATTTTCTACATGGGGAATTATTTTCCCTGATTCATTAATGGCTTATGCAAATTGAATAAATTATACTATATAGTTGAAATAATTACATGATAGTTAATAACTTTTCTAAAATGGTTATAGATATAATGTCGAATGAGTCTAAATCATGGAGAATACCTCATGATGATACTACATATTAATATTTATATTTTTGAAATCTTATTGGGACTCTTATGAAATATGAGGGTAGATTAATAAGAGTTTCTAAAAAGGAAAAGAAAAATAAATGGAGAATCATTTGTCTTTATATCTAGAGTAGAAAATATAGAAATATCAGTTGAAAATTTATTAATTAATTTATGAATAATAAATTAATATTAATAATAAATGTAATTCATCTAAATAAGTTATAATAAACATTAATAACATTATTAATTAGGGATAATATATTTTGGATGAAATATTTTTTTCTATAAATAATATAAAATTTTCAATGAGATAAGTTATAATAAATACACATCCTGGATAACATGCTTCAAATGTATGAAATTGGGTTTGATTGTATAATATCTTCCATGGAAAAAAATAAAAACTAGAATGATATATGTTTATGAAAGTTATATAAGAACAATGGAAAGTAATTTCTAAAGGATTTTGAAACATGGATTTAAACATGTGGAGTAAATTATTCATAATAGTCTTATGACTAAAAAATCAGAGTAAAAAGATATTGGTTTTTATGTAAATATTCAAAATTATAACCAATTATAGATTTTTATGGTTTCATGAGAATCAATAAAAAATTAAATTTTAATGAATCCTATCCATATTTAGATGATTTTCAAAGTACAACATATTATAAAATATTTAAATCTACTATTTCTGATAATTATTATACTCTCCCAAGTTTTCAAAATAGCCATGATTTTATTTCTTGATTTAAAAATAAAATAATAAGGATTCTAAAAATAAATAATGTTCTATGTAATATAGATACAAATAAAATTTTAAAAATTTACTAAATTCATTATAAATTTCAGAACATATATCAAAATTTGATAATAAATATTGATAAACCTAAAATAAAAATATTAAAAAATTATTTGTAATTTTAATTTAATGAAGAAAATTTTTGAAAATAAAACATTCAAATTTCAATTCTTGGATATAAAATATTAATTATCTATATAAAAATATGATACCTCATTGAAATATATCTATAAATCAATTTTAAAAAGATATAACTCATCTTTATAAAAAATATTTTTTCTTGAAATATTTTTCATTTATATGAAACATCAGATAGATGGAAATTAGAAGAAGAATTGTTTTATAATTATTGTTAAATATTTTTTTTTTCTGATGTCCTATTTTTCAAAACAATTAATATCTATTAATCATAAGACAGTTGGAACTATGTTAATAACAATTTTTTTTAATACAATTCCTGAACCATGAAATTTTAGGTAACAAAATCCTAATTTTCAATTTTTTTATGAAAAGAAAACTATCCAAAATAAAATTATTTGGAGCGTATAATGTGGTTGTTACATGAATATGACTGGAAACAATACGTCTTCAATCAAAAATATCAAAATTAATTTTTGGAATTTTTATTTCAGATATATATTCCAAAAATATATACAATATTTTTGATATTTTACATTTAAGAAAACCATTAAATTTAATTATTTTATTCGTTATGAGACTTATTCCCAAAATATAAAAATTAGTCTACTATGTGTTTATGGTTTTCTATTGTAAGAAAGTAATGATAAATGTACTTTTAAAACATTATAAATTATATTTATTCTTCATATTAATAGAAATATGAATATATACATTGTAAATTGAGATACCATTAGAAGCCAAGATCTAACAAGCTAAAATTATTTTGAATAATGTTCTTCATTTTTGAATATATTTTTTGAAAAATTTAATGTTAGATGATTGGCCAAAATTTTGATGAAATCCCCAGTTATAGATTTATCATAACTAATGTTTAATTGTACTACTTTTTTTGGTACATGTCAATTTGGAATGAAATATAAGTCATGATTTGTATCTATTTATCAGGATTTAACTATTGATGATTTTGTAGTTAGTACAATAGGATTTATTATTATTTATTAGATATATAATGATTATAGAAATATACTATAGTATTATTATTTTAATAATAAATATATATAAATTTTGGTCAATTTTATTTAAAAAAATTTGGAATACACTCATGATTTTCAAAAAATTTATTATCGTTTTAAAAAGGAGAAATGCTTGCCTTTTTAAACAACATATGATGATCACAGTGGAGAGATGATAATTTTTTTTTGATTTTTTGGTAATAAATGTATTATTGACAAATATATATCTCCTTGATCACATTATCACTATTTTTATGTGAAATGATGAAATATAATTCATTAAGAAACCACAAAAACAATATAATGGGAATAATAAATTTTTAAAAAAATTATATTTTTTAATAGCTTGTTATACAATTTTTGTATTTTTAATTAGTAATTATAATAATCAATAATTTCAGTAGTTTTCATAAGAATTATATACATATCTTACTTATTTAAATGATTTTCAATATTAGATATTATTAATTAATACTAAATTGAATTTTAAAAAAATCTCAAATAGATTATAGTGGAATTTTATTTTCCAATTATACAATGTGTAAGGCCTATAAATTTTTAACTAAACAAAAATATAATAGACAGACAAAAAATTCATGTTAAAAATGATGAAACATCTTAATTGTTATTTGAAACAACTCATTATCATGTCTATAGATTATTTTTCAAAAATTATTTTCCAAGTCCTGTTGAAAAATTATTATCATGGGAGAATAACTAAAGAAATATTTTCTATTTATATGCCTCTACAATATATTCATCCTATTGTTGAAGTAATTGTTTTTATAAATATACTAAATTTGATAATCATAATGAACCCTCCCCCCATAAATATCATTGGTGTTGTATATGAACTTGCAAAACTAGAAGATGCTTATGAAATGAATCTATAATTTTTTCGTTCTTCTCAGAATTCACACCTAAGGATCATGTTGAAGATTAATGTGGATAATATTGAGTAAATGAAATATAGGATAAACTTATTGATTTTGAGAGATTAGAATATTGGACAATGCTAAAACTTCCAGATGATTTTTCCATAATGAGATTAAAACTTTTTTTCAGTAATAAACGTCCAAATGATTTTTCAATTGCATATATAATGATGTCTAATATTTAAATGATCAGGATGGGTGAATTAAATTTTTATATGGTTTTCAAATTTCTAAAAAACTAGAATTTAATTTTACATATTAATATATTTATATAAAAGATACACATAAATATTTTTGATAGGAAAATAATAATAGTATTATTACTCTAATCTAAATATCAGAATCCTTAGATCAGGATGAATCTGTGAATCTAGGTGATGTAATTTTTTTTGATGAATAAATGATTATTTATTATAAATACAGCTAGTATGATTGATATAATTATTTCGAAATTATTTTATGAAATATTTTATTATAATCTAAAAGATCCCCATATTAAATCATTAAAAATTATTATTCATTACATTAGTGAAAAAATGGATCTTATGTTACATAATTACATTAGAAACGAGTATGACCTAAAAATATTTCCAGATGCTGGAATTAGTGGATTTTAAAATGGATAGAGAACAGATATCCATAAAATTTAATTTCTTATGAAATGATTTAATTCCCTGGTCCTATAATAAATAACAATATATAGCACAATATACTATTTAAGAAAATTATTTACAATATGGATGTTCCAGTGCTCAAATGTTGTCGATGAAACAAAAAATCTTTGATATTTTCATGACTTTTAGGAAAAATATTAATTTTTTCAATAAAAAACTGACATAACAATATGTAAAAATCCAACACAATAAAACTAATCTAAGGATATATATATATAAGAAACCATTTCCTATCGGTTCACACTTAAAAATTAAATATTAATTTTCAATTTATTGAAATAAAACTAAAACAGAATGATATTTTTACAAAACCCATGAATTATATTATATTTGAATATAAAAAATAAAATCAAAGAATTATTTTTAGAAAATTATAAATTATCTACTTCGTGTCTACATATATCCTTTGTTTAAAGAGCACTCCAAAAAGGTGCAGACCATTTATATAAGGATTTGTACATAAACTTTACATAATCTAGGAAATTCAATTAGAATAAACTTATACATTCCCAAAGATCATTTTGGTTAATATTGATTTAAATAAGTATACAATACATGGATAAAAAATGATATATAAAAAATGGTAAAACTAAAACATTATCCATTTTTTAAAAAAAATTATGTTTTTGTTAATCATGAATTTTTTCTTGAAAAAATCATTACAACATTAAAATATTGTTCTTTTTTTATCACATCCTTTAAACCCTAAAAAGCTTGTTTAAAATGGGATGATCACAAAGATATGAGTAAGGGATAAAAAAGAAAATTATAATTACTCCATGAATAACTTTAAACATATGAAATTAGTTTCACCAAGACATACTACTCACCAATAAAGTATCATATACTTTCATTGTGAAAGAAAAATATTTATATAAATCATATAAACTTAACCTAAACAATACAGGGAACTTGGGGCATTAATTACTTATGATTTTGACCCTATTTACTATAATATTATTTTTAAGACTCAATATTACCCTATAATTTAACACTTATATCTACTATATAATGTGACCCTTTGGGATACATTATGGTGTAACCATCGTTGTTACAATTTGAGTAACCATTATAGTAGACATCTTACATAAACATACTCGATTAGTTATGGGATATATGTTTTCCAACTATAATCCTAAAAACTCCCATGTACCATATAAAAATCTTAAAAATGAATACCTTCATTGTAAAATCATTCCTTTTGATTTTTTTTAAAATAAAATTTGAAAGAGTAATTTTATATAATGTCAATTGCCTACTTTTAATCCTACAAAATTATTTGTGGAAAGCTATTGTATATTTTTTTAAATAGATTTCCTAATATATTTTCAAAAAATATTAATTTCTATAATACCTTATATGTAATTTTAGAAACATCTTACCACCCTTTTATTTCTAATATTTTCTAATTTCCATTGGTGTGGTGCTCTTTTTTTAATGGTTTCCATTATTGGATCATTTTGGATTTTCTTTTCAAACTGATGTGAGACTCCAAAAGTGTAATATAATTTTATGAATATATATAAATAATATTAAATTATATCATATGTAATTTTTTATGTGAGGATGAATCATTTTATTAAACAATAATGAAAATGAGTAAATTATTTTTGTAGTTTTACGACGACCACAATCTTATATACATTCATTTAATATAATTTTTCTATATGGGTTCTTGGACATTTTATACCTTATAAAATGTATAATATAATCTGATTTAACCATGAAAATTGGTCAATGTCTATCCATGAAGGTGAAAATGTAAAATTAAAACACATCAACCACAAGGATTGAAAATTGACACATTACGAACAATGTTTTCAGTTCTTTTAATAAGAGAGTAAGATAAGAGGATTGATGATGGATATTCATTAACAAAATATAATTATACTATATCTAACATAGTAGTGTTGTAATTTTTGTTGAATTAGGGTAGGGGAGTAGAGAATAAGAAAATAATAAAAATTGAAATGAAAAAAATAAAATATAATTTTACCTTGTGAATTCTTCTCCTTGATAACCTCCTTAAGGAAATTAGTTTTCTACTTTTTGTCAGATAGGCATCACCCATACGTAGGGAAAAAGACTCGAAATGGAATTGGATATAAATTAAACAATATTCAATTATTTGAGGTCTGAGGAGAATAGGCGGTGAGGGGTCGTATTTATTATGGAGGGGAGGGGTGTGTTATTATTTTATTCATTATATTATTATTTGAGATCATGAATTGGAATAGATAGAGAATTATCACTAAATATATTACAATTATGAACGATGGTAATATATTATGCTTAATTTATAATCAATGAACTAATTAATTGTGTATTTTATTTATAATTTATATATACAAAAAATTATCATATTTTACTACTCTCTAAAAATTAAACTATATTAAAAAAGCCCCAAAAATTCACCCTAACGATTTTTTTAATTTAACTTATAAAAATTTAACATTAATTTATAAAAATAATTTTATAAATATTAGGAATTTAATTTTTAATTAAAATCATTATTTATTCAAAAAATAGTGATATTAAAACTTTGACTAATTTTTAACACTTTAAAATTATAAATAAGGTCTCATAAAATTATAAATAAGTCATTATATGAATTGTAAAATTCAGAATAAGTATTTACTAAAGATAAAAATACAAACATATAATTTATCATTTTTCAAAATATTTTTTCTTTTATTCCATGACATTAATATATCTTATTTAACTTATAAGAGACATAAATTTTAATTATAATTTAATAGGATAGGTTAATATTATATTTTTATAGATTCTTTAATATCTATAAATATCAATTATTTCCTTATAAATTTATAACGAATTTGTTTATGTAATTTTGAAATAAAAACTTTTAATATATAAAATGGTCATTATATTTCCCCCACCTTCTACGAATTTCATCATGGATTGTTTTTACTTATTAAACAAGTCACGGTTCCCTCTCTCATAGTATTTTTAGATTCTGATGATTCTTCTTCAACAATGTTTTTTCTCCAAAAAAACCATAACATGGTGAGTTATATTATTATGAAATACCTTTTATTTATGGTCAACAATTTGAAGAGGTTTTTACTTATTAAAAAATGTTCACTTTTGAATTACTATTTTTGGGAATAGAATAAGAGATGAATATGGTACATACATTCTTAACATCAAAACATGAATAAAATAACCATAGAAAAACATAGTGGAAAGTCTAAAATTTAGGCAACTGATCCTACCTTAATTTTGATTAATTTGTTTCAATGACCCATGGACTCATTTTAACTTACCTTCCCAAATGAATAACACTATTCCATAGTGAAATTTTGAGAAATACATGATCACCAACCTCAAATGAGAGATCATTCCCCAACTCATTTGTATCACATTTCATCAGGCACTAAGATGTACTCATCTGTTATTAGATCGAATTTAATTTCTCAACCGCATCATCTACTAATTCTAGTCCCATAAACATAATTTCCCTAACTTCTTCTCAAAATTCCAGAGTTCAAAAACACTTTCCATATAATTCCACAAAAGGTTCCATATATATACTAGAAAAATATATATATTATTATAAAAATACACTAAATAAATATGATGAACCCAAATTATATGGAAATCCATTGGACAAGCATGTATCATGTCTTCCAAGGTCTGAAATTCTTCCCCATACATTCTATCATCTTGAGTGTGAAAGGATGTAATGAAATTTATTTTTGTGGCCATATACTTTTGAAGGTTAATCCAAAGAATTTATTGAACCTTGGTTCATGGTCAAATATAATAGAAATTGGAACTCCGTGTAACCTATCAATATCAATGAGTTATATTTGATAAATCCAAATTCATTGTTTCTAAAATAGGAAGAAAATGTGTAGTTATATTCAATGGATAAAAAGTATCCCAAATTGAATTATTACCTCAAAAAGTCTTTGGTTGTCCCACAATAAGGTCCATGGTTATATTTTACCATTTCCACTCTTCCCCTAAAAATTATCGATCTATCCCCAAATGTGTGTTTATCTCTACATTACCAATTGAAAAGTAAAAAAATTAATTATAAAATATGTAATATCTTATTTTATTCAATAAAACCTTTAATACTATTGAAAGAATCTGTATATCCTAGTGGTCCTACATTAATTTGAAAATGGAGAAAAATTAGCTTCATTTAAAAAATTTATTTATATAGGAATCATAATCCACACATAATATTTTACTACATCTAAAAACATTATATTTATGAAAATAATATTCAAGAAAATTACAATTCATTTTCTATTCTACAATTTTCTGTCACTCAAAGTCTTCATTATGCACTTATTTAAATCTATATGACAAAGTTGACTGCACTTCAACCTAAAAATATAATGGAATTTTTTACACCAAAAACATCCATGAAAAAATGATAAAATTATAAAAAAAGGTGTCATGTCCCCAATTTAACACTATTATTATATGTTTTATTTTTTATACTGGTGGAATATGTGAGTTTTTTTCATTTATAATGTGGTAACTAGTGGAATAATCAAAATATGTTATCAGTTCCAGCCATCTTCTTTTTCTTATGTTCAATTCATTCAGGCGAAATATTCCCTTCAAACTATTATAGTATGTATCTGTTTCACATTTAGCTCAATAAAAAAATCTATAAATTTTAAAATAGAAAACACAAGCTGCGACTTCCAGATCATGTGGGATATAATTTAACTCATTATGTTTCATTTTTCATGTATCATATGTAATTATGTAATCGTTATACAAAAAAACACATCCAATATCATCAATGAAGAATCATTTTTGTTTAAAAAAACCATTTCTGAATGGAAGATCCAGAAATGAGGAATTTAATAATCCCCAATCCAGTACCTGAAAAAAAACCATCATATTCTTCTATATAAATAAATTTAACACCATTTTCATGTAATCATTGTTGCGGTTTTGATAACGATGAAACTTTTTAACAAACTGTAAGAAATAAAATACTAATCCATGAAAAATATGAATCATTATAAACTTTGTAGTTCATTTCCATTCATCAACCACTTTTTTATAAAAGGATAAACTATTATTCCATAGTTATTTAAAATGTTCCCATAAAATAAAATATGTTCCCCCAAATATCACATTTATTAATTTTCCCATATAACATATTTTCGTGGATGGTTTTAAAGGAAATACTTATTTGTTTTTCATGGTCAACATTAAATTTTAAATAAACTAAAATATAATCAAGAAAACCAACAACTAAATTATATAAATATTCTAATTAATATTATTTTTCTTACAATCCATAAATACAGAAGGGGTATTTTTAAACCAATAGGGTATAAAAGAAACTCATATTTCCCATACCATGTTTGAAATTATATTTTCAAATTTTTATCCTTTATCAAATTCTGGTGATGGTACATAGATCTGAAGTCAATAATTAAAAATAATGTCTTCCCAAGAGATGATAAAAAAAGAATCGATATGAGGAATCATATACATATTATTAATAGCATTGTTATTAAAATATCTATAAAAAATTAAAAACATTGTGGTTCTATATTTATTTTTAAAGAACATATCAATTTCACCACATGGTGATGTTCTGGGATGAATGAAAACATTATTGAAGAACTCCTTAAAAAGATTACCACTTTTAAATGCCTGCCTTCTTCAATTTGTTAAGGGTGTTTAGAAATTATATAAGCATCATAAACTAATTCAGTATTAAACTAATTTTCCTGATTAGGTATAACACTATGGAACTCATTTAGAAAAACATCCATGTATTTATTTACCACTAGAAAATAATTAATCTGAGCTATTTCATTGTTTTCTATAATGTGTGCTAGATGACGTTCATTATCATATTTTAATTGTTTCTTACCATACTAATATTTCATTAATGGTATGGGTTAACTCTTCTATAAAAACTAAAATCTATTGTAGAACAAAACGACTCTATCTCTATAATAAATCAAAGCATGAAATAATCTAAGACAATTTATACCCAGAATAACATCGATATATACTAAGGGGTATATAGGTTTTGTATGTATTGTATTTCCATTTAAACAATAAGATAATTTTTTGATGCCATTTATCATTAAAATTTCACATATCTGTTTATACATTATGTTTTAGATTCATTTCATGTTGTGAAATTTCAAATTTACATCACAATTCTTCAGAAATAAAAAATATATAGACACCATATAAAATAAAACATTACAAAAATAAAACTAAAATAATAATTTATCTGGTACCACTTCATTGGATGGACAAACATCTTAAAATGTAGTCACATAGGATTTGACTACACCTTTATACTTATAATATTTCTTACTTCCATTATTATGATATTAAATTGGAATTTTTTTTCAAAATCCCCATTCCACTAAATTTAAATACTTTTCATTGGTTTTATCATAATTAAACATTGGTTCATTTTCATCACAATCCTAGGACATATTTTCAATGTTACCACAATAAAAACACTTCTTAGATTTATTAATATATTCCCTAGAATCCACCACCATTTCTAGTTTTTCTCTTGCCTGGAATACACCACCATTTATATCATTTATCAAATGATGAATTACTATAAAAATTAATCTGTTCCAATTACAACCATTATAAATCATGGATTCAGATGGATACCTTTCAATCAATTCCATTCTATATCATACTCCCAATTTCTTCTACATAAAACCATTCAAAACAAATCTATTTTACATGAAGGAACATTGTAATAGAGAAATACAATATAATTTTAAATTATTCAAAATATAAAAGAAATTTTATGGGTATTCTATTAACATCATATCAACCCCTATTTTTATTTAAGCCATGAAATGACACCAACTATAATGAACCAACCTTAAATAATACATAACCAAGATAAATAAACTATAATACACTTATACATTCCCAAATACCATATAAGAATAGATTTTTAATATGTTATTCCATATGTCATACATAACAACCAAAAAGAATAAAAACTGTACAAATATAATAGTATCCATTGATTCCGTAATATAAATTTTTTTAATAAAACATTAATTATTAAAGGAATAATATTCACAACATTCAACTTGGATTCTTATTTTCTATTACCCATCGTTAAAACCCTATGAAAATAATTTTATAAAATGGGATGATCCAAAAAATATCAGTAAAAAATATAAAAAGAAAATGAACTATATTATATGAATATATATTATCATATAAAATTATTTTCACAATGACATACTTCTCACCCATAATGTATCATAGACTTATATTAGGAAAAAATGGTTTCTATAAAACATAAAAAAAATAACTAAAACCATAAAGCTAACATTGGGATTTAAATGGTTAGTATTTAAACCATTATAGCTACCATATGATTTTCACCCTCATAGAAACATTTAATTATTTTCCTCTTGGATTCCTTATGATGTAACCCTAGAGGATTCTTTATGGTGTGACAATCGCATTTACACTTAGAATAACCACTAAGCTCAATATCCAACATAAAAATAACCAACGCATTGGAAGGAAATTTTGGTTCCACCCTCAACAAAAAAAATTCCCTAAAACTATATAATAATCCTATAAAATGAATTATTTCATCATAAAAACATTTCTTTTATATTTTTTAAAAACAAAAATTTAAAAGACAATTTTTAATGAAAAGTCCCATACCTTGGGTTTTTCTATTTAAAATGTGTTCAAACCTTCAGTATTGTTTTTTAAATATTTTAAATAATATATTATATATCTATATTAATATCTATAGTATGTTATATGATCATTTGATAACAATGTTCCTCCCATTTATGAATAATATTATATTATTTCCATTATTTCAGGTTCATTCTTTTCATGGATTCTATGGTCAGTTCAATTTAGTTTTTTTCAATGGAAGAGAGACTCAAGAATTGGAATGAAATGGTAATTAAACATTTAAATAATCATAAATTATTTCAAATTTTATTTTTAATATTATTATGATTCATTAGATAAAACATTAATGAAAAACGGATAATTTATTTTTCAGTTTTAGGACCACCACGAACTTATATAATTATACATAATATCTTGTTTATATAGTAGTTATAGAAAATTATATGAAATATAATATGTTTAATAATATCTTATCTAACCATAATTATTATTATTTTTACCATACATGATGGTTAAATGTAAATTGAATAGAAATCATCCACAATGATGGATAATTGTGACATCACAGTCAAAATTTTATTTTTTTATAATAATTGTAGAAGTGGAGAGTTTTGATGATTGATAGTATTTTAACACAATAATATTTCTGTATTTCTATGTCATAGGAGTAATCATGTAACATATATGATAGTATTTTAGGAAATAATAAGAAAATATAATAAGTTAAATTTATAATAAATGAAAATGAATGTGGATTTTACGTCTTGAATTATTCTCTTTGAGTACCACCTTGAGGAACGTGGTTCTATCCTTTTGGTGAGAAAAAAAAGTTATTGGAAATTGGTAAGAGGACTGGGAAGGTTATTGGGTATAAAATAAAAATGATAAAAGGAATTTAGGTTTATGGAGAAGAGGTGGTGAAGGTGGTAATTACAGTGGAGCATATGAGTGTTTTTGATTATTTTATTCATTATATGATTGTTCTGGATGAAGACAATGAATTATAAAATAATAATAACTAAATATTTTATAATAATTAATATTATTCAAATATTATGGTGATTATATAACCTATTACTCAATAAATATTATATTTAAAATATAATGTATATATGCCACAAATTAATGTATTTTAATATTCACACAAAAAAATCAACAATTTCAGAAAAAATACCAATAAAATAACCGTATCCATTATTAGAAAAGTAGAATTAAAAAAATGAACTACATTTATAGAAATAATGTGTTTAAATAATAGAATTATAATTTTTATTTAAAAACATTATTTCATGGACAAAATTCCTTAATAGATTATTACTTATTTTATTTCAGTTTGAAAAAAATAATGTCTTATAAAATTATAATATATTATTAAGAAAAAAATATTAATTTTTGGATATATTTTATGGAAATAAATTTTATTTTAAATCATTATATTAATAATAAAATTGTTAATAAATATTTATATTTCAAAAAGAATACTTTATTTATCATTCCGAAACATTTGTTTATGTACTCTAAAACGTAAATATTAAATATTTTGACTAATATGAAACAAAAATTTTACATATAATTTTATATGTGGGGTTACTAATATATTATTATAGAATCCTAAAATTCTAAAAATATCACTAACATGATAATAAATTTATATTCAAATATCCTATATAATTCCACAATGAAAAAAATTTATAAGCACCTTGGTTGTTTAAATCTCAATTGTTTTGAAATATGTTCTTATTTTTATACATAAAAACATTTTAGAAAACATTTAATTATTTTTATAATATATTTTAAATATTTTGAAAATATTATTATAATTTGGATCCATTTTATGTTTCATCAATCCATGATCCATCTAAATATTCAGCAAACAAAATCATTACACATTTTATGGAATCATGTCATATAGATTATGGTTTAAAAATTTGTAATAATGTTAAAAAAATATCTCTATGAGACAATTCTTTCTAAATTTATTTATTTTTTTAACTTTTTTTACTATTTTCAAAAATTCACTCAATAATAATTTTATTAAAAATATTATGTTTGAAAATAAAAAAAAATATTTTTAAAAATACATAATTAGATTTTATAATGAACGTTAAAATAATTTTATAATTCCCAAATATGTAAATACTTCCCAAAAAAGTTAAATTATTATCAGTAAAAATTTGTAAATGTCTTTCTATCCATTTATTTGTCCATTTAAAAAATATTTTATCTATTGGGAACTGAATCATATCACTTTGGAATCAATATACAAGAGATATGGGTCACCATAACTTAAATATGGACTGTTTCTAGTGGAGATATATTTTCACAATATTTTATTTTCATCTAATCCTTATCAAATTAATCCATTTGAAAAACATGTCATCACTATATAGATTTTCAAATTATGAATCAGTTAAATAAATATTAATATAATAAAATTTTTATGAAAAAAATTATTCAACATTACAATAAGATGTAGATTTCTAGTATTAGAAATTTTTGTTTGTTTCCAACGATGATTTATTTTTTAAGTATATTGAATTCATAAGATAATTTTATAATAATAATTTTTTTTATTAAATTGGATGGCCATTTTTTTCATTTTTGAATATATTATAGTATTGATTTAAAAAGATATTGTGCACATTCTGAAAATTCTAATATAATAAAAAGAAAATATTTATAAACACAAATTTCTTAAGATGTTTTGAAATTTAATGAAATGTCTTGTAGGAATATAACTACATTCCTCTTATAAGAAGTTGATGAATGTATGTAACAAAAAATATTATATAATTTTATTCTCTCTATATATTGAAAATTTTATTACAAAAAAAATAGTAATATAGAGTGTCTAAAATTTTGAAATAAATATTTATTAGACTTTATTTAAAATTATAGAATGAACTATACATTGATGATTATGTATAGTCGTATTAAAGAATTAATGATTCTGTAATTAATGATAAATAATACATTATATTAATAATTAAATGAAATTTTTTTGAAAATATTTTAAAGGAATAAAAAAATAATAATGAGCATCTTCTGGTCATAGAAAATTCAATATACATTATAGAAGAATAAAATCAACAAAATGAATCTTTTTTATTCCTCCTTTGAAAATTATTCTAGATAAATTGAACAAATGTTCCTCCACTGGTGGAGTTAAAAATCCTTATTTTAATTTCATGTAGGAAAGAAAAGATAGTGAAAAATCACCTCCAATGGAATGTATGAATGGAAAAGTTATATTTGATGAAGCATTTTCAATGTTTATTATTAATTGATGGGTGAAAATAAAAGAGGTAACCAATAATTTGGGATGTATTTTAATGAGTATTTAGATTTGAATAGAATATCAAAATAATTTATTAGAAAATAATAATGAATATCGTGGTAAAAAAAATTAATGGACAAAAAAATAAGAATGTTTTTTTAAAGAAATACATGGTTATCAATCTAGAGTGAATCAAGATCTTGGTGAAACATATGATATTCCTCCCCTATCTTTACATCTATATATTCCTAATCAAACTATTCAATAAAAATATTAATTTCCCATTATAGTGGATAAAATAAAATAGATTTTTGTTCATGAAATCCACTTGTATTTAAAAAATACCAGAAATAATGTTGTTTAAGAAAAATATCTTCAATTATAAAATGTTTCCAAAACGGTTGGAAAATACTACTGAGGAAAAAAAGTAATTTCTAACAATATAAAAAGTGATTTGTATATATAACATATTTTATTAGATTATTTAGCATCCTTTAATTCATATCCATCAATATGTGTTGATCTCAGTTAATATCAGAATTAATAATCCTTAGGGGAATAATGTAATCATTTTTTAAAAACCATCAAATAATGTTATTTCTGATGAAGATGTTATGTTTATGTAAATTTACCTATCACTCTATATTTAATTACAAATGTCAGTCCCTCTAGAGTAGCATAAAATATAGTACCAATTTCTTTTTACAGATTTACTCTACTCTTATCTGAATCTATGAATCAAATTTAATGACATTAAAATTTACTCTTCCAATAATTCTATCAATAATCTTAAGAGTATAATTAAACTATTTATGTTCATTAAATATCATATAATGTATATATTAATAGATTTTTATTTTTTTTAATTATTTTCCTTGAAGAAACATGAAAAATTATAATACAAAAAAAAATCAATATTCAATGAATTAAAATGAAAATCCAATATGAAGTTAAGAATCCTAAAAATTATCTTCATTCCAATTATATATAGAGTGTGTGATATAATATTAGTCTAATATTATGTTAGAGGAATAAAATTACTATTATTATGTCATATATATCCTATAATTCCACTAAAAACGTCATTTAAACATTTGATGAAGAGTGTGAACGAATCTAACATCTTTGAAGAGGAAGTAGTCCACACTTCCCCAATTGAAATTATCTTATATACCAATAATTTAATTAATTAATTTATGTATTATATAAATATTATAGAAGAAAAAATATTTCAAATATATCAAATATATCGTATATATAATATGAAATTATATTTTCCATTGTAATTCCCAATAATGAGATGTGCTAAATGAAAAGCAAACAACATAGTTTGGTGAGGCGGTAGTTCATCGTACACAAGAATTATATGTTCATTAATAAAAATATGGAAATATCTTTATGTGAAAGAAAAAAATTAGATTAAAAATAGCTCAGAATATTTGGAATAATATGGTTTTTTATAATCATTGAATAATAAGATTTTAGGGGAATGTAATTAAAATATATTAATGGATGTTGAGAAAGAAAGTAACCTCTTCATTGGGTAACTCATCTTTTTTAAAAGATCTTATAAGGATGAAATTATTATTAAATTGAAGATTTAGTATGAAGGGAGGAATGTTTGGATATTATTGAATTAGATTTTGTGAGATCCAAATAGCTTGGGAGGTGTAAATAAGTGGGAGGTGCTAGTACCCGTTTATAGAGGTGACAATGTTTCATTCTTGTAAAATGTTAAAAATGGAATTGTACTGAGGTTTTTCTTATGAAAAGTGAAACCAATAGTAAACCAAATTACATATAAGAGATGAAAGGGGTATAATTGTGGCCAACTGAAGGATTATAGTGTAATTTAGTGTTCATTTTATACCTTAAATGTTAGTTTTAGTGACCTGATATGTAACTTTTCCCCTTAAACATTTTCATTAATTTTAAATACATTATCCAATGTTAATTGAAAAAATCTATGTTTAAATAATTATAAATTAAAAAAATTATTCATATTATTTAATCAATTTTAGAATTTTTAAATCATATAGGTTCTAGAAATTAATATAAATTCAATACCACATACGGGACAAAAAACCATATTTTTAGTGGAATTACAATCCATTATTATTCACTAATATTTGAAATATGAAGCTTCTATAAAAAATAAAAAATATTCACCAAATTTTAATATTTATATTCATCATTCCAAAATGATTTTTAATTTTGATATTAAAATTATTAAATTGAGAAAAACTAGGATATAAAGTCGGTTCTCCATTAAAAAGCTGTAAAACCAACTTTTACATAAATGAATATTTTTATTCAAATAATTTGATTTATTAGTATCATATTAATATTAAATATACCAGATAAGTGTAAAACAATTTATTTCATATAAAACAAATTAATTTAATAGAAATAAAAAAATTGAATATTGTTTAATTTATTTATATAAAATTTTGTTCATGCGTAGAAATACGGTTTTCATAGAAAATTAAATACTTTATTTTCAAATTGTTAATGCAATCACTTATAGTAAATGATAACCTAATGATTGACTTTATATACAATTTCAATCCATATTTTCACAATTTGGGTAATGTGAATTTCAACTTTCATTATAATTTTTATATGATAGTTATAATAATATTTTGACAATCACAATAATTGTATATTGTGTTTTTCTAAAAACGCAAGGATGTGTGTACCTAAAGCTATTTAAGGGAATAGATATTGTGTTTAATACAAGAAATAAATATTATTTAGTGACTCGAATGATAATATATCTGTTTCCTTTAGTGAAAAAATTACAAATTTAGTGATTTATTATATTAAGAAAAGAATAATCAGTGTCTCAAATAATGATATTCATAAAAAAAATCAATATGAAAAACATATTTCAATAAATTTTGGGGTGGTATAAAATTTCATTAAAAAGATGAATTTCATCCAATAAATTGTTATAGGTTATTAAAGGTTTGTTACATGAACTTGTATTCCATCGAAACAAACATTTTAAAAAATAATACTAAAATTTCCTTCAAAGATAGAATGAGGGAATCCTGATGTTTACCCAAGGGAACTCAAAATGAGGTTCCCACAATGGAAAACAATATTGGAATGTAAAACAATTAACATTGTAGTGAAATATATATATCATGTTATGATGTATACTATTAGATAAAATTATTAGAATATTTATAAAAATCCCAAATACATAAATGTATTATTATCTAAGGGGCTATTTGATTTAATGAAAATGAAGGTATTATGATATCATTTTGGGCTACAAGGCCCTTTTTCCAAATATTGAATAATTTTCATGAAATGATATATTACATGATTTTAGGGAAACCTTGCCCATTATTTTTACTTAATCAATACACACATTATAAGTCATTACATGATGTGAATTTGAATTATTCATTTGTTAAGAATTAATAGATCCTGAGATCTGTGGATAGAATGAAAGGTAAATCCATATATTTTTATCTAAATATAATTTTTTCACATGTTATCCAATATTCCAAAATCCCAATATGGTGTGAAAATAATTTTTACTCTATAAACTTCTTCTAAGTTTAACATAAACCATTCCATTAATGGTTAACCATATAAGCCTTCCAGATGATGAAAATATAAAAATATAGAAATAAGTCCATGAAATATGGTTAAAATTGATCCACCCATATATCACAATGTATCTATTGTTTTTAAAATTCAGTGAATTTGATTAACATAATTTTATATTTTTTTGAAACATTGTAATAACCTGAATTACCATAAATCCTTTTCGAAAACATCAATTCTTTCTTATTCCAATGATTACTAGATATATTCATCAAATATTAATATTTTGTAAACATAATCAATGATAAAATAAACCACATGTCAATAATTCTAAAACTAGTTCCATGGAAACAAGTAAAGTCCTATTTAATTATTCATAACCTATATATCTTTATCTGAAATTCATTATCTCAACATCAACATCATGTCTATGGTTATATTCCCATATTCTAACTGTCACCTTGTCCAGAAATCACATTTATAATTCCTAAAAAAATTAAATATAATATTGTAAATACTTAGTAGAAAACATAAATTGATAAATCCTTACATTATGAACCATTTTTAATGCATAAATCTAAAAACATAAATACGTCTTTTATTATACTTCATCGTAAATCCATTATGAGGATACCTCATCTTATTACATAATACCTCTTTCCTTTTACATTTTATTTTTATTCTCATCCAAAACATCAATATAACCATTATGAAAAACACATTGTTGATTCTTTTTGGGATATTTTCACTTTACAAATCTATTTTTATAATGACCATTTATTCCACATGAAAACCATTTAAAATTCATTGATTTCATAGGGAGGAAAATATTCAAATAAATTTTTTAAACAATACTCTCTAATTTTACATTATAGTAACTAACATTTTTTCATTATTTTACCAAGTTAAAACCTCTTCTTGGCCGCCTAACACAATCACATGGGTGATGCTCTCAACATTTTTGACACAAATAAATATGGATCTTTTTTACTCAATGCCTCTGTTACCCAAACTCTCGATGAACAATTTATTTCTCTACATTGGTGAGTCTGATATTTGATTAAGAAACATGACATTAATTATAGTCTTTGAAAACTGATGAGGCAATATCAAAACATCATTTCACGCTAGTGATCATATCATTTGAGTGTTGATCAGAAAGTTTTCCATCACCTTCCAATTTAACCGAGTTACTTCAAGTTATCATCATTGAAAAAAGCTACAAATCATAGTGTGTGAAACACATATAAAAACCTATATCCACATAATAATAAAAAATTAATTATAGACTATCCAAATAATTGATCATATTTCATTAATATATGACACCTTTGGTTTATCCTAGGTTATTAATATTCATATTCTACTTAAATACATGATGATGGTAAGTAATGGTTTGATAAATTCCCAATTCATAACATATGGTAGTATCAAACCATGTGAGTAGAATTTCATGTTGGCATGTACCAGGTTAAGATCGAGTCATGATGGGAAAATCGTTATAATGTTGTTACCACTAGGTAAATTTGTACTAAATAAACATCCACTTGTAGAATCCAGACGAGGATATATTGTTTGGAAACAACACATTTTGTCCTTTTCCAAAATCAATGAATATTTTCCTGGCCTTTTATTTCCATAAACATATCCTTACATAAATACATTTAAATATCATTAGAATTAACCCTAGGTATATCCCCAATGTTTTCAAATCCTTTTTTTCAATTTCATAGAAAACATTAATCTAATAAAAACTATAGTGAAACCGGATTAACATACATGGATATTACATAATTATTGATGAATATTCCGAACATTATTAAAACCATTATCAAGGACCATAATTGTTTAGTTTCATTAGATTTATTCACAAATTTCTCTAACATTGGTATTGATCATCAGTGTTTCCTATCTTGTGTTTCTAAAATCATAATGTTCCCTCTTATGGAAGTGTGTGCCTCAAGTGGGTTTCCATTATATCTAATTATTTTTGTTTTGATAAACCGGATTTTGATATGGATAAAAAATTTATTCCACAGTACATGGCTGAATACAATATAGAAATGCATTTGTAGTTTAACTAGGAGGGATGTTCATTGGATCTCTAGTGATTCCTTTCTGAACTCATTGATGTATGAATTTGAAGATTACTATAATGATTATATTTAATGTTTGATTTTTTTGGGTAGGATGTTAGAGTCTCTTTTTCACTCAAAACAAGTCCAAAAATGATGGTTTTTTATAGATCCCGGTTGGTAGTAATGGTCAGGGCTAGGGAATTGGTGAAAAAACTCTCACCTTTAATTATGTAGTGTAATTATTCACCCAGAATGCACTGTCTCTTGGCTGGTAGTAGCTTAGGTGTCATAGATACTATGTTTTCTCATCATGGAAAATGGGTGACATGGTATCCTACTGAGTCAGTAATTACTTTGGAAATAGTCAACTCCAACATGAATGATTACAAGTGGGGTGGAGGGGTGGTTAATTGCCATAATGGATGAGGTATCTTTAAATATATTTTATTCCATAGTCCAAGTGACTCCCTTCTAGAGGAAGGTTCTATAATTTTCAAGGGGTTTCCATTGTTCCACTCTCATGGTATTCTTCTTAAAAAATTCAGAAATGACTCATTTATTTTTCTTAACTCCATAAAATGTGTCGGTTCCACCCCCTTGGCCATCACATGTATTGTTCATTTATTCATGTAGTATCTAAATTGTTTGATTGATCTCACTTATAGATATATATAGGTTCACAAGGTTGTGGATATAATTTCATCCCTTAATATGCCATATATCTTGAGTATCTTATTTTCATATTTTGGTTCCTTTCCCCCCAGAGTGCATAAATCATGATTGGGAAGATATCATTTGACGTCACTATTTTAGACCCCCATTACCTATTTGGGCCTCTCCCCCTCCACTTGTAATGAATATTTCCTAACATTTGATGGATGAAAAATGGTAATATAAATATGTAATATTAAAAAAAATCAATTTAATAGAGACATGCTTCAAAATAGTTTCAAAGGAATGTGACACTTGAAGGAGATATTAGTTTAGTATATTATTACAAGTCAATGAGAAACCTATTTCATAAAAATCATTCCATAAAAAGATAATCAATTTAGTGAAATAATCTAAATACATCCTTTGGATCATTATCCAAGAATGAAATTAGTTAAACCAATGAATTCCGGTATATATTAAAAATAATTTTGAAAGATCATCTTAAAAATTTATTTAGGAAAATTAATCTTTATTATTTGAAACTTTATATAAAACCATAAAGAATTTAAAACATTCCTCTTTGAAAACACATAAAGGAAACATGAAAACTTTTTTAAAACCATATCCTTTTAAAATAACATTTAAAACATAAAAGGTATGTTGTGATAAACTCTTAAAAACTTTTTTCATTGAAAACATATAAAATAATATTTCCATAAACTTGAAAACATTTTTCCTTGACAAATTATAATATAATATATAAATAATATTGAAAATATATTTCTTGAAAACATATAAAATAATATGGAAAACATTATCATTGAATATACTCTAAAAACATAAAATGAAGGCTATAAAATATTTTGAAGCCCTTATTCATTAAAAATACATTGAAAACATAAAAATTGATAATAAAATAATTTGTAACTCCTTATTCACAGAATAAATTTTAATATAGAAGGAAAAAATTTAAAACATGTTTCAAACAAAAATATATTTTGTATATTTTTTATAAAACATGTTTTTCAAAGAACACTGTTTTCTGACAGAAGAGAGTTGCAAAGTAGTAATTTATTAAGAACACATTTTTAATTATATTATGTACCAATGAGTGGAAAAAATGATAAAAGAAATTATGATATCATGAATAAAAATAGTATAATAAATTTCAAGAATTTTTTGGGTGATTTATATTAGTATTTCATCATATTAATCATAATAATAAACAATCCCCCTAAAAGAGGAGATTGTTCCAATGTACTCTTAACACATGGAATATTTTCCCCACACACCCCATGTAAGAAGATTATATTACCTAAAATATAAAATATAATTTAAATATGTAAATTAATGATATATAATGTCAAATGGTATTATATACCCCTCATAAAGGAATATAGTTTTTCAACAAAACATTTATCTAAAATAAGGAATATTGAGACAAAATTATTTTACTGATTTAGTAATATTTGAATCCTAAACTGAATGAAATAAATATCATAAAATGGATTTTTATGTTTTAATAAATTTATTTCTAATAATAATATAATATATCAATAGGTATTAAAAAATCCACATATAAGAATTAATAGGTGATAAGGGCTTGTGCAGCAAGGAAATTTTATGTGAGACAGAAAAGCCTTATTTTAAGTGTTGATATTATTTTCACACTTCTATTACTACTATATAATAAGTATATTTTTATTATAAAAAATACATATCAATGTAAATGATGATATAAATATTATATATATTTATTATATATGTATTTACAATAATATATCAAATAAATAAATATGAAATGGTATACACAGTTCATGGAGATGGTAGGTAGTACATACTCATGCACAATATTTATATTTTATTATCATATTGATAGAAATATTGTACATGACATGTATATATTTATTTATATATAATATCCCTATATTATAGTTAATATGACATATATATTATATAATTTTACTTAACAGATCCATAATACAGGCCATGAAGATTGTGAACGAATCATATCAATTTGAGGAGTTGGTAGTCCACACTTTCCCAAACGAAATTATTGTATTTACACAGATTGGAAATTTTGATTTTAGTTGTTATATAATAATTAATGAAGTGTAAAAATATCATATATATCATATATATAATATAAAAATATAGTTTCAGTCATACTTTCCATCCAGGATATGTGGTAAAAGAAAAAAAACAAACAACACTATTTTGTGAGGCGTTAGATCTCTTTACACTAGAATGGTACATAGATACCCGTTAGATGGATGTGTGAATAAGTGTAGATAGAAAAAATATAATAAAGAATATATGTATATTAGGTATAATTATATCATTATGTAATAATATAATAATAAGGCATTAAGGGAAGTAGAATGAAAATTAAACCATGGATCCTGAAGAAGGATGTTGCATCTTCATTGGGTGACTCTTTTTCGTTGGTACAAAGACCAACCTTGGTTGATTTTTTTCATAAAATTTTGGTTTTTAGGTGAAATTTTAGGATTTTTGGAGATTATTTGACTATTATTTGTGTGAAATAATTTTATTTAGTGGTGTGTAAATGTGGAAGGGGTGAGATTATTTTTATAGTAGAGGAGTGGCATTATTTTATATTTTTAAGAATGGAATTCCGACCACATGTTAACTATGAAAACTGTCTTCCATAATTAACCAAATTAGTTAAATAAGATTATATGGTCCAAATATTTCCATATAATAGAATTTTAAAAAGTCAATAGGTTATTTTTTCACTTAAGTTTATGGGTTAGAATGGAATTCCGACCACATGTTAACTATAAAAAGTGTCTTTCATTTTTTTCAAATTATAATAAATGGATTGGGTAAAATTAATTACAATTTAATCATGTAGATGAGACACTATAATAGGGTTTTAATGTAGAAACATTCCAAATTTGATAGGATTACATATCCAATTTAAAAGTAAATTTTATTTAAATGAACTAAATTGAAATAATTTATTATCAAGTGATATAATATATCATTAAAAAAGATTAAAATTTAATTTATCCGAATAATTAAATCAGATTAAAAAACAGTAATGAATTAAAATTCAGTATTGTTTACTATTCATAGAAATATGAAACATCTTTTAAAATTTCAAATAATTCATCAAATTTATTTTTTGATGTATATAATTAAAAAGTGAAGTTTAATTTATAATATATAAACTATTAAAATTTATAAAATATATTTAGAATGGGATATCCTATGAAAATTGGTAAAATTTCCTATTAAAAAATACATCATTTTATTCATATCTTATTCGAGTAATATATTATAGATTGGTGTCAAAAAAATATTTCACATATAATATATAAATTTTCAATCAAACATTAATCAATAGAGTCTTGTTTACTTTATTGAGATAAAATGGAGTTTATACTTGGAAAGATGGTTTCCTTTGAAATGAAATTTCATTATTTTGAAATAGTTTTTACATTTACTTATAGTGGTTGATAATGACATGAATTATTTTATATTACAGATTAAATCAAATATTCAAAATATATTTAATCTTATTATTAACATTCATTCAAATATGTAGGTGGTATCTATATTATCATTTTAATATCCATTTTAATATTTTATTGAATCTTGGTAAAAACTGAGCCTTTCATGTAATAAATCATATAAAAAAACTCTATATTGTGTGTAATACAAGAAAACCATAGTTTAGAGTGTTCCAAAAGATAATATACGTGTTTTCTTTCTTGAATGGAAGAAAAAATTTGGTTCCTTCATATAAAAAAAAATACATCCAGTGTGACGTGAAATTTAAAATGTCAAAAAGAATAAATTAATTTCAAAAAATATATTTCAAAAAATCATGGGGTGTTACAATAACACAATAAAACAAAAATTTTCATTTATTATTATATATCACATTTTTCATATATTTTAAAACTTCATGTACATATAGAAAAACACGTTTTTTTTGGAAAACATCATTAGGAAAACTTCCAAAAAAATCAACGTCTTCTTTAAATTCATCACAGGTTTTCCAACAACAATCCAACTATGATTCATTTCCACATATAACATTTATTATCTATTAAATATATTTTACTATATTTATAAATTTTAATTATATGAATATATATATATATATATATATAATTTCAAATATAAAATTTCTAAAAAGGACTAAAAAATTGATTAAAATGATAATAATAATTATTATTATTATAATAGATATATATGATGTATATAAGTAAAAAATTTTGATATTTCAAAAAAAATAGTGCATAATTTTTTATAATTATTTTCTAATATTATATTTCAATTTAGTTTTCATTAATATTTATTCAAATTTATATTAATAATATTAAAGATAAATATCAATCTATTTATTTCACATTCCCCATCAAAGTACAAAACATAATGAAATAAACACCTCCCATGACTTGAACCTGGGTGAGACATAAAACCCTCCAGTCCATTAAACTCAACCAAGATGTTTGTGATCTTAATAGATAATATTAATATAAATAGTATTAATGGCTATATTAATATGGATTAATATTAAAAATAACATTAATTAGAAAAATATTAATTATAATAATATTAACAAAAATATTAATGATAATAATAAAGACTCTAATATTGATAATATTATAGACACTATTGTTAATAATGTTAAGAGTAATTTATCATTAATATTTATATATTGGTGGAAATATAAACTAAATAAATGTCGGTATATATTTTTTTACATTAATAAAATGAAAATAATTTTATTTTTATTTGAAATGTAAATTAAAAAATAATACACACACAAAAACATATATATATATATATAACATATTTTTGGGTGTTTGGAATCATTTTATATTTTTCATAAATATAATAATAGTAGTACTACTAATATTAATAATTAACTATATATATTTTAATAAACATATTATTAAATATTGTTAACAGCTTTAAATTTTAGGAAATTTATTGAATCCTAAGATATATGAGTTTAAAATTACATATAAAATATTTAGAAAATAATAAACATTACTATAAAAAAATACAAAGTATTTGTTAAGGAAATAATGTAAATATAAAATTTAATTAACTGAAAAAAAAATGAAATTATATTTTCAATGGAATATCACTCAGAGAACCAAAAACATCAATTTTAGATTATGTATTATGATAATAAATTATATAAATTAACTTTTAAAATTATCTATATAAAAATAGATATTAATATGTATATTTGGTTTTAAAGATATGATCATAATAAATAATTCTAATTTGGTGTTGACAAGGGATATATGACTAAAAAATGAAAAAATGAACAAAGGAAAGATGGATACAACAACATGTAGTAGAAGATGATGATTAGAGAAGAATAATGGAATTGCATGGGGTTCACATGTGATGTATGGTGAATTAAAATTCTAGGAATGGTCTTCTAAATAGAGAATGTATGGATTAAGGTAATGAACGTTGGTTGGATTGAGAAAAAAAAACAATTCAAGGATATATTTTTAAAAAGGGGTTGGATAAATGATTTTTAACTTAATCAGTTGTGAAAACATCATTTTTATATCATTTATTATATAACCATTTTAAAAAACCACTACAAAATATTTTTTTCTATTGTAAAATAATAAATTTTAGAAAATAATTTAAAACACCTATTTTAAAAAAACTACAATTTAAAAGTATTCCTTTTTAATTAGATATAAATCAGATAATGATTCATATTTAAAGGATAATAGTTGTGGGAAAATTTGTACATCCTTGAAATTGATATATTATATTAGAAAAGGACTATATAACCTAGTGATAATTAAGAGTGAGGGGTTCATTATTTTTACTTTAACATATTCTTCCAAAACAATTCCATGATTTTTTATTAGTGATGATCTTGAAGGATTGGTTATTTACAAATATTTCTTTAGAGAAATAGGCCTATATGTAATAAAAATAGGTTTATCTTCAAGATAATAAAAAAATACATATATTTCATTTGTAGAACTATTACTTATTTAATTTTTAATTAATCATATTAACATATTAATATTTATCACATGATTTTTTAATATAATACTTATTTATTGCATAAATGTTTATTAATCATCCTCCCCTTATTAATTATGAGAGGAAGAAAATAGTGAGTAATGATTTCGTTGATGAAATAATATCATTCAAATAAAAATTAATTTATTCATTATTATTAGACATAAAATTTAAAAAAAATTAAAAAAATATTTTAATTTTAAATTCATGTTCTAAATGGGGTTCTTATATGTTTTAATCAAATAAAATGTCCATTATGAAATTTTTTAATTTTATCACACCTATTAAAACTAATGTTATGTCAAATATAATTACGAAATAATTTCATTTGTTTTTGTAACACCACATTAGATAATTTTATCTCTTATTACCTCTAAGTGAGTATATATAGATTTCATATAAGATTGAATAAAATTAAACTATTATTCACTTCCTTGATGTAGTAAATAAAATTTCAATTGTCAAGATGATACAATGAATATTTTAAAAAAAAAATTCAATTTTTAACATTATATTCATCACACCACATTATTGTTTATGTGTGATTGATGTGTATTTTGACTCTAGGAGTTCACTAAATTTAATTATGAAAATGAATTACTTCATTATTATTAAAATTTTTTACTAAATTATAGAATTATTTGGATATCTATAAATTTTATTTTTATAAAATTATATTTTTTGAATTTATAAATCCCTTCTAGTCATTGGGGAGTAATTCTACATTTTGGTATGTTACTAGAATTTGGCCAATTTAATTTCATTTTCGATCATTCAGTCCAGCTATAAGGATGAATATTTCAAGAGAAATTGTTTTTTATTAATCTTAATATCTAGTATAAATAGACACTCATAAAGATTGATGATATGGATCTGTTGATCAATAAAATGCGATAATAATGAAGGAAATTAATTAGGAATATAATTTTCAACATGAAAGGATGAATGGATTAACCCTTGTAAGAATCAATGCCCATAAGGATGATTTCTGTAAGCATAAAGGCCTATGTAATAATGAATTGAACTATATGAATGGATCATGGTAGATAACATCAAGCCTCTATTAGCACCCTGCTAATGTGGATTTAATAAATAAATATTCTATTGGATCATTTTTATTTCACATAAAATATTATTTGTTCCATATTAGCATTCATGTAATCAATCAGAAAATGCCCATATGTTTTCTAATGTATATGATATATCGGTCTAGAGTAAAGAGGGAAGATATGGATTTTATAGAATTCTATATGATGAATATGATATAATATTTTTGAAGAAGGAAACATTCCAACAATTTGAAAAAAGGGATAAGATTGGTATCTCTTATATTCGATTGATTCCAAATAAGAATATATTGATGGACCAATATGAAGAACTTGAGGTCGAAGGAATTATATAGTTTAAAATAATATAGATAAACCCATCAAAACTCCTTCAAATAATTTAGATTATTTTATTTCATACATCCATCAGTTATTTAAGGTCAAATAATTTTATGTTCACCATTATGAAACATTTCGTATATATAGTTAAACTCAATGGTTGAAATGGATGTGGTTGAAGTATTGTTATTTGGATTTCATTTTTCTAATTTTATATATAAATATATAAATATTTTGTTAAATGAAATTAATGTGTCATGGTAGTTTTGGATCTCAAATTAAACTATGTTTAATTCATTTATGTTTTTTTTATTTTTGTCCATTGTGATCCATAATCTATCCCCATATATATTAACAATGTAAAAAATGAAATATACATAGCTGAGGGGTTATGTTCTTGGAGATTTTTGGAAAATGTCATAGGGTAATTAGTTATTATTTGAACACATGAGGAAGATGATACCAGATTTCAATATTACAATGTAAATAATTAATGAATTTAGGTATCACCTGCACGCATAGAATATATGAATTACTCAGAAAAATATTTCTATTAACTAAATCCTCACTATACCCATTATAAAAAATATTATATGTCTAACTATTAGGGGTCCTATCATTCATTAGTTAACATGAATTGGTAAACTTTTGGGAACATGGATACAATTATAATTGGACTATAGACATTAATCTAATCATTTTTCAGGAATTTATATTTAGTCCATTTGTATCTCGTTTTCCTTCAACAATAGAATTTTTTTTACATTATATTAAATGAAAAAATATTCTTGGGCACTTTTAATAGGATAAAACCTTATTATTCCTTTATAAAAAAATTTATATGAAAATAACTGTCTTATTCAATCCTCGGGAAAAATTTATATTCCATACATTGAAATTTTTTGTGTAAGGATGATAATTAGTATCTAATTTAATATTCATGAATTGGAACTAAAATAAACAAATTTATCATTTTTACATGGAAATTAAAAGTTGTTATCCATCAAGAATTTTGAAATTGAACCCACAAGGTGAATTTGATGGATTAAACTGCAAAGTATCACATTATTGATTTTCTCATCAAATTGACTGAACCACCATCATATCCAACCCCAAAACACAATATTTTATCTCTGTTCCCCTAATATTATGAATAAAAATAAATTCATTTCAATTAATATGTTATTAAAAATATTAATTCAAAACGAGATTGATATAATTTATACCTAAGTTTCATGTATATGTAATTGAATATCCCATCAATAAGATCTAGGAGTTTACCCTTGTATGTACAGCATTGAATAATATTGAAGTGGAATAATTATAATTTATGTTCTTGTAATTCATATTTTTATTTGAGGGATCAATCAAAGTGGTTCTGAAACATATAATTTATGGATATAAATGATTATGATGACTTCAAGTTAAGATTCAATCAATGAATCTTTCACTCATCATAATACATGACAACGGGAAATGAAATTTATTTCATTATATGGGTATATATAGAGAATGAGTATGAATATTGAGGGAGGATAAATAAATTTTCTACTATCTTGCCTCTTGAATAAATTTAGGAAAACCACTTACATGTCATCTTTTATCAATCCACAGATGAAAAAGATTTAAATATTTTAGATGTATTATATAGAAGAGATATAATAGAGTAATATATATTAAAATCCATGTGACTCACTAAGAGAATATCAAAAAAAATAAAAATATAGTTAATTAGTTACAAATAAATGAGGTTTTGTTGAGATGAGGCTTTGTGATGCATCTATATTTCTAGACATTAAACATGAGGAACTAAAATTTCATGTATTAAAAATGTCCATGAATAAATCTATTTAGCAAAAAAAATTATTCCATTTGTGTGTATCTATTAATACTTTTACTGATCAATGTGGGGAGATAATAATAGTTAAGTGCAATGAAACAACATATCAACAGAAACCATTTCATTAGAAACAATAAATTTTTAAAGAGTATTTATGTATCTAATATAGAAATGTAAACTAATTAATTCATCCAATAAAATATTTTAGAAATATATTTCTTATTTTACAACTCTTCTGGTATAAAAATAAACCTTTCTAAATCCCACCACCCTTTCAATAGGCTTATACGAAATATTACTCCCTAATAGCCTGGATACTACTACATATTGGTAGAAAAAGAGTCTATTTAAATAATATTTTATATGTACAGTGGAATCAACAAAAAATCCTTAAGGAGATGAAGATAATTTTTTTGGAAATGAAGTGATGGAGAAAAATAATCAACATAGAAGTCTCATTGAATCCTATCTAATCCCATTTGGAAAAGGCTAGTTTAATCAGTAAATTATCAAAAAGTTAATGTAATTATGATTAACACAATAAGTGGACATGAAATTTTTTCACCACCCATAATTGAAACTAAGAGATGTTATCCCTTACCTAATGATAGTAAAGCTGATATAACTTGATATATTATGTAAAATATGAACAGAATAAACATTGGAAATGTAATTAAGAAAGAGAACAACTACAGAAAACAGAATATTTCTTACAAAACTCTTACATAATTGTAATCATAATAAATAATTATAATTATACCTCTATGATATAACTGTTTAGTCTTTTTGTAAAATTATTACCATACATTACATTTACAATATAATTTTTTTTTAAATTTTTTCCTCTTTTATAGCTTCTTATTGGCCCTTGATTTCTCCTTACTATAAGTAATCATATAAAGATATACATCAGAGAAAAGGGTGATATAAAATCCATGTAAGGGGATAGCTAAAAACAAGAATAAATATAACATGGGATGAGAATAAAAATCATATTCACAACATAATAATATGATAATAATCATGAGAGGAGGTGATAGATAAATGCATGAAATTTGTAAATGCATAAAAAGATCAGTGGGGTAAACTACAAAACATAGTTGTGAACAAAGATCACATAATGTTCATTCATATGTCACATATCATAATATATACATAACATTACCAATTTCATTAGAGTACTAGATAATTCTGGATTCAACTGTCACATAATGACATTCTCATTGTGTTGTATAATTTCAGGCCCACCTATTATATCATAACATTTACATTATCATGCATTACAAATAGAATAGATATGAAAAATTGACATAAAATAGCCCATGAAAAGTAATTTGTTTCATTTAATAATTAATACATTCATAAACATTCATGTTACCAAGATAAAATTGGAATATCCTGCTTAGTATCAATCATTATTGAAGGGAAACATTCACAAGAGATGTAAACAATGTATTTTCAGAAAGAATAATTCCTTTAGAAAAATAATTTCAATTTCATTAAAACAAAATGGTAACCATTATATCTTATAAAATATATTATACTGATAAATAAAAGATATATATGGAGAAATAATTTAATATCCATACTAAAATTTGGGTGAAAGGATGAAAACCCAAAGAATTAGAGTTGGGGTTGAGAATATCCCCCGAATTATTTATGAACGATTTCATAACTTTAATATTATCTATAATCACATTTGAATTATTATTTAAAAAATAATGATCATTTAATATATTAATTTTATTAATTATGGTTTTATTATGTTCATTTAAGGGATATTATATGAGTTAAGTGTCATTTCATTATCCCGGAGTGTTTATTTTCTTAGCTTTCATGATCTGTTCACATGCATACATGAATTCATGTTAGTGTAAAATTAAGATAAATATTAATAATTGTTGTTATATGTAATTAATTATAATCCATAAGTTTAATATTTCTTATAAATAATTTGGTTATATGTTATGAGGATAAATCATTAGACAAAAGATAATGAGAATGGTTTTAGGTTAATTTTTTGCGGATTTTTGTTCACAATGAACTCGTTTTTTATCATTTAGTATTATGTATATTTTTTAGATCCAGAACATAAATTAGGTTGTCAAATACATTTTAAAATAATCTTCAACTATCATTAGGTTTTTATTAATATCCTTTACGGATTTGAACGAAACCTGAATGTGTATCTCCCCTGAGGTCGGTAAATTGACAAATCACGGGCGGTGATTACACTTGTAAAAAAGATAGTGGGAGGAGTATTATGATGGATATTACCTTAATGGGATATAATTATATTATATCAAACATAATATAGTTATCATACAATTTGGATAAAATGTTTTGTGGATAGCTGAAGAAATGAAAACAAATTGAATCAAAATTAAAAGAAAAAGGAAGAGGATTTTACATCTTGGATTTGTCCTCCTTGATTACCTCAATATAGAATGGTTTTAGTATTTTTGTGAGTCCAATGTCACGACCTATACCTCGGGGCTCGTGCCGTGACAACCCCATACCTGCCTTCTATAGACCTGGGGCTGGCAACTAGCACCGAAGGTGTATTCCATAAAATTGGGAAGTCATTTCCTTTATAACCTGTAACACACCCAACCATGCACACCACATGATCTGAACTCAATTGAACTGAATAGTAAACAAAGTGAGTACAGTAAATAAAAATGGGCTAGAATACAAGACCAACTTGAAAGTACAAGGAAAACTGAAATGTACAAGACAACTGATAGGTGGAAAGCAGCTCCTGGATCGTCCATTACGGATCCTACCTTAAGGGTAGGTATGACTCACGAACGATCGTCTCTACAGTTTATCTCATCTAACGTCCACCTCCGAGATAACTCCAATCCTAGTACTATCATCCCTAGTCATCGTTGTCCATCATCAGCACCAAACACAATTTGTTCCGGGCATAGCCCATGCCTACGTGAGTATAACGATTCTCAGTAAGGACCCTGAGACCCTCACGGTCTCACAAAAACCACCATGGATAAACCACAAAGCATGAAGTCAACTGTCAACCCTAATTAGGTATATTCCCATACATATACCTAAGTTATCATGTATAACCATCTCAATCATGATGAAATATAGGATCCAAACAAAAAAACCAAAGCTCAACCTTTCCAAAAAGGAAGGAAAACCATGAAGGTAAGTACCACACAGGTACACCACACAGAATAATACTACCATGGTATTACCATGAATGAAAGTACCACAAGGTACAGTCTCAACTCACACGATGTATTTCGTTGGTACAGTAGTAGAGATGATTAGATGTACCTACTGAATCATCTTACTCAATTAGAAGGTAGACCCAAGAAGGATACCTAAGTGTTAACCCAAACTGGATCCCTCAGTGTAGACCCACATAGGATCACTCAGTGCTGACCCACACAGGATCTTTAGGTGGTGACCCACATAGGATCGCTCGGTGATGACCCATAGAGGATCGGTCGGTGCTGACCCACATATGATCGCGTGGTGCTGACCCACACATGATCACTCTTCATTCATCATGTCACAACCAGCTACTGGGTTCCCACACTAGGGCTTCTCTTCTCTACGATGGTCCTCTCCTCATGCCACTGGTCGATACTCCAACATCCATGAAGTCCCATGACGAAAGATCCCAAAGGACTGCCACGTCAGAGAGGTCTCAATGCACAAGAAGTTACGTTAATCAGATGCTCTGTCTCTATGTTATTAGCCTTTTAGTCCTGAGGGTCTGGTTGGATTCATTCTCCAACCAACCGGACCGTATCCCAACTTTATCCAAATCTCAAGTGAGGTATACCAGAGGAACCGTCTCGCTCAATGGTTCCCAACACCACATACGGTACGTCAAATAGATGTCAAGTTCCAATGTTATGGCCAAAAGAGTGTAAATGAGACGAATAGGGTTTGGGTCCAGTCTGACCAGGTTTGCCCAACCCAGACTGACCCACTAGGTCTGGCCTGGTCGGGCTGTGCTGGGCGGTCAGGCCCACGCCGGGCGGCCCGGCCCGTGCGGGGCGGTCCAGCCCGTGCTGGGTGGCCCGACCTGGCGGCCCGGTCTAGGTGGTGCATGTGTGGCGCGGAGGCCATCTGGGATATGAAGTCTGTAGGTGGCCACGGGTTCCACAAGGAGGTGGATTCCGAGGAGAGCTGCGAGACCGCAGGAACCGCGAGGTGGCGTGAGGTTGTGGGCGCCACAGGGCGGATTGAGGTCGGGGGTGCTGCAGGAAGGCTCGGGGGCGCGAATGCTGTGGGGCTGCTGATACCACAACTGCTGCGGGGCGGCAGGGGCCGCGGGGCCGCGGGGGCTGTGGGGCGGCCGAGGCCACGGGGTGGCGGGGGATGCACGGCGGCAAGGGCCGTGCTGCGACGGGGGCCGCATGGTGGAGGGGGTCGTGGGGCGGTGCGAGGCCGCGGGCGGTGAGGGGTGGCGCGAGGCAGTAGGTGCTGCGGGCCGGCGTGAGGCCGTTGGTGCCACTTGGAAGCAAAGGTCGCTGGTGCTGTGGGGCAGGGGGGTCGCGGGTGCTGCAGGACATCGCGAGGCCGGAGCACGGCGCGGGGCGGTGGAGGCCACTGGGTGGTGTGAGGTCGCAGGTTCTACGGGACGGTGCGAGGATGTGGGTGCTGCAGGGCGGCGAAGGCTGCAGGAGCCGTGGGGTGGTGGAGGTCGTTGGTGCCGCAGGACGATGCAAGGACACGGAGTGGGGCGAGGCTATGGAGGTCATGGGCGGTAGAAGTCGCGGCGTCTTAGGGGCCGCGGGGCAGCACTGTTGCACCATCGCCTTCATCCTGGCCGGCAGTGGTTTCAGCCGCCATTCTCATGCCCCACCAAGGATAACTTTCCATACTCCTCCATCGTGAAGATCAAACAAAAGATCCACAAGATTTGGAGAGTGGTCGGGCCATGTGTGTTTTACCAGTACCATCCGCGTTAGGGAGGTAGCATACAACTAAAGAAATATGATTCAATGTGAGAGGTAATTTAACATTGATCAAATTAAAATACACCCCTACCTCATTCGTTTGTTTATTTCAATGAGGAGGGAAGGACGACCTTTGATTTAAGATATCCTAGGTTTGAGGATTTCCATAGGATGAAGTTGAAGTTGTGCGTCAGTGTTCTTCATTGGAAGAGCTCTTCATTGGGGGGGGGGGGGGGTTTCTCCCACGTTCGCCTCTTTCCAACACTTTCCTCTCAATTTCACATAAATGAAAAGTATCCCACATAATAGAATAAGTTATATAATATGATTTTTGTCATAATTTCAAATTATCTTAATTAATTAATTGATTAGTTTTTTTAATTAATGAAGAGGGTGTCACAAATAAAGTGGTGTAGTTCAAGATGTTTTTCTCCAATAAAGATTGGATTTCAAGTGGGTTTTAGTCTCGGGTAGTCCCCACCACCATAACCCACATGGGAGGTTAATTATGGTTTTCCCCTCCTCTGTAACCTCACATGGGAGGTTTAGTTCTGGTGGTCCACACCTATCACCATCCACATGGGAGTTCCAAATAAAATAAAATTTTACACAATATTATATTATTTTTTCTTTCAAGAAAAACCCATCAAATCTCTTTCTCTCTCGACCAACAGCGGTCAAGGTGAAGGTCCCCATAAACGATTATTGGCATTGCGAGTACAACGGTTCCCTCAGAATTCAATTTCCGAGCACCGCATTAAATGTTACAAAAACCTGCTGGTACATCTTCTAAACGTACATGTAAAATTTTCAGATATTCATTTCGGGCACTCCAGGACTTGGAATCACGCGCCAGAAATTTTTGCAGACTTGTAATATTCCCATACAATTAAAAAAAGTACATGGAATTTTCAGGACATTACATTCTCCCCACCACAGGTCTATACATCCCCTTAAGCCACATCACAAACTAGGTAAAAAAGTGGTGGTATTTTTCACGTATCTGAGCCTCCCACTCACATGTTCTCTCCTGGAGGTTCCTATGTTGCCAACGAACGTGCACCAGAGGTTTTGACTGCCCACGAATAACCCACTCCTGTCGATTCTCAATCTTGACTAGAACATCCATAATGGTCACCCCACTGTCGACTTCCAGCTCACCGTGGTCGATGATGGGAAAAGGATCGTGCACGTATCTCCTCATCTAGGATATGTGTAAGATGTCATGCACCTTGTGCAACTGAGGTGGAAGAGATATGCGGTAAGCCACCTCACTATATCTGTTACGGACCTGAACGTTTCCAATGAACCTCAGAGATAACTTTCCCCCTCGGCCAAATCACTGCAAACCACATCGAGGTGAGACCCGTAAAAAGACGTGGTTGCCATCATCGAACAGCAGAGGTCTCTGTCTCCTATATTCATACGAATTCAGCCTTCTCTGTACTATCTTCATCCACTCCTAGATTTTCTTGACCATCTCTGTGGTAGCCCGTACTATCTCTGGTCCCACTAGTGCTTACACCCTAGTGTCAGTCCATCACAAAGGTGATCTTTAAGGATTCCTGCACAACACCTCAAAAGGTGTCATCCCAATGGTGCAGTGATAGTTGTTGTTGTATGAAAACTCCACCAAAGGCAAGTGATCCTCCTAGCTGTGACAAAAGTCGAGGACGCAAGCACGTAGCATGTCCTCGAGGGTCTGAATGGTCCGTTGAGTCTGACCATGCGTTTGAGGATTGAAGGCGGTGCTCAAATGAAGCTGCAACCTAAAATCATCCTGCAACCCCTTCCATAACCGGGACGTAAAACATGCATCACGATCGGAGTCAATCGTCGAGGGTACTCTAAGTATCATCACAATCTTCTATACATAGAGGTGTCCAATGATCTCTACTGAACCTTGATCTCTGATTGGTAGGAAGTGAGCCTACATGGTGAGTCGGTCGACGATCACCCAAATCGAGTCATGACTCTTGGATGTATGTGTATGTTCTGTGACTAATTATATGTATATCCCATCCCACTTCCACTCTAGGTCCTCTAATGGTTGAATCATGCCTTCTGGTGCCTGATTCTTTGCCTTCACTTGCTGGCAAGTGAGGCACCAAGAGACAAACTATGCTGCTGCTTTCTTCATTCACGGCCACCAGTGTTGTTGTCAGAGATCCTAGTACATCTTTTCCAATCCTAGATGTACCTCCAAAGGGGATGTGTGTAACTCCCTCAGCACATCCTCTCTAATCGACACAGGTACCATGGTAAGTCCTCTAAAGAGGATGACGTGCTCCCCATGTTCCGAAAATCCATTATGAGACTGCCCTATGGATATCTGAGCACGTCGAGCCTCATAGACAGCGTCACCATGCTGCACCTCCCTGACTCGTAGAATAAGTGGGGGATTGACTGTATGAGACTAAATAAAAGCTGATATATCTTGATCTATAAAGGATATCTACAAAGTGGCCAGCTTCTCTGTTACCTTGCCTAGAAGTTGTATACCTGACCTCCTGCTGAGTTCATCTGCTACAAAGTTACCCTTCCCAGGAGTATAGACTATCCCGAATTCATTGTCCTGGAGGAACCCACGAAAACATTGTTGTCTCGGGTTCAGTTCATTTTGAGAGAAGATATACTTGAGACTCTTGTGAACATTGTACACCATGAAACTCCCTCCCATCATGTAATGTCACATCATCTTCAAGGATAAGGTCACTGCAGCTAACTCCAAGTCATGGGTAACTTAGTTCTTCTCGTGCAATCTTAGATGTTGAGAACCATAATCAATATCTACTCACTCCCTCATCTGGACACATCCGAGTCCGATCCATAATGTTTCATAGTAGAGTATGTACCCTACGCCCTCCTTCGGTAGCCTCAAGATGGGGGAACTAGTCAGCCTCTACCGTAGCTCATGAAAACACTGCTGACTTTTCTCCAACCAAATGAATGGTTTCCCCTTCTTCCTCAATGCTGATAAAGGTGCTCAACTCTGGAGAAATATTGAACAAATCTCCGATAGTATCCAGCCAAACCTAGAAAACTCTGTATCTCCATCACACTCCTGGGTGGAACCCAAGAATGTACCACCTCATCCTTCACTGGATCCACTACAACTCCAGCATTCGATATGACATGTCCCAATAAGTGGAACTCTACAATCCAAAACTGGCACTTAGAGAGCTTACTAAAAAGATGGTGCTCTAGAAGTGTGTCAAGTACTACCAACAAATTATTGGAATTTTCAGCCTTAGTAGTTGAGTAGATCAGAATTTCATCGGGGAAGACTATTTCAGAGTGATCATGGAATAGAGTAAATATCAAGTTCATGAGTCCCATGAACACTACCGGAGCATTGGTTTCGCTAAATGGCATAACCAAAAACTCGTAGTGGCTGTAACGACATATGAAAGACATCTTCTGCATATCCTCATCTCATAATCTGAGCTGGTGATAGCATGATCTGAGGTCTATCTTCGAGAACCACCATTCTCCCTTCGGCTGATCAAAGAGTTCTTCAATCATCAGATGTGGGTACTTTCTCTTCACAGTCTCCTGATTCAGGCACCAATAGTCTAAAAAATGTTTCAAGATCACATCTTCCTTCTTGGAGAAGAAAATTGGGGCTGCCCAAGGAGAAACACCAGGCCAAATGAACCCCTTCCTCCTTAAGTCCTCTAGTTGTACCCACAACTCACGAAGCTCTACAGGATCCATCCAATATGCTGGTGGGGATATCGGTGTCTTCAAAGGGTACATGTCAAAGTAAAATGCAGCCATTAGGTGAGGAGGTATACCCAGAACCTCATTAGGTAATACATCTTCATACTGGTCCAACACTACAAGATAACTTAAACACTCCACATCAAATGTTCCTATGGTAAGGCTAGCCAACTAATGAGTGATCGGATGCACTCCCTTATATGTAAGTCCATCCTAATATTCAAAGGCTCCATTTTCACAGGTGAAGGTAAATCTGGCCCCATCAGTGCTGACACACCGCACTTCGCACCTAATACAGTCAATATGATCATGGAAAAAAGATATCCAATCCATACCCAAGATAACTATGTAAGGCCTCGACGATACTACTAGGAGATCCTAGCCGAAACTCTTGCCTCCTACAGTAAGCTCAAACTGTCAGCACCAGTGTGTAATCATTGAATCTTCTCTCGTAGGAGTCTCTAGCCATAATGATTGAGACAACGGATCCATCGGAATCTCAGAGTTCTGAACGAGGGTAGTGGTAATAAAAGAATGGATGGTACCTATGTGGGTAAATACTACAGCTAAGGTGGATTAGATACAGATTGTACCTTGTATAATATCTTGAGCACTGTGATCTTAGGTGTCAGCTACCTGGAGTGGGGCTCTCCCTTTTCCACCTACTCCCAGTGGACGGGGTGGACCTCTTGGTTGTGGTGGTGGTAACTTCTCGAATCGTCGCTCATGGCCAGCTACACGGTCAGATCATCTTCTACATCCACCTACTCCCTACAGTCCTCCTTGTTCGAATCTCTGTCTATTTCTGGGCAGTCCTTCGACTGTCTACTAATCATATGAATGATGGGATAGAAATTCACGAGCCATGTTCCCATGCCCGCTGCATGCGTAACACTACCTGCTCTTGGATGACTTTGTCTGCTTCATGGGCCCCACACAACTGGCCATGAATCATGCGGTGTTCCACCTGTAGGTATGGTCCTCTAGGACCTCTTCGACATCTATCTGCTTATAGCTGCATAAGACTCTGTCACATGACGACTTGTGGTGGGTCTTGCTGCTGGTGACTTCTTAGCAAAAAAACTCTACACTAAGAGGCTCGCTCTAACACCCCCGCCTACGTTGGGATTCTGAGTGAGATCATCGATGCCCGAATCTCTCTCTTGATTCCCTGCTCAAATTTCTGTGCCCTGAAGAATGGGTCTCATACCATATATGTAGAGTAGAGTGAGAGGTCAGTGAACCTCACTGAGTACTGAGCTACAGTCATACTGCCCTGCTGCAGATGAAGAAGCTCATGAATGCGCACTGTGCAAAGAGTCGCTGGGAAAAAATATATCTGAATCAAGCCCTCAAAGTCTACCTAGAGATGTGTCACCTCATCATAAACTCGGATCATCAAGCTCCACCATTTTCCTGCTGCTACCTGTATAAGTCTGGAGTCAAGGATCACCATGAGATCAGCAGGTGCCCCTACGAGTCAGAAAACTCTCACTATAGACTCTGGCCAATCCTCAATTGCTTGTGGGTCCGTCTCTCCCCTGAACCTAGGTGGCCTCTGGAGCTGTAACTCAAAAAACCCACTCATGCAGTGTGCACCCTCTAATGCTGGGTCTGGTGTCATTAGTGGCCCAACGAATAATGGTACCCTTTGTTCCTCTACTAGTGCCTCTACTAGAACATGGCCCTACACCGAGGAATCGTTGCTCAGTGGGCTATAAGTGCATACTATATCTAGAACCCTAGTTGGCTGTCTGCATGGAGGAATCCTAAAATGAAACAGGTGATTCACACTCAAAGTGTTATACCTAGTGAGCTGACACTATGATATCACACAGAAAATTCTTCAAAACACACACAAAATCAGTGTTTTCATTCACTGAGTTAGAAATCAGATGTCTGGGTACTGGTGTATGTATAAGTCGACCACCACACCAACACTGGATTCCATAAACTGATAACCACAATCACTACACTTACAACTATTATTGATTAATAAATTAGAGATCTATGTTCTACAGTATAACCGACTTCTCTGATACCAATTTCTCACGACCTGTCCCCTAGGGCTCGTACAGTGACCACCCAAGGCCCGCCTTCCATAGGCCAGGGGCTTGAGACTAGAAGCGATGGCATATTCCGAAAATTTCAGAAGGCATTTACATTATAACATGTAACACACACAACTATGCAAACATCAATATACAAACTCAAGTAAACTGAATAGTAAATAGAGTGAGTATAGTAAGTATAAAGGGGCCAGAATACAATCCCAACTGGAATGTACAAGGAAAACTAGAAAGTACAAGACAACTGATAAGTGGAAATCAGCTCATAGATCATCCACCGTGGATCCTACCTGAAGGTTAGGTACAGATCAAAAAATTAGAGTCTATGCGGTTCGTCTAATCTATCATCCTCCTCCGAGCTACCTCCAATCCTGGTACTCTCGTCCTCAGTCAGCATTGTCCATCGACTACACCAAATACAACATGGTTCGGGCATAGCCCATGTAGGGGAGAGTATATTGTTACTCAGTAGGGCCCGTGAGACGCTAATGGTCTCACAAAATCCAAAAAGGATAAACCACAAATCATGAATTCAATTGTCAACCCTACTCAAAAGCGTAAATGGGTCGAAGTGGGTTCGGGTCCGGTTTGACCTGATTGGACCGACCCGACCAGACATGGCATGGGTGAACCTGATTTGGGTCGACTCGGAACAACCCACTGCTTTTTTTCCTGGACTGAGATGTGAAGCCCAGCCTGAGCGACGTTGAGGCCACGTAGGCCACAAAGTCTATAGGTGGTGGTGGGCACCACAGGGAGGCATGAGGCTGTAGGGGCCATGGGGCGATGGAGGCCATGGGTTCCTCGAGACAGTGGAGGCTACCAAGCGGCATGGAGTGGAAGAGGCCGTAGGTGTCACTGTGTGGTGTGGGGTCGTGGGAACCGCGAGATGGTGCAATGTTGTGGGGGCCACAGGGCGGCAGAGGTCGCGGGTGCCGCAGGTCAGCGGAGGCCGCTGGTGCCACAGGATGGTGCGAGGCCTCGGAGCGGCACAAAGCGGCAGAGGATGCGAGGGCCGCGGGGCAGCGCGAGGCTATAGTTGCAGCAGGACGGAATGAGGCTATGGGAGATGCAGGCGGCGGAGTCAGTGGGTGTCTCGGGGTGGCAGAGGCCATGGGTGCTGCAGGATGACGTGAGGTAGCGGAGGTCGCTGTGGCGTAGTGGTCGTCGGGCAGCACCGTTGCGTCATTGCCTTCATCGTAGCCAGTGGTGGTGCCAACCACCGTTCTCATGCCACACTGAGGTTAACTTGTTGTCCTCATCTATCATGAAGATCACACAAATAATCAAATGATTTATGGAGGGGTCGGGCCACATTTTTGTGGCCCATACCCTTCGCAATAGGGTGGTCGCATACGTCTCAAAGAAGATGATTCAATATGAGAGGGAATTTAACATTTATCATATAAAAACACACCCATACCTCATTCATTTGTTGATGTTGATGAGGAGGGATGGATGACCATCGATTGAAGACATCCCATATTGGAGGATGTCCCAAGGAAGAAGTTGAACCCGTGTGTCGGCGTTCTTTGTTAGAAGAGCTCGTCATAGAAGGATGTGTTCTTCCATGTTCTCGTCTTACCATCCCTTTCCTCTCAATTCCACCAAAATGAAAAGTATCCCACGTAGAAGAATAAGTTATCTATTCTGTTTTTAATCCTATTTTTAAATGAGCTTAATAAATTAATTGATGGGTTGGTTTAATTAATTAAGGGGGTGGAACAAATAATGAGGTGGAGTTCTGGAAGTTTTTTTCCCATAAAGGGGAATGTTCAAGGGGGTTTTAGTGTCGAGTGGTCCCCACCACCATAACCCACATGGGAGGTTAATTATGGTGAGCCCCACCTCAATAAAATCACATGGGAGTTTTAGTTCTGGTGGTCCCCACCTCTCAACATCAACATGGGAGTTCCAAATAAAATAAAAGGATACACAATTTGTTTTTATTTTTATCGTTCAAGAAAAATCCAAACTCTGTCTTTCACCCTCAACCTACTGCAGTTGGGTTGATGGTCTCCTTAATTTAATATTGGAACTGCGAGTTCAACGGTGCCCTATGATTTCATTTTTGAGAACTGGTTCAAAAGTTACAAAACCCTCTCATACCATTACTGAATGTAGCTGATAAAAAGTTCAAAAATTAATTATGGCCACTCCAGGCCTTGGATTCACACACCGTCAATTTTCCTGGACTCGTAAAATTCCAATATAATTAAAAAAATTAAATGTAATTTCTGAGTCTTTACATCCGAGTTCTCTTGAATGTGTGATAAGTTATTGTGATGTGGTTTTGGGGAATTTTTACATGGTAAAAATCTTGAGAGGTTTGAGGAAAATAGGTGGTGAGGTGTGGTATTTTTAGTGAATGAGAGTGGTGTTTTCTCGTTATTATATTTATTAGTTTATTATATTGGATCATGAGTATGAATAGATTTAAAATTATCAATCAATATATTATATTACTTAATGGGATTTCAAGATTTTGGTTTTTACATCATCCATTAATCAATTTATAGTTTATTTAGCTTATAATGTATATATACATTAATTATTGTATTTGTCTGTTCATAAAAAATTGACTTATTTTAGAAAAAACCCAGAAAATCATGCTAACAATTATTCAATAGGTTGAATTCAAAAATGAATTCCTTTTTATGAAAATAACTTTCTAAACATTAGTAATTAATTTTTTAATTAAAAACAACATGTACGTAGAAAATATAGTTTTTAAAATTATAATTACTTTAATAACACTTTAAATAACTATTTACCGTTGCATAAAATTATCCTTAAAACTTAATAAATCAATATATGAATTTATTAATAAGATTTATAAAAAAATTATTGTACATTGTTTTATTAATAATAAAAATGTAATGAAATATTATCGATTACAAAAATACCAACACTAAATTAATAAATATTAAAACAAATTTTCACATAGACTATGATATAATTATATAATACATTCATTTATAAGGAGCATTTATTATATTTATGCAATCAGGGTTAATGTTATTATTCATTTCTCGTGCATACTTTTCATTAACGAATTATTAAAATTCATATGGTCATGTTACAATTTCATCCGTATTGGTTACATAAATTCTAGAAATACATCTTATTTCATTAATTCATAGTTTATACTATTTTTATTATAGTCTATATGTGATTTTATGTGATTTATACTATATGAAATTACTATAATAAGGGAGAAATTACACCCATAAATGTTTGTGTTGTTAAATTCTTATCCAATTTTAAAATTTCCCCTTGAAATTTCATTTTACAGAAATAGGTTAGGGTACTTCTCCTTCATCACCTCCTATAGTTCCCATGTCATGTCTTCATACTTATGGTTACTCTCAAACACTTTGACAAGGTGTGTTGTCTCGTTATGTAGAACCTTATCTCTCTATTTCAAAATCATAACTTGCGGCTCCTCATATGAGATATCATCTTTTTTCAATACCACCCTTGATTTCAATACACTCGAGGGATCATGTATGTACTTCCTAAGAGTGATATGTGGAAAAAATCAGAAACTTTAGCCATATTTGGTGTATGTTCTAGATGATAGGCCCTGAAACCTGCTCAATCAGGGATTTGAATGGTCATAATGTACATTGGTCTAAGAATATAGTTCATTCAAACATGAATGACTCTCTTCCACGATGATATTAGAATTATGGATTTATCTCCAACGTCGATCTCCCACTACATTCAACATTTTTTGACAAGTCTCTCTTTCCTAATCAAATAAACATTGATATTTTGATGGATTAATTTACCTTCTCTATCATATCTTGTAAAAGATCGAGTCCAAGTAAAATTATTTCTCTAATTGCATCCCAATAGGTTTGGGTTCTACGTCGCTTTCAATACAGAGAATCATTTGATCCCTATGAATACTCAAGTGGAAGAGATTATTGTCTGAGAACTCTACCAATGTAATTTTATGATCCCATCCACTATTGCATTATAATAATCATGGTTATATAATACCTTCATGCTTATGAATATTCCATTCATATTAGAAATTAGTTTGGGGGTGATTGGCCATGAATAAATTTATTTCAGTACTTAAATCATGATTAAGAATCTTCTAAAATTGTGATGTGAAGTTAAGATCATGATAAGAGATAATCAAGAGTGGAATACCATGTAGTATCACCACATACTTCACATATATCAAACAAATTTATTTATGTGACAGATCCTCTCGAATAAATATTATGTGAGCATTATTGGTGATTCAGTCCACCATTACACATATCAAATTATTTCCTTTGGATATCTTTGGGAGACACATGAAAAATTCCCTCGTGACATTATCTAATTTCCACATTAGTATAGTAAATTATTCCATCATCCCTTTGGAAATATTTTTCTATTCCTTAACATGATCACATAGTAAGCACCTAGATATATAATTCAGAATCTTTTTCTTCATGTTATCCAATGAGAAGTGTTATCAAAGATCACAATACCTCTTAGTATTCTAAATATCGATAGAGAAATTTGAGCTATGAAAATTATCAAATAGCTCCTTTATCCTACATAATGAATCAACACAAAGCTTTTTTCCATACCAAATTATTCCATCATCATCGATATGGAACTCTTATAGATTCCCTTTCTTGTCTGAATTCACCTTCATTTGTAACTCCATATCATCCCTTTGTGCCTATTGAATCTTATCCTATATAGATGGTTAGAAAATTATTTTTTAATGGTAGGATTCATTCCATAGCATTATTATTTCCAAACTCATCCTTTTCATATCCAAGATGATAGGGTATTTCTCAATCCACATCGTGGAGAGGTAGTAGATTTTTTTTCTCAAATACAATCAGTTACATTTTTTCATTTTTAGGATGATAGTGAATAGAGAACTCATATTCCTTAATTATCTATAACAATCTCCATTGTCAAATTTTGAGCTCTATTTGTTGGAACGTATTCTTTTGACTCCTGAGATCGATATAAATTTCACACTTGTCAATGTATTGATTGAACCACCATATTTTCAAGTAAAAATTCATAGTGTCTTAGTCTAGATGGTGTTTCATATAGTTTTTCACAGGTATCATCAATAAGTTTCATGTTTAGGCTATAACGTTATCATTTGGCATGAGTACATATCCCATGACTCTCTTCAAAGCATAACTATATATCAGAAATCCTTCTCAAATTTTTGGTAAATTTAGTAATCTTGATTTGATTAGCCTCTTCCTTTTCTCCTATAATATTTCCTCACATTTTTCTATCCATATATTCATTACCCATTTCCTTTTCCACTTAGTTAGCTAGCATGAAAATAAGGATAAATTTCCCAAAAAACCTCCGTAGTACCCAGATAATCCATGAAAACTATAGATTCATGTGATTCTGGAGGGTCATTATCATTCTTCAATTTAAATTATTTTTGATGGTTCCAATGAAATTACCTCACTTGTGATCACATGTTCCAAGAATATTACTATTGGTATCCAAATGTCACAGATTCTGAACATGGCATTCAATTTATGCTTCCTTAATGGCACCAAAATAATCCTTATATATTCTTCATGTTCCAAAATGTTGTTGGATTAGATGAGACAATCATAAAAAGAAACTACTAAAAAATTTTCATCATAATGTCAAATTACTATATGAATCAAATCTTGAAAGATTTTCATACATTAGTAAAACTGAAGGGAATCATCGGAACTCATAGAGAATATATGTTTTATGGAATGAAGATGTATAAATATGTTACTTCTTAAAATTTTGATGATGATATCTAGAATGGAGATCCACCGTTATGATGTATTCAACACCTAATAGCTAAAAAAACTAGTAATCAATCCTTTGAAGAGGATACATTGTCTTTACTGTGATCTTTTTGAGTTCCAGAAAATTAATGGACAACTGCATTTCTTGATCCTTCTTCTTGAAAAAGTGCAGAAGCATACCCCATGGTAATGTACTAGGATGTAAGAAACGATCATTCAAATACCCTTGTTGTAGCTTCTAAAACTCATGCAATTCTATAGGATCCATCATATAGAAACACTATGAGATATGATTAGTTACGGGTCAGTGTTCCATTGTGAACACTACCTCATGATTTTGGGGAAGTATATGTATCTCTTCGAGAAATAATTCACTATATTCCCTCAATGTGGTAATTTCCCTTAGGTTTATACATTCCTTTGACAAAACCATTTTAGTGAGGTTTGATTCATCATAGGGAATCTACACCCACTACATCGAAGTATTTTCCAAATGATATTCACTATCATCCTAACATTTTAATAGGATTGTGGTATTTTATGAAATAGGAAATTATATAATTATTTCTAAATAGTTCATATGTTCTATATATAATGAAATATAATACATTCCCATTATGGAGCCAAATTACACCAAAGGAAGTATCAGAAGATGGACCAGAATCATCTTCTCACATACACCAACAATAGATGAGTCCAACACTTGGTTTACAATGATTTCATGGCATGATCATTTTATAGATATCTATACATCATGATTTTGTGGATTGGAATAAATAGTTATATAAAACATGAAATACATAATTGAATTTGTAGAAACATAATGAAATAAGACTTTTTCCATTAATAATTGAATAAGAAGGTTTACTTGTATGACTTTGATCTCGTTCTCCATTGTATTAGTTGTAATGGAATAATCCATACCATGATCCTTTTTCTATTGGGGCTACTGATTCAAATTACCCTCATAGACATGTGATTTAGTGCACTATATTGCCTAGTACTCTTTACCCATACTACTATAGCATTTTACCATGGGTGGTACTCTCAATTCCTCCACCACATTTTCATACTCCCACAAGTCTTTTATAAATAAATGATCATGGTGTAATTCTATCCCACATTTAATGAATTTCAAATTTCATTTGATGTAGTTACCATGATGCTTCTTACCTCATTTTTGACTTTTGGGTAATTGAGTTTTCTTTCTACATTTCTCAATAGTTCATTCAGATTAAAAATCCATCATCAAAACACTATACTAAATTTGATAGAACATAAAAAAAATCATTATATCTCCAAGAGGATCGAATTTCTAGAGCTCTTAGAAGAAGTATTTTAAACCACATGAGAATCTGATTTTTTTTAAAACAAACTTTGATGTGTACCTTACAAACCCTATGAAATTTGCTTCGTTGGCCCTGACATATTATCCTTCCTATTTCTTTAGAGCTATGAAGTAATTTTCCATATTTTTTTAGTGAGATCAAGGGAAATATTTTTCAAGAATTATTATCCAAAATTAATCCATGTACATCTCTTCAATTTCATCTATCGGGTTAGGGTTCTTAATGATCGCACCCCATAGCTTTGATGCTCCACATAGAAGATAAACGGAAAGTGTCACAATCTCTGTCTCAGAATAGCGAAGACTAAAAAATATATTCTTTTTTTATTTGTCTTTCTATTCCATGACTATTTTATTTGGAGATATACTAAACATCAGCAGTATTTGCCTCATAAAACACATGATATCTAGTTTCTCCCTCTTACTTGAAAGAGGATGTTCTAAATCCTTTTCTCTCCCATCGGTGAGAGAGGTTGTTCCACGTTATTTTGGTTATGTCCACAACCTAAGACTTCTATGAAAGAATCACCATGAAATTTTCAACTCTATAACCCAAGCCATTGGGGATTTTATTTGGACAATCACTAAATTTTCCTTCACAGAGGTTGATATAAGTGGTTCTCATGGTTCTCACCATTTTATAATATAGAATATATTAGGACAAAATATAAGTTAATAAGTCATGAATAATTTATTCCTTCCGGAAATTAACCCTGAGTAAATATATTATGGGATCCCTATGTTTAGAACTTAATTTTTTTGCACTTACATATATATAGTCTCATACAAAGTGATTTTACTATGTTTATCAATTCACTATTCCCAATTTATCAAAACTATGATATGATACCAATTTTAACTCCACTGTTTTTCTAACATAACTCTTACATAATTTTAAAAACAAAAAAAATTAATCATTACACAACCATGATAAGAATGATTAGTATCTAGGAATACCATTGACCATACATTAAAATATAAAAAATAAAAATCAATATTTATTTTATTTATTCTTCTCTAGGGTCTTTTTGGCCCTTGATATATCTTTAGTATATGAAATAACCTGAGTATATATATCAAAGAAAGGGGTGAGATAAAATCTGAGTAAGAGGATATATAATAACATTAATAAATATAACATATGTTGAGAATAATTATTATCATCATAACATAATCATATCATCATAATCAATAGAGTAAGAATTAGGTAAATGATTGAAATGTACAAATGTATAAAAATTAAAAATAATGAATTAGTGGTCAACTACCACACATAGTCATGAATGAAGATAACATTATGTTCAGACACATTCCACATTTATCATGAGATACATCATATTACCCAATGCATTGAGGCAGTATATATTTTTTTTGTGCACATTTCACACCATAACATTTACATTATCATGCATGCCACATAGAATGGATATATACCATAGTCATAAAAGAATGCATGAAAATGAGTGGATTTCATTTCATAAATCAATAAATAATAATAAATGGTGTTACTAAGATAAATATGGAATAATATTATTGGTTTTAATCATTATTGAAGAAAATACAATTAAAATAAAAGTAAAATATGTATTTTTTAACAAATAGTTATTTTGGAAAGGTAATTTCATTTTCATAGAACCAAAATAGTAACATGTAGATCCCAGATAATATAATACAATTAGGAAGAAATTATATATATGGGTAAATAATAGAATTTTAATACTAATAGTGAGGTGACATAGGGAAACCCCACATAAATAGAGTTATGTTTGATAATTCCCCTTACCTTATGTGAAAATGATTCATTGACAATAATATCCTATATAATCACATTAGATTCATTAAATAACAAATCCAGTAACATTTATACATGAAATTGATACATTATGGTATTATTATTTTGATTTATGGGATTTTTGATGAGTTATATTGTTTAAATTCATTGTTCATGAGTATTCGTTTTCATAGTTTTGAAGATCAACTAACTTGAATAAATGAATAAAAGTGTGTGTCAAATGCCGATAAATATCAAGAATATTTATTACAAGTTATTAATGATTATATAGAATTTTAAATTATCATATAATAAATTTGGTTGTCTGTTATGGGGATGATTCGTTAGATAAATGATAATGGTGATTATTTTTGGTTACTTTTTTGCAGCTTTCTGATCACAGTGAACTCGTTTTATTTTATCATATTTTACTATGTATATTTGTCAGTTCCATCACATAAATATTGTTGTAACATAAATTTTACAATATGGATCAACCAACAAAAGTGAATTATGAATATTTTTGTAGACATTAAATGAAAAATGAAAATTCATCCCCACATTCTCTGTATATTGACACATCACAGGGAACTATTTCATTTTTTATAATAAAAAGGAAAGAGATGAAGGTTTTTGATTATGGATATTCCATTAACAAGATTTAATAATAGATTATCAAACATAATAATGTTATCCTTCCAATTGTATAATACAATGTGTGTATAATAGTATAAAATAAATGAAACTGAAATGAAATTAAAAGAAAAGTGGATTTAAACTCTTGGATTTGTCCTCCATATGAACCTCCTTAAGGAATTGTTTTGTTATTTTGGTGAGAAAAAGTGATATTGGATGTGGGAGAAGGGATGAGGATGAGGTTTATATATAATTTGTCAAATGATAAAATATTTAGAGGATTGAGGAAAATAGGTTGTGAGGGGTGGTATTTTTAGAGGAGAGTGGTGCTTTCCCTTTATTATATTTATTAATTATTATTCTGTCTCAAAACATTGAATTTTTTGGGACATTTCACTAAATATGTTAAAATAATAATGGGAATTTCATGTTTTTTATTACATCAATGATTAATCAATGAATAGTTTTTTAGCATATAATGTAAATATATCGTAAATTAACATATTTTACCACTCATAAAAAAATCTTCCATTTTAGAAAAATACCAAAAATAAACCCAAACCATTTTTAATGTGTAAAATTAAACAATGTAATACATATTATAAAAATAATATTTTGAGTATGATAAATTTATTTTTAAAATAAAATCATCATTTAAATATATAATTATGATTTTAAATTTATAATGGATTTTAGTACGCATTTATAATTTTTTAGGGGTTCATAAAATTATATTAAAACCATAAGACATCAACATTTTAATTTGGGGATAAATTTTTAAAAAATAATTTTTCTTTTAAATTATTTAACTAATCATTAAACTAGAATTATATTTTCAGAGCTTACATGAATACCAACACATTATAAAAAATAATTAAAATTTTTTTACTTGGACTATGATGTAATTATATCATACTTTCATTTATAATATTCCTAAATTTTATTTATTCATTCATAGTTGATGTTACTATTCATTTATCTGGTTTACTATTCATAAGGGTTATATTACTATTCATAAGTTCAAGTTACTATTTCATAGGTATCAGTTCTTTAACTTCTAGAAATTCTTCATATTTAATTGATTCTTAATTTACAATGTTTTTTATTATGGAATATAAGTTATTTTATGTGATATATAATATATTATATTACAATAAGAAGGGAGAAATTAGCTTGATAACTCTTGGGTTATTACAAAAACCATGTGAAAATAATAATATATCCTAATCAACCTTGCAGAGGTTGAAAATGAAGAAGAAATGTCTCCCACTCCACTAACCATCAATGATGATACAATCTAATATGATCCTAGTGGAAGAACATATACAAGAAACAATGGAAACAATAAAAAATTGGATATCATAATTCACCTACAATAATCTATTATGAATGTTCTAAAGTATGATATTCTTGTTAATGACCAGTTTAATAAAAATGGCAGACATAAAGTAAAAGAGAGGGTTAACCTGGGAATTAGTGGCACAACCCTATGTATACCGACAGTTCCCAAAAAAATAATATTAAATGACATTTTCAACCCCTTTTACAAATTTTTAATGAATTTTTTTTGATACCTTATGTTATATAGGTTCATCCATTAATGATTTTCATCAACCATTTTTTCTTCATTATATATTAGATAAATGGGCCAACAAAATTAGTTACATAAAAGGAAAATTGATCTTCATCCTTTCCATCCATAGTCTTCAATGATGATATAGTAAGAGTTCTGAAATTAATATTTTTGTCAATGTTCAACATGATAAACATGGTAGAAGATAGAAACTCATTCTTCATCATGGGTAATATATTGATTAATACATTTAAGACCATAATAAATGTTTAATAGGGTGTTGTAACCATAGAGTTTGATGATAGAACAATCCACATAAATATTTATGGCTCCATTAAGGACCCTTCTTGTAAAGTCCCTTAAAAATTCAAGGGAAATTTTTTATTAATATTCTTTGGGATTTTACAAGGACGTGGTTTCTGACGGCACTTGATTCTGAGGCCCGGTGTGCCCGGAATTTCTATCAAAAGTTTAGCTCAGGTACGTTCAGTGAACGAACGAGCAGGTTTTTATAACTTTTGAACTGGTGCTCGGAATTGAATTATGAGGGAACCGATGGATTTGAAGTGCCAGTAATTACATAGGAACACCTTTTCCGGAGTTGCATTTTCATGAGAGAAGTTTATAAAAATTGTGGAAGTTGAAATAAAAATTTAGCTACTATTTTTATTTCTATGTGGTTTAAGATTTGAGTGGATGTTGGGGAAACCACCCAACTTCCCATGGGAGGTTATGAGAGTGGTGGGGGCCCACAGGAACCTCACCCCTTCATATTCCTTAACTCCTTCGACTCACTATTAATTTGATAACATATGTTAATTAATTAGGTGAGTTTAATTTGAATGTTTGAAATTCAAAATCTTAAGTTATGTTAATAAAATTATTAAGGTAATTATTTTATTTTGGTTGGGACTTGTTGCTTTACAGGTTTGGGAGAAAAGATAAGGGAGGCTTGAAGATCTTCATCTTATTCGTCGAAGAACACGATGAACGTGAAGAACGCGAAGAACACCCTGATCTCTGACGAAGAACACCATATCCTCGGAGATCGACTACGCGCCACCGTGTACCGTGACACCAACGACACCTTCTTCCGCGACGATTCTCCTTTCGCAACACCTCCTTCCGCGACGGTTATTTCCACGACAAACCTCCATTCATGCTATGCTCGAGGTAGGGGAATTATTTTATTGTTGATGATATTTGTATTTTTCTTCCGTTAGTGTTACTCGTTCAATTGAACTGTTTGCTTTCGATTAATGGGAGGGGGCCGAACCGCACAAACACGGTTGACCCTCTTCTCTTATCTTTTGTGTTGATTACGGTTCAATGGAAAGTGATGTGATGTCGTCGCACCGTGAGGGAACAAGTGGCGAGGATGCGCGGCGCCGTTGCGCCACACAACTGAAAATCGAACCAAGATCGCAGCGCCATCGCCCCGCGCCGGAGAACCCTGATGGCACCGCGGCCGGAGCAGGTCCGTGGAGGAGGGGAACAGCGCCATCACACAGCGCCGGATGGTCCAAGGACGCGTCTATGGCTGCGGGGGAGTAGGCGAACTGGCGGCCGGATCCGGGCCGCCGGTGTCGGAGTAGGGGGGCCGGCCCTTGCCTGTGCCGTCTCGGCAGCAGCCGGCCGGTCAGAGGAAGAGTCGGGGGTTAAACCCCCGGTAGGCCGGACGTGATCATACCCCATTATGGGTCCGCGGTTACAAAAAAGGGGGGGCATCACCCCCCCCCCCCCCCCCCCCGCGACTCGAACGGCTCGTCCGTTCGGCCGAGCCACCTGGTCAGCACGCCAGGCCGCCGAGCCAGGCCGCGCTCAGGCCGGGCTAGGCCAGGCCACACCAGCCGGGCCGAGCCGCACCCAAGAAGGCCGGACCCGCTCCCGGGATGGTTCGACCCAATTCGGGTCGACCCAGGGGGTACCGTGCAGGGTCGGACCTGGCCAGAACACCCTAATACCTGTCTTTTTCTGTCTGTTGCCCATAACATGGGCTACGGACCTCTGATCGACACATCGTCAGTTGAGTAGTGATCCTTGGATCAATATGGTCGTTTTGGTATATTACACGCAAGGTTTTTTAGAACATGATTATGGCCGGGTTGGTTCGGATACGAAACCAACCGGGCCCTCAGAGTGGAAACTCTTATATCTCGAGCTCCAGACGTCCAATTGACGTTCCGTCGTCTTTGATGGATTCCTCGTGATGAGACAATACTATTTGCATGTTTTTCCTGAGTTTTGTATATATTTGGATAATGGCCGGGTAGGATTGTACCCGAAATCCAACCGGGCCCCTGGAACAGAAAGGCTGATAACATTCAGACCAGACGTCCGTTTGACGTACCGTCAGCGGCGTTGGTGATCATGTTGAGAAACGGTCCCTATGAGAATACCATTTGAGAGTTCAGGTTACAATTGAGATACGACTGGGTTGGTTCAGACACAAAACCAATCGGGCCCTCGGACGAAAAGGCTAGTAACTCACAGATCGGGCTTCCGACTGACGTGACGTCTCTTGCATTGAGACCCCTATGACGAGGCGGTACATTGAGATACTTATTCATGGAAATTTTTTATAATTTGGGTATCGACAAGCAGCTCATGGAGAGGACCCTCCTGGTGATGAGCAAGCAGAGTGCAGAGAACTAGTAGCTGGCTGAGACTTGATGACTACTGATTCATCAACTCGGTGTGTTTCGGATATCCCAGTGGGGAGCGCTTGGTTGTAGCAGCAGACCCATGACGGAGGAGCGCATGGTAGTAACGACAGACCCGTGGTACTCAACAGAAGGAGTGCCTCTGTAGGCTATAAGGGGAAGTGCTTGGTTGTAACGGCAGAGCCACAGTGTAGGAGCGCTTTTTTTATAGCAGTAAAGCCGCGGTATTCAACAAAATGAGTACCTCTGGAACCTATGAGGGGGAGCGCTTGGTTGTAGCGGCAGACCCATGGTGGGAAGCGCATGGTTGTAGTAGCAGGCCCATAGTACTCCACAGGTGGAGTACTACACCAGTCCAAGGAGTCTGACGCGCTTGGATGTAGCGGTAGGCCCTCTGAACTCGACAAAGGAGGAGTTCGGCGCGTTTGATTGTAGCGGCAGGCCCTCTGAACTCGACAGAGGAGGAGTTTGGCGCGCTTGGTTGTAGCGGCATACCCACTGTACTCGATGGAGGAGGAGTTCTCCAGAATCCATGGTTTCGACATCATGAATTAAATCATGGTGGAGCTAAGTCTATAATCATTGTGTTTCCTCATGATTGGGATGGGTTATTTGATAACTTAGGTATATGTATGAGCATATAACTGGGTAGAGGTTATCCGTTGATTTCATGAACCTTGTGTTTCCTCATGATTGATATGGGTTACTTGATAACTTGGGTATATGTATGGGCATGTACCTATATAGATGTTATCTATTGAGATCTTCTTTGTGGTTATCCTTGTTGGATTTAATGAGACCTTGAGGGTCTCGGGGTCCCTACTAAGTATCGTTATACTCACCCCTGCAAGGGCTATGCCAGCACCTAGTTGTGTTGGTTGCAGACGACGGGCAACGTAGACAGAGGATGAGTGTTAGAGGACTCGACGGTACCCGGAGGTGGACCTCACGATGAGACAGCATCCAGTGGTCGACTTCACGATGAGGCGACACTCGGAGGTGGTTGATGGGAGAGAGCGCTGTGGAGGCTATCTATACCTACCCTTCAGGTAGGATCCATGGTGGACGACTCAGGAGTTGCGCTATCTATACCTACCCTTCAGGTAAGAACCTAGGAGGACAACCCAAGAGATGCTTCTATCTTCTTCCAGCTACTTGTCCTTTTTTTACATTCTATCAGTTGTATTTGTACTTTCGATTGGGTTTGTATTCTGGCCCATTTTCTTTTCAGCACTTCCTATTTGTACTTAGTGTTTTCCTTCTGCTTGTACTCTGTGGTGTTTTGTTACTTTTATAAAGGCAATGCCTTCCCAGTGTTCGGTATTTATGCCTTTGGTGCTAGTCGCCAGCCCTTGGCCTGTGGAAGGAGAGCTTGGGGTAGTCAGGACACGGGCCCGAGGATGGGTCGTGACAAATTGGTATCCGAGGAGCTTGGTTCTATCGCAGAACATTGGACTCTGATTTTTCTTCTATGTGAAGAAATAGTGTTAAGAGTATTGAGTGTGGTTATCAGCCTAGGGGGTCCAGTGTTGGTGCGGCAGCCGACGTATCCATACACCAGAACCCTGACTTCTGATTTCCGACATAATACACGAAAACATTGATTGCATGTGTGTTTCAAGTTTTCTTTGTGATTACTTGTGTCATCTCACCAGGTATATTTTTCTGACCGTGGAACACCTGTCTCTATTCAGGATGGCCCCATGATGGCAGCCATCTAGGGTTCCGAGATATGTGCGTGACGACAGCCCACCGAGCGATGAGGCCTCAGTACAGGGCCCTTGGATAGTAGAGGCACCAGCGGTACCTCTACCCACCGATCCACCGATATTACCCGCCCCAGCCGGTGATGGTGCATATCACCTTAGTGCACTGTACAAGTTTCAGCATCAGTGAATTCCTAGGTTCCGGGGGGAGACAGACCCTCAGGCTGCCGAGGAATGGCTGGTGGCTGTTGTACGAGTTTTCCATTTGGTAGGGACACCAGCTGACCTTATGGTGGTCCTTGCAGTGAGCCTCCTGCACGCGATACCGGGAATATGGTGGATCTTGATGCACCAGGTGAACGACGAGTCATCTATCCTTTGGATGGACTTTGAGAGCCTTTTTCGCTCAAAGTTCGTCCCATCCACCCTCCGAGCGGTGCACATCCAGGAGCTGCTACAGCTGCGGCAGGGCAGCGTGACAGTAGCCCAGTACGCGGTGAGGTTTACCGATCTCTCACGCTATTCCATTGACATGGTACATGACCCATTCTTCAGGACCTGAACCTTCGAGCAGGGGCTCAGGAGAGAGATCAGATCTTTAGTTTTTTATCATAGCATTCCGACACAGGCACGGGTGTTGGACCGAGCCCTCTTAGTGGAGAGCTTCCTTGCTGAGCAGTCTCCAGCAGCAAGACCCACCACTAGCCGGCTTGCGACAACGTCTTCTGCAGCAAGTAGTAGACAGATGACGCAGAGGTCCAGGAGGACTAGACCTACATTTTTTCGACCGCATGACACATGATCATTTGTGCGTGGCACCTGGATTGGAGAACGACTTAACATGCGTGGAAAGTGTTACTCCTGCGGCGGGGTTGGTCACATGGCTTGTAACTATCTGACCTGCCATACAGATGACAAGCAGATGAATGAAGGACCTCCCGGGCAGAGGCAGAGGTTCGATCGAGGCGGACCTCATGGACCAGGAGACCGTGGCAGGGGAGTTTTCCGTGCAACTGGAGGTGGATGACGCATCGAGGTGTTCCCACCAACACCACCAGGAGGTCCACCCCGACCACAGGGAACAGGTGGATGTGGGAGAGCTCACCTTCAGGCAGCTGAGGCCTACGATCATGGAGCTCCGGGAGCAGATGGGCAGGAGCAGGACTAGCTCCAGACCTGGTGACTTTTGTTCATGTTGCTTCTAGATCTGTTTATGTTTCTTTGTAGATGCTTTCTGTCTTCGTACATTGAGCTGTAGTAATAAAAGACACCTTTCTTGTGGCGTTTACTTTCTTGTTCCCTCTTTATGTTTTTACTAAGAGGTTCTGGTTTATAAATCGTTGACTTGACCCTCACTTTGAGATACCTACTGGAGGATACCCAGTGACCACACACTGATGCCGACAGTGTGACTCAACCCTCAGAGGTGAGAGTAACGGTTGGATCTCTTGGTAGTAGGGTCGATGCCTTACAATTTCATCCTTGGTAGGATTAGTATCGTCCATGTCGGGATTGACTGTATTAGGCGATGAACTTGGTTCATCAAGGGGATGAGACCGGATTTCTATTATCGACAAAGAGGAAATCTCAACAACTCATGTAGGACCAGAAAGATCCAAGTCATCCAAGAGCGGATGAGGACAGCTCAAAGCCGGAAAAAGTCTTGTGCTGACAGGGGGAGGAGACCACTAGATTTCGATTTCGGCGACCACGTTTCCCTACGGGTCTCACCTCGACATGAGTTACCGAGATGTGGCAGAGGCGAAAAGTTATCTCCGAGTTTCAACAGACCTTTCTAGGTCCTCATCAGGGTAGGCGAGGTGGTTTACAGCTTGACCCACCCACCTCAGTTGCACCAGGTGCACGACGACTTCCACGTATCTCAACTAAGGAGATACGAGCTCAACCCTTAGATTTTCATCGACTATGAAGAGATGGACTCGGGAGATGGGGTGACCCTCGTGGAGGATCCAGTGGGGATCAAGGAACGACATGAGTGGATCCTATGAGGACGGGTCAATTCCTTGTGTGCGCTTTCACTAACAGTATGGAAACCTCCATGTGAGCACATGAGAGCGAAAGGCTCAGATGCGTGCCCAGTACCCACATTTGTTCCCCTAGTTTTTTATGTATCTTTACGGGGACGTAAATCCCTGAGGTGGGAGTAATGTAAAGACTTGTAAAAATATAAGGGAAATTTTTTCTTAATTTTCTTTGGGATTTTACAAGAATTCAGTTTCTGACGGCACATGATTCTGAGGCCTAGTGTGCCCGAAATTTCTATCCGAAGATTAGCTTGGGTACATTCAGTTAACGAACGGGTGAGTTTTTCTAACATTTGAACCGGTGCTCGGAATCGAATTCCGAGGGCACCGATGGATTCGATGCGCCAGTAATTTCTTAGGAACCCCTTTTCCGAAGTTGCATTTTCATGAGAGAAGTTGATAAAAATTGTGGAGGTTAAAATAAAAATTTAGCATGATTTTTTATTTCTTAGTGGTTTAAGCTTTGATTGGAAGTTGTGGTAACCACCCAACATCCCATGGGAGGTTATGAGAGTGGTGGGGGCCCAGACGAACCCCACCCCTTCATATATCCTAACTCCATCAACTCACTATTAAATTGATAACATAAGATAATTAATTAGGTGAGTTTAATTTGAATTTTTGAAATTCAAAAGATTATGTTAAGTTAATAAAAGAAGTAAGGTACTTATTTTATTTTGGTTGGGACTTGTTGCTTGGGAGGTTTGGGAGAAAAGCAAAGGGAGGCTTGAAGATCTTCATCTTCTTCGTTGAATAAAACGAAGAACGTGAAGAATGCGAAGAACACACTAATCTCCGACGAAAAATGCCAAATACTTGAAGATCGAATACGCGATGTCGTGTACCGCGATGCCAACAACGCCGTCTTCCACGACGATTATCCTTTCACGAGGCCTCCTTCCGCGATGGTTAATTCCGTGACGAACCTCTGTTCAAGCTACGCTCGAGGTAGGGGAATTTTTTTATTGTTGATGATATTTGGGTTTTTCTTCAGTCAATGTTATTCGTTCAATTGAACCATTTTCTTTCGATTAACGGGAGGGGGATGAACCGCACAAACATGGTCGACCATCCTCCCTTATCTTTTGTGTTGATTATGGTTCAATGGAAGGTGACGTGGTGCCGTCGCACCACGTGGGAACGTGCGACGAGGATGCGCGGCACCGGAGAACCCCGAAGGCACTGCGACCGGAGAGGGGACACGACAGATGGGCGCGGCGCCATCGTGCCACGTCAGATAGTCCAAGGACGCGGCTGAGTCCGCGGCGGAGCAGGGGAACCGGTGGCCAGTTCCAGGCCGCCGGTGTCGGAGCAGGGGGACCAGCCCTTGCTGGTCCCATGTCGGCAGTAGCCGGCCGATAGGAGTGGGCCGGCCGGTCAGAGGAAGAGTCGGGGGCTGAACCCCTGGCTGGACGGACATGAGTACGGCTGTTTCGGTATATTACACTCTAGGTTTCGGAGAACATGAGTACGGCCGGGTTGGTTTGGATACGAAACCAACCGGGCCCTCGAAGTAGAAATGCTTATATCTCGAGCTCCGAACGTCCGATTGACGTGTCGTCAACTATGTTGGATTCCTCTTGATGAGACAGAACTCTTGGAATTCTTCTCTACAGTTTGGGATGCAGTTGGATAATGGCTGGGTTGGATTGTACCTGAAATCCAACCGGGCCCCCTGGAACGGAAAGGCTGATAACATTTAGACCAAACGTCCGTTTGACGTACCGTCAGTGGCGTTGGTGATCATGTTGAGAAACAGTCCCTATGAGCATACCCTATGAGAGTTTGGGCTACAGTCGAGATATGGCTAGGTTGGTTCCACACGAAACCAACCGGGCCCCTTAGACAAAAAGGCTAGTAACACATAGACTGGGCGTCCGACTGACGTGCCGTCTATTGTGTTGAGACCCCTATGACGAGGCGGTATTTTGAGATACTTCATCATGGAACTTTGTGATACATGGAGTATTGACCAGTAGCTCATAGAGCGGACCCTCCCGGTAATGAGTTAACATAGTGCAGAGACCTAGTAGTTGGATGAGACTTGACGACTGCTGATTCTTCGACTCGGTGTGTTTCGGATAGCCAAGTGGGGAGCGCTTGGTTATAGCGGAAGACCCACAAGGGAGGAGCGCTTGATAGTAGCGGCTGACCCGCGGTACTCAATTGAAGAGGTACCTCTGGAGGCTACTAGGGGGAGCGCATGGTTGTAGCGGCAGACCCACGGTGGAGGATCGCTTGGTTGTAGCGGCAGACCCGCGGTACTCAACAGAAGAAGTACCTCTAGAACCTATGAGGGGGAGCGCTTGGTTGTAGTGATAGACCAATGGTGGGAAGCGCTTGGTTGTAGCAGCAGGCCCACAGTAATCAACTGGTGGAGTACTACAATAGTACAAGGAGTCTGGTGCACTTGGTTGTAGCGGCAGGCCCTCTGAACTCGACAGAGGAGGAGTTCGGCGCGCTTGGTTGTAGCGGCATGCCCTCTGAACTCGACAGAGGAGGAGTTCGGTGTACTTGGTTGTAGTGGCAGGCCCACTTTACTCGACGGAGGAGGAGTTCTCCAATATCCATGGTTTCGACATAATGAATTAAATCCTGGTTGAGTTGAGTCTATAATCTTTGTGTTTCCTCATTATTGAGATGGGTTACTGAATAACTTAGGTATATGTATGGGAATATACCTGGGTAGAGGTTTTCCGTTGATTTAATGAACCTTGTGCTTCCTCATGATTGATATGGTTTACTTGATAACTTGGTCTTATGTATGGTCATGTACCTAAGTAGAGGTTATCTGTTGTGATCTTTTTGTGGTTATCCTTGTTGGATTTAGTGAGTCCTTGAGGGTCTCAGGGTCCCTACTGAGTATCGGTATACTCACCCCTGCACGGGCTATGTCTGCACCTCGTTGTGGTGGTTACAGAGGATGGGAAGCGCAGAGAGAGGCCAAGTGTTCGAGGACTGGACGGTACCCGGAGGTGGACCTCATGATGAGACAGTATCCAGTAGTGGACTTCACGACGAGGCGACACTCGGAGGTGGTTGACGGGCGAGAGCGTTATGGAGGCTATCTGTACCTACCCTTCAAGTAGGATCTGTGGTGGACGATTCAGGAGATGTGCTATCTGTATCTACCCTTCAGGTAGGAACTGAGGAGAAAAACCTAGGACCGGCTTCTATCTTCTTCCATCTGCTTGTCCTTGTTGTAAGTTCATTCAGTTGTAGTTGTAGTTTCGATTGGGTTTATATTCTGGCCCATTTACTTTTCACCACTTCCTTTTTGTTCGTAGTGTTTTTCTTCTGCTTGTACTCTATGGAGTTTTGTTACTTTTATAAATGCAATGCCTTCCCAGTTTTTGGGATTTACACCTTTGGTTCTAGTCGCCAGCCCCTGGCCTATGGGATGCGGGCTTGGGGTAGTCATGACACGGGCTCGAGGAAGGGTCATGACACTTATAATTATTATTCCTTTCTTACACATTCAATAATTAATAAAACTAAACATATTTAATATCCATGAATGGTAAATGATATTTTTTCCATTAGATAAATCTTAATTATTTTAAGGTCGATGGAGAAATATGTTATTTAGAAATATTGAAAATATTATATTTAAAGGAGACGGTAGTTATAATATTTTTTACTAGATTTGAATTTTTTTCATAATTATTATGTTTATTTCTCATATTGTGTATGAAAATATATTTTATGGAATTATGGAACATAATAATATTTGAACATTGGAGATGTACCCAAATTTACATTTAAAAACACAACACATTGATCACATGTATGTGTACATGATGGAAGGATAATGATTTATATAATATTTTTTTATAACCTTCCACTTAATGAAAAACAATAACTGATTAATCATTTATGGGATAAATTTCATAAAATAAGTCGTAGTTTAGGAGTGATTTTAGTAATAATTCCATAAAATATTATAAATATAAATTTTATTGAGTGATATTATATAGTTGTTAGATAGAACCAAGAAGAATTATCGAAACCATTATTAATTGTTTCAAATATGATATATATAATATGTAATATTTAGGGATCATCTATACAATTTTAGACTCATCATTGTCCAACCCCACTCATGTATTTCAAAAATAGATTTAATGTCCATTTTAATAAATTTAAAAATTTAATTCATAATATTTATGATTCATAATAGATTGATTGTTTTTACATATAATGGGAAATTGAATTAGTTTTAATTGAATGATAGCTTCCCCATTATATTAATTTATAATATATTGAAAATGATTGAATAGAGAACTTGGGACTACTTTTGGATGTATTTTTATTTCATCATGTCATTTTTAAAATGAGTACCAAGATGGGGCTCACTTCGGTACAACTGGTTATTAAATAATTCTATTTGATTATGTAATTCCATATGTACATTTCATAGGTGATCGATAAGAATATTTTCGGACCACATTTATTATGAAATAAAGGAATGTTAATATGATTTCCATATTATTGTTAATCCTATTGAAAATTTAAATTATGTTTTGGAGAATCATTTTAAATCATGCAATGAAAAGGTAATTGCTTTCAAATATTAAAAGTTTTTTTAATTTGGATGAGATTTACATTATTTGGGAATGTAATTTCTATAAAACATAATTTAGGTAAATAATTTAAAATTTTAATTGATAAATATATTTTCATATCTAACCAATGTGAATTAATTTGAATCATTTCGTGGTGATGTACTATTTTTATCAATGTTTCTCTTGTATTTTAGTTAGAATGATCACCATATTTGTACGATACTTTATAATGATAATGATTTTATTTTTGAAGGTAAATATAGAGAATATTTTGATTATTTAAATATTATGATGATCTCAGTAATATTTATTCCCCCACCCATATTGTAGAAACCATTGAAACTAATATATGATTCTTCTACCCATTTTGTTGGATAAGTTATAATCCAGACTATTAGTATAAATTATCAATAAATCGTTATGAATTGACAACATTGCAATTTTTATATACTCATTACATAACTAATGAAAAAGAGACATTAGTTGTTTTATTTTCACTGGATAAATTGATATCTTACATAATAACAAATAATATCATAATATCTTATAATCCCATTTCTATAAGAAACATGATTAGTTTTGATGATGAAAAAACTTGTTTTTTCAAACATATTCTATTTCATCAAGAGTTTAATTTTGAGATTAATGAAAAGAATAAATCCAAAAAACATAATGGATTATCACTTAATGAGGATGATCAAAACTATTTTAGTAGATATTTTAATAACATAGAAAATAAATGTCCTCTTTCTAGGAGATAATTTATACTTTAATTATGGATATGTGTCTTTCTATACCAAACATTTATAAAAACTAACTTATCAAATGTGACATCACCTGTAACATCAGTATGTTTTTCATCAAAAATATAAAGCACCATTTTTTAAATTTTATGATCAATATCTATGGGGAATAATTAATGACTAAATTATAAGAATATGCTTATATAAGAGTGATATTAAATATGTTCTTTAGTTGTTTCACATCCAATCCCACGGAGTAAATTGTCTTTCCAAAAGGGGATTCTAATATAGTTGTAGAATCAAGAATATATTGACATATATTATTCAACAATGCAAAAAAGTTTGTAAAATGTGTAGGAAATATAAATTCAATGATAATATCTCCAAAAGAAATGATATTCCAAAAATAGCCAAAATATTTAGTGATATATTAGATGCATGTGGAATGGAATTCATGGGACCTTTTCGTATTTCATTTGGTAACTGTTTCCTTTTTAGAGGGTGATTATGTTTCAAACTGGGTGGAAGCAAACACCACCAAATTATGATGATGTTACTATTACTTATGAATTTTTAGAAGAAAAATATTGTCAGGTATGGAGTTTGTGGATATATCAGTATTGATTATAGGAGTAACGTCTTAAATGGGACCATGGGTTATTTTATGAAGAAGTATGGGGTGAAAAGAAACATCTTTACACTCTACCAACCACAGGAAAATATAAAATCTAATGATTCATATATATAAATTTGTGCAATATTACCTAAAATAATCAAACTAAACATAAAATATGAGATATAATGTTTTTGGGATGTTTTATGGTCTTATGTTATAAAATAATAAAAACTAATGGACTGAGACCATATATATAGATCTAGGGAAACTGTTATTATCATCCTATAGATTTCAATAACAAAACAATTTGATCAATGAGATAGTTGAATATAGATCTAGTCAAAGATTGAGAAGAGAGTAAACATAATATAAGAGGGTTATGATATTTACTAATGGATGATATTTTTAACATAATGATTTAAAAATAAATAAATAGAGTTGATTAAGATAATATAATTCTATTAATGGACATAAATAAATGGGACAATTTGTTTCTATACAAATAAATACCCAATATGATTCTTTGTAAACATATTTACCATTGGTATGGTCTATTTATAGTATGTCATGTATTTTATTTTTCTTTTCTATATGTTCTTAAAGTTGTAGTGGAATCCTTATTAATTATTAATGGGAACAAACTTAAGAAATAATATAGAAATCTACCTAATGATCTAGTGGATGAAATAACACTTCTCCATGTGTTGTGTCAATGAAAGTAATGAGATTTTATCCTTAACTAATAATTAATTTCTTAATTGGATTAAATTTAAATATGTTTTTTATTTTTGATTAGGATTGAAAACATTAAGGACACTATATTATCATTTCTATGGGAAGGAACATTAGTTTTTTATGATTTTCAACTTAGGTTTCTGTCTTCATATTTTATTAAATATTTTCAAAAATTAATTTGTATTTAATTATACATTTTTTTGTCAAAACATGTTGAGATACTTATAAATTCCATTATAAAATTTGAAAAGAAAATAAAATATTGGGAACCTGACTTTGACTCATCAATTCATGTTATATGAATGTTGAAATATAATATTTTTCAAATTTTATTTGACTGAAATTAATTATGTTTAAACTCATTTTTGAATCATATAAAACATACTTTTACAAAATATTTTAAACAATTGCCTTTTAGGATTAAAAATATAAAATGAAATGTTTTAAAATTACATTTAATCTTGATAAAATAGTGAAATGTTTGGCTACCAATTATTTTTTAATAATCATGTTGAATCATCGGTGAATTGATAACATTATTCTATATATAGATTATGTATTATTTTTTAACACTCTCTTTATAATAAAACATTATTTTATTTTTACATTTAAATTTTACAATTTTATACTTTGAAATCCATTAATGAAATTCCTAGACATAAAAATTATAGGCAAAAATTATATATCTAACTATATTTAAAATATTATGCATTATATAGGATTAATTAATTTATGTTGAAGGAAAAAAATGTAATACGGAAAAAATATGTTTTGAAAAATCTTCTCAATCTAATGTAGGGACGTTTTGCATCATTTTTTATAATGTGTTCAGGGGAGACACATGATTGTAATACTCGGGTGATATCCACTCTATCATAAATGATCCACAGGGATATCTACCATTATTTCGAGTGGAAATAATCCTCCCATTCCATATTAAATTGAAATATACAATATAATATATCTTAATTTAAGAAGAAAAAATGTTGAAAAAGAGGTCAAATGAAGAAGAAAATTTTAGATACTTCTAAGGTTATATAAGGTGGACATCCCATTAATTGAAGGATGTGTATATAGGACTACAACTATTGATTTAGAGATCAAATATAATATGAATGTTGATATTTTTGTTAGGATATCTTAATTATTCTTTGGAGGAATTGATTTTCAGTCTAGGACAAATTCCTTATCTGAGCATCAAAATAGATGAACATTTCTCTTTAAATATGGAATTATATATCACAAATCAACTAAAAAATGAAAATATTATGACTAAATTTATGTTCATAAATGTTTTTTTGAAACCGACAGATAGAAACTAAGAGTAGGGATAATAATGAAACTGAAATTATAAAAGAGCTATCTTTCCTATCAAAACTAAATGGGCGTAATACAGATTCAATTGAAGATTGATAGATTTAGGGTACAATTCCTTATGGAAATTAATAAAAATGATTTTTTTGAATTATTCCTACCCCGCTATCCAATATATGAATATTATGAATAGAAATATACAACCCATAATACATATAATAACCATGAAAGCCCTTCATTATATTCTCAAATACTTGACTCGTTTCATATAGATGACAAACATTATAATGAATTTGGTAATGCATGAAAGAATTTGAAATGAATAGATAATTTATTAAAATTTACACTTCAATTTTGAGAGATATAATTTCCAGAATATATTTTAAATGATAATGGGAGTATGGATGTTGTGGAATGAAATTGAATTATATTAATAAATAATAAAAAACTATGAAAAAATTAATAATTCAATAATGATCAAGAGTGATCGTGTTAACAGGGAAACACAAAGTTGAGGGTATTTTAATTTTTCATGATACGATTTATTCATTTCACTTATCCAATTATCCCAGGATTCAGTGATGGGGAAGTTATATATTTAAAAATATTATACATTTCTCTTTGTTTATTAATTATATTTTCAACCATCATTTTATATTTAGATGAGGATTAACACATATATTAAATATATGAGTCTTTCAAATTTAATATTAAAATTGGATTACATATTGATTATTATTAGTTTTAGTAATAATTTTATTTTTCACAACCATGTATTTATTATTATATTCTAGTTATTTTTTAAAATAAGGATTTATTTTAATAATTTGTGATGTGTTCTAAATATGGAGAAGTTAATGAAATTCAAATAAGTTTTAACTTGTCTATGGATAACTTAATGCAATTATAAAGATATTTTTTCTCATTATAATGGTGTAGATATAGAAATTATTTTTTTAAAAATATTGTCCGCCCATAAAGATGGAATTATTTTTTTAAATAATAAATATTATCCCATGAGCATGAATAAATCCGTAAAATAATGAACACAGTATGTAGGAATAAGAATATAGATGAAATAAATTATTTATAAATTTTAAAATGGTTGATTTATGTACGGAAGTAGGACCACAGAAGAGTGAATATAGAATTATATATGGGCATATGTTGTCAACATCCATCCTTCAAAAGGACATATACATCCTTATGATGTAATAATGAAGATTCATAGGATCATATTGATTAAAATTTGATTCTTATTCATTCCACATTATAATTCCTAAAATCAGTTAGTGGTGACCACATATATTATGATGTCATGATTTTTTCATCATGAAAAATAAGGGGAACTGTATATTTTAGGGTTTCATATATCGTGTATGTGACAGAATTCCTAGTAAAATGGAATTTTAAAAAAAATTAAAAAATTTATATAATGGGGATAAAAAAGAATTGAATGAGGTATATGAAAGAAGGAACCAATGTTCTATAAGAAAAACTTGAAAAATAATGAATAAATTAGTACACATGATGCGATATCATCACCATATAATAGTAACTTTTTTATTAATAAAGTTATTTTCTATTTTTTCTAAAGATGTGATATATTATTTTTCTCCGTTAATTTTTGGTACCCATATCAGATATGGAAAATACTTGTGGTGCTTATTAATGTGGTGGAATTATGATTGGAAATCTTGTTTCAAGAACTTCAATTTATATAAATATATCTTCAATTAGATTATTTATCTTCATCATATATGATTATGAATTCAAATGATATTGTTATTTATTTATTTATATTTATTATATAGTTTTTGATGACGATCCCTCCACCCAGTTTAAATCAACATTCAATTAAATATATTCAAGTTAATTTTGAATTTATTAGAACATTTGGCACATATTGATGGAAAAATAATATATATTTTCATTTTTCTGATGCATAATATCCTATTTCAAATTCCCTATATAAAATAAGAATGAATTTTTGTATCCCTTACACATATATAAATTAGGAAATACGAAGATAGTATTTTTATTAATTAAATAGTATGTAAGCCCATAAACCATAAGTGAGTGTTCAAACTATATTTAAACCAATCATTCATGTATTAATTAGAATAAAATATGACTCTTAGGGATAAGGATAATATTATAATTGGACAACCAACCTAGTAACAATAAATTCCCATCAATATAAATTTTAACCACTCGTCTTCCCACCACCTACCTTCAATCCTCCTTTAGTTTCGTTGTTTTCGGAATTTAAGACTCAAAATAATCCATTTTCCAACTAATGTGATAGCTACTTTTTTTATAAATCCTATAAAAAGATACTATTTGTTTATCACTATAAAATATATAATCAAGGGAAAATTAAATCTTCACATTCCATGATAGGATTTACGTCTAAAAGATTCATTAATAATTTTTTCATAAATATATTAATGTTCTCATTTAGACACTTAAATGAAAAAATAAATACAAATGGTTTGGTTTTTTATTGAAATAATCGATCATGGGTAGAACATTTTGTTTATTTCCAAATCAACATTTTTTAATTTGATATTTCTTTTTTTCATGAATTAATTTCATCAATTCAATGGGATGAATCAAGCTTCAGGACGTTGAATATTTTTTAGTGATAAATTCCAATAAAAAATTTGATGATTTGAGATTCTAAGTTACCCACGATCCTCCAATTACACTAATAAGTGACACTCAATGTACAAATACTACTCTGTGCTTGAATTATTTATATTTCTAATCATGGTTTCAAAAGTTTTTATACTTTTGTAAGATACATCCATTAGATTAATCCTAACATTATTAATGAAAAATTATTTGATAATGAACATATTTTTGATTAGATAAGATATATGTATGATGAATAATATTTGGGTATTTGTGGATGAACAATTTTTAATTCCCATGAATTACCAATTTTTAGTCTCCAACTAGAGGTTTCTTCATTAGGTAGTAATCATCAAGAAATTATTAATCATCCCCATTATTGAATTTTATTGTAGATGGAATTTTTTATGTCCATTATTTTGATTGTCATGGAATTATATCATGTATTTTTATTTCTAACGAAAAATTGGTAATAGGTCTACACTCACTATAAAAATACTACATTTTAGAACATAATCTGAGAATAAATGTTCATTATAAAATTTTATTGGGTTTTATCACATATGGAATTATATTATATACCTATTTGGGAATCATAAAAAGGAAAATAAATAATTCATTATGGAAAATTTTAGATAGAATAAATATTTCAATTCGGGGAAAAATTGATAAAAAATTTCTTGAATGATTATATAAATGATATAAGGTCCACATACTAGTGTGTGTCTAATATTTACATGGTTGATTTTCCTCTACACATAGATTTTTATATACTATTATTGTTAATATGATATGAAAATGTTTTCATATTCAATCGTATATTATCATACTTATGATTGTAATATCTAAAACATCAAACATATGAAGTTTGATTTTCTATATCACATGGTTTTATATGGATGTATTATAAGAAATCATTACCTTAAATTTTCATATTTAAAAAAATAATATAATCACAAGTTAGGGGGAACCATTTTTTATATTTAATATAACAAACTAATACTGATCCAACAATTTGAATTTTTACTATCAATATTCAGTAGTCTTCTTTAATTATAATCGATGACAATAAATTAATATGTCCTTCATATATAGAATACTAATCGGTTCCTAGATGGAAGATAAAACTATACCTCAGAGTTACCTCTCCCAAATAACTGGGTTTCCAACTACAAGTGGGGATCTAAAGGGGTTCCATTGGAACGATATACCCCATTAATAAAAAAATTCCATCATAACAAAATATCCAATCATTCTATACATTTGACAATGAATATTAGAAATACAATGTACAATGGATGAAATAAATTTAAACACTATAGATAAATATTCAATTCCATAAGGGCCTTAAAACGAAGCCATACCTCAGTCAACATCATACATAGACGATCAAAAAATACATAACAATGTATAATATATAACAGCCGACCGCTCCATGATTACATTGAGCCTTTCTTCATCAAGGTATATAATAATCATCCATGTTTTCCCACTCTTCCTTGTTATCTCGGTTCTCATTCGTTACCAGTACCTGCATGGACCATCTGAGAGCTTCTTATGTACACAGGTTCAATGGAGGACCTAGAGAGGAGATAGTATATAACATAGTTTATAACCACCATCATTTTCATGTGCTATCCAATATATTTAGTGGTGTGTCGATATTTAATTCTAAATATATATTTATATATATATAATTCATGTATGATAAATAAAATATCCCAAAATACAAATATTGTCCCCATACCACAATTTCCATGATCATGTCATGGAATCATGACAACCATAATATCACAAAACATCCCTTTTGATAGTTTTTCATCAAGGTAATATGGATAATGTTATCAATTACGTCACTGGTGGGAGTATTATTATCTTGGAAGAAGCCCAATGTTTCAAATTTCTCTCCTATAAGAGTATTCACTTGTGGTCATACACACTAATTATCAAATTCTTTTCATATGGAATTATTTTCATCTATGAATATGTTTCACGTACTAATAACCCAAACCATGGTCACCCTGGTATATATGCTCGACCAAAACTCAATAGATATGTGACCTTTGATAGATTTCAGGCTCTAAGTCCGCATCAAAAATCCCTCATTAGTCTAGCAGGTGATGGTTGATTATTGCATGTTGGTTTTAGATCCATGAAATTGAAACCTTATACAAGATACTAATATAAGTTATCTCTAAATTTATTTATTCCTATCTCATATAAGCCAATAAAAAATCACATACCTCCCCAATTAGTGGTATATAGTCCTTGAACATATTCCCTAAAAGCATATCAGCTAACCACCCTCACGAGATCTTTTATATATTAATCAAAATTCCCTATGGATTATACAATTCATATTAAATATCTTCTATAATATGAATCCACCATTTAGATACTTCGATTACTACTCATAAGAGAGTCTAGTAAATATGGATTTCGTGTTCGAGGAATCATAGTGTCCCAAGGTTGATTCCTATAATCCCAATAATTCTTCCATTTATCCATCACCCTATCCCATGAAATTTCTATACGCGTCCCTAAAAGCACCATCACATACATGAAGAAGTAGGTTGGGTCATATGAAACACTTCGAGACATATTTGGCTACATCAATATCAAATAATTGAATCATATATACAATTTATGGGTTAAACGAATTCTCAATACTTATATCTCTATATATGTCTCCTCTACTCACATCACCCATATGAGTTCTATAGTGACTCCCATTACCATTTATTCTAAAATCCATCTACACTAATTTAAGTAATTTTCCAATATGTGATACGGATAGGTATACCTTATTCTTTAGTATATTAGAGGTACCCACACGTGGGTCCTCTATCTCATCAATTGTCTTAGGAAAAGACATTTCAATCAAAGGATGTCACGTCCCACAACGTCATCAAAAAGTGTCACAATATTTCTATCTATAATAGGGTTCTCTATTTAGGTAGTTGATAAAGAGATGGAATATATCCCATAATCTCTCTAGTAAAGTATTCTCATCCAACCTATCCTCTATAGCCTATTTTCGAGAAACATAATATAAGTGCATATAATTTCAAGGCCCCAACCATTGACTGCTAATAAAAAATAGTTATTACCAAGGTTCATTGGGGCCATAGAATATTGTGTATCCTATTTAAGGAATAATGTTATAATTATTTATTATAATTAATTTAATAACTCATTAATGTATTATATTTTAGTGATATAGTATATTAATTAATCATGTTCATCATATCAACAGAGAGACCATATGTTATCTTGATAAATAAGTCTCATTAATAAATAAAGATAACATAAAAATTATGTTTGTCAATTATATAAATATTACAAAATATATCCAAGGGGTCGAACATAACTATAAACTAAAGTAATAGTCTAACCACCAACATTACTGATCACATGAACCATTAGGTATTTATTTTATTCCAAAAAATAATTAAATATAATTTCTAAATAGTAATTTAAATAGATTTAATATTTAACCCAAATAGAAGAAATGTAGAAACACCCACAAGGTGACTTCATCACATTGGAACTATAGAAAATGGATCCCCAAGGGGTTTCTTTGATTTTACCAACCCAACATTGAGTGAAATACAAAGAAATATATTAATCAATTGGGAATGTAGTTCATGAAAACAAAAAAACATGAGAAATCAAAATGGTGATATACAACTATGAAACACCGAGCATTGACTTTTAGTTCTGGATCTTTAATCTCTCTATATCAAGACACGATGAAGCCCCATGAGAACTATGAGACATAACCATGCATCAGAAAAAATTCCATTATCCTCCCCAACCATGAACACATAATTTTATAAGAAATTGTTGAGAAGAATTTAAGAGGTTGAAAGAGGGGAATACTAAATTAGATAATCTATAAAATAACTCATAATAAAACACAACATCAAGGGGTTAGAGGAGGGTAGGGGATCTACTAGGCTGGCATGGTTGAAGAGGTGGATAGAGAGAGGTATTTTCAAAATCCCCAGTGGGAAAATATAAAAAAACACTTTGATAAATTTATGGAAAAATAAAATTTTTGAAGAAATGGTTTTCCAAATAGAGAACCATCTATGATCCCTAAACTATAAAATAAAATCCACCTTATAAGGTTATAGAACCCAATGGGAAAAATTATGTGTCAACTATGTGACATCATTTTCAAATATATAAAATTTTTTAGGGTCTACATGGAACTTCCATGTAGTTCATATAATCTATATTCCAAAACATTATAGGCTACATAATTGGGGTAAATTTCTATAACTAACCAACCACCGGTCGAGCTCCCTATGATGCAATTTCAATGTGATTAGCTTCAAGATCCTTGCCCTAAATGAAATATAAGACCACTATGTTATTTCAATACAAATAAATCCATACTCATATAATGGTTTCTATCACCATAAATCTATTCCACTGTACATTTAGAATATTATCACATCCACTATTTTTAATATTTAATAAAATTCATTGATTATAATAATAATTTACATTTATAGGATTATAAAATTTTACAATGAAAACACTTCTCATCCTAGAGAACCATTACCGGCCATCAAAAAATTTATTCCCACCCAATCATGTCATCATTTAAACCCAAAAAATATCATTCCATCAAAAAATTGCAGTCATATCTCTAAAATATAACCTTCATGTTATGGTGATCATGCCACTGAAACATGACCAAACTATTGTGTCCTTCCATGAATATCCAATTCAATTATTTAAAATATTTAAATATCTACTGAAATTCCTAAATCATATCCCTATTATCCATTCAACCTACGGGGATTCCCACCATATTTCATCTCTCATAACAAAAAATATCTAATTCTTTTAAATCTTCGTCATTGGAAATAACAATTTTAATTCAAAACCAATGTTATATTGACTTTCTTAAAATTTTATATTCCATGACATTCTAAATAAAATATGAGGATGAAACTCCTCATTTTAGACTCTCATATAAATCAAAATAACTCCATTTGAATAAGATCAATAACTGATTACAGGATGAGTACACTAAAAATCCATGTCTAATCCTTAAAACACTTGATCATGTAACAAACAATGAACTGTTTTCTATTTAAAACCTATGAAATATAACTAAATAAGAAAACACCATATAATCTCCCCTAATCCCACATTCACTAAAAATAATTTACTCTAGTGTCTCACATTCTTCAATATATATGATCATGTTTCCCTTTACATGAGGGCATCTCATGACCATACAAACACATACCATGATGTTCATACATAACAATTGATGTGATTAATATATTTATCCATCAATTAGATATACTTTTTGATATTAGCTATCATTTAACAAGCATTGAAGTACCCAATCCATCATATTAATGTTTTAATAAACATCTACAACACCCAATCACATGTGTTTTCAATTCAAAAAAATATCCATCACTATAGGGAACTATATAATTTCATTAATCCTCAAAAAATAATTACTAAATCATATCACCCAAACACCTCGAACCATTCATGGTGATCTCCGATACACATTTTAAGTGAGCTCAATGAACAATATGGTTAAAATTTCCCATTTCATCAATCTTAGTGTGTGTACAAAATCATACCTCGTGAAACATCATGAAACTCATTCCACTCCAAGTTTCACATCACCATAACAATGTTGGATTCCCTCACTAGTAGATATTATCCTAAAGAACATCATCCTCCCCTATTGTACAGAATTATTTTCACTCTTGTCAAAATAGTCATTATGCATGTTCTAGTATATATCAGATGATAATTTTCACTATTGGTTTAATTATTATCCATATGGGTATTCTCCAACAATAACCATTCAAAAACCGTGAGAATTTATTCATGCTCAAATTTTTCTCAATGGAACATACAATGTACTATCACTCAGGGTATCTCTCAAAAATAATACAAAATACTACCATGCATGTAATAATAATTCAACAAAACCTGTATGAATCCATCAAAAACCCCAAATCACTCAGTAGTGAATCCATCCTCTATGGAACCCACAAACCCAAGAAAAATCATCTCATGTTTTTACCTGGATCAAACATAGATCACTAAATTTATAGATGTTGACTCATATCTCAATGGTCACTATAGACTACCCTAAAACTCCACATACAATGTCTCTTTGGCGGTCACATTTCATGGGACAGTACAAATGAAAATATTATTTACATCACAAGGAAAATCATATGCCAAACCATCCTACAATTACAAAACTCATTGTTATGAGAATATAATCACATGAGTACCACTAGAGAATCATATATCACTGGTAAAGGCCATATGCACACACAACACATCATCTTCCTAGAAGACCAATAACATCTAATTATATTCAATGTCTCAATCATGTAGAGTAAAATTTAACAAAATAATGGAAAAATAAAATCTGTTTTTATTAGTATATTAAATAACCAATACCATGTGAAAAAAACCATTGGGGTTGTTCTATAAGATGATATGTTATTTCACTAATGATTAGGGGTCTTGACTAATCCACTGATGATGGATGAAAACCTCCATCACATCCCTAAAATTTATATGACCTACAATAATATATATATATATATGGAAAAAATTAATAAATTAAAATAGAACCATTTACGTATACAGGAAGAAACCATATGAGTTTTTGTTAACATTTTAAATATAATATCCTCGATTCTCAGTGAAAAAATCAAAGTAGTAAGTCAACATGATGTGATTCTATGGGCTAAATATAATTAAAGTGACGCCTTTTTACTCTACGATATAATATGTGAAACACTAATAACTGGTTGTGTGCCAACATGCTGAATGCCAATGTCCATAAATCATAAATCCCAATCTCAATAATCTTGTGATCGAAATAAGTGTAAATTAAATCAAACATAATTTTATAACCCAAAAAACAAAATCCCATACCAATGTAATCCCAAACATCGCTTAAAAATGTTATTTGTGGAGCACTGGATCAGGTAACATCATAATCTATGACACTTCCATATTAATTCTATCATACTATTCTTTAAACAGTAATATAAAATAAATATTTGCAATCCATTTTTTATGATCCCACCACATGGACCACATACCGCTTCCTAGACCAAAATATTTCAATGTACATCTGCAATACCTCTTCAAATACATGTGGTGTGTGATATATGTAAGAGTTGAATGATATAACATGGTGAATCTATTCCCCCTGAAATATATTTTATAATAAATTATAACTATAAACGATTTATATAATATAAAGTGTGTAGAATAAAAATTTACCTAATAGAGGATGAAATAAATGTAGACAATGGGGATAACAAATGAAATTGTAAAAGGTCATACAAAACATTATTATTCAACAAATGTCTTCCCACTAGGATGGTGATAATATATTTTACATTATAAAATAAAATTAAATAATATGGCTCCAAAAAAATATAGATCATCACCTCATAAAATTATCCTACCATCATCCATGTTGCTGCACATGACCAAGATATATCGGGTCTCAACCTAGACAAATTCCTAAAATAGCCATGTGAGATATGCTCTACTACCAATGTCCAATTATGACCAGAGAGGGATGTGATTACAAAAATATGTATGGTAACACCAATGTGTTCTTTTACCAACAATCATATGTGTTGATATGTGCACATGTAATGATCAAAATAACACATAACAAGTGAATGAAAAATAAAATATCCAACAATAACTTATTCATCAAAATTCAATAATGTCTATAAGAATTTTGTCAAAATATTCCAATCATAGATTCACAATCCTCCCCTTACGGGGGTTTTCAATTCAAATTATTATTCCCCGTGATATAATGTACCTACTCGTTGAGTGTATTCTCATTTAAAAATACGACACAAGTATCACATATGTTTCCTATGAGAATAATCCCATATAGTAATAAGGCCAAAGTATCACCTACCAACCCTATGGGATAATTCTCATCTAGGAATAAGACCCATGTATTATTGTCTTGAATCGAGTCTCACCCTAGTATACCTGACTCTATGCTCATTATATGATAATATTACCCTAGAAGATCATAGGCTCTAAGCCCCCACCCAATCAGCCCCATAATACTAGCATATAACAATATATCGTATCATCCAAGATCCAAATCCATGGTAACTTATCCATATAAATTCTATTAACCTATGGAAGCTCCAAAAATATATGTCCCAAACTCATATTAGCCCATCTAAAATAACACTTATCTCCTATGAATTTTTTTATTTCTTGGGAATAATACATATGAGAATCTAAACTATCATTCAATATGGTAGTCTTACACCCATTAATAAGAATTAATAATAGAACACAATATACAAAATATAGATCCAACAATATGGGAAAACACTGGTATGAAACACCTAATAGCACAACTAAGAGAAATTGAAAAACATTTCTTAATAATTCTATTAATCCTAGTGACATGAGGATAAATACAGGTGACCCAAGAACTCTTCCATGGAACAACAACCAGATCCCAATAAAAATTGTTGGTGTCCTTAATAACTCTATAAAATCATGTCAGCACATTGACAATGTCCATAGAAACACATTTTATCATAAAAGGGCGATTTAATAAAAAAAGCAGTGAAACAACTATACATGGTTGCAATTTCCCTAAGGCTCTATCTGATTACCAATTACCATATCACCTTAACCCACATCGTCGATACATGATCTACAATGAAACCCAATTCCACATATTACCAAATCTAGAAAAACCATTTCAGGTTTCTCTCTATGACAGGGTACACACATGAGTCCCATAGGACTCCGTACAATTGAGGAACCCACAAATAGTTCCACATTCTTGTCAAGGATATTGGGATAAGAGATATTCTATAAGGACATCATATCCTATTTCATTATCACAAATTAGTTTACCCTCACAATATAAAATGTTATTCCATATTAGAAATAGTTATAGGGATGTAATACTTCATATGTCAGTCATTAAGGTCTCACATGATCAGAAAGATAACCCAACCTTTCATTCATATCATATTGTCTAAAAACATACGATATTCAATCCTCATGTCAAGATGATGACCATCAACAATCATTGAAACTGGCCAGTTCCATGGTCCATGATAACCTTGGAATATTTTTCCTCAAAAATTATGTATTCCAAATGAAATATTTAAAAAAAAATTATGCAATGAACAAATTCATATAATATAACTAAATTATTAAAACATAAATTAAATTATTTTGATCACCTCAGTAGTGAAACCACAAGTAACAAACATAAATATAAATGTAGAAATACGACATTAGAATGTACGAAAGGTACTTACATTTTATATATAGTCTACCAAATTTTTGGAAATATCTTACATGGCATAACAAAGGTTCTACCATGCTCATCACTTCTCACATAACTCACTAATTACCTTATCTCATCCATATGGTTTTTAAAATAATTAATAATAATCAACAATTATAATTAATTTCCTAATTGAACCTAATTTGAGAAACACAAAAACACCCACATGAGGACCTCACCACAAATGAAACTCCTATAAATGAACCCCCAATGTATCATCACACTTACATATCCTTACATCGAGTGAATGGAAAAATAATAAATTTAAAATAATTTGGTAATTTTAATTAATTTTGATGAACAAAAAAAGAAAATAAAAATGAAAAAATATATCAAAAAATGTTGAGAAATGACATGGAACAACAATATTTTAATATTAATTATCCTAGAAAAGATGAATACTAAATTGAAACAGATCATTCATTAATGGTTAAGTGGAATATCCAACAAAAACCATAACCAAGAACTATAAAAATTAATGTGAAAGAAATAGAAGAAGGGATGTATTCTGTGGAGGATAATACTAACTTCATATTCTTAAAAACCACATAAAAAATAAACACTATAAAAATGGGTTAGATTTGGATAGAGGAAACATGAAATCCCTTAGTTATATATGTGTTATGGAAAGAGATTTGGAGTCATTCAAAATAAATACAACATTTTATATCTTTTTTCATGCACTGCATAAAATTTAATATATTGAGAAGAAATTATTAATAACAATATAGTAAACACTATGATGGTACATTATTAATATATATTTCCATTAGTGGATAAATAATTAATATTTGTTCATATGTAAAATGGTTATAATAATTTTCTTTCAATTTATGAATATATTCTTTTGAAAAATAAAATGAGGAAGTTTAAAAAGAATATATGATGAAATAAAATTAATTTTTGAACTCCACAAATGAAAATATATTTTCTATATGTTTTCATAAATTTTTTTCAATATTATATTTTTGATAAAAATTTGGTTTTTGTGAGAATTGTATTTATTATGATTTTGTAAGTATGTTAGCATATAATTTAAGTTCAAATAAACATATATGTCATATATTATTCATTTATGAAATAATATAATTGGTTTTAATATATTATTGGAGTATATAAATACATTATTCTACATATTTGGACCTAAATATAAATTTCAGTTTAGTAAAATATATTTTCCATCTTCTATTTCGTTGATGTATTTTCAAGGTGACATTTAGTTTTGGATTGTCAAGAAATCCACATACAATTCAAATATTGTTTGTATAAATTATATTTTTAATTAAAATGAATCATGGTGATATTTTCACCTTTTATATGAAATCAAATTTGGAGAAAATAATTTTTCAAAAAAACTCTTTTTTACATGTCTATGTGTGTATATATTAAAATTAACGTTTCAAACATTTTCTTATTTTATGAGATTATCTAATTTAAAATTTAAATTTAATAGTTTCAAATTAGGTAATATTGTTTATTTTAATTTTATTTATCATAATAAATTAATAAAGAAAGAAAATAGTTACCTTGGTATAATATAAACATGGAAAAATACCTTTACTAATTGGAAATTATTACAAATTTTCAAAACAATGGTTTCTAATAACTGTTTTAGTCGATTTTAGACATTAAATTTATAAAAACACCACCATTTTACATTCTGGATCCATTAACCCATGAATGGTGTCATAGAATCATTAAAATATAGTGGGTGTTTCAAGATCACCCATCATTATCTCTTATAAATGGGGATCACATACACTATTTGCAACATATAACTATACATTATATTAATCCTTGAGACACTACAATTATACCATATATATAACCAAATCCCATAAAAAACACCCCCATTTAGTCATATTTATCACAATACCATCAATTTCATGGGGCTTAAAAGGGAAAAAATCATGTATGTAAGGTAAGTGGTATCGACATTAATAAAATCCTCTTTATCTCACTCTTCCAAAATACTTTTTCAAAATAATAAAATAATGAATTATATATAATATTTATATTAATAAGATGTTATATTAATGGTATAAACATTATATAATTAATTATATATACCTAGAGTAATGAATAACATCATTATGTTGTTGTACGGATTGATACATCCATGAAGTGACACAATTTGTTTTTAATTGTCACATTTATAAGATGATAATAATGGTGGTAATAATGACTAAATATGACATATCTCATAGAGTTACATTTCAAACATTTAAATGTAATATCCAATTTTATACACTCTTAGGTGCTGTGAAATAGGAACTCTAATCATGTCTACCTAAAAATTACCACCAACACATTGAAACATTTTTCATTATATATATATAAATATATATTCATAAATTATATAAAAACCTATAAATATTCTTTAAAATCATAAAAAAATAAAAATTATATCCATATTATTGTATTATAAAAATGTTATGTCAACAAATTCACATTCATAAAAAAACGTGAAAATCATGTTTAAGAATGATCACGTTTCGGTTGGGTTAACCACCAATGAGAAAAATGATTTAAAATCTAATTACGGATGACCATGGTATCAAGAAAAATAATAATATTTTATTATAATATGAAAATAATTTATTATATATGGTACTATAATTATTTCATTTAATATTAAAATTATTAATTAAGAATCATTTTTTAACTAAAATCATAGAAATAAGACCAAAATTATCCAATTTCCGCATAGTTTAAATAAAACACTTATGAAATAATATAATTAAATAATAAATATTCATAATACATATATTTTATTTTATTAAATTCTATTTCATTAATGATATTTGTGTCTAATTTTTGATAATGGTATTGTCATTACTAAACATCTGAAAATAGTTAACGTTATTAGCACCAAATATTTTAAATAAGCTATAACTACCCATTGTGGAAAAAATAAATAACCTTAAATGAGGAATATTAATGAAAAAAATATATGAATAATGTTATGAACAATATTAAAATGAATCGATATTTTTTTGAAAGTAGTATAGAGGTCCATAAACTATGCAAGGAAACAAGGAAATGTTTTATTCTAATGTTTATTTTAATTGAGGATGTTTCATGTTTTTCAATTTATTTTATTTAATATCATATATATACTACCATATGACATTAATACATGATAAATAAGATTTCTTATATTATATATTGAGTCTAATTTCATTATATCATTTTTTATCAATTTTATAATAACTCTTATTTTACTATAATCATTCTAGATAGATATAAAATAATATATGATTATATTATTTTTATTTATACTTTATTTTCTATAGAAATAATGATCGAAAAAAATAAATCATCCTTTATATTTCTATGTTTCAATTAAAACTGTTTTTTTTATAATAATTACTTATTATTTTTAAATATTGTTCTTTTATGTCAATGTTTTCACTTCCCAACATTATTCTCATTTTGTTAATGGAAACTAAAAATTATTTAATCTAAAATTAAACTTTTTATTCATTATAAAATGACTCAATATCTTATTTTAAAATGTGGGATTTGAAAATGTCAATTTAAAAATGTTCGAACATTTTTTACATCATTTCAAAATAATTTTTATTATCATCATCTCCAGATTTTATATGAATTTTTTTCGTTATTAATGATATCATTTGTAAATATTCTTTTGAAAATTAAAATTTTTCGACGTATATTCACTTCCAATTTTGAAATCATTATTTCATCATGAAAGATAAATTATTAATGATTATTTATTAATGTAAATTATTTCAAATTATTTTCAATTCTTATTTTAATAGATATTTAGTAATTTTAATGATGTTTTATTAGTAAATATACAAATTAAGTGTTTCGTATGTATTTTCTATGCCTTAAAAATTAATTTTAAAAAATAATTATACAATATATATTGCAATTTTTTTTTGAAAACATTTTATTTTTCATTTCTTTTTATCCTTTTTGTTTTATCATTCATGAAACGATGTAATTTTCACCCAATATATGTTGTAATGAAATGTTGTAATATGTAAAATTATGTTTTAATGTTATATGATGTTTGAAGATCATATTATAGGATTTTTTTTATAATAAAAAATTATATGTTTTTTATGTTATCTATAATGAGAAAAATGTTTTTTTTCAAGAATATAAATTATGTATAGATTATGTGATCTTAGGTACCTATATCATCATCAAAGGTATTGGGAATAGTATTATATTTCCATGTATGTAAATTTTCTGTAATAGGTGTAGTGAGTAGTTTGGTTTACAATAGGATGGTGTGATTGCATTAAAATATACTCACTATTTTATTAGTGCGCATTCTTAGAAGTCATTAGGCTCTAAAAGGTTCATTTTTATGGTGTTAACAACAAGTCACAATTATATGTGTGCATTGGATGGATTTTATCTAGGTTCACAATGGGTGTGTAAAGGTATTAATCTCTTGTCAAAATATTATTGATGAAACTGTTTTCATATAGCCAGGTTCATATTGATATAAAAACTACTATTTAGGGATATTCAATTTTTTCATATTCATTAACCTATAATTCCATGTTTTCAATATAATTTAGTTTTCCATATCATTTCACACTTTTTAGGAAACAATATGTTTTTTATGATTTTTTATGTTTTTTGAGTCTAGTCATAACTGGTAAACACCCTTAAGGATCTGGTTATTTAATTTTTTTATCTATATTTATTAAGATTATTTCTATGGTACTATGATATATTTTATATTATGTAGTTATTCCGTATTAAATTCATCATTTTTATAATACAAGGCTTTAGGATATTTTTCCCCTTTTATAGTGTTTCATGTCACTCCATTCATATGTTTCCATTAACCATTTTGTTGATTATTAGTATATGACATGAGATATAATGGAATGGGTCTATAGGATCATTATTATTTATAAATATTCAAATTATAATTAATTGAAAATTTGTATATAGTTAATCTTGTTGCAAAAGAAAATTTTAATCTTTGGGTTCTGCAACTGTTTATGAGATATACTATCTAAATCATGATATTAAGGTAATATTTATTTCATGATTACAATGTGTTACTATTTTTTATCAGAACTAGTTTTATTTATTTTGGAGATTATTTTTGAGATTATTTTAGATTTTATCTAATATTATTATAGTAAAAAATGTTTTCGGGTTAGATAAAATTTGTAAAATCCCTATATATGGGTCTATGTATTGGATGATATACTAAAATATTGGTAAATTATTAATAGATCAATTACCAATAAATACATCTTTTTATGGATACCATAGGTCTACATATTTATTAAAAATAATCATATTGTTTTAATAACCCCATAAATATTCGTTTTGACTATATATCATCCTTAATTATGGTATATAGTGAATGCACACTTAATATACACTGAATTTTACACTCTAAAAGGATTGGAATTAGTTGATCATATATTGTATGTTATCCCAGATGAATTAAAGAACTCTTAGTTACATTTAGTGGTTATTTTGATAATATTATTAAATTTTTTTAATATATTCGAGTATAAAATATTATCGATATAACTTCAAGTAATGGATATATAGGTGAAAAGGATAACATAAACTAATAATGTGTTTAATGTTTGAAATTACTTTTTTAAATATTGTAATTCCCTTGTATTTTTATTTCACTCATGTCTATCGTTTTGGTTTCTAGATTATTTTGAACAATAATTAACCATGGTTGTAAACGATAATGAAATTGTTACATCATGAAAAACCCCATCAAATGTAGAGATGGAATGAGAAACCTTATGATTTTTCAAAATAAGCATTCAATGAATATGATTAAAAATAAAAACATATTAATTGTATTAATCACCATAAAATATCAGAGATATTATGTCTCTTAAAAGAAAAATTGATGATAATGATGATAGAATAATGTTTCAAGTCATGATTTTAAAATATATGGAATAAAGAACCAAGGTAATTACCTAAATGGGTCTTTAAGAATAAATTAATATGGTAAGGAATGATATAAAAAATATATTGATATTAAAGGAACCCATTAGATAACATATATAATGATTATGGAAACCAAATAATGGAACAATAAAATCAATATATTATGTGTAGTTAACTGAGAAATCATATAGGTCAATTCTCTTATTCATTGATTATGGAGGATTATAGGGATCTCCAACCTACTAGTCCTAGGGAGTAAGGAAGAACATATAAAATGACTAATGATGAAGTGGGTATTGGTAATTCAGTTTCAACTAACATATATTATTAGATATTTTATTTATTCTAGTTATATCAATCATACTGTATATTATATTTCAACTATTATGTTTTTGGAAATAGACATTCTTCAAATCATAACATCATCCATTAAAAATAAAATAGAGTCAGTTTTCAAAATATATTATCTATCATCACATTTAAACCACCTTAATATATATAATAGTTAAAATGGCATCATAAATCAATATTGACCTCTAATTAGATAAAGGAGAACTATGAGTTATCTATGTGGAAATTTGTATAAATCACATAGGCCATAATACCATGATATTAGACAGATTTCCTTGAAATGGTCATTGAAAAATATTTTTCTTGTAATAAATATGATATTTATAATAATATATTAATAGATATAATACCATGAATGTGTTAAATAATATCTATACCATATATTATTCCTATAAGTAAATGATTATTAAATAGCGATGAAAGAATTTATTTAATTCGAAATAGATAATAAGATGAAAATTTGAATCCTTTAAATTAAATAGCAAGATTAATAATATTTATAACACATTAAACCGAAAATATTATATTACTAGTACATAATAAAAAATTTATAGTTAATAGTAATGTAGTATACCATTAATAATTATATCATTTAGAGAATAAATTATTTATATGAGTTAATATAAACAAGGTTATACTACAATACATTTTCTAGACATTGAAAGTTCAATGAAAATATAAAATTATAAATTTTAAAATTTAAAGATGATAAAAAATGTTTCATTCTTGAAATGCTATTATTAGTAATTAAATATTATTATTTATTGAATTGTTTCTAACAATATTGATTAATTATCAAAAAAATTTGTTTTTTGTAAAAAAAATTAATTTATTATTTTACAACTATGTTAAAATATCATATATATTCAAGAACACATTTTATTTCATAAAATATTTATTTAAGGAATATCATTATAAATTTATATATATTCATTGAGCTTATAAATACAATTTATAATATTTTTATAACTAAATAATAATGTTTTTAATGAAAAATATTTCCGATTTTCTATCTAAAGGAATTACTATTAGGGCCAGATACATTAGTAGTATTCCTTGATTGGATAATAGCTTTGATTTCATTGTATTAAGTGAATTTATGCCCTTAAAATATGTACAAATAATAATTTTATTTTATATATAAATTTATTATCACAAATATTTATTTTTCAAAAAACGGTTCTTACATGATTATGATACTTTATTTTATATTTAAATTTTAATGCAACTAAAAATATAATTGAATAAATATTTCATAAAATTCAAAATTATAAGTCTAATATTTGGAAGTAAGGAAAATTAATTATAAGTCATTAAAATTATGTACAAAAAATATAAAATTGTTACCAATGTAGAAAAATGTAAAAAGTAGTTTTTCTAAAGGGAAGTGGGAAATAAAAATAAAAACATGTTTTAAAATTATTTAGTTGACATGGTTTCCTACATTATCATTCCATGTTTTCTGCTTTTACCATTAAGGGGCTAATGAACCCTGAATATTTTCATTTCAATTTTTAAATATAAATTGAGTTTCCAAATGTTCCACTATCCACTTTTATAAAATAGTCACACTTATACCCGTTCAAACACACACATATCCATCAAATTTATCTTGTAAACATGTCCATTTACACTGCATATTACTATATCCTAAAAACATAATCCCTATTTAAATCATAGTAAGTCCAATACCATCAATTTAATGGGACTTCAAAGGGCATAATCTGGTTTTCAATATAAGTATCATTTACTTTTTATGTTTTTATTCTTATTATTACTCTTCCAAAATATCATATAATTGTAATAATATTATTTTTTTTAACCATTAGTATATTTATTTTTTATTATAATAATTTTAAATACCTTATTTATTTCTCTCTATCCACTTAGAAATTCAAAATATTAAAATTAGTGTGTTTTATAGTCTACCCCTCCATGAAGAGATGTCATTTGTTTTTCATATTCATTATTCATGGATTATAATATAAGCTGTAATGATATATAAATATTATATATCAAATATAATTTTCATTTTAAAATTTATATTTAATATCGACCTTCACTATAGTGAACTTAATTTTTCTGACATAACTGTTATATCATTTATATGATAAAAACATAATTTTGATATAGTCAAGGGTCCAAAGGGATAATGTCATGGGAAAATTAGTCTCATAATTAAATTAATTAGGAAAAATTTTAAAAACAATTAAATTTGATCTTATTTGTCCTTATATATCTCTCATTGTCCCATTATTAAAAAAATTCACGTGAAGATATAAATCAATGAAATAAGTGGTATAAAATTCTAGTAAGAAAATGATCAAGGGACATGAATCAATAGTAAATTGGCGATGATAATCAAAATCAACATATCAGAATATTAGGATCATCCAATAAATTATGATGAAACATTTGAAAAATAAATGGAATATGCAATATTCATTACAATGAATCATCATAAGATAGTGGTAAAATACCACTAATCATTGTCAATATTTCTAGCTACATGTCTACACATAACATATGTTCATAAATCATGACATAATTATTGTGAACAAATTTCTAATCATTTTCCCTCAAAATAATTATTATCTCCTAACATATTTCATATTAAACAATTCATTACATGGATATATATTCTTGTCCCACCCATCACATTATAAGATTATCATATGTGTTCTTTCCATATGGAATGATAGCAATCATGTTAATGAAAAAGTCCATGGAATGGATTGGTTTTCATAAATAATTTAATATAAAATACATAATTAAATGAAATTTATTATTCCAAAATTATTAAGGTATAATTTATATTGGAAGGAAATATCATTCTGTTCATTGAAATGAGGAGGAAAATAAGTGTTTTCAAGATATTTTTGAGAAATTAAAATCTTTTTTAGGGAGAATTATAAATTTAATACAAAACATTATGAAATGGATAAATGATTCATATCCCAAAAGGAAAATAGAATGAATATAAGAAATTCATTTTTATAGCATATTAATATTCATATTGAAATATATGTGAAATACAAGATAAGAAAATATAAAGAATTTGGGATTGAGAATCCCATTTCTATAAATCCCCCAATATTTCACCGATTTTCCAAATCCTGAGTAGAAAAAATATGTTTATTAAATCATTGATAAACAATTTATTATTTTAATTTCATTGAATATTAAACAATTTTAACAATTTCAGTATATTTATTAGTTACATTTTATGATTTTGAGGCATTTATATATAATCTTTACCTAATAAATGTCATGTTTTTCTTTGATATATCTATTTTTAAATATAAATTATATTAAAAAAGAAATAATTCAAGCAGATTATTTTATATATATTTATATATTTATATATCATAAATAATTTATTGTAACCATCCATATTTTTTTGATAAAAAAATAATTGGAAGAATCCTCATTTGTGGTTAACTGACTATTAGTTGATTTTTTCCAATGATAAGGCATCTGGTGTATAATTTTTGAATATATAGAAAAATAAACAATTATAGAATATTAATATTATCAATCTCATTTGGTGATATTTTATATTTTTTTAATGTTGGGTAAATTTACAAATCTGATGGATGATATGAAATTAGAAAAGGAAATTGAATAAAAGGGTAAAAATATATTACATATTTCTTGATGTTTTTCCTTTTCTATAGATATTATTTTCATGAAAAATTGGAGTTTAATTTACCCAAACATCTTGAATGTAGATAGGGAATTTAATTGGGGTTTGGATATATATATATATATATATATATTACAATTTTCTAATGTGGATGTGAATTGGTTTTCCATGGGGATTGAAAAGTGTTATTTATACATTAATAGATTTCTACTTTTATAATAAAGTATTAAATAAAATTATATATCAAAGTTAGTGCTTCCAATATTTTATTTCAGATTGAATAAATGATATATCATTATTATATTTTTTAGAAATTTATACCCATTTATGATATTAATTAAATTGTTTGTTAAAAAGGAAACCAGAATGACTGAAAAATATTAATTTTTAAAGAAAACTTTAAAAATTAGAAATTTGAAAAATACATTTTTTGGATTTGAAGATATATTAATGTAATTTACAAGAATCCATTATCCTATTTAATATTTTCCTGATCTATCCAAATTTTTTAGCATTGATCTGGTCATTTTTTTCATCATGAATGTTTTAATTTATAATACACAAGTGGTGAAAATTTGCATTTTTAACATTCACATAATTTTTTTTATTTTAGAAAATTACAAAAAAAAATAAACCTTACACATTAATAATGATCTGATTTAATAAATAACATTATATTTATCAAAATAATTTTCTGTCATTTTTTATTTATATTAGTAATAATAATTTATAATTTTTATGGAAGACCATAAAATATAGTTTATTAAAAATTATCATATATTTTTAAATTAATATTTAGTCATGAAATTTACATTATTGGATTATATTGTTTATATTTATTTAAATAAAAAAATTGTTAAATATTATTATAATTTAATTTTATTATTTTGAGGATAGATTAATATTCCAATGGTCAGTTTATTATTTACAAAAGTTAGGTTATTATTACAATGTTCACACTATCTTCTTTAAATATCTATTTATTACTTCATTCATAAGTCACATCAATTCTTCTCAAGGCCTTAATTTTAATTTTCCTTGAATTTATAATACATTACACATATATATTTCATTTCTAATGTGTTCTCTATGGATATATAATTCTATAAGATTTCATAGATCCATATTTTACTATTATACTTATCTTGATATTTATTTTCTGACCCATTATAATGCCTGGAATTATCATGGGTATAGTTTTTTAGTAATTTTACAATTTTCCATAACAAAATAATCTCTATTAAATTTATCGGTATGATCTTTGTTTATAATACATATATAATGTACATCACATTTTTGGAAAAAATTTCATTTATAAAATCTTGATCTTTATATTATTCCCCCTTTATAAACATTATCACTAAAATTTCAACTCATATTCATAGATGAGAATAGATGAGGGTTATTTTCTTTTTATATCCTCCACATATTCCCTTTTCAATTCATCACAGTTATGGTTTATGGAAAATGATTTGACAGTGTTATTTGTCTATTTATATAGAACTTTATCTCTATGGTACATGATTTTCACTGGTTTATCTTTATAAGAATGGACATTCGTTGGTTGTACAACCTCTATATTCTTTAAAAGTGAGTAATTTTGTATGTATATACTCAATATGGATATGTGTAAAACATCATGTAAATGATTCATATATAGAGGAAGTGATAGATATTATTCCAATGTTCTTACAAGATAAAAGACCTCTATGGGTCTAATGTACCTATGGATAATCCTCCCTTTCATTATAAAGAACACGATTCACAAACACAATGATATTCAAAGCATACCATTTTCTCCAAATTCAATGTCCATGCCCCTTCGATGAATGTAAACATATATCCTCTATCAAATATGAGATTCCTTTATATGTTTATGGGTATATTGAACATTTTCTATCATTTCTTGCCTATGATCAGGTCCATGTAGTTTTTTTAAATTATATACCTATAATAAGGAGTTATAATTTTCATTACATAACGAGATTAAAATGTATCTATTTAAATATTTGATTGGAAGATTTTATTGTGTGAGAAATAATCTAATGGGAGATTTTGATCCTATCCTCCATTAAATTCCCTTGAGTAGGATACATTAGATCCTCATGAATCTGAATATTAAATTCATATTTCCCATCTGCTTGGGGTTGATAGGTCATGATGAAATTCTATTTAGCATTTAGATCATTTTGAATAATTATTTATAATTTATAAGTGAACCTTGGATCAGGATCAAAGATGATCAAATTTGATTCATAGTGTATCATCATAACTTCATTTATATTAATATTGGAAATTGTTTCCATTGATAAATCATCCTAAATAGTGATGAAGTGGGTGGTTTTGTTGAGACTAGCCACCATAACCCATATAGTTTAGTTTAATTTGGGTTTTTTCAAGGGTCCAGTGAAAATTAAAAAGGTTATTTTCTCCATTTCCATGTCTGTGTGGTTAATGTTTTTAATGTCCCATTTTAATTTTTTCTTTATTCTTCATCCTACTAACTTACAAATCACTTTGATTTATATTCATTATTCTCCTTCTCCATGTTCTCTCATAAGTAGTTATGACGAATATCGTTTTACATCCTGGTTCATCTAGTATGGAAGGAGAAACATGAGCTATGTGTGTTATCCAATAGGTCCTTATTTATTATTTAGGATTATAACAGACAAAGCACGGTTCCAATTCGAATAACAAAATCATCATCAATATGGAATTCCCGACTCCTCCAATTCATTACTTCTTTCACCCTCTTTTGAAGCTCCAAACCATCCCATTATGCCACCTTGATCATCTTATGGATATATGGATATAGAATAAATTGGGAATGGTAGGATGAATTCTCTTCCTTTATGATTTCCATATCCATCATTTTCATATCTATAAATATAAATTCTTTTTTAATATGCATGATGCACAGAGTAGTAAGTTCTTTTTTACTATGTTAATTATCAAACATGTTCACCATTACCATAAGGTAGTTAATAGAGAAAACATATTACTTTATTAGATCTAACCATATTCAATAAATATAGTTTATATACTTATTTGTTAATATATACATCAATCCCTAGTTATCAGTATTTAATTCTCAAACATAACATTAACGGTAACACCACCAAATAATTAATGTATATATCAGAACAGCTAACTCCATATCATGTATATAGTAGTTGTGCACATGGATATTCAGTTTTAATGAGTATTGTCAAATTACTTTGTCATCATTCATGAGTACACAACTGAATCCATTCATCAACACTTCATTTTATATAAAAACTCCTCATCTAATTTTTGTTATTTAGAGTGCAGGCACAATGATTAGACTCATCATGATATTTATAAATTGTTACTCACAATCATCCATATAGGAATACATTACATATTTCCATGTTAACATATTTAAAAAACTATATGATTACTATATATTTCTCACAAAATTTTGGATATACCTTACTAATATAAGAAAGTATATGTTTCTATGAAACTAGTGGGTTTTCTCATTCCTCAGTTTAAATTATCATTGATGTATCGTCATAAATTGACCAACTTTTGATCATGTTCCTAATGAATTTTACTTTATATAGAAAAAATTAATTCATTCATAACCTTTTTATATTTTAACATTCATTAATTTTGTCACCCCAAACCAAATATTATCATTAATTTCATCCTAGATATCACTTTATATAATAATAACATCGATAAAGATTACCAAAAAAAGTACATATATACAATATATATAATTTACTCATCAACATTTTGAGCTTATCAGGGGAATTACTAAGTCTAAAGGTATTCATTATGAACTCATAGTTCACATACCTTGTGAAAAATGTTTTCTTATGAATATATTCATTCCTCACCTTCAGCTAAATATTATAAAAATAATGATTTTTCTTTGAGAAATATTGATTTCTATATAGTTAATAAAACAAGTTATCATTCCAAGGGTGATGATACCTATTATTTATTGTGATCATATTGATCTCCAAGTATTTTATACAATGAAACATTGATCCATACTTTTTCTAAAAAAATTGACCTAGTACACCCCAAGGTTATTTGCTATCGCGTATGATACCTTTTAATAAAATCACACAAAACTGGTTATTTAACACCACCATCTCAATAAGGGACATCCTATATAGAAGATTAGAGGAAGGGATGACTCTATATATTTTATATATATTAATAACTCTACCTTATTATCTTGGATAAGTCCTCGAAACTATACATGATATAAATTAGTGTATTCCCATAGAATTGGAATTTCATATCGTTTTATACCTTCCTTTAATTTAACCATTTGGGAATGGTATTCTTCTTCATAGTGTATCACCACCCACACCATTGGATAATTTCCTATATTATATTTATGTTATACCGTGTATTTTTATAGTATAATTGGATTGTTTGGAATATGTAATGATATTTCATTTTTCTATTATATGATGCATTCTATATATAATGTGAGCCAATAAATGCCTAGTATTGTGTAAAATTTCTCTAGTGGAAGGATTTTGATATTTAATATATGAATATTCCCATATAATATGACTTGATAATTATCCATCACATGGGTTGTAATGATTCCACCACTGTGTGTTTTTATAGATATTTCTACTTCAAGGTATTGAAAGTCCAATTTAAAAAATATATAACATACATGAATAATATAATGGAATGCATAGAATAATAATCAATTAATCCCTCCCCATTAACAAGTGAAAATGATGTATAACTTCTATGAATTCATTTTTACAACCCACTTCAGTAGTAGTGATTGAATAAGAATTTCCTTGCTTCATTGGCTTTAGTTCCAAATAACACTGATTACACTCTATGAACCATTTAATAGAGAACACAATTCAATTATGACCTTACTCCCTATAACTGAATCCTTCAAAGATGGGTGATACATTAGGAATTTGAATCTATTATACTATCATTATTTATAAATTTTGTTTGTCTCTTTAAAATTTATTACTTTAGTGGTGGTCTCTCCGACACCTAATGAATTTTCTCATACCTATAAGGATTTTACCATGATGATTCATCAATTATATTTGACAAGTGAGTGGATGTATATTCATTACACATTTTTTATTTTACCATCTATCTTAAAACTCATTTAATCAATTCATATCTCTATACCCTTGTGATTATTTCCTATCCTCCATCTCTATACTGAGATCTCATTGATAAAATTCTTCATCACTCCCACAGCTTCAAATAGCTAAACCATTTAAAATGATATGTTTTAAACCAGTTTTGAATCAATCTATATTTCGATAATTATTGATAATAAAACCCATGAAAAATAATTAAATACTTCTGAAGTTTTCCTTATAATCTAGGATTGAATCACCCCAATTTTCATATTCAAGGGAAAATACCTCTCTATCATTGTTGAGAGATTTTGATGGGTATACTTTTTTAAAAAATTCAGACTGTCTTCCCACTCAATCATATACATTTCATCATTTTCAATGGAATTCATTATCAACGTCCTCCACTGATACGATGCTAAATATAAATGATATATGAAAAAATTTATCTTCAATTTCTCAGAATAGTGGCACATATAAGAGATCATCTCTATGGAGTAAAACTATTATTATATGAGAAGTGGTTCTAAATGTAAACTAAATGATGGTGTTCTTTGTTGTAGAATGGAGTCAATGTATAGTTGATACTTCTTGTGTGTTTTTATTTATTCTGTCGTGTTTAGGTTTTTAATATCATGACACATCTAGGTTTGTATTACTAATATGTTTTTAATTCCATCAACCATCACATTAGGAAGTTTTTCCAGAAAGTCCTTCCATTGTCCTCATATTGGTTGTTAACCTAGTTTCTATTAATTCCCCCTAATTAATAATATTTAAAAGGTTTCAAGAAATAATAGTTAAAAAAATAATTAATAAATAATTTATTCTTATACAAAAATTAATTATAAATGCATGTCTTATGGCATCCCTATGTCTATATTTTTTCTAAAATGTTTCATCTTGGTTGATTCCCTATAAACAGATTTATACATATTGTTTTATCTAAAATTTTCTAATTATTAATTATCAAATTATATAATACATTCCTTGATAAAAACTATATACACAAAAAATATTAATTCCTGAGTATAACATCAGTTTTAATATCAATATCATAATATCGATACAATCATGGATCCAATGGTTTAGTTACATAGGGAAAATTAGGCTCATGCATAAATTGTAGACTATAAAAATTTAAATTAATTAAATTATTTTTCTTTACCATTATAAATCCATTATATTATCCATATTAAATTTATTAAACTATGTATGTACATGAAATAAATGGGTGATTTAAAATTCCATCAAGATGAGGAATAATAGACATGAATCAGTAGTACATGTCTGAGTGTAATCAAAATTATCATATCAAACGATTAGGATCATCATCAACATAATGACTAAAAAATCGATAATTTATTGGAATATGGAATCTATATAATAATGGATAAACATAACATAGAATTCTAATACCACAAATATTTGTGAAAAAATCCATCATCATGTCCACACATAACATATGTTCATAAATCATAACATTATTATTTTGAATAAAGATAGAAAGATTTTTGTTGATAATAAATATTATATAGTAAGAAATATCACATTAAAAATTCATTTAAGGGATATACAATTCATCTTCCACATGTTACATCAATAAATCGTTGTAGTCGTCCACTCCATATGGAAGGAAAAAAATAATTTTCATGAAATAACCCATGGAATGAAATGGATTTCATAAAACATTTCACATATATTACCTCTTGAAATGATCATTATTTTTAAAAAATTAATAATGGTGATATTATATTGTCATATAATATCATTCTAATCTTTTAATGGATAAAACACCCATGAGAATTCATGAGATGTTTTGGAAACTGAATATTTTTAAAAAAGATTTGAAAAATCCATAGAAAAGATTTTTTACATTTACAATCATGTATATCCCCAATTGAAAAATACATACAATATTTAATAGAACTCCATTTGAGTCTAGAGGGAAATTATCACTACAAACAATACAATATAATAGAAAATACAAAATAAAGAGTTTTTATTTGAGAATTCCATTACATTAGATCCAATATTATTTTGTCGTTTGTCGGCCTACTATGTTATAATCATATGTTTAATAAAAAATTGAAACAGAAATGAATTTTTTGTATTTTGGTAACTATATATAAATAATAATAAATTAAATATTTTTCATATATTTTTTTTCTGTTGAAGTGTTTTGATATCATATTTTCCATAAACAATTCACCCTTTTATTCAATTTATTTAATTTATTCATGTAAATATATACATAAGTAGAATTAATCATATATGTTCATAATAATTATATTCATCTATTTATTTATCATAAAAAGTATATTATAACCATCCAAAAGGATTGTGAAAAAAAAATAATTGTAAACATCCTCATTGGTGGTCAACCTAACTTTAGCTAGACGTTTTTGAAATATGATGTGTGAAATGTATAATATATTAAAAAATAGAAAAATGAATATTTTAAATTATAAGAACATAATAAATATCATGTTAAAAAAAATATAATCAGTTTATGATGTTTATAATTTTAATAGATAATAAGGATTTGAAACTCGAAAAATAAAATTGACTTAAAGGTTGAAAAGAAATTAAATCTTTCAGGAAACATATAATTGTTTACGACACAAAAAATCATGAAATATTAGAGTTTTTTATAATATAACTTCACTCTATATGATAAGGGCCTTATGAGAGGGGATGTTGTTAGATATTTCCCTTTTTCATATAGAATATAAGTGGTTTTCATTGGGAAAGAATATGGGTTATTTACATTTGAGGGGATGTGTATTGTTAGTATAATATGATGAACAAAAAACAATAACAAGCATAAACCATGTAATATTTATTTGATTTCAAAAAATTAATTAATTTATAAAAAACTATCGTTGTTTCATGAATGTAAACATATTTATAATTCAAAATCACTATATTAATAATAATTAATATTGAATAAAAACAGTAATTTTAATGGAATACTTTATACATAGTATTTATAAAAAAATAGGGTTAGAAATATTTATTTTTCTATTTAAGTGAATCATTTTTCAAATTTATTTGGACCCTTTTTGATCACCCATTTCAATAATTTATTCGGTCGTTATTCAATCATGAATTATGTAATTTTAAATATAGTCATTTTGATATAATATGTATAAATTTACTAAGAGAGGGTGACAATGATATAGAACATAGAATCTAATTTTTTACAATTTAGTTATCATTAGTTTAAGAATTGTGTTAGTATCTATATACAATTTTGGATAGATTTCTTAAAAACATGAAATTAATCCTCAATGGATTGGAACTAGAGAAAAAAAAACTCCTACCATGATTTCGTGCTTAGTTAATGAAACATTATCATCATGTAAAACACAAATTACACCCATATTAATTTTTATCATAATAATATTCATATATTTTTTCATTTATATGAATAATTTGTTATTATCTATTATTTATATATAGTTTAGTTATACCCTCTTTCAACTATCAGGTGATTAGAAGTTTAACTATTTTCACATCTTTATAATGTTGATGTCCATACATGTATAATTTACCAAATATAATCATAAATTTATTATCTATGATAGTGTAATAATGTTTTAATATATATTTATAATGAAATAATATCATTCATTAATTTTGTAATTTAGTGTACATTAGTAATGATATCATAATAATAAAATGATTGAGGAAGGGAGACAATGATATGGAAAAATTAATAATTTTTTTAGTAAAATTTATCATACATTTAAAAAATATGTTAATATAAATATAAAATACATGATTAATATGTAAAAAACAAAAAATAAAACATCAATGATAGTGAACTGGAGAAAACAAAGACCTCCATTGGGTGATTCAAATCAGCCTATAGATACTCATTTAATTGAAGAGTCTATTGGTTTCTCTTAGTAACCATTAAAATTTTTATTTAAGTTAGATTCAATGAAAATCAATGGTGAATTTCATGTATTCTTAATTTATATAATAAATGGTTTCATTTTTTCATGTAATGGAAGTCTTGGGATTGATGTTTCTATTGCCATTTATGGGGTTGAATAAGTGTGACATGATCTAAATAAACCAATTATTTGTATCAGATCCACGATATGCATCCTTAAGGTCAAAATCATCATGAACATGATGGCGATTTTATTTTATTATATATATAATGTTTTATAAACTAGAAAATTTTATAAACATAGTAATATATCTATTCTTATGTTATTTGATATGAATATGGAAAATAAAAAAAATTATGTCGTGCACACGAAAGAAATAATTTCACAAAATTTTATTGAAATTAAACTCATTTTATTCCATTATATATTAAAATTATTTATGTATTTGGATGATTTAAATTTATTTTATACTTTCATTTTATATTGGGAATATTTCTTTATGTATTAGAGTATTGGAATTAATTGATTAAATTATTTTTTGGTATTAAATGAACTGATAGATATGGAAAATTTTTTATTTCTTTTATTTTAATGGAAAATAGGTTTAATGAAGCTATTAAGGGTGAGAAAATTTTTTTTTGATTTTATAATAATGAAATGTTTATATGAATATACATACGAGTCACATTATAATTTATAGGACTCATTCATAAATTTTATCCTAATGATGTGATAAAAATATTCTGAAATTATTCTAGGGGAAGTGGGATTAATAAATGTTATTAATAGGTTGAGGTGGAAAATTTTGAAAATTACCTAAATGTATAAAATTAGATCATTTCAAATGTAAGTATCTTTATCTAATAGTGATGATGAAATTTAGTAGTGTCCTTAGATACCCTATGAAATGTAGGAGCCTTTTACGTAATAAAGAATAATCATCCAAACTACTAAATTAAATATATACAATTCATATTGACAATCTACTGAAGTATGTGGAAATAATTCCCATACAAAACTGTTACATTAAGGTATGTTCATAGGAGTTTCTGACTGAATAATCAAACATATATATTCATACAAAATATTTTATGGATTTATAAACGTAAAATTTTCAACTAATCTATTTACGTGAAAGTGAATTCCATTTCATTGGGATAATGAAATATTGATACAAAAAATTAATATAGATACACATAAAACTATAGTCGTTCCACTGAATGAGTATTTCATCCTATTGATAAGAAAATTTGTAATTATTTGTTGATCAGAGGGGAATGTGTAATAGATTTGAATATTGGGAAATTTCACCATTCATTGAATGTAATTATTTTTAACCCCTACAAAAAAAGAAGATGATGACACCATGGATAATAAATCAACATCGTAATGAATTATTGGGATAAATAATTTGACGAAATCATTATTGAACCCTGATTTGGTAATGGATTTCATTACATGATAATATTATTTGTGTTGAGATAGTAAATTTATTTATAAACACACATTGGAAAGTTCCAATTTATCATAATAACAAAATTAACTGAGTGAAAATTACTTTTTTATTTCCAAACACTTTTATCCATGACATCATGACTTAAAGAAAATGAAGGCTCCAAATCCAAAAACTCAAGTTCAAAAGGAACTCTCTCCACAAAATTGTAGCTCCTCCTAGCAGCTAAAAACCATAAATTCCATCTTTCATTATCTCAACGCAGCACGACTAGCTGACCCGTGCTAAAGAGCACAATCATGGTACTGAGGGCCAAAGCCATATCCTCTCAAACATCGGATTCCGAAAATACATGAAACAGTGAAACCTCATTGCCCTAAACCTCATCTCAAGCTTTATGTTTTTAAGAAAACAATGCAGAATCCCTTTAGTCATGGCCATCTGAGAAAAAAAGAAACATCACGTCCACAATACCACCATTGTCAAGACAGAATACCACCAATGTCAATACACCACTACTAAGTTAGATCACTAACTTGGTGTGCACAAGAAATTGTCTTCAATCATGTTCAACATAAAATCCATAAGGTATTCAATGCAAAATCCACAATCAACTGATCCCATTTCAAATCTGGACAACTTGACTCAAATTGGATTCAAGGTTTTCGGTTCAACATAGATCACCCCGAACAAAAATCCCGAACACCGAATAATCCTTCACCAGTCGCTGGAACCGAAGGCGGAGCCCAACATCATGGACACCACGCGCCACCATAAACACTTAACCACCAAAAGAAAAAACTGGAGAGAAAATTTCAAAATTCAAAAAACAAACCAGAAAAAGGAACCTAATAAATCCCAGATCGCGGGAAGAATCCCCATTTTCAAATTGGAGAATCGGATCCAGATACCTTCTCCACCTTTAAAACCGCACTCGGAGACCATATCTTCCCTACACACCCAAAGACAGCACAAAAAGTAATGTTAACTGTAACACCCAACATTTTTATGAGAAATATTTTTTTTAATGTCATATACATCATCAAAGGAATCTTTCACCACACACAACACTAGCTTGGCTTGCTTTACACGCAATCGCGACCTTCCACGATAGCATGTGTTGTACGCAATATCGAGTTTCACTAAACAACAATATGCTATTAAATGTTTCTTTAAAACTAGCCATTATGAATAGTAATACACACTTTTTGAAGTTTTATAAATTTTATCTTTCAAAATGGACATCATTTTTGGATTCGGAATATTGAAATTAGCCTAGGGTGAAATTTTGGTATTTTTATGAAAATTTTCAATTTTTGATGAATAGTGAAAACACTGGGTTACTATTTAAAACCCGACTTTTAATTTAAATAATTATTTATTTTATTTAAATTTATTTTATGTCAAAATTGATACAAAATAACTATATACGTTCAAATTAATTCATTGGAGTCATTTTATAATAATTTTAGATATATAAAAATTTTATTGAACTTTTCATTGTCTTTTACCCACCTCCAAGGAGAGTTTGAGAATTTACATAAATTGTAATTTTATCACTTCTGTGAGCAGAATTTTGAAAATCCGAGAGACACAGTTAATATCAAGGAATAAAATGTGGTTCAATGAGATGAAAATATTTTTTGGTGAATAATGTCTTTTTTACTTTTATTACCACGGATAAAAGTAAATAGGGTAATTAAGGGTATAAATGATATTATTATTACCCTGAAACATGTCCTAATTCTATTGGATAAGTTTAATTCGACCAAAAACAACCTTAGAAATAAAATATGACCATTTAGGTCCACTTGCATTAGATTAGGACATTTATTATTATTTTATTTAAAGAAGGGTTAAAATAGTTAAAATCAAAGTTTAATATCTAAATAATTTTTAATATAGGGTTATAATGAATATAAATTCGACTATAAATATTCGTTTTAAATCTAAAATGGTTTCCTACATAATGTTATTTTATTTATAATTTTTAGACATTAAATAATCTAATTTATTTATGACACAATGATGATGTAGTAATTATCTTATTAATGAAATATTAACTTAATTGATGGTATAAATACCCAAATAAATGTAATGTTACACATTCTATGAATTCAAATAATTTTCTAGGTTGATATGGAATGTTAGAATTGATTTAATTAACTTATTTAGAACTAATCATGCTGTTATGATTTTCACAAAAATCAATTCCCAAATAGTGTAAAAATTGACATAAAATAGTTTTAAAAAAAATATTATATTATTAATTGTTATTTTATTCATAAAAATATAAGGTTCGTCAAAATGACTTATATAAGGTTATATATATTAATAATAAAATTCTTGGGGTTATTTTGGCTTGTTATAGTATGTTTATTAACCATATAGTGTAAGAAAACAAGAAGACACGGTAAAAGTTAAATTATTTAACATAGAATTAAATCTAAATGATACGGTTAAAATAGTAACCTAAACTTGTCATAAATCTATTGGATGAGTGGATTTCGACCCATCCACACCTTATCTTCTAAATAAATTAATTTGGATCCATTAAAAAAAGAATATGACTTTATAAAAAAATAATATTTAATGTTTTTCCTAAGGTTCCCCTCTCCTCCCTTATAAAAAGTCACCTCCTCCCTCTCCTCCTCACACCACGTTGAGCCTTCAAGCTCTGCAAAACCATGACAATTTCTACTCTCCACTTCCATAGTATTATCCTAGAGGTCATGTTCTTCTTCAAAGACCAATTTTAGTGCCCTAAGAGGAGGTTAAAAGGAGGCGCTTCAAAGAAGAGGTAATGTCTGTTACCGATTCTTTCAACTTTATTCATTCTTCTACATCTTCTTATTTAGTTGTTTGATATGAAGTAATAAAATAAGTATCACTCATATAATTATATGTTATTATATATATGAAACAACCCAATTTCATCTTCTATCCATCCTACGTAAAACAAAATCACTGCGCGTGCGTACGTACGAAATACCATCTCCACGCTGTGGTGTAATCTGTTTTCCACCACCACCATACTTGGATGGGTATAATGGTGTAAAGAATAACTATATATGATTATTGTAAAGTGATATTGATTTTGAAATAGTATACAAACACTTCAATAAAATTCCTCAATCATGGGAACGATATCATCATTGGTGCGTACGTACGACCTACCGTCTCCACGATGTGATGCGACCCGTTCTACATGATCTTCTTTACATAATGATTATATTAATGAATTTAATGAATAAATATGATATATATTACACTAATAACTTTCTAGAAATTATGTATCTATAACCTAGATAAACAATATGAATTTATTCGACAAAACACGCATAAGAACAAAAAAAATAAACACCCAAATAATAAGTAACAATGAAATATTTCTAATAAGAAGCTAAGAATTTGACCATATATTATATCATAACAATGAGTACGATTTTGGAATAAGTCAATAACATTATTTAAATCATTATACAGTAGGTTCGGACACGTACGATGAAAACCAGACCTAAGGTAAGGGAAAATATCACAATCTCATTTTTATCTGAGATTGTTTATACTTTAGAATTTACTAGGGGAATATTTATCATTCACATACATTTTTCCTCAGTATATAAAATTATTTCCATCCAACTACAATTCTTTATATCCAATTTTACCCTTCGGTGAGTTTTTAGTAAAATATATGAAAGGAATCTTTTTTCGTTTTTCGTATGAGGTACTTTTTTATTTTTCTGGCCAATGTACGATAAGAATGTATTTTAATTAACTTATATGGAATGAATGCATTTTTAGATCATTATTTCCATGAAACATACATTACAAGTTTTCATGTTTATTTTTAATCAACTTCTTTTATTTTTTGAATTATATGACATTTTATGAAAGGAAACTGTTTTTGATGTAGAAAGGATATTTTCCTCAAGAATGGAGTTCAAGTGTTTTATCAAAATTATTTTCCATTTATGATAATATAGGGTTCTATTTATATCCCTATTTTTACATTTATTTAATTATGTTATTATGGAATTATTTTTATGCTTTCTTTTTATCTTATATGGATTATGTTATGATGCCATGATGTTTATGATTCCCATTTTTATTACATGGGTTGTGCTATGATGTATGATTTATGATTTTGTGGTACACATAAGAACGGTTTAATTATGAGATGCGTGGGACCTATATCTCCCTCCAATGCATTGGGTAATAATTTATATATCATGATATAGACATGGCTGGAATGGCAGGTTAATATGGTTCCGTGAAATAGGACTGAAACGAGGAGTGAACTCGGTTCATAAATGGACTTTTTCCGCTATGATACTCTTGGGAATGAGTCTTGACTACTATGAAATTAATCTCTATGATTATTTGTGTATGCCAAAAAGTTTCATGTTTTATGTTATGATTATTGGGATTACATTTCACTATTATGATTTATCCCATGTTATGATATTATGATCTATTTTGAAGGTTATGATTTTCAAAATGTTATGTTCTTATGAATATGATACAAATGATATTTCTTTTTTTACCCCTACTGAGCCTTTGAGCTCACCCTTGTTGTATTTTTTCTTTTACCCAGGTCAAGAAGAAGGATATTAAGTATGATATACCAAAAGGGACTCTAGATATGATAAAATAAATTGGATATAGTGAAGATGATTTATGAATCATTTGATTATGTTTCCCAGTTTCTAAAGACACTATAACTATACAGTCCTTTCATGGTTTTGTTATATGTTGTAATAAGTGTTCTTTAATTTTAATGTAATATCAATGTATGTAAAGTATGTTTCGTTATAGTTGGTATCAGAGGAAAGTTATAATCAATCTTTTAAAAATAGGATGTGAAAGCCTTAGTAAGAGCCCTAAGGATATATCTAAGCATATGAAAATCTTAGTGTTTTTGAAATGGACATGAACAACCTATCATAAGACCTTAAGTGTGAAATTTTATTCTTGATTATGTGGTTTTCCTATTATAATTAGTATTGATCACCCTATTCTTCTTGGTTTTAGTCAATGGATAGAACCCTAAGGAACCGTGTTAATGCAGAATGCGACGGGCAATGCAATGATTGTCCCCCTGAGCAACCGAACATTATGTGAGCTCGAATGAAAAATCTTGTAGCCATGCTCACATAACTTTCTCAAGCTATGAATCATGCAGGACTTCCAAACGAGCAAAAGAAGGAGCAACATTCTGTTGAATCCTTTATGAGGCAGTGTCCACCATCACTCAGCGGGTCACTGATCCATTAGTGGCTGAACAATGGATCAATACCACTGATTAGATTTTTTCAGTTCATCAATATTCTGAGCATGATAAATTCATCTTAGGATTTTATCATTTGGAAGGTGAAGCTGATCAATGGTGGAATCTTATCAAGAATATGAGGCCATGAGATGAAATTGGGTACAGGGAATGGGACTAGTTCAATAGCTTATTTTTCAATAAGTACTTCCCTCGTAATCTTCGAACAAAGATGGAGAAGGACTTTCTTGAACTAAAACAAAAGGATGATGAATCTGTTGGTACCTATGAAGAAAATTTTACAATACTTGCAAGGTATGCTTCTGGTATTATTATCCAAACAGAGAGTAAGATCGATCGATTCTTTAATGTCTTAAAACCAAGTCTTCGAAGGGTGTTGTCCATAAGGGACTTCAATAGCTATGAGGAAATCGTTCGATGAGCTCTCACGGTTGAGATGGAGATTGGAGTAACCCATCCGTCATATGTGTTTGATAAGAAGATTAAAATGGAGTTCAAAGGGAAATATAAAGACCGCACTGAATAGAAGATGAGTTTTCCCTTATGCTCAATGTTTAGAAAGATACATTGAGGGAGTTGTCTTAAAGGGACAAGTAAATGTTTCAAATGTGGAAAGTAAGGTCATCGGGCATTTGAATGCCGCAATGATTAGAAGAAGATGTCTAGTGATGCGAACAAATAAAAGGCTACACAGAGTGCACCTCCTACACTTCAATGTTACAAGTGCAAGGAAATGGGGCATTATGCAAATCAATGCCCTAATCCAGGGGTTGTTGATGATGATCGACGTCAAAAAACTCTAAAGGATAAAGAAAAAGGAATGTGACATGCAATTTCTATCATGGATGTGGAGTACGATAATGAAGTGGTGAAAGGTACACTTACCATCCACTCTATAGTAGAAAATGTTTTATTTGAATCTGGATCCACCCAATTTTTTATTTTTGAAGATTTTTTTAAAGTAATCATTGTATTACCTCAACAATTAGATTTTGAGTTAGCTGTGACAACCCATAATGGAACAATAGTCACATCAAATGTTTACAATTCTTCTCTGATTGATGTTTGTGGAAAAGTTCTTCCTACAAATCTTGTGATCCTTCCAATAGTGGAATTTTATTTGATTCATGGCATTGATTGGATTTCATTATATGGATCTCATATCAATTTCCAAAGAATGGAAGTCACATTTCATATTCCAGATCAATCTATGATCGTCTATCGATGCAAGGACGAACATAACCTTCCAGTGGAAATTTCTTCCATCTTATGGGTCTTGATTCCACTAAATAAAGGTTATTTATCTCAAATGGTTGGTTAGAAACTCTCGATTAAGAATATGCCCATTTTATGGCAGTTTGATGATGTCTTTCTGGAGGAACTGTCGGGTCTCCCATCAAATCGTGAAATTGAGTTTTCAATAGAACTCATAACAGGTGCTTTTCCTATTTCAAAGACACCTTATAGAATGGCCCCAATTGATTTGAAGGAATTGAAGAAGCAACTCCAGGAGAATCTTGATAAGGGATTCATACGCCCTAGTGCATCACCTTGGGGAGCACCAATTCTATTTGTTAAGAAGAAAGATGGATCAATGATACTCTTCATTGATTATCGAGAACTTAACAAGATAACTATCAAGAACAAATATCCTCTCCTGTGCATTGATGACTTATTTGACCAACTACGCGAAGGTCAATACTTTTCCAAGATTGATCTTCATTCAGGGTATCATCAATTAAGGGTCAAAAGGTAGGATATACCAAATATGGCTTTCCGTATAAGGTATGGACACTATGAATTTATATTAATGTCATTTGGTCTTACTAATGCCCCTACTATCTTCATGTATCTGATGAATAGAGTCCTTAGAGACTATCTAGATCAGTTTGTGGTAGTCTTTATAGACGATGTTCTTGTCTATTCAAAGAGTAAGGAAGAACATTAATATCACTTGAGAATTGTATTTAATACCCTAAGAGAGGATAATATTTATGATAAATTTACCAAGTGTGAATTTTGTCTTCAAAAAGTTTCATTTTTGGATCAAATAATCTCAAAAGAGGGGATATCTGTGGATCCAGCAAAAACAGAGGTTATTGAAAGATGGTCGAGACTAGAAATATTAACTGAGATTTGAAGTTTTCTTGGTTTGGCTTGATATTATTGACGTTTTGTGAAAGATTTTTCACAATTATCTAATCCACTCACCAGATTGACTCGAAAAGGAGTTATGTTCGTGTGGACGGAGGAATGTGAAGATAATTTCAAGGAGTTAAAAAGAAGGTTATCCAGTGCACCTGTGCTCACACTGCCATGTAGTGGAGAAAGGATTGTGATATATAGTAATTAATCCAAGAAGGGGCTTGGGTGTGTTCTCATGCCAAATGATATGGTGATAGCTTATGCCTCACGATAGTTGAAAATCCATGATCAAAATTACCCAACTCATGATTTTTAGTTAGCTGCGTTAATCTTTTCATTAAAGATTTGGAAGCATTATCTTTATGGTGAAAGGTGTGATATTTATACTGATCATAAAATTTTAAAGTATATTATCACACAAAAGGAGCTGAATATGCGCCAAAGAATATGGTTGGAGCTGATTAAGGATTATGACTGCTCAATTCATTATCACCCTAGGAAAGAAATAAAGGTGGAAGATGCATTAAGTCGACAAGACCATGCTATTTTATCCATGATGAGGATCACAAAAGATCCAATATATATGGATTTACAATGGATGGATCTTGGAATTATAATGGAAGGCGAAAGATCTTAACTTTATCAAATAAATGTTCAGCCATCTATACATGCGAAGATTAAATAAGCACAGAAAAAAGATGTTGAGTTACAAAAGAAGGTGGGAAATGATCCTGAATTCAACCTAGATTGTTAAGGGATAATAAAGTTCAGTAATCGGGTTTGTGTTCCTCCCATCCCCTAATTAAAGAAGGAGCTTCTAGATGAGGCTCATAGTTCTTCATTCACTATTCATCCTGGTAGCACGAAGATGTATAGGGACCTGAAGGAGTACTTCTGGTGGGATGGAATGAAAAGAGATGTTGCTGAATATATCTCTCGATGATTGGTTTGTCATCAAGTTAAAGCTGGAGAGACAAATGTCTAAGGTGATGTTACAACCATTACTCATACCCGAATAGAAATGGGATAACAACACTATGGACATTTTCACCAGACTTCCTAAAACATCCAAAGGAAATAATGATATCTAGGTCATAGTTGATCATCTTATAAAGTCGGCAGAATTCATTTCTATTAGAGAGGATTTCTCTCTGGATAAACTTGCCAGGATATATGTAAAAGAAGTGGTAAGATTGCATGGATTATCACTTTCCATTATATCTGATCAGGATCCGAGGTTTACCTCAATGTTCTAGTGAAGTCTTCAGCATACTCTGGATAAAAAGTTGAGTTTTAGCACTGCTTATCATCCTCAGAAATACAGTCATTTTGAGAGAATAATTCAAACTCTAGAAGATATGTTTGGAGCTTGATCTATGGATTTAAAAGGTGGTTGGGATCAACACCTACCCTTGGTGGTATTTTCTTATAATAATAGCTTTCACTCCATTATTCAGATAGGTCCTTATGAATTTCTCTATGGAAGGAAATGCAGAACTCCAACTTGCTGGGATGAAGTTGGGGAAAGAAAGCTATTAGGACCTGATCTTGTTGATGAGATGGTAGAAAAGGTCAGATCTATTAAAAAACAAATAAGAGCATCTCAGAGTCGACAAAAAATTTATGCCCATAACCGAAGAAAATACCTAGATTTAAAAGTGGGTGATAACGTTTTCTTACGAATATCTCCTTGGAAGAGAGTAATGAGATTTGGAAAGAAGGGAAAGCTGAGCCCTAGGTATATCGGTCCTTTCGAAATACTGGATCATGATGGGAATGTAGCTTACCGATTGGCGCTTCCACCGAATCTCTCTCATGTTCATGATGTGTTCCATGTATCTCTCCTGAGAAAGTACATACCCGATCCTTCTCATGTACTCAGTTCAAAAGTTGTACCGCTGGAGCATGATCTTTCTTATGAAGGACAGCCGGTAGAGATTCTGGATCGTAGCGAAAAATCCCTACAGAACAAGACCACTCGCTTGGTGAAAGTTTTTTTGGAGAACCGCCAATTAGAATAATCTACATGGGTGCTTAAGGATATAATGAGGGAGAGGTATCCTCATCTGTTGGTTACAGTGTGACGAATTTCGAGGGAAAATTTTATTTTAAGGGGGGTTGAATGTAACACCCGATATTTTTATGAGAAATATTTTGTTTTTATGTCATATACATCATAAAAGGAATCTTTCACTACACACAACACTAGCTTGGTTTTAATTACATGCAATCATGACCTTCCACGATAGCATGTGTTGTACGCAATATCGAGTTTCACTAAACAACGATATACTATTAAAATATTATTAAAACTTGCCATTATGAATAGTAATACCCACTTTTTGAAATATTATAAATTTTATCTTTCAAAATGGACTTCATTTTTTGATTCGGAATATCTAAATTAGTCTATGGTGAAATTTTGGTATTTTTCTAAAAACTTTCAATTTTTGATGAATAGTGAAAACACTGGGTTACTATTTAAAAACCAACTTTTTATTTAAATAATTATTTATTTTATTGAAATTTATTTTAGGTAAAAATTGATACATAATACCTATATAAGTTCAATTTAATTCATTGGAGTCATTTTATAATAATTATAGATATATAAAAATTTAATTGAACTTTTCACCGTCTTTTACCCACCTCCTAGGAGAGTTTAAAAATTAACATAAATCTTAATTTTAACACTTCTGTTAGTGGAATATTGAAAATCCGAGAGATAAGGTTAATATCAAGGATTAAAATTTGGTTCAATGAGATGAAAATAATTTTTGGTAAATAGAAACTTTTTACTTTTATTTTCCACAGTTAAAAGTAAATAGGGTAATAAAGGGTAAAAATGATTTTATTATTACCCAAACACGTATCCTAATTCTATTGGATATGTGTAATTCGACCAAAAACAACCTTATGATTAAAATATGACCATTTAGGTCCACTTGGATTAGATTAGGATATTTATTATTAAATTATTTAAAGAGTGGTTAAAATAGTTAAAATCAACGGTTAATCACAAAATCATTTTTAATATAGGGTTATACATAAGATAAATTCTACTATAAATATTCATTATAAATCTAAAAATATTTCCTACATAATAGAATTTTATTTATAATTTTTATACATTATATAATTTAATTTATTTATTACACAATGATGATGGAGTAATTATCTTATTAATGAAATATTAACATAATTGATGTTATAAATACCCAAAAAATTTTAATTTGAGACTTTTTATGAATTAAAATAATTTTATAAGTTAATATGGAAGGTTATTATTGATTTAATTAACTTTTTGAGAACTAATAATTCTTTTATGGTTTTCACAAAAATCAATTACTAAATAGTGTCAAAATTGACATATAATAGTTTTTAAAACAAATATTATATTTTTAAATGTTATTTTATTCATAAAAATCTATGGTTCTACAAAATGACTTATATATGGTTATATATATTAATAATAAACAATATGGGGTTCTTTTGTCTTGTTATTGTAAGTTTATTAACCATATAGTGTAAGAAAACAAGAAGACACGGTAAAAGTTAAATTATTTAACTTATAGTTAAATCTAAATGATAAGGTTAAAATATTAACATAAACTTGCTTAAAATCTATTGGATGAGAGGTTTTCGACCCTTACCCACCTTGGCTTCTAAATAAATCAATTTGGAGCTATTAAAAACCAAATATTACTTTATAATAAAATAATAGTTTATATTTTCTTAAGGTGCCCCTCTCATCCCTTATAAAAAGGCACGTCTTCCATCTCCACCTCACAACACATTGAGCCTTCAAGCTCGGCCAACCCCTGAAAATTTCTCCTCTAAACTTCCCTAGTAATATCCTAGTTGTCCTGGTCTTCTTCAAAGACCAATTTTAGTGCCCTAATAGGAGGTTAAGAAGAGGCACTTCAAAGAAGAGTAATGTCCATTACCGATTGTTTTAACATTATTTCTTCTTCTACTTATTATTATTTATTTGTTTCATTATGAAGTAATAACATAAGTATCACTACTATAATGATATGTTATTATAAATATGAAACAACCCTATTTCACCTTCTATCCATCCTACGGAAAACGAAATCACCGCGCATTCGTACGTACGGAATACAGTCTCCACGCTGTGGTGTAATCTGTTTTCCACCAACACCATACTTGGATGGGTATAATTGTGTAAATAATAACTATATATGAGAATTGTAAAGTTATATTGATTATGAAATATTATACATACACTTTAATAATATTCCATGATCATGGGAATGATATCATCGCTTGTGCGTACATACGGCCTACCGTCTCCACGATTTGATGCGACCAGTTCTACATGATTATCATTACATAATGATTATATAAATGAATTGAATGAATAAATTTGATATATATTACACTAATACCATTCATTAAATGAGGTATCTATAACATAAAAGAAAAATAAGAATTTATTCGACAAAACACACATAAGAACAAAAAGCAATAAACACCTGAATAACAAGTAACAATGATATATTACTAATAAGAAGCTATGAATATGACCATATATGATATCATAACAATGTGTAAGATTATATAATAAGTCAATAACATTATTTAAATAATTATACAGCAGTTTTAGACACTGACGAAGCAAATCGGACCTAAGGTAAGGGAAAATCTCACAATCTAATTTTTGTCCGAGATTGTTTATACTTCAGAATTTACTAGGGAATATTTAACATCCACATCCATGTATACTCAATATGTAATATTATTTCCATCCACCTACAATTTTTTAAATCTAATTTTACCCTTCGGTGAGTTTTTAGTAAAATATATGAAAGGAATATTTTTTCATTTTTCATACGAGGTACTTTTTGATTTTTCCGGCCAAAGTATGAGAAGAATGTCTTTTTTTTAACTTATACAACATGAATGGATTTTTAGAAAATTATTTTCATGAATCTTACTTTACAAGTTTTCAAGATTATTTTTAATCAACTTCTTTTATTTTATAATTATATGAAATTTTAAGAAAGGAAAATGTTTTTGAAGTAGAAAAGATATTTTCTTCAAGAAGGGTGTTCAAGTGTTTTATCAAAATTATTTTCCATCTAAGATAATATAGGGTTCTGTTTATATCCCTATATTTACATTGATTTGATTAAGTTATGATGGAAATATTTTTATGCTGTCATTTTATCTTATATGGATTATGTTATGATGGCATAATGTTTAATATTCACATTTTTATTACATGGGTTATGCTATGATGAATGATTTATGATTTTGTGGCACACATAAGAATGGTTTCATTATGAGTTGGGTGGGACCTATATCTCCCTCCAATGCATTGGGTAATGATTGAAATCTCATGAGATAGACATGGCTCTAATGTCAAGTTAATCTGGTTCAGTGAAATAGGACTGAAACGAGGAGTGAACTCGGTTCAGAAATGGACTTTGTCCGCTAAGATAGTCTTGGAAATGAGTCATGACTACTAAGAAATGATTCTCTATGATTATGTGTGTATGCCAAAAAGTTTCATGTTTTAAGTTATGATTATTGGGATTAAATTTCACTATTATGATTTATCCCATGTTATGATATTATGATCTCTTTTGCAGGTTACGATTTTCAAAATGTTATGTTCTAATTAAAATGATATGAATTATATTTCTTTTGTTTACCCTTTCTGAGCATTTGAGATCACCCTTGTTGTATGTTTTATTTTCCCCAGGTCAGGAAGAAGGATATTAAGTAAGATAATCCAAAAGGGACTCTAGATATGATAAAATAAAATAGAGACAGTGTAGATGATTTATGAACTAGTTGTTTATGTTTCCTAATTTCTAAAGACACTATACCTATTCGGTCATTTCATGGTTTTGTTATATGTTGTAATAAGTGTGCCTTAATTTTGAATTAATAGAAATTTATGTAATGTATGGGTCTTTATATTAACCCCCAGCCCACTACAATTAGAACTCGCACCCTGGACCAACACTGTGCTGCAATGGGGAACCCTAGCCAGTTCGAATGTTTCGGCAAGAAGAAGGCCAGCTGTCGATGTGGTTCACTGAGGATGTTGTGCCCGCATGACACTTCCACTGAAAGAAACCTCGCACCGTGAACACATTGAAAAAATGTGTTGGGGAGATAACCACATTCAGTCCAAGACTGTGGAAAGGAATGCAGGGATAGGGAAAACCTAGGGACGTAGAGCCCCTTACAGACTCATCAATCAATATCCCCCCTTATTAACACTCAACAAAATTAAATGTGATACATGTCATTATTCAAAACGTCATTTAGAAAAATTATTTTTTTACCTTGATAACTAAATTTAAAATAAATGATGGAATGACTGAATATTGGGGGAATAAATTATAAGAATATACATTGGATGAAATATTTGGTTCTTCTCAAACAAATCCATCCGGAATACATGGATATTGTATTCCATGATAAAAAATATAATTATATATTTAAAACTATGAAAAAAATATAATATGTAAATATTGTATAGGGAGGTTTCATAAAAATGGGGGGGAGCATCAGATTTAGGACAATTTTATTTCGAATTTTTTATTATATATTTCAATTTCATTAACAAAACCATTTTTATGAAGGGTTAAATACCTTTTAGTTATTTGGTAGTGGGGATGAAAAAATATTGTCATTATTAATTCTAATTATCAAGAATCCTTTTCCATTGTTATTTGGTCATAATTTTTAATGTTAATATGTTTAATTAAATTTTATTGTTTGGGTTATATTTCATGGAATTAATAATTCTACGGGTCATAACATATTTTCTCCCTCAACTCGAATCATCCTATATATTATGGAATGGGAATGGTTTTTTGGGGATGTATCTAGTGATTAATGATATGAGTGTGGAAGGATGTTTATTTTTATAGGATTACTCAAGAGTTCCTTTAGTAGATTTTGTGTTTAATGGGTAATTTTAGGGGATTCTACTACTAATAATTAAAACACATATAATGGTTAATATGATAAAAATAATAAATATTTTTTAAACCAATACACATTTCAACGCCATGATGACATGCTAGATAATTAAAAATTTATCATTGATCAAATTCCAACATGATGGTTAATCAAATTAATGTTGATGATAAAATAGAAATTTTTCATCCAATAACTACACCATTCATATATTTATTCAATAGAATTGATCAATTTGGTTTTCCCAATATTTTTTCATCCATTTATTGAACTCAAAATAATCAATCCCTTTATTGAATTACTATTGTTAAACATTAAATATTTTACCTCACTTTTACGTCTACAATTTTTCAACATTATACTATAGTATATACACAATAAATGAATTTCATTTTTAAACCAATCAACAAGTGGTTTTTAAAAAAATCACCATTTCATAAGATTTGGAGTCCAATATAATAAACATAATTTCATGACTCATTTTATCATTGAAATTTGATTATGTTTTATTTTATTTGTTTCATTCTTGTTCTATTATTTTTAAATATTTAATTTAATTAGTTTATATAATTATGATCTTTTATCATTTAAAACTAGTAGGGATGAACTTATTTACATGGTTAGAATAGTTATATCAAATCATTCATCTATTCAACAATATTTTGTACAAGAACTAGAACATATGACATATGATGAGTCCCACCAGTAGAAGTTAAACTGATTTTCAATGTGTAATCCAGAATGGGATATATATATTTTACACAATACAATTATTATTTTCATTATCAATACCAATTGATTCCATTACCATAATTATAGGTATTTATAATATAAAGTTCTCTCTTACCAATTTTAATGGAGAAATAAATTTATATCATATATATTAAAATGAGAAAGTAGAATGAAATGATATCTCAAGGGGGTTCCCGTTAAAATTATGTGGATATGAATGAAATTGATTAAAATCAAAATGAGTAACTGAAGACTATGGTTTATGATTTTGGGTAATTTTAAATAAATATTGAAGATAATGACTGAATTTCTATGATAATGAATTTATATAAGGAATTGGAAAAGGAATAAGGGTTTCTAATTTATTAATTTATATGAGATTACAAAATTAACAAAAAAAATGTTTAATTCATTATCATAAAAAATACATCCTCAATATTTTTTTGATTCCAAATATAATAAATTATGATTTATAAGGGACTATCTTGAAGATATACATGATGTTGGAACAAATATATTGGGTATATTATATTTTAATGAAAAAATATAAAACCCATTTGTTAAAATACTCAAAAAATGGTACTTAGATTTACTATTGGAGTAAAAGATGTTGCATACTAAATTTAATGATGTTCTATAAAATTAATTTGCTTCAAAATACAAGAATTTTTCTTTACAAGATATAACCTATAAATTCCTACATTATGGAATTCAAAATATGATGCAGTTGTACACAACCCTTGAATGTGATTTGGATAGTCTTGAAGTCACCATTTAAGAGAATTTATAACTATAGATTAAATAAGATGATATACATGTGGTTATTGAAGGATACGTATTTAATAATCTAATATAAATAGGATAAAAAATAATTTTAAAAATAAATATGTCTTAAAAAAATTTCAAATATTACTACTCATTGATATTATGGTATTTTTAACATCATGTTATATCAATTTTTCATGACAAGACATATTATTAAATTTAATACTAATAAAGAAGTGTTTAATATTAAAAAAATATTGGTGACAGATTTTTAATTCCATTATGTGTATAAGGATACTGGTAGTATATATAAATTTCATAAAGACCCTTATTTAGAATTGAAAAAATGGATAACCCATATCTATTACTATAAATGAATAGAATATTGGGCATTCCAATCCATAAAAAGAATAATCTCCCTCTACAATTTCTTCAATACCATTATGAAATAATATCTTCCCCAAAATAGTGCAGGATTTATCTTTTTAGGAAATAAGGAACCACATTTATAAGGATAATTCATTAAATGATTCTATAGTGGAAAATATGTGTTTGTTCCGAAAATAAAATTGAAATTTACCTTTAGATTAAAAATATCCACAAGAAACTGTCTACCACAAGGTATTCAAATCGAATCACAACATAGGGGTTTACCCAACTTCCTTACACTTTCATTTTCTATTTCATATTTTTAATAATTGTTTTTTTTGAATATTAGTAAAAATTTCAATAATATTAAATTAATTCATTTATAATTTGATTGTTAATGAAAAACATTAAGATGTTATCTTTATTTTTGAGATAATGGTTGAATTATTTAGTGGGGGAGCGGTTTTTTTACTACATCATTAATATAGAAAACTTCTAATAAAATATCAACTTATAATGCAATTTTTGGAAAGGGATCAATGTATGGAAAATATTGAAGGAAATTTACTGAAAATAATTATGTTATGAGGTTAAGACTACTATAAAATTTCAATTTATCATCTTTCCCTTTAAAATGAAATAATTATATTACTAGAATGAAAAAACATAATAAATATGATATTAAGGGTAACTGATTAACAAAATTACTATTATTGTCCCTTTGAATCTATATATATCAAAATTCTTTTGGAGGTAAATCATATAAAAGTATAATGATTGAGGAAAAAAAATTTCTATGCAGAACTAGAAATCCCGAATTTTAATTTTAATTTATTCAGTCAATATCATTCTTACTTTTAACTATTAATTTATAGAACATTTTAAAACTAAAATATTTGAACTATGATTATTTTGAAAAAACTAAAAAACCTATTGGATATTTAGAAACAAAAAACATATATGATGACACATTCCATTGATTGTAATGGCAAATAATTTTCTTTATATTCATACATTCTATGAGAAGATAAAAAATTTAAGGTTTGTAGTTATTGATGTTTATTGGAGGATGAAAAATTTAAAATGAATTTAATGTACCATATACATAATAAGTAATTAATCATATTAAAGAGGAATGAAAAATTTGGGTTCATTGGATTTTTAATATGGGGCTCACATTTTTTATCTTTTTGAATTTAACATTGGTAATATATTTATGATAATTTTTCCATGATTAAAATTATTAAATTTGTATAATTTATGTAGGTAATAAATTCATTTTTTACTCAACTTTATTAATTAAATATGTTTAAAATGGTTTATAATTAATTTATCATTTTTTAAAATTAAATAACATTAATGAATTGTGTATTTAAAGGATTTTTTTAATTTCATGAATTAAAATAATGGATATCTAATGGTAAAACATTTTTTTATTTCGTGAATGGAAAATCAGCTGATTGAAACTGTTGAGGGTGAATATGAATTAGTTTACAATATATTGTGTAAAATTTCATTAATTTAATACAAATGCATCACTTCAGAATACATAGTAAAGATGCGTAAATGTCATCATTAATATATGAACAATATTGTTTACAATGTGTCATGGAGTTTGGTGACATGTAAAGGCCATTTTAAATATGAAGAATAAATTTTCCTAAAGGACCTAAAAGTGTAAATGTATCATATTTCAAAAAAAAAATAGTCATTATATAGGTGTGGGGATGATGTTTTAAAATGTTTAACGTTATGAAATGATACATTTGTGTTCATCACCACATACATAATGGTCAAAAAATTTATTACCTAAAATACAAAAGATTCATCATTATATTTTAATCTATAATATATAAATGTATATCAATACATTAAAATATGATTGTGGGAAATATAGAAATGATTTTCATGGAATAAACATTCGTGTATATATATGTTCATTTTCTATTATGGATGCATAACAAAAAAAATTTAATACATTTTAGAGATATAAAACTAAATTCCATTTCCATTGGATGTTGAAATTCTAATACTGAAGTGTAATAGATAGATATATAAATCCAATTCTATTCCGACTGAGAAGGTGTAAGAACCCGGATCTTCTTTTCAGGTATGTTTTTCCTTTTCTGGTCGTTTTTTAGGAAAAGGAAAAAATATAGAAATTTTCAATGTACACGTCGTGTACTTTATAAGTACACGCCATGTATTATGATGTTGCTGGAGGCCGTGCGCTGGACGTGTCATGGCCACACACACTTCCATGTATGGGTGATGTGGAGGCCGCCTAAAGAGAAGTACGAAAAAGGAAAGTACTCGTCGTGTACTCTAAAATTACATGCCTTGTATATTGTTTTTTTTCATTAAACTCACTAGGGTCATGAAAAATCATTAGAGGTGTCTTCTTCAAGATCTGGTTCGACTGAGAGACATTGTACGACTGTAAATCTTTTCCGAGCCGCTAAGCCTCTGTCTATTATTCGAATCAACCGCCGTCAATCGTGTTGTAATCACAGTGGTATGCTCATCCTTCTCCTAGAGCTTTGTTTTCTAATTACTCTTCCTTATAATGTTATCGTGGGTTGAACTTTTTATAATTTTTTTGTATATCATCGATGTTCTAAGGTGATTCAAGCCATGTGGTTCATGTATATCGATCTCCTAGCATCGAGGTAGGTGGTTTGCGCCTTTCTGTAGAAAGTATTGGAGTATTTTGTGCAATTCCCACTAATAACCTTGAATGGGGTATTGTGTGTTTACCGTTTTATCCCTATTAATTGTAATCTTTGCTTGTATTCTAGAGTAGAGGTTTTTATTGTGTTTCTGGCTAATTGTTAGGATTTGGATGTGTTTCCATGCATGTTCTTTCATGTCTGGGCCGTTGGGTCTAGTTTACCTTTTTGGACTGTTGTTGTTTCACAATGCCTAGTATTGTAGGATGGTGTGACCGTTGTTCTTCCATGCTAAGATAGTAGAGACCCAAATCTTGATGTACATAGACATTACATTACTTTAGCAGAATACTTAATACATTACAAAAACATATTCCCAATGACCATATTAGTTTAGTGTCTTTGGAAACTCGTAACATAATCTTCTAATCATGGTGAAATATCTTCAACATCTCACATAAATTTCTTCCCCTTTTTTCATACCTAAAACCTTTATTTATATCCTGCTGAAAAGAAAAAATAAAAAGGGTGAGCTCAAATTCTCATTAAGGGTAATCATTGAGAACATAAATTAATCCATAAACATTTGAACGTAAATACATGAGCATAAAATCTAAACATCAAAGTCATCAGTAATGATATAAAACATGGAAGTACATATTGCATAGATCATAAAGGAACATTAATCATGATAAAATATCATGGGAATAAAACATGTAATTGTGGAAAACCTTTAAACACATGTTATGATTTCAATAGTAGCTAGGGAATTGATCCCAAGAGATATAAATCTTTTACCCAATGCATTGGAGGGAGATATAGGTCCCACCCAGATTTTACATGCCATTCCAGCCATGTTTATCTCATGAGATATAAATAATTACCCAATACATTAGGGGGATATATAGGTCCCACCCATCTCATATTGAAATCATTCTTATGTGTTCCACAGGACAATCATAAATCATTCATCATAACCCAACGAATAAAATGGGTTTGATAAACATCATCTCATTGTGAAATAATCCCTATAAAACAAATGGATATCATTTCATCATAATAAAAATGAAACCATGTAAATAATAGTGACATTATACATGAAACACTATCTTTCTAAATAATGTCATTTTATATGGAAAATAGTTTTGATAAAACACTTAAAATGAATTCTTGGGGAAAGTATTATTTCTTATTCAAAATTATTTTTATTCAAAAAATGCCACACAATTTTAAAAGAAAATGATTTTATTGAAAGTAATAATGAAAAATTTTATAGTAAGATTCATGAAAATAATGTGTTATGAAACCGTAAAAATCCATTAATGCCATATAAATTAAAAAAACATTCTCCTCGTACTTTTAACGGAAATGTAAAAAAGTACCACATATGGAAAACCAAAGAAAGATTCCTTCCATAACACAAAGTAAAAGTAAAAGAGGGTTAAAATTGACTTTAAACATACATGTAAGAATATTAAACACTTTATGAAAAACCTTTTATGGACATGGGTGAAAAATATAACTTCTGTAAAGACATACGTATAAGCAATCTCAGATAAAAATGAGATTACAAAATTATCCATTACCTTAGGTCCAATTTCTTCCGTACATGTACAAAACTCTTGTATAGTGGGTTTAAACATATTGTTAACTTGAAACAGAACCATAATAATATTTATGATATCATATATGATTCACTTACAACATTATATTACCCTTTCATTTGTCAATTACATGTTAAATAAGCGTTTGGGGTAAAATCGTTTCATTTATCGTACGTGTTTGGAATTTTGGTTCATAATATTATTTATTATATCATGATTTAATTAATTCTAGAATTTAAAGCCTGATTTATATATAATATATATTCTGTATATAAATATATATCATAGATTGATAAATGGAATGAAATACATCGTTCACGGAGACGATAGGTCGTACGTACGCATGAAAGATGTTTTAGTTTAATTATTAAATTGAATGGAAGTAATTAAATAACATATAAATAAATAAAGTATCATTAATATGTCATATATTTCATGATTATTTATTATATATACTTTATAATCATTTTTGAATTGTTAAAGTGGAGAATTAATCTCATCACATCGTGGAGATGGTAATCTGTGCGTACGCACGAGCAATGATATCGTTCCCATTTTTATTGAATGTAATTATAGTGGATGATATAATAACAAAAAATTAGTATAATTTTATAATAACCGTATATAGATATTCTTTACACCATTATACCCATCCAAATAAGGTAGTGGTGGAAATACGCACTACACCACGACGTGGAGACAATATTACGTACGTACGCACGCGCGGTGATTTCCTTTTCCGTAGGATGGATAGAAGGTGAAATAGGGTTTTTTTCTTATTTATAATAACATATCAGTATATTAGTGATACTTATGTTATTAGTTTATTATGAAAAAACAAATTAATAAGAAGTAGAGGAAGAAATGAACATGAATGAATCGGTAAAGGATTTTACCTCTTCTTCGACGCGCTTCTTCTAAACCTCCTCTTAGGGCACTAAATTTGGTATTTGAAAGAAACCAAGACCATGAATTTGTTTCTAGGGAAGTGGATAAAATAAATGGGTAGGGTTTGGGCGAGTTTTACGCCTCAATGTGGTGTGAGGAAGAGAGGGAGGAGGTTCCCTTTTATATGAGATGAGAGGGGCACTTTTCAAAACCTCTAAAATATTAATTTATAATAAACTCAAACACTTCTTAAAAACCATAAAAAATCACTCAAATACTAATATTAGAAAATATACGGTTGTAATCTCATCAAACAATAAAATTTATTCATGTTGGTAATTTATTTTAAACCTTATCAATATGATTTATCCTTATTTAATCTATTTAATATTACTTTTTGTAATAATATTCTAAATTTTAAATTGTTATGAAAATACTTATGTGTTGTGAATTGTACATAATTTGATACATTATGAAATTTTAGACCATATAAATTTCAATTTATAATTTTTAAATATTTTTCTTATTTTTAATCAATTTTATAATATGTTATTCTTATAAATTAATAGTAGTGTCAAATTTGAAACAATTCATTTATTTGAATTTAATTAAAATCCATAAAGAAGAAATATTCAAACCATAATATTTAATAGATTTATAACATATCATAATAATCAAAAAAAATTCATGGGGCACATTAATTTGTTCATATAACATTTTATTTAATATTCTTAAATCCATTTATTTGATATTTCCCATAATAAAATAATCACTATAACATTTTTGAATAATTATTTAATATACTTAGTTGTTTTATAAAAATTAAAAATAAAATACAATGATGAATATGAATCTAATTTCTTTCATAATAATACTTTTACTCGAATTTATCATCTTAAAATCACACCATTTAAATTGATATATTTATTAAATAATCAAGGTCACAACTTTGACATCATTTAAAATAAAATAAAATAAGTCACATAATCCCTTTTATAAGGCTCCAAATGATCATTTAATTTACCATTGGATGATTATGGATTTCATGTACATGGCCAATAAGTTATGGTCAGGTTTTTGTGGCTTTTATAGTCACTATTAGTTTAATAAAAACAGTATTATTGAATTTTTCACTAAATAAACAATTTCTCCATCACTATTGTGTCACCATTAATGATAATTATTTATTACCTTAAAATTATAAATAAATTATCATATTTTAGATAATGTTATCAGATTTCTGGAGACTATTTATATTAGAGGTTTTATGAAGATTGTCACTAAATGAATATTACTACACTTATAAGATATAAGAGAGTGACATGTTGTAACTTTCTTTGGTTTTAATAATAATGACATCATTTTCATGGTCAAAAGTACAGAAAATTAATCTATTTTGACCCTTTGGTGATATGGGACGACTTTTATTCATCCAGTAGAATCTCGGTAGGTGTTTGGGAACTTTTATAATCTTATTTTTACCCTAAATTATTCGATTTACCTTTAACTATAGTAAATAAAATTTACCGTAGTTACTATACATAATGTCTAAAAATAAAAAGTACCATATTAACATAATTTGTAACTACTAATTTTAAATATGGAATCCATTTTACAAAATTCAAAACATAGAATATGAAGTAATTAATTTAAAATTTATCACCTTGTTAAGAAGATGGGTTTTAAAAGTTAAAACAATGCAAATGATTGAAATGTTTTTACCAATAAATTTAGTGTAAAATTAATTCGAGCAAATTTAATTATATTAAATGGTAAAAATATATTCTATTTATAAATTAAAACAATTAAGTATTATAATTTAACCATATAATTTATCTCGATGGAAAATGTTGGTTTGAATTAAAATTTAGCGTATTTTTACTATTAATCAAAATATGAAGGTTATCAGAATAATGCCAAAAATATTACAAAGTAAATTTTTATATCTTGATTGCAATGAATAAGTTTATTTTTTCTAATTTAACTTATAAACGTGTCAAAAACTAGATTTAATGTGGGTGCGCCATCAAAAGGCGGAAAAACTGCATTTTTTAAAAAATACTTATTTTACCCGAAAAAATTATTTTGGTCTCATACCATGTTCTAGATTTTGTGTAGAATGAATAATATTGTAATGATATTAAATATGTGATTAATACTATTCATAATTCCTATATCATAATAATATTATAAAAATATATCGTAGTTTAGTGAAACTCGGTATTGCGTACAACACAAACTATTGAGGTAGGTGGCTCTTGCGTGCATCACAATCCTAGAATTGTGGTGTGTATACTACCAGATAATACGGTGTTGTGTGTAGCGCAAGATAATCTTGGTGTAGCGTACAACTGAAGACATCATTGAAATAAAAAATAATATTTCTCATAAAATATTTGGGTGTTACATTCTACCCCCCTTAAAATGAATTTGAGCCTCAAAATTCGTCAGGGTTATAAATCGTTTACTACTTGAATGTTTCACTCATAGAAACCCACATCATAAAAAGGAATAAAAAATCATCATTTTAAAAAGGAACGTTAGAAAGACAATGGATATCCAAAGTAACTCATTACTGGGTTTCCACATAGGATAATATAGGTGAAAATATGGATATGGAAAAGATATCTAACCATCATTTTTGGATGAAGAGTGGTAGAGAACATGGGTATGAAAAATCCAACAATCACAAAGCAATAAATTTGTGACGATTTAAGGTACCATCTGAATCATCAGATATGAGGGCACTTGGACAACATTTTTTTGGTTTTCAAGATCATTTCCCTAATGATGAAAAATTAATGAATTAAAAGAAATACATTCTTGATTTTGGTACAATCTCACTATTGTTTGTTCCTTGAATAATTTCCACTTTATATCTTTGAGAAATAAATTTGAATTTGTCTTCTGTGAAGTTTTAGTAGATCATGTGATAGAATAATAGGTCATTCCATCTTTCTCAAATATAAGGGTAGTAATAGTCCTATACATAAGTCCATCTTAAGGTGAGATTAGTCGTATATGGTTTCAAAAATGGACTTATACATCATCTATCATACCGGATAATAAAATAAAACAACTTTCTACTAACCATGGACTTCATGAAGGCCAGTGGTAGGTGATAATGCCTTGTTTCATTTCGGTTGTGGGTTCGATTCCCACAACCCTTTCTGATGCGACAGGTTATTGCCCGTCTGATTAGTTGTCCTTTTTATAAAACTATAATATTATAACATTTCCGAAATTAAATCAAAAAGTTATATCCTTAAGAAATACTATCTGATGTCTAAATTAATCCATTCCGACCTCTAGTCTTATCAAAAATACTTTCGTCCAATATCATAGTATAATGTAAACTATTACTGGAAATTTCATCTACCGAGCATGTGAATACCATCATTTATCCCCCATATATCATATGATATATCTTGTTGGTCATATTCCAAACATGTGAATACTTTAATCATGTATTCTCTAGAAAAATGAATACCTGTTAAACCTATTTGTAAACATGAATGCTGTCAAAAGTTAACTATTTACACATACAAAAATCCCAAAATTTCTACATACTCAAACAATGATATCACATTGTCCTTATATCAGTCATGAGCTCATTAATACTATCAAACATATTATTTTCTCCTTATCTTTTCATTATGCACATATCATCTGCATTCCTAAAATATTTCAATCACTTTTCGTTGATACTAGTACCATATAATTATTGAAAACCACAATAAACCAATACATATATATTCCAAAATTAGATGATACTATAAATGAGATTCCACAACACTAATTTGGAATCTCGTTACATAAACACTTAATTGTTTCACCCCTTCGTTTTCATATTCAACATCTCCAATAGTGATCGCATGTGAATTCTCATTGTCCTTTTCCTTAAAAGGATTTTGATGTCGATCATCATTAACCCTTGGAATATGGAATTAATTAGCATAATGACCCATTTCCCTACACTTGTAGCATTGAAGTGTTGGTGGTGTGTTCTCTATAGTCTTTTCTCTATTCACATCATTAGATTTATTTTTCCCATTAGTTCGGAACTCAGGTACTCGATGTCCTTCTTTTCCACACTTAAAACCTTTTCTAGTCCCTTTAAGACAATCTCCACAATGCTTCCTTCCACAATTTGAGCATAATAAAACATTTCTCTTCTTTTCACCGTAGTTTTTATATTTTTCCTTGAACTCCATCTTTCGTTTCTTGTCAAAACCTTGAAATGGATATGTAACACAAACTTCTAGTTCTACCTTTATAGTAAAACACACAATTTATTCATTGTTACTTAAGTATCTTATAGCTAATTCCCTTCAATGATATGGTTTTAATCCACTGAAGAATCCATCAACCTTACTCTCAGGATGGATGATAAAGCTAGATGCATACCATGAAATCCTTGTAAAAGTTTTCTCGTATATACCAACAGATTCATCATCCTTTTTCTTAACCTCAAGGAACTTGTTTTCGTTCTTTTTTAGAAGAATACGAGGGAATTACTTATTGAAAAACAAGTTATTGAACTCATCCCATTCCATGGATTCAATTTCATCTAGGGGTCTTGTATTCTTAATTAGAGTTCACCACTGTTCTGCTTCACCTTCTAACCAGTAAATAGCCAAAATGACTTTTTCATGCTCTGAACAATGAAGTATGGAAAATATGTTTTCAATGGTACTGATCCATTTTTCAGAACAAGTGGATCAGAAGACCCACTAAAAGAAGGTGTACGTTGCCTCATGACGGACTCAATAGAATATTTTTTCCTTCTATGCTCATTTGGAAGCCCAGAATGATTCATATCTTGTGTAAGTATAGAAATAATATTTTTCACTCCATCTCCCATAACATTGGTTTGATGAGGAGGAAAATCATTTCATTTTCCAATACATTGACCAACATGGTTCCTTCGGGTTCCATCCATCGTCTAAAACCCAAAAAGAATAGTGTGAGAGGCAAAAATCATTCTAGGAAAACTACATAATAAAGGGAGAGTACCTTCAATATATAAAATCATATGTTTGATTCTAATATCTTTACCGTAATTCTAGGACTATAATCTACATTTATACATAACCTTATGAACAACCCTAGACATACCTTAGAAATATCTCTAAGGATCTCACTAAAGTTTTCGCATCCTAGTTTCCAAAGGTTGACTAAACCTTTGCTCTGATACCAACTATAGAGACCCAAATCTTGATGTACATAGACATTACATTACTTTTGTTAAATACTTAATACATGACAAAAATAGACGCCCAATGACCGTATTAGATTAGTGTCTTTGATAACTCGGACATAATCTTCTAATCATGGTGAATGATCCTCAACATGTCACATAAAGTTCTTCCCCTTACCTAAAACCTTTATTTATATCATGGGTAAAAGAAAAAATAATAAGGGTGAGGCAAATTCTCATTAAGTGTAAAAATGGAGAACATAAAACAATCCATAAACATTTGAATGTAAAAACATGAGCATAAAATATAAACATCAAAATCTGGAACAATAACAAATAACATGGCAGTACATAAGGAACATATCATAAAGGAACATTAATAATGATAAAATATCATGGTAATAAAACATGTAATTGTGGAAAACCATTAATCACATGTTATGATTTCCATAGTAGCCCAGGCATTGCTGCCAAGATCATCATAGTGGACAATGTCCAATACTGAATTGGGTTTACTTGCCATTCCATCCCTGTATTACAGAACCAAATTTTACTTGTCGTTTCAGCCATGTTTATCTCATGAGATATAAATCATTACCCAATACATTGTAGAAAGATATAGGTCCCACACGTATCATATTTAAATGATTCTTATGTGTGACACAAAACAATCATAAATCATTCATCATAACCCAAAGAATGAAATAGGTTTCATAAACATCATCCCATCGTGACATAATCAATATAAAACAAATGGATATCATTTCATCATAATAAAAATCCGACATTGTAAATAATAGAGACATTATACATGAAAAATAAACAAGCTAAATAATGTCATCTTAGGTGGAAAATTGTTTTGATAAAACACTTGAAATGAATTCTTCAGGAAAATATCCTTTATTTTTCAAAATAATTTTCTTTTCTAAAAATGCAACAAAATTTAAAATGAAAAGGATTTTATTGAAATAATAATGAAATCTCGTATAGAAACATTCATGAAAATACGGTTTTATGAAACCATAAAAATCTATTCATGTCGTATATGTTAAAAAAAATTCTCCTTGTTCTTTTAACAGAAATGTCAAAGAGTACCACATATTGTAAACAAAATAAATATTCCTTCCATAGCACAAACTAAAATTCAAAGAGGGGTAAACATTACTTTAAAAATACATGGAAAAATATTAAACACTTTATGAAAAACATTTTATGGATATGGATGAAAAATATCACCCCAGTAAATACATACGTATAAGCAATATCAGATAATAATGAGATTGAAAAATTATCACTTACCTTAGGTCCAATTTCATTTGTATGTGTCCAAAACTCCTATATAATGGTTTTAAACATATTATTAATTTGTAACAGACCATAATAACATTTATTATATCATATATGATTCACTTAGGACTTTATATTACCCATTCATTTGTCAATTCAATGTTAAAGAAGCATTTTGGGTAAAATATTTTCCTTTAGCGTTCGTGATTAGATTTGTTGTTCATGATATTATTGCTTATATCATTATTTAATTATTTATAGAATGTAAAACATGATATATATATATATATATAATATATATTCATCGTATAAATATATATGATTGATTGATAAATGGAATGAAATACAACGTTCATGGGTACAGTGGGTCGTACGTACGAATGAACGATGTTTTCATTTCCTTATTAAATTTAATGGAAGTAAGTAAATAAAATATAAATGAATAAATTATCATTAATATGTAATATATTTAATGATTATTTATTATATATAATTTATAATCATTCTTTAATGGATAACATGGATAATGAATCTCCTAGCGTCGTGGAGACGGTAATCCGTACGTATGCACGAGCGATGATATTGTTCCCATAATTATTGAATGGAATTAGAGTGGATGATATAATATCTCATAATTTTTATAATGTTATAATAACTATATATAGTTATACTTTACACCATCATACCCATCCAAGTAAGCTGGTGGTGGAAAAACAGATTACACCACGGCGTGGAGACGGTATTCCGTACATACACACATGTGGTGATTTCCATTTCCGTAGGATGGATAGAAGGTGAAATAGGGTTGGTTCATATTTATAATAAAATATAAGTATATTAGGGATACTTATGTTATTAATTTATTATGAAAGAAAAAAATAAGAGGTAGTATATGAAGAAATGACCTTGAAAAAATCATTAAGGATATTACCTCTTCTGCGACGCGCCACTTCTAAACCTCCTCTTAGGGCCTTAATGTTAGACGTTGAAGAAGACCAGGACCTCTAGTATGTTTCTAAAGAAGTGGAAAAGATGATTGGTCTAGGTTTGGATGAGATTGAAGGCACAAACTGCTATGAGGATGAGAGGGAGGAGGTGTGATTTTATAAGAGAGGAGAGGGGCACTTTTAGAAACCTCTAAAATATTAATTTATAATAAACTCAAACCCAACATAAAAACCTAAAAAAATTAGTTAAATTAGAATATTAGATAATATAGGTTTGTAATATCATCAATAAATAAGATTTATACTCGTCGGTAATATATTTCAAACCATATCAACTTAATTTATCCTTATTTAATCTATTTAATTTTAATTATGGTAATAATATTCTAAATTTTAAATTGTTAAGAAAAATTGTTTATGTGTTGTGAATTTTCCTTAATTGGATACTTAATGACATTTTAGACCATATAAATTTTAATTTTTAATTTTAATATATTTCTTGGGATTTTTGAACAATTTTATAATATGTTATTTTTATAAAATAACAATAGTGTCATTTTTGAAACTATTCATTTATTTGAATTTAAATAAAATCCACTCAAATGATATATTCAAAAAAAAATATTTAATAGATTCATAAATTTTCATATTCATCAAAATAAATTCATGGAGCACATTAATCCCTTCATATATCTTTTATTTTAATATTTTTAAAACAATTAATTTGATATTTCCCTTAATAAAATAATCACTACAACATTTTTTATAATCATATAATATAATTATATGATGTATATAAATTAAAAATAAAATACTATAATGCATATAAATCTAATATCTTCCATAATAATACATTTACTCGAATTTATCATCATAAAATCGCAACATTTAAATTTTTATATTTATTAAATCATTATGGTGACAACTTGACATCATTTAAAATAAAATAATATAAGTGTCATTATCACTTTTATAAGTCTCCAAATGGACAAATATTCGACCATTGGATGCATACGGTTTACATGTACATGGAAAATAAGTTTTGGTCGGGTTTTTGTGCCTTTCATGGTCACTATTAGTTTTATAAAAACTCTATTATTGATTTTTTCAGTAATTAAAAACTTTCTGCATCACTATTATGTCACCATTAATGATAATTATTTAATCCCTAAAAATTTTAAATAATTTTTCATGATGTAGATAATTTCATTATATTTCTGGAGACTATTTATATTCGAGTTTTTATTATGTTTATCACTAAATTAAAATTATTACTCTTATAAGATATAAGAGAGTGACATGTTGTCCCTTTCTTTGGTTTTAATAATAATTACATCATCTTCCTAGTAAAAAATCCATTAAATGAATCATTTTCTACCCTTAGGTGACATGGGTCGACATTTATTCATCGATTAGATTTTTGGCAGGTGTTAGGGAAATTTTATAATCTTTTTTACCCTTAATTACCTTATTTACATTTAACTGTATTAAATAAAATTTACCACAGATACTATTCACAATGTCTAAAAATAAAAAGTAACCTATTAACATAATTTGGACCTACTGATTCCAAATATTGAATACATTTTTCAAAATTTGAAACACATAAGTGGCAGTAATTAATTAAAAATTAATCCCATTGTTATGAAAATGAGTTTTAAAAGTTAAAACTTTATAAAATATTGAAATGTTTTTACCTATGAAAATAGTGTAAATTTAATGATAATGAATTTAATTATATTAAATGGTAAAAATATATTGAATTTTTACTTTAAAACCATTCAATATTATAATTTAACCATATAATTTATCTCGATGAAAAAATATGTTTTTAATAAAAATTTACCGAATTTTAACTATTCATCAAAATATGAAGGTTATCAGAATAATGTCAAAAATTTATCCAAATTAAATTTTTATAACCTGATTGCAATGAATAAGATTATTTTGTCTAATTGAAAATATAAACGTGCCAAAAACTAGATTTAATGTGGGTGTTCCAACAAAAGACACCAAAACTGAAATTTTTTAAAAATAATAATTTTACCCGAAAAATTTATTTTGTTCTCATACCATGTTCAAGAATAGGTGTAAGATGAATCATAATGTTATAAAATTAAAAATGTGGTTAATAATATTCATAACAGCTAGTTCATAATAATAGTATAACAATATATCATTATTTAGTGAAACTCGATATTGCGTACAACACACGCTATTGAGGAAGGTGGTTCTTGCGTGCAACACAGGCAAAGAATAGTGTTGCATATACTACAGGATAAAACGGTGTTGCGTATAGTTCATGTTAATCTTGGTGTAGCGTACAACACAAGACATCAATTAAATTAAAAAGAATATTTCTCATAAAATCTCAGGGTGTTATAGAGATGCTGTAGAATGCTAGCCAAGTAGATCATGAGGTTACTTTGGCCGTTACACAATGCGATACTTGCTGACTTCACACAGGGCTGTGAGAACCTAGTGTAGTAGACCATAGAGAGAATGGATATAAGGGCTTCTCCAGAGTGTCTTTATAAAACAATGTGAGGCCACATGGGGAATTGAAGGTGAGTGCTTCCTCAGAGTGTTTGTAGTTCCTCAACGCGGGCCACAGGGGGAATTAGACATTGAGTGCTTCCCCCGAGTGTCTGTAGTACGATACGAGACTATTGGGGGAATTGATGGTGAGTTCTTCCGACAGAGTGTGTTTATCAGCTAAACTAGAGGGGTGAGACTATGCGTGCCTCCCAGAGGGTTTCATGTACTTATTGGTTGAACCCTAGGGTTAGGCTGTGAGGACTACCCAGAGGGTTACCTTTTTATTCTACTAGATTGTGTGGCCTCTTACTTGTTTGTAAATTATATGCTAGAAACTGTGGATTGTTTGCTACTGACTACTTTTCTATTTATTGATTTTCAGTACTTTTACCATCCATATATTCATTGACTATTAGGTACATATCTGCGGGTGGTTGCCAACTGGGATTTTGTCTCACACCCTATTTTGGGTCATGCTTTTGGACCAATAGAAATTATATTTTAGAAGTTATAGATAAGGTCAAGAACCCTTCTACTTTAGGTTCATGATTTCATTGGAGCTCGAGAGCTTGGGACCAAGCTGAGACTTGCGTTTCTGAGTAGTTGTTTATCTATTTTCCTTTTGAACATGGCATTAGTACTGTATTCAGCTTTGTGACTTGTTTGGCTACTTTCCTAGAATCATATACATCAAAAATCATTTATATATTTTTCTCCAGTTGTTTCCTTTATCAGTCTTTTGCTGTTACTATTGATTGTTATTTAATGCTCCCACAATTATTTCTTTTTGTGTACTACCACTGTGTACTCTGTCTATGAGGGAATAGTTTCCCCACTATCACACCCAAGGCCCTCACTTCTAGTCGGTAGCCTCTGACGTTCCGTGAAATGTGCTTGAGGTTATGTGACCAATCAGGTACGGGGCGCCTCTAAGTGGCATCCGGAATTGGGACGTTATAAAGTGGTATCAGAGGCATTTCATTTCACATGACTTACTGTTTGGAACCAATACCTAGGTATTGGATTGAATAGGTACATGGTAATAATCTATTCCCGTGAGTAGATAACCCATGTATAGAGAAAATCCATACTACCTCATTTATTTTTATTTTACTGGATTTCAATTTTGTAGTTGATTTTATTTCACCGTTGGGTGATTCAAATTCTTTGTGATGTTACCATTGTAGTTATTTTGGTTCTATATCATTCACAACCCAATGGGATGAGGGTATTCCATCTCATGATTCATATAGGCACTTGTTAAAAATCACATTTCATGCATTCCTTCCATGCCATATAGGATGCATTAGTGATTGAATGTTGTTTTGATAGATGTTGTGTAGATTATGCATGTTGTTATGATCGATTATTTCATAGAATCCCTGATGTTTGATAGGGTACTTGTTTGTATAGTTCTTTTCATAGATGGATGCCAAAAGTTGGTTCTTAAGGTGATATGGGCCCTCATGGACCTGAATTTGGTGGATCATTGCTTGTTTCCCTTTTTATAACTTGTATAAGATGCCAAGATTTGATTTTCATGGAGTATGGGACCTCACAGATTAGAATTTGGAACTTTAACATTGGTTTTCTGTGTTTTCTAGCTTTGGAGCAGTTTCTAAGGATACTGCCTAGAAAAACATCAAATACACAGAAAATACATTATGAATACACACCGTGTTGTTTTTAACCGTGTCATTGACTATATGGGTAGGGACACGAGGCTATGAAAAATCATTCAAGAACATGCCATGTACGGTACGTACACGCCATGTTGTAGTGACCATGTCTCTACCCATGTCACTAACAACACGGTCGATGGAGTATCTTTTTATACACGTCATATCCACCTTGAACACATCATGTAGTCTGACCCAGGCACCCGGCTGTGTCACGAACAACATGGGTCCGTGTTACCCTTTCTCGTACACATCTTTTCCGTCTGGAACATGCCATGTAGTGTCAGTCATGTGTCAGACTATGTTGCTATCAACAACGGAAAGGTAAGGCATGTCTAGTACACACCATGTTTCCCTTGAACACACCATGTCGTTTTGTTTTAGAGGAGCTGTGTGGCTTAACCATGTATAAGGACTCGGGCAGGGAAGAGGATTCAGGTACACGTCATGTGTCAGTATAACACTCCTTGTGTTTGGGCAGTTACGAGACAAGTTTTGGAAAAAGTACACTCCCATGTAAATGACTTTAAGGAACATGCCTTGTAGTCTTTATACATGTCGTGTAGTCATGTTTTGTAAAATTTGAATGATTTATTTCCCCTGTTCCCTTCTTATGATCCTAATTTTCAGTCCTTGATAATGCTGATCTAAGGTGTGCATTTTTCCTTAAAGATTCATGGAACTGAGATGTCCTCCTGTTACATTCCAGTTGTCTGGCGGTGATCAGATGCTAGATATTGCCGATCCGGGACTTCCCACAGATCATCTTGTTGTGTAACCTTGGCACCAGTAGTGATAGCGGTTACAGGCACTGATGCACAGTTTAGGGAAGTCATTCTTAGGATGATGCATACCAACCAGGGGCACCGCCTCTTGCTTCAACTATGGCGGACATGAAGCGGGTTTTACAGAAGCATCATCCTCCCACCTTATTAGGGGAAGGAGGACCTCATACTGTAGAGTCATGGAAAGAAGCAATGTTGATGATATTTTAGAATCTTGAGACACCTCCATGAAGGTGGTTCAAGCTCGCTACCTACACTCTACGATACTCTGCCAAGAGGTTGTTAGATGTGATCTCATAGGCGGGTCATCAGCAGGTTATGTTGGGGAGGAGTTTCAGCGCCTCTTTTATGACAACTTCTTTCGAGATACCCTAAGGGTCGAACGAGCCCAGGTGTTCATGATCCTAGAGCAGGGTACTCTTTCTGTCATGGATTATTCCTCTAGTTTCACAGAGCTTCAACGTTTCACACCCTTCCAGGGCGGGGATGGGTTGTTATTCACAAAGAAGTTTGAGTATGGTCTCAGACGGGAGATCCACTCAAATGTGAATATATTCAAGCTGACTTTCATCATTTCTATCATCAACCGGGAATATACTACGGAGCAAAATATGAAATATTATGCAGCTGAGTGACAGGGCGGTTCTTCTTCCAGAGTTAGTGATTCACCAGCTGACAGTAGGAAGTGCTGTAGGGAGTCTACGTGCAGTGATCCGAGGTAGCGAGACACATATTCAGGTAGCTAGGTGGAATGCTACCCGTTTAGAAGGGACGTACATATGAGTCCAATGTGCGATAGAGACCCAATGGAGTGCCGATCTAGCATTAAGATGGGTCAGCTTCAATGCATCTACTAGGTTTTCTCAACAGAAACTGGTGACAGGGGTTTATCCATGACTCCTCTTTCAGGATCAACGACACCAGTTTCTCACCATTAAATGAACTGAAGTTCTTCCGGCCATTCGAGCCGAGGTGGAGGTCGAGGCCATGGTGGTCAGTCACTGGTCGTTCAGCGACAGCAGGTTGGATCAGCTCAGAGCGGTCATGCAGGGTCACATAGTCGTTATACAGGTCAGGATTTTGCAGTGGAGCATACCCCAAAAGAGCAGGATCCCGGACCCTCGACATTTCGAGCTATGATCTTTGTAGCCTCAGTTTTATCTTCCACTCTATTCGATACAAGGACTTCCCATAGCTTTATCTCTGTTGTTTCTATGGAGAGCCTTTTCCTCTTCATCTTTTCCTCTACCGATACATTGACTCTAAAAACACCATTAGGGACAGGGACAGATAGTGTACATCAGTGCAAGGAGTGCCCTCAAGAGGTGGCTGTGTATCACTTCCCATGGGATCTCTCTATCCTAGAGATGACAAGCTATGATGTCATTATTGGAATGGCCTAGATAGTTTCCTTCCAGGAATTCGTCGGCTGTTATCGTCATAGGGTGAGTTTCATATCACTAGAGGGTGAGTCTATTCTTCATCGAGTTGAGTGGGATGTCCTGGTGATTCGAGCATGACGTGAGCATCATGGGTTATGAGGAGTTACATCTCAAATTTCCATTCTACATCATGATGACCAGGGGACATCACAGTTAGACTTTCCTCTAGTGGGGGATCGTTTTAGAGATATCATTCCAGAGGACTTTTTAGGTTTGCCTCCGTAGCGTGTGGTCGAATTTTTTATTGATCTTGGGATAGGAGCAACACCAGTGTCCATTCCTCCTTATAGGATGGCTACACCTGAGTTGCAGGATCTCAAGAAGTAGTTCGAGGAGTTTCATGAAAAGGGTTTCATCCGACCCAGTACTTCTCCTTGGGGTTCTCCTGTCCTGTTTGCGAAGAAGGCGGACCGCACCCTTAATCTTTGTGTGGATTATCAGAAGTAGAAAAAGTTGATGGTCAAGAACCTATATCCCTTTCCTAGGGTTGAAGACATCTTTTATCAGCTTTGAGGAGCCTGGGTGTTCTCAAATATTGACTTGAGGTCCATTACCATCAATTGCACGTTAAACCATATGATTTACCTCTTATGACCACCTGGAGCAGGTATGGTCTATATGATTATATGGTTATGTCGTTCGGTCTCACGAACGCGGAAGTAGTTTTCATGTAACTAATGAACCGAGTGTTCCATCCATAATTGGAATCTTTAGTGGTGGTTTTCATGGATGACATCTTGGTGTACTCTCACACATGACATGAATATGCCACAAATCTTGAAATCATTCTGATTACATTGAGATAGAAACAGGTATATTCTAAGATATCAAAATGCCACGTTTGGATGTATCCAATTCACTTTTTGGGCCACGTTATCTTAGAGACAGGAATATCAGTGGACCTAGAGAATGTGAGATCAGTAGTTTCATGGGAGCATCTTAAAAACGTCTTTGAGGTGCGGCGTTTTCTATGGATGGTGGGATACTATAAACGCTTCATATAAGACTTTTCATGCTTAGAAGAACCATTAACAGGTGTGAATAATAAGGGTGTGATGTTCTTATAGTCATATTCTTGTGATTCATCCTTTCAAAAGCTGAAAAGAATGTTGACTTCAGCACTAATACTAGTCTTTCCAGAGCTGAGAAATAGCTACACTATAAAATCTGAAACATTAGGTATCGAGCTAGGATTTGTGCTTATCCAGTGAGATGGAGTCGTTGCATATAGTTCTCAGTAGTTGTGGCCACATGAGAGGAATTACCCGACACATGATCTGGAGTTGGCAGCTGTTGTTCATGCCTTACACTTTTGAAGACATTATCTTCAAGGAGAGAATTTTGTGGTTTTCACTGACCACAAAAGTCTCAAGTAAATCTTCACTCAGTGTGATCTGAATTTGATGCATTGAAGGTGGGTTGAGTACTTTCAGTCCTTAGATTTTTAGTTTTCCTATACGCTGGGAAATGGCAATGTAGTGGCTAATGCATTGGGTAAGAGGAATCAGATACTGGCAGTTCAGGAGGCCAGTAGTGAGTGAAAACTTATGGCTCCGTTCTCTATGATGCATTTGGAAGTGCATGACAGACAGGGGAAAACATTATTTTCTTCGATTGTTGTTACCTCTACGCATCTTGATCAGGATCAAATGAGGCATCTATCATATTTTAAAGGCCTAGTCCTATGGGAAATAGTGTCAGGAGAGGACCCTTTTCCTGTGTAGACAATAGGAAAGGATGAGATCCTGCGATTCTAGGGTTTTGTATGAGTACCAGCAGACATACGCTAGGAGATCATGCGGGATTTTCATTCCTCTGTTTGGGAAATTATTCCTTGCGTCACCTAGATGTATCATGATCTAAACTGCTAGTATTGGTGGCCAGGAATGGTGAGAGATGTTTCTGGTTTTTACCTGAGGTGTTTCACTTGTCAGCAGGTGAAAGCGGAGCCTCAGTGACCAGCAGGTCTTTTGCAGCAGTTACCCATTCTGAAGTGGAAGTGAAATGATGTCACGATTGACTTCATGACCGGTTTTCCGTGGTCGCCTTGAGAGAATGATGCTGTTTGGGTTTTCATCGACAGGATTACGAAAGTTTCTCACTTCTTGCTAATCAAGAAGACCTTCAGTGTTGATGAGCTGGGACGGTTGTACATCCAAGACTTTTTACGTCAACATGGAGTTCCACACTTCTTTGTTTCAGATAGGGATGAACATTTTTCTTCTCGGTTCTAGAAGGGGATTCAAGAGGATTTGGGTACCTAGATACTTTTGAGTACACCATACCATCCACACACAGATGGTCAATCCGAGCGTACGATTTAGGTGCATGAGGATTTGCTCCGAGCCCGCATTCTGGATATTGGAGGTTCTGGGGAGAAGCATATACCTCTTGGGGAGTTCACCTACAATAATATTTTTCATGAAAATATTCAGATGGCACCATATGAGGATTTTTACAGCAGGAGATGCTGATCACCCTTATGTTTGCTAGAGGCAAGAGATGTGGCTTTGAAGGGAACTCGTCTTGTCCTAGAGACCATAGAGTAGATAGAGTTGATTCAGAAGAGGATGGATACTACACAGTCTCATTACATGTCTTTGGAGATCAATGTAGACAACCTCTAGAGTTCAAGGTCAGGGATCAAGTTTTTCTATGTGTCACACTGAGGTTGGGACATAACAGGATTAGGAGGCAGGGTAAGCATTCACCCAGGTATGTCAGGCCGTTTGAGCTGTTGGAGAGAGTTGGGCTGGTTGCCTATCGGTTGTAGTTACCTCAGAGGTACCCGGCTAAGAATGATGGTTTTCATGTTTCCTAACTTCGACATTACTTTTCAGACCCATCACATGTCCTTCAACCCGAGGAGGTTGAGCTTGATGTGGATCCATCATTCGAGTAGAATCTAATCTAGATTTTTTATCACAGTAAAATGGTTCTCTACAGTTGGTATTCTCCTCTGGTATGGGTGTTATGGCAGCACGGGCGAGTACATGTCGAGATTTGGGAGAGGGAGGCTAATGTAAAATCACAGTGGCCAGAGTTATTCGGTGTTTCTTCTTTTATACTGAGCTATGGATATTCCGGTCAATTTTTCTTTAAGGGGGGATGTTTGCAAGAACCGGAATCTTATTTATTGGTATGTTTTTCTTTTTCTGGTTGTTTTTGAGGAAAAGAGGAAAATCTAAAAAATTTCAAAGTACACACCATGTACTTTATATGTACACGCTGTGTACAGTGATGCCATTGGAGGCCATGTTCTGGCCGTGTCATGGCCACACACATGACCATGTAAGGGAGATGTGGAGGCCGCCTAAAGATTAGTACGTAAAAGAAATGTACACACTGTGTACTCCAAAAGTACACACTATGTACTTTGTTTTTTCATTAAATGAACAGGTTTCGCGTCTAATCGCTAGAGGTGTCTTCTTCTAGGTCTCGTTCGTTCGAGAGAGACCGTACGACCTAAAATCTTCTCCGTACCCCTGATGCTCGATCTGTCCTCCGAATCGACCGCCATTAATCACTTTAGAATCACATCGGTATGTTCTTCCTTCTCCTAGAGATTCATTTTCCAATTCCTCCTGTAACTCACGTTATCGTGGGTTGAATTTTTTAGATTTTTTTGTAGATCATCGATGTTCAAAGGTGATTCAAGACCCTTGGATAAAGTATATCGATCTCCTAGAATCGAGGTATGTGGTTTGTGACTTTCTGTAGAAAGTCTTTGAGTATTTTGTGAAATTTCCACCAATACCCTTGAATGGGGTATTGTGTGTTTACCATTTTAGACCTATTGATTTCATGATTTTCTTGTTTTCTAGATTAGAGGATATTGATTGTGTTTTGGGCTAATTTTTAGGCTTGGGATGTGTTTCCATGCATGTTCTTGCCTGTCCGGACCATTGGGTCCTGTTTACCTTTTTGGACTTCTGTTGTTTTACCATGCCTAGAATTTTAGGATGTTGTGACTGTTTTTCATCCATTATGAGATGATGTAGAATGCCATCCATGTAGTTCTTGAGGTTACTCTATCTGTTACGCGATGTAATACTTGTTCACTTTACATAGGGCAGTGATAACCGAGTGTATTAGACTATAGGGAAAATGGATGTAAGGGCTTCTGTAGAGTGTGTTTATAAAATGATGTGAGACCACATAGGGAATTGAGATTGAGTGCTTCCTAAGAGTTTCTGTAGTTCCTCAACACATGCCACAGGGGGAATGAGACGTTGAGTTATTCTCCAAATCACATTTAGAAGGATAGAAGACTATAGGGGTAATTGACGGGGAGTGCTTCCCCCGAGAGTATATTATATAGTTGAACTAGAGGGGTCAGACTGTGCATTCCTCCCAAAGGGATTCTAGTACTTGTTCATTGAACCATAGGGTTTAGGCTATGAGAACTACCCAGAGGGATACCTGTTTGTTCTACTTGTTTGAATGGAAGCCTACTTTTTTGTAAATTATATGATAGAACCTATGGATTTTTTTCTGCTGAGTACTTTTCTGTTTATTGCTTTTTAGTACTTTTACCTTCCATATATTCACTAACTATTAGGCGCAGGTATTTGGGTGGTTTCCTACTGGGAATTTGTTTCACACCCTATTTGGGTCATGATTTTGTGCACAAACAGATTATATTGTTGCAGGTATAGATTAGGGAAAGCGCCCTTCTACATCAGGTTGTTGATTGCATTAGAGTTGAGGAACATGGGACCATCCTGAGGCTTGCGATGCAGAGGAGTTGTTTATCTATTTTCTATTTTTACTATGGTTTAGAACTATATTCAGCATTATGACTTTTTTGGCTGCCTTCCTAGATTCATATGCATCACACATTTTTTATATATTTTTATGCAGTTGTTTCCTTTATCAGTCTTCTGTTCTTACTGTTGCATGGTATTTACTGCTTCCACTATTGTATGTTTTTGTGTACTTCCACTATGTAATCTTTCAATGAGGTCATAGTTTCCACACTATTACACCCAAGGCCCTCACTACTACTTGACAGCCTCTGGCTTTCGAGGAAATGTGCTTGAGGCCATGTGACCAATCGGGTACGAGGCGCCTCTGGGTAGCTTCTGGAACCGGGACGTTATAGAATGATTTCATCCAGTTGATTAGAAAATGTAAAAGTTATTCCAAATTATAGAATATTTCATAAAATACATATTTACAATAATATTTGGCTAAACTATTAATTTTTTTATTTTAACATTGAAAAATTAGAAAGAAATTACCACGGTAGTGGGAATTGAGCCACATCAAATTGAATTTACAGGAAAAAACATTGAATAAAACATCAATAACCATGTTTTTGTATTTAATGATTCACCATGAAGAAGAAAAATGTTCCATGAGAATAAATTAGTTTAGAAATGTGTGGTATTCGGTCCACAATTCGCAACATGATAAATAAATTTTTTATGTGGAATGAATTATTAATTTAGAAAAATAAATACTTATACATCAATGATAATTACATTGAAATTATATGATAGAAAGATGATAAATAATGACAATAAATTTGAATAAAATTCATTGTTTTTATTTTATTAAAATACTTGGTCGATCCACATGGAATATGATTATATTGAATGATGTAATGAAGAAATTGAATGTGACAATGAATAACATATTGTTTAAACTATATAGGGAGTCAACATGAGATTATGGTTGTGAGTTATTATTTTTTTCAAAATATATGATGAATTTTATCCTTTGGATACTATATCTATTGACATTTAGGGGTAAATTATTTTTGTAATTGTGATAGTGGGGAGGAAAACCTTCTCTATTCATTATCCTGTTTAAAAATATAAATGGTATGCTATTTTTTCAGCATTTTTATGATGGGAAGTATGAATATATGATTTGTTATTTTGATTATGATTCATCTACTAAATTCTTATTAGCATGATTACATCAATTTTACCTCCACTAGACAATAAATATATATAATGAAAAGGGTGGGGTTATTGGGTGAATTATCTTGCAATTCTTGGTAATTTTAGAGATGAAAGAGTGTTTTTTAGATTTTTAAATATTTCATAAACCCGATTGAGTTTATCATTCATAATTATAGAAGAATAGATTATTTATTTTTCCAAATAAATGTAATTATAATGAATTGGGTATAATAATTACTAATTTTTAACTAACAGTCATTACCACCACATAAAGAGAGATGATGGGATTTTGGATTCTATCATTGATCAAATTCAAACATGAGGGTTAATCAGCTTTAGATGAGTAGAAAAAGAAGAAATAATAGTGCCACACCACCATAAATAAAATACAGTACCTGAATTAATCAAACTTATCTTCCATAAATAAGGGTCATTGATTTTTGTGTACAAAAAAATTTAACCCCTTTCTCAAATTACTAATTATGAATATCGAAATTTTCATCACCCTACTTAGAGATATTCTTTTTGCTATGCTATATTAAATCCATGGTTAATTAAGAGATTTTTATCACACATATAATGGTTGTGTAAAATTCCACATGAAATATGATATTAAATGATGTGACACATTTACACTATATAACTTGAAATAACATATCCAATGATTGAAATTTGTTTCACTAGTTACAATATATAAAAATGTACTATATGACAACTCAAATAAAATTATGGGCTACGTTGCATGCTGAAAAATTGACTATAATATATCATATATCATATAATATGATAGAAAAATTCTAGTGTTTTTTATCATTAAATTGAAACTATGAATTTTTAATAATAGCGTAGTTGGAAGTCTATATTATATTTTTCAAAATTTGTATATCATAAAATATGATATCCATTAAAAAATTACATTCAAATTTTCCAATCAGAAATTGAATTATAAAATTATAAAATAATTAAAAATAATATTGAATACAAATTTATGATATTTATAAATTAATTAATTTTAAAAACTAAATACTTTTAAAAAATTTATAATTATTTTTTCAGTATATATTAAATATTTATAAAATAAATATTTAAAAATTTACAATATAAAAAACATAAATAAGATAAATCCCTTAAATTAGGTACTAAAACCGACGAGTAATTTAAATGATAGGTAAATATTTTTGGCATAAGTTATGGTGTTTTCCTGTGAATTAGGATAATGATTTTTTTGGCTCTGTTTATTAATTAAATATATTGTATAAATATGAAAGTGTATACATTTGATAGAAAATAATAATAAATGTATATTAATTTTTTATATAATAAATCACTTTTTTATAATATTATTTACACAAATTTTAATGGAAATTCATTTTGTAATGACTGTTGTATATTGAATAAGATGATTTCAAAGAGAATTTGAATGTCTTGATTTGGTGGACAAGCTGTTCTTTTAACAGAGATTTTAAAGGAAATTCCATGAGTTGTAACAATTCAATGTGATGATTATTGACTTGTATTAAGGATCTAGGGGTCCCATGGGTTTTCTTTAATGTTTCACTAGTGTAAATGAATGAAACCCCTCTTAAAGGATTAGAAGGGAAGGGAACCCAATTTTTCTGGAATTGTGTATCCATTAGGGGACACCCGGATACCCGGTATAGTGGAGTATGAAGTTCCAAACATTTTGATCTAACCATCTAGTGGAGGTTCAGGTGTATACCTAGTGTGTGAGTTTTTAACAGAGTGTGTGTACAATATGTACAAGTCCATCCAAAAATATGCATTCTGTCGTCGCAATTACTACCCCATGGAGAGTGTGTGTGCACTATTTGGAGGATGGTTGGAACTAGGTAGGTCAAAACATGTGGGAAACTGTGTCGGACGTGGTTCAAATGTTGTGGGAAAATTTTGTGGACAACACATGTGACTAAATAAATAGGAGTAAATTACATTTTATTTCCATAATGGATTACATGTTTTAATTCCATCAATCATCTCCTCTTCTTTCGGCATGACAATTTCTTCATCCCCTAACATGTGGGGATTCTACATCAGTACCTATTACCTTCCCTATATCATCATTCTATTATAAGAATTGTTTGTAATTGATGCCAATGTATTCCTCTCAATATGATCAAGGTTCATGAAACTCTTTTTATTGTTTCTATTCTCCTATTATGTACTATTTTACAGTGGCATAATATTCCCATTTTACGGTGATTATAGATTTCTCGAAATTCTATATATTCAGTATAAATAAATCTTGTATTTTGGTAATTTGGTTCATTATAAGAATGAAGTAGGTTGTATATAGATTTTTTTTCATGTTTCGTTGGTTTTATAAAATGTTTTCAGATTCCATGTGGAACACTTGACCATTTTCAATTCAAATTTATTCATGTATTTAAGTAATTTTATTTGACATTATTATGATGTTCTTTGTCCATAATTTTTATGTTTAATGGATGTGATCTGAACCCAAACCACCAATTTTAGTTTAATCCATATATATAATCCCTTTAAAAGGTTTTCTTCATTTATATAAGCAATCCATTTTGGGTGTTCCTTTTATTTATATATTAAATTTTGGCACTCGTCTAGATTAAACCACATTCAAGGTGGGTTTATTTATGACTTGAGATTGATTTGGTTTTTACTATGTGATCTAAATTAATTATTTTAATAACATCATGTTTTATAATTATAACCCTTGATGGGGTTCATTTTCTACAAATTGGAAAAGTGATTTATATATATATATCCTTGCTTTGGATTAACTGTATGTGTGTTCAATGGAGTTATTTTTTGTTATTTCTTTATGATTTTTTACTATATATTTGGTCGTGGTAATTCTAAAATGAAGTGGAATATGAGTGTTGTAATATTATGTAATCATTGTTAATTTTATGTATTACACACTATAATGAAATTCTGATTTGATGAACATAATTAATTTAATGAATTATTAATTCCATGAGTGATACATGAGTTTCCTTCCACAAAACACTAATATCAAGCTCCTTGTTCTCATGATCATCTTTGATGATTAGTTTTTTATAGATCTACAGTGATACAAGTATGCTTGGAAGGGATCAAAAACCATTTTCCTTACATCCGCATGGGCGAAAATGGATTCCTAGTGGAGACACCGAGTATGGGATTGGTGTCTAGATATCTATGTTATGAAATTAGTGACACTAGGTACCCAAAGTGAGATACTAGGTATGATCACATAGGTTGTTATTTCACTTTAGGCTTGGAGTGATACATGTGAGACCATTAATGGATCCAATTGGACATACTCCATCGGTCACGATAATTAATTGAGATCCTAGTTTGATAGACAGTTTCCTTGATCAGGTTCTCCTTAGATAGGCCTTGGATGATTCTTATTACATTTTGGATGTTACATTTCTAGAAAAGAATAATGATGCAATTTTTTTTCCAAGTGATGCATCCCCCAAGACAAAACACATTCTCAGGTTAAGTCTATCTCATGATACCTATTTTATTTTGTTTTTTATTACATTCCCTATATATATTGTGTACAAGTTGCATATGACTTTTTCATTTCCATAATAGGTTCAAGTATTTATAGTCAGGCTAGGTGTTCTTGGTGAACCTGAGCCTTTCTAGGTTATTAAATTATTTTTCATTACTTCCTTAAAATTATATATATACACAATGGTTATTTCAAATTAACAGTTTTAGATATGAATTAGACATGGTTTGTGGGGACCTACTAAGTATGTCACATTATCTACTTATAAAACCAATGCAATAGAGTACTTAATTAGATCTCTTTGGTTACAAGACTAGGTTCTTAGATTTTTTTATTACACTTTAGATGGGAGTTAAGAGCACAAGTCTGATCTAGTACGTAGGATATTCATAGAGAACACCTATAGTTATTTTTCTCTATATTGTATTTGTTTAATTACATTATATAATATTTAAGTATATATTATTCTTAATATATTAGGAAGAGTAACTTGGACATGTGTGCATTGTATATTTGGATCCGATAATACTTTATTACTTATTATACATATCTTCATATTTTCTAATTATTTTTTTTATATTGTAGTCATCACTTCCTTCTTATGATATATCATTGTTCCACTCAGATTTCAAGAGTATAGACTCCCAACAGTTCCTCCATTAAATCTTCACTGATACCCATTATCCTTTGGTGTACGAGGAGGCGTTCTTGAGGTCATATGGGGATTGGTCTAGCTAAATGATTTTTAGGATGTTGGGCCCGAACGATACAAAATTGTATGAAATCTTTTTTATTTTGTATAACTGGTTTGGGATGATTTAGAGGGCACTAGATTGTGTCAGTTCAACCAAAATAGTCATCAATGGTAGTAATCAACCCATGTTTGATGAAAATTACATGTGTATAGGGATGATACTATAGTATATGTTTCTATTCCTTACTATTGGTTTTTATTTCCCAATTAGTTACCAATGTACATTCAAATTATTACTTTTATATTTTATTTATAGAATTTTACCCCACGACTAGTATGGCCCGGAAATATAATTTAATTTATCATTATTGGCACATAAGGATTTAAAATCAATTAAATTTCCACCCCATGATGATTTTATTAATATATTGTTTGGAATTTGATGTTGTTCCTTACATGTTGTATCATTCTATATGTTTATATTCTTTGATAAGAATTTTAATAACATATTATTTTTTATTCTAATTATGTTTTTAATTATTATTATTTTATAATTTTAATTACTATGTTTTTTATGATCCATGTTTTACTATTTCATATATACATAGTTGCAATCCATGATTATTTTATAGGATTATACTTATTTAGCCTGTCTAATTACTTATCACGTGTTGGGGAATAATTGATAGTTCTTGTTGATAATTTGGATGATTATATATACATTGATAATGGGATGAAACATTATGTTTTATATTAAACTAGATCCAATTTTCAATTTTTAATGTGTATGGGAACTATATGAAGTGGAATAGGGTGACCCTTATAATAGAACAAATATATATAAACATTATATCCCTAACGTTTGTTACATCAATGTTAAAGATATTGAATTTTCTTATAAAACCTAGATAAAATTTTAATGTTTAGATGGTTTTTGAATAATATTACTAAAGTGTAAGGGTTCCTATTACTTTGTGAAGTGGAAACCTTAATATTATAACAATGTTTTATGTCCCTTTTTTTTAGAAGCTATTATAAATAAAAATGCATTTTTTTTAATTTTTTACATTATTTTTTTTCAGCTAATTATGGCTTGTAACCCTATTAATTGGACCTAATGAGTCGTGGGGTTGAATTTCTAAATTCCTAACTGTCCCCACGTAGGTAATATGGGGCATGTTTCTTAATAAAATAATGACTAATGGGGTATTAATTTAATATCCCATTAAAATAAAGAATATCATACATTCATATTTATTAATATTTGTGATTTAAATATTAATTATATTTTAAAGTGGATTATATGTTCGATGGGGTACCCAACACGCAAAAATGGGTTTCTTCTTTGAAATCTCATTTTCCAGAAAATGATGAGTCCTATTGAAGAATAATAAAAAAAACAATATAATATTATTTTAAATGGTAGTTAACACCTAGCCGTTGTTATAGAGGAAATGAATAGAACTAGCTCCAATATGATTATACATGTTTTTTAAATGTTTTTAAATTTAACCCTTAAACTTTAGATGCCTAAATTTTGAATGAATCTAATTTTAAGCATAAATACTCTAAAATTCATTATAAGGTCGATTTACCACCTTTTGATAGAGAACCCTTTTTTAATCTAATTTTTATCAGTTTTAAATCTTCTATTAGACAAAATAATATTAGAATTTACAATCAGGAGAAAAAAATTTACTTTGTATGAGTTTTGGTACTTTTCAGATAATGTTAATTTTTTAATGAATAGTGAAAAATACAACATTTTAAATCAAAACTGCTTTTAAATGTAATTTATTTATACGAATAGATTATCTTTTAAATTGTTTTTATTGGGTAATTAGATTATATTATTACCATTTAATCCAATTTTTCTCATTGAATGTAATTTCACTTTGAAATTGATTATAAACCATTTTCAATCTTTTGATAGTTATTTTTTCCCAAAAACACTCATTTTGGTTTGGAGAACATGAATTATTTTTAAATTAAATATGGAAACTTTTGTTTTTTTAATATTGAAAAAGGGATTCCATATTTATAATCATGTTGTACAAATTTTGATTATAGTTACCTTTTATTTTTAGAAACTATTAATAGTAACAATAGTAAATGTTTTATTTACCAAGGTTAATGGTTAAATGTTGTAAATAAGGGTAAAAAAGTAATTTTATAATAATATTAATTTACCCTAACATGTATCCTCATCATAATTTATTATTCAAATCCGACCATGGTCATCCTTGGGTCGATTTTGGGACCCCTTGAAGCCACTTGTAAGAAAAAATGACAGTTTATAAATATTAAGATAATGTTAAGGAAAATAAATCATAAACATATGCCTATTAGTAAAAAAATTGTAATGGGTTATATAATTGACATATTTGTCTATAAATATTCATTATAAATATAAAAATATTTCATACAACATGTTATTTTATTAATAATTTTTTGACATCACATAAATAATTTTTTTATGACATAATGAGGATGTAATTATTACCTCATTATTGAATGTTTTAACTAAATTAGATTATAAATATTAAAATTTATTTATTTTGAATGTTTTTATGCTATACATGAATTTATGGATGATTATACCTTTTTACTAAGTAATTAATGTTGTTTTTTCAAAATAATAAATTTTTTATAGAATTTTTTATGTGATGATATGGACAGTTTAGAAATTGACATAAATGAGTTTCTAAATAAATAAATATTTTATTAAAAGATAAAATAGTCCTAAAAATATAGCATTCTACCAAATGACATATATGATGTTAATAATGTCATTAATTATACATATTTGGGTCTCTTGGTATTTTATAGTAAATATATTAACCATATATTATGAATATAAAATAGGACATGGTAAAAGTTAAATTTGTTATCCAACAGTTAAAAATAAACGATAAGGGTTATTTTATTCCCCTAAAATGTCTAAACTCTATTGGATCATTTGAATTAGAACAATACCCAACTTATCCTAGAATTAAAATTGGTAGGGACTTAATTATGTAGAAATTCAGTTTATAATCAAATACTATTTTGAAACATTTCTTAAGTGACCCTTCTCCCCCTTAAAAGAGTCCATCACCACTAACCCTTACTCACACCTCTCAATCCCCCTTGTTTAGTCCACCCTCTCCCCAAATAAGCTCCAAATATCTTTCTCTTACACCTATAATCCTAAACATTGGTAGAAGTCACATAATGAAAACCTTTTTGGATCAATACAAAGTGAGTAACCCTAATTAAACGTAACATCTTCTCTCAACTTATTTTCTTTTATTTTCATTCTCAAACCGCTAAAATCTATTTATTACATTGTTTTATAATGAAAATTGTATCCAAAATGTAATAATATTTTTTATGAGATGGATTATAACTATTCATCCACACAACTCCATCTATTCGATTAAGAACATAATGTTTCTGTGGACGGTGAACTACTACCTCATGAAACAAAGATTGATAAATATTCTTCTACCACCTATCATGGTGGAAATTATGATTTCACTTTGTTTATATGTGATATATATTATATTTATATTTCCTCTATAGTTATTTATTTTTCATTAATATAACACCTTAATAGTTTTCATAATTAGAAAATACAATAATTTCATTTGAGGAAGTGCGGACTACCTCCCCATCAAAGTAATATGACATGTTAATACCATACATGGAATTTATAAATGATGTTGTTAATTAACATGGTAATGTATATGAACTATTATATTATATTTGAATAACAATATCCCTATGTATCATTTTGTTTTCATACCTTTAATAATGAAAAAATGAAATGAATGTTTCCTTCATGCATATGTACGGCGTACCGTGTCCATTTTAGGAACCCAAATTTTGAACCTATAATACTTTTCATTTATCTTGATGTTATTCCAAAGTAGGACATTCATACAACGTTCGATTCTGAGCCCTGTTGTGGCCGGAATTATGTTTGATGTGCATTCATACGGGATGCGCTAAATAAACAAAATAACTCCTAAATATTTGCTCGTATGGGAAAACTGAGGGCACCATTGAGTCTGGAATGTGACTTTAATGCTAGGAGGGGTATAACTTTCGCAGGTGCAACCCTTCTGTGAAAATTTACACTAGGGGCATTTTCGTAATTTATCAGCCTCAGGCGTGGACTTTACAACATTTTAATGGAGGCTCAGATTAAAAATCTGAGACCACTGTTGCACTCAAAACGTGGTTTTTACCCTAAGGGTGGCTTATCCCCAACCCCACAGAATGTTCGGGTATGGGGTCTATGGGCGGGGGGTGGTTAAGTGTTTTTCTCTTTAAACACCACCACCACCCTCTTATTTCCCACTTGATCCTCTCATTGGCATTTTCCCCTCAACGAGCTCCCCTCCTTTCCTCCACCTCTCCAGTAAGGCTGAGAAACTCTGGAGGATCGTTGCGAAGCGACGGGCTGAGCCCCCGAGGTAGGATCTTCTCCATTCAATTTCAATTTCCTGCACCATCTTCGAACTAAATTATTGATTTATAAACTCTGATTAAATTTCAAGAAAATCACATATTTGTGTATTTTATATCTTCAGCTTTCCGCTGAACTTTTTGGATATTAAATCTGAGTTCCGAGGCGACCGCAATCATCCGACGAAGTTTGTAGAATTTTTGGGTGTATTTTTGGCGGTCCGGAGAGGATTATTGGCGGCGCGAGGCATTCTAGGCAGCGGCGGTGTGGCTCTGGGACAGCGGTGCAGCAGCAGAACCAGGCGGCACGATGGTGTTTCTTGGCAGGGCTCGAGGCGGTGTCTCCAGGCGGCGTCCCCAGGCGGCGGGCGAGGTCGATGGTGCCGGGGCGTGACAGGCCAGGGTCGTGGCGCGCGACCCCATCCATGGATTGAGACCCGCCGTCGGCGGGTCTCCATGTGGAACAATGACCAGAAATGAGGGCCAGTGGGCAAAAGGCGGACCGCGGTTCTGTGGCCGGGCCGCGTGGCTGAGCCGCGGGCCGGCGCTGCGAGCCGGGTCGGCCTGCCTAGGCTGGTCCAACCCAAGGGGATTCGTCCTCTTGTCTTCGGGCACCTGTAACATTCACTAAAGATGTCTGTTTTGTGTGCCATCTACAGCAGTGCAATCATAGGATCAAGAAAATGCTTTTGATATGGTCTCGAGAAATTTCAATTCCCGATATGGGGGTCTCGGTGGCGTGACACAACCATTAAGTGGATTTGCATTTTTCGTGGGTTCTTGTTTTAGATAGCGCAGACACATATGATGTTCAATTTGTGTGCCTTTAGTGGTGTTGCGACCCTGGTATTGAGGTAGAGATTTCTAGTACAGTTTCGGTTGTTGAATTTAGAGTTGAGTTGTTGGCCCTACGGGCCGACATTTAAGCGACGTACAATGTTTTGCGACGATTTCGTGAGGTGTCCGTTCAAGGCAGATGAAAAGTCGATTTGACATGTTTTTTTGGGGCCATCTCATTGGAGCAGTCGGCCTAACTTTTTTTGGACTTAGATTGGCCCCCACTAGACATCGTGCATGCCTAAAGCAATGGAGATCAACTTTTCCCTTGGGGGTCCATTCCAGGCGAATGAGTAGTCTATCTCGCGTGGTTTTCCATAGGGATTGCAGAAGTGTAATCTTTTGGGGCATGCAGAGCCGCATTAGAGATATTATTAAATGTGGTAGCATGGAAGGTCATTGGATGAAGGTTTCCTCGATGCACTATGATCCATTGCGCAATAGCGATGTTGGTGACACCCCCCAGTGATAGCTTGGGTAGTGCAGAGCTATCGGACTAGTTCTGGGTTTACCCTCCAACAGGGATAGGGAGTGGGTTATCCAATGACGTGTTAGGGTTTACCATCTAGCATGGCTGGGCAGTGGGCTACCAATCGAACTATCAGGGTTTACCCTCTAGCCGGGCTGGGCAGTGGGTTACACGTTCACTTACTAGGGTTTACCCTCAAGCGGGGTTGGGCAGTGGTTTACCCATTGAACTATCTGGGTTTACCCTCCATTCAGGTTGAGAAGTTGGTTACCCATTCACATACTAGGGTTTACCCTCCAGAGGGGTTGGGAAGTGGGTTACTCGATGATCTATCAGGGTTTATGCTCCAGCGGGGCTAGGCAGTGGGTTACCTGATGTCCTGTAGGGGTTTACCCTCTAGTTGGGCAGGGCAGTCTGTTACTTGGCGACTTCTTTTAGACTCAGACCATTCTACGGGTCTAGTCAGTGACTTTTTCTCCGTGAAAACTAGAGTGGGATACTTTTTTGTACGGATCGTCAATGCGACAACATTAACATGACCTTAGGACATACGAGGACGAGGGTCCCTTTTCCCACCGAGACGCATCTGTGCGACGCGACCTAAAAGCTGTGCGAGTGAGTCAGTGCCGCCCCAAGCGGATAGTATTGAGCTGCGGTGATTGAGCCCCTTTGACTTGTACCTCCTAGGATGTTGTGCGGTATGATTGGGTTCAGTGTTTGGTATCCATATAACTGTTGGTGACTCTTCCCATGCTGATCTGGGATATGGAGGTCACCTTACACACTCATTCAGGTTCCTTGTAGTGCATATATACATATACACCTGACATCAGTTCCCACTCTATAGGTTCAATTACTCTCTTTCTAGGAGGGGAGAAGATACATGGGGTAAGCCACATGCTTTCTGTGTTTATCTCCTCTTGGTTGGACATGTCCACTCTCCTAATATGGGATGCAAAGACTCAACATGAACTTGGTCTTCTCACCATTCCTATCTTCTTGTGTTTGGACGAGTTTAGTTCCATTCTTTTATTGGGTTGAGCATCACTCTCTTTACTATACTCTTTTACTGTTATGGTTCTATCTACTGCTCACCTCTTTAGTGCCTCCTTTGTTACTCCCTCATGATTTAGGGTCATCCGAATGAGTATCTTTATACTCAACCCTACTTGGGATTTGCCCGCACATGGTGTACCCTTGCAGACGACGGACAGGTCAATCATTACTACGGAGGAGCGTAGAGGTCACAGGAGCTCGGACATCGTGTTGTGTTCATGCCCGAGTTTTCAGGTTGGGATCTACCAAGTTGTTTCCTTTGGTTACATGTTGCTCGGTTGTGGAACCTTTGTGGTTGGGCGTGTGTTTTTCCCTTATTACTGTTCAGTTTACTTGTCATTATTTTTAGCACTTTACTTGCTCTATTTAGTGGTTGACTCATGACTGTGGTTTGGTTATAGCTGTTTGTCCCGTGGTTTTCTTTTTTTACTCTACACTTCTGCATTGAGTGGGTTGTGTGTGCATGTGTACAAGTACTTAGGCAAAGGCCTCCCCGAGATTTTTTCACCTTCGGTGTTGGTCTCCAGCCTCTGGCCTACGGAGGCGGGCTTGAGGTAGTTGAGGCTCGAGACCTGTAGGGTTGGGTCGTGACAAAGTGGTATCAAAGATCGTTCGTTCCTTAGGACGTTTTTTCAACTTCCCTAAAAATGAATTGGTTGGGATTTGGGGAAATGATGCTGACATGTCTCGAAAGCGGCTCTAAGGCCAGGGGGTCCAGTGATGGTATGAGCATTCGACGTATCCATTCATCAGGACCCTGATAACCAGCTTGTCGACTCAAAATGCTGAGAAAATTGTTTCAGGGAACATTAAAACATGAATCTTGTAGGACTGAGTCTTTGACTATCTTTGTTTGAGTCAGATCCCCTTTGTTAATAATGTTATATATATATATATATATATATATATATTCTCATCTGATCGCGGTAATCCTTGATAATTTTCAGGATACCCCCACGATAGCAGCCATCCTAGTTACCCTCTCCAGTTCACGAAGATGAACTCACGAGTGATGAGGATTCAGTTCAGGGACGCTCATGTGATCACCTTCTGCTCAGTGTTTCAGCCGTAGCCCCTCCTCCTAAGGAGTGACAGTTAGTACTAGCAGCTCAGGCTGAGGTTGCACACAGACTAAACGCATTACAAGACTTCCAGCATCAGAGGCCGCCGAGTTTCTGTGGGGACCCGGATCCCCAGGTGGTGGAGGACTGGATTGATTCAGTGGCATGGAACCTTAGGGTGGTACAGACTCTATAAGACCATATTGTGGCCCTAGCCTCTAGTCTTTTCCTTGGGACAGTCAGCCGATGGTGGGGTTTGGTGACGCAGACCCATGACGAGTCCTCCCTCACATGGGATGGCTTGCAGCATCTTATCCAGGAAGAGTAACCCCCCTCGTGTTTATGCTCAATTCGGATCTAGGAGATTTTGGAGATGAAGCTGGGGGGGATGTCCGTGTCCCAGTACTCAATCTACTTCATGGATCATACATGCTACTCGCAGGACAGGATCCGCGACAGCTACTTCCGTGTGCCGATGTTCGAGCAAGGTATGCGTAGAGAGATTCATGCTATCATGGTACCTTTGTGCCTCCCCACTTACACTGGAGTGCTGGAGTGGGCACTTGGGACCAAGATCTTTCTAGCCGTGGGGCGCCCGATTGATGGACCAAGCACTGGCCGCTTTATAATGGAGTATTCAGCAGGAAGACGATAGAGAGTTGGGCCTCAACCGAGGATGCCCTTCCACAAGAAGACCTAGGGCCATGGTTGTGCATCTCAGTGGTGGAATAGGGAACCAGGGGAGATGGTAGAGAGCTGGTGTTACACTTGTGATGGTCGAAACCATCTAGCACGAGATTTCCCGACCAGGCGTAAAGATCAGCCTTGGAAGGCAGCGGGCGCACCAAAGAGGCAAAGGCAGCGACCTGGCAAGGGGACACCTAGGAGGGGACTGGAAAGTCCCTAGGGAGGTGGAATAGGTAGAGCAGTGGGAAAAAGAGGTGGATGACGACGTTTTTAGATCCTTCCACCACCACCACTAGGCGGCCCATTCCAGGCTCAGGGAGTTGGCGGCCCGGGCGGCGGGCATCTTTAGGCCTTTGGTTTTTGAGACCCTCCAGCACACGAGATGGTCCGAGGTACTCTTTGTGTTTACTCCAAACATTCTTCAGTACTAGTAGACACAATGTCCAACCACTCCTTTGTATCAATGTTGTTGGTATGGGTGTTGGAGCTTCCAGTAGAGGCACTGACACCTGTACTTAGCCTCGAGGTTCCTACGAGAAGTGCCTCGTTAGTGACCATTATCTGTAGATAGTGCGAACTATCATCAGAGGAAGGAGTTTCATGTGGTACCTACTCATCGTTATGATGGAACCATACAATTTCATCCTGGTCATGGATTGTCTTTTTATGGATCATTCCCAGATCCACTGCCATCACAGACGAGTCAGATGTTTGTTTTTTGATGGGATGAGGTTCACCATCCTTGGTGAATGCGACCTCATGGCAGACTAGATGGGTACTCTGAGCAGGAGACCCCGACATTTTTCACACCAGCTAGTGAGAATGGATCTTGGAGAAGAATACGCTATAGGTACCTAGATCCCTACCTTTGTAGAGGACTACAAGGACGTCTTTCCTGAGGATGTTCTGAGAATACCTTTGAGGCGAGAGATGGAGTTCTGCATCAACTTCTAGCTGGTGACTACTCTGATATCTTGTGAAGCATGTAAGATGGCACCTATAGAGCTTCAAGAGATATGACTTCACTTGGATGACCTTCATGAGAAGGGATTCATCTGGCACAGTGTGTCCCCCAGGGCAGCCCCGGTCTTGTTTGTGAAGAAGGCAGATTAGAGACTAAGACTTTGTGTAGATTATCGTCGCCTGATTAGGCCACGATAACGAACAAGTACCCTTTTCCAAGGATCGAAGGCCTCTTTGACTAGTTGTGAGGTGTGAAGTGGCTCTCGAAGATCAATCATTAGTCTGGATACAACTAGTTGCACGTTCATGAGAATGATATCTTGAATCTTGCCTTCCATTGTCGATATGGGCACTAAGAGTTTCATGTGATGCCCTTTGGTGTGAATAATTCCCCTTCCGTCTTCATGGATTTGATGAATAATATTTTCTAGCCGTACTTGAACTGATTTGTGGTTGTCTTTATTGACAACATACTCATTTACTTGGCGACAGAGAAAGAGCATGCAGAGAATTTGAGGATGGTCCTAGAATTACTTCGAGAGCACCAAATGTACGGGAAGCTCTCGAAGTTCCAGTTCTGGATTCAAGAGTTTTACTTTTGGGGGCACATCATTACAAAACATGGATTGGATGTGGAGCCTACAAATATATAGGTAGTGATTTCTTGAGAGCCACCTATGAATGCGCCTGAGGTGCGGAGTTTCCTTGGTTTGGTAGGGTACTACAGGAGGTTTGTGGAGGAATTCTCCAGGATTGCTTCCCCTTTGACCACATTGACATGGAAGGGATGATATTTTACCTAGAATGATCAGTGACAGAAGGCCTTTGAGTAATTAAGACAGAGGATGACTAGTGCTCCGGTGTTGAGGCTGCCAGAGGAGGGCGTTGAGTTCGTTGTATATTGTGACGCTTCAGGACCAAGGCTTTGGTGCGTGCTGATGCAGAAATGCTCTATGATTGTGTATGGGTCGAGGCAGTTGAGGCCCCATGAATAGAATTATGCGAATCACGACTTTTAGCTGCACGTAGTTGTCATCTCTTTGAGTATATGGAGACACTACATTCTAGGTGAGCGTTTTGTGGTCTACTCATACCACCAGAGCCTCAAGTATATCTTCATGCAGAGGGATTTGAATCTGAGGCAATGGCGTTGGTAGGAGTTTCTACAGGACTATGATTTCGAGATATTCTACACTCTAGGGAAGGGAAACGAAGTAGCAGGTGATCTTAATAGAATGTCCCAGGCTCGGTTAGTGTGAGAAGCTTCAAGGAAGTTGGCTTTCCTACGGCTCACCTTGGAGGATCATGAGGGTATGACTTTCTACAGTTGATGGTGTTGACCCCTTCTCTCCATGAGTGTGTGAGAGAGTCGTAGCTGGGGGATGTCGACAGCGAGGTACTGCATGATCAGATATTAATGTCCGACACACCCGATGGGTATTCTGAAGGAGGGAATCACGAGATCATGTTCCAGGGACGAGCTATATAACCAGTGGTGATGCGGAAGGAGGTGATCCTGGACTTCCACACTTCTCTCATGGTCATACATACCGGTGTGGGAATGATGTACAAAGACCTTTAACGACAGAATTGGTGGTCTTTCATGAAGAGGAGCATAGCCAATTTCATTTCTCGGTGCCTTACCTATCAGTAGGTGAAGGCAGAGCACCAGATTCCGGAAAGGTTGTTACAACCCCTTGATATCCCATAGTGGAAGTGGGATGGAATATCTACGAACTTCATCACAGGTCTTCCACGCAAAGCGAAGGTCTATGACTAAATTTGGGTGATAGTGGACCGACTCACGAAGTCGTAACACTTCGTTACTATCAGGAAGCAGAGATCAGTGGAGTGTATGGGGCAGTTATATGTTCGGGAGATCGTCCACCTTCATGGAGTACCCTCGATGATCATCTCTGACTGTGACACGTGGTTTATGTCTTGATAATGAAGAGGCCTTCATGCGGCATTTAGGAATCAGTTGCGGATGAGTATAGCTTTGCACCCCCAGACAGATGGTTAGACCGAGCGCACTATCCAGGTGTTGGAGGATATGCTCAGGGCATGCATGTTAGACTTTGTTCGGAGCTGGGAGGATCACCTTCCCTTAGTAGAGTATTCATATAATAACAGTTCCAACTCTAATATTGGCATGGCACCTTTTGAGGCCATCTACGAGAGACCCGGAATTTCGTCGTTGTGTTGGACGGAGGTTGGGGAGACATCCCTCATGGGCCCAGAGTTGGTGCAGGCGATGACGGAGAAGGTGCAGGTCGTTCGTGAGTGGATGAGGATGGTTCAGAGCAGACATAAATCCTATACAGACAGACATCACATGCCTTTAGAGTTTGATCAGGGAGACCATGTCTTTTTTAGAGTCTCCCCGCAGTGTGGAACATGGAGGTTTGTCCGGGGAGGCATTTTGTCCTCGTGATTCATCAGGCCCTTTGAGATCATGTGTATGGTTGGTGAGGTCGCCTACCGTCTTTCTCTACCCCACAACTTGAGAGAGTGCATGACATCTTCCACGTGTCGTAGCTGAGGAAATACATGCACGACCCCCCACATATTATTGAATTTGGAGAGCTTGAAATTGAGGATGAATACCCCCTTTTGGAACATCCAATGGCGATTGGGGGCCGACAGGACGAAACTTTGTGCGTACTGGCCATTCTTCTAGTTCGTGTTTTGTGGCGACACGGGAGGGTTCAAGAGAGCACATGGGAGTGGGAGAGCCATATGAGGGCCTAGTATCTCGTGTTTTTTTTGTAGTTTTGTTTTTCGGGGACGAAAAACATTATGTAGGGAATGATGTAGGAACACGAATTTTGAACCTATAAGACTTTGTTTTTTCCTTGATGTTATTCCAAAGCAGGACGTTCGGACACTGTGCGATTCTGAGCCCCGATGTGGCCAGAATTAAATTTGTTGTGTGTTCACCATGTACGTGCAAAATAAATAGAATAACTCCTAAACAGTTGCTCTTATGGGAAACCTGATGGCACAGTTGAGTTTGGAACGTGTCGTTTACCCTAGGAGGGGATTAATATTCGCTGGCGCGACCCTTCTGTGAAAAACACAACATAGGGAATTTTCGTAATTCAGCAGCCTCAGGTGTGGACTGTGCAACTTTTTAATAGAGGCTTGGATTAAAAATCTGAGACATCCATTTTCCTCAGAACATAGTTTTTACCATATGTGTGGCTTAACCCAGACCCCGCCGAAAGTTCAAGTACAAGGTCTACGGGCGGGTGGGGGGGGGGGGTTTAAGTGTTTTTCTATTTAAACACCACCAAACCCTCTTCATTCCCCATTTATCCTCTCCTTGTAAATTTCCACTCAATGAGCTCCCCTCCTCTCCTCCACCTCTCCAGTAAGAGGCGGCAGCTCCGGTAGACCGTTGTGAATCAAAGTGCTGAGCCCCTGAGGTTGGATCATCGCATTTCCATTTCAATTTCCTACATCATCTTCGATCTAAATTAATGATGTAGAAACGCTGTTTAAATTTCCATAATTTCCAATATTTTATTATTTTATATCTTGATATTTCCTCGTCAATTTTTTCATTTGAAATCTGTGTTTAGAGGTGACCGCAATCATCCAGTGAAGATTCTGGAGTTTTGGGCTGTTTTTACAGCGGTCCAGCGAGGCTAAGTGGCGACGCGAGGCGTTCCTTGAGGCGGAGGGGTGGTTATATGATGGCGGACTGATGGAAGACCCAGAAGAAATTTTAGCGGATCCACACAGGGATCTATGAGGTGGCTCCGGTCGGCGACCCCAGGCGGCAGGCGAGGTCGATGGCACCGAGGCGCGATAGGCCGGGGTGGCGGCGCATGACCCATTGCGGGTATCGAGACCCGCCTTCGTTGGGTATCTGCGTGGACCAGCGACCACCCACGAGGGATGTTCGACACATGGAAGGACATGGGTCCATGGTTGGGCTGTGTGGCTGAGCCTCAGGCCGGCCCAGGCCGGGCGGACTAGCCGGCCAATGTCGGTCCAGCCTAAGGGGATTCGTCCCCTTGAGTTTGGACACCCGTAACATTCACTACGAGTGTTTGTTTTGGAATCCATCAGTGGCAGCGCAATCCTCGGCTGAAGACGAAGATTTTGATATGGTCTCTGGAAATTTCAATTCATGAGACGAGGGCCTCAGAGGCACTACAGACCCATTATGTGGATTGTCATTTTTTCGGGGGTTCTTGTTTCAGATAGCACGAACACATCTGATTTCCTGTTTCAGTGACGTCAGCGGCGTTGCAACCCTGGAATCAAGCTGGATATTTCCTGAATGGTTTTAGAAGTTGATGTAGAAGTTGAAAAGTGGGCCATATCGGCTGGCTTTTGAGACATGTGCAGCGTTTTGCGAAAATTTCATCGTGCGTCCGTTCGGGGCGGATGAATAGTCGATTTGACGTGTTTTTCCAAGGCCATCGCAATGGAGCCATTTTCCTAACATCTTTCGGGACTCAGAGTGGGCCCCACGAGACACCGTGTAGGCCTAAAGAATTAGAGAACAACTTTTCCATCGGGGGTCTGTTCCAGGCGAATGAGTAGTCTATCTTGTGTGGTTTTCAGAGAGGATGGCAATGGTGTGATCTGTTGGGGTATACATAGCCTCATTCAATATCTTGTTTATTGTGGAAACATGGAAGGGCATTGGATGGGGGATTCCTCGAAGCACTCTGAACCATCATGTAGTAGTGATGTTAGTGCCCCCCAACCAGTGATAATACAGGTAGTGCAGAGCTATCAGATCAGTTCTAGGATTACCCTCTATGTGGGATTGGGAGTGGGTTACCCAACGACGTATTAGGTTTTACCCTCCAGTTGTGCTGGGAAGTGGGATACACATCGAACTATCAAGGTTTACCCTCCAGCCGAGCTGGGCAGTGGGTTACCCATCGAACTATCAGGTTTTACACTCCAGCCGGGCTGGGTAGTGGGTTACCTGTTCACTTACAAGGGTGTACCCTCCAGCGGATCTGAGCAGTGCTTTACCTGACGACCTATCAAGATTTACCCTCTAGTGGGGCTGGCAGTGGGTTACCAGATGACCTTAAGTGGTTTACCCTCCAGCTGCTCTGGACATTGGGTTACCCAATGACTTCCATTAGACTTAGACCTTTCTTCGAGGCTATTCGGTGAATTTTTCTCCATGGCAACCGGAGCGGGATCCTTGGTTGAACGGATCCGCGATGTGACATCTTTGACATGAACATAGGAAATACGAGGACGAGGGGAACTTTTCCCACTGAGATGCATCCATGCGACATTACCTAATAGCCATGTGGGTGAGTCTGGGCCGCCCAAAGCGGATAATATCAACGTGCGGTGATTGAGCACATATGACATGTACCTTTTAGGTTGACGTGTGGGACGTTTGGGTTCAGTGTTGGATATTCCTAGAACTGTCGGAGACTCTTCCTGGGAATAGCACGGAGATTGTGGTCCCATACACATTCATTCAGTTTCCTTGTTGAGCATATATACATATACATCTGACTTAGATTCCCACTCCTTGGGTTTAGTTACTCTCCTTTTAGGAGGGGCGAAGATGCATGGGGTATGCCACCTTCTTTCCATGTTTATATTTTCTTGGTTGGATGAGTCCACTCTCCTAATATAGGTAGTGAAGACTCGGTGAGAATTTCATCTTCTCACCATTCCTAGATCTTGGCGTTTGGACGAGTTTACTTCCTTCCTCATGTTGGGTTGAGCTGCACTATCTTTACTATACACTTTTACTTTTCTGGTTCTGTCTACTGCTCACCTATTTAGTGCCTCCATTGTTTCTCCCCCAAGCTTTCAAGGAATCCTACTGAGTATCTTTATACTCACCCCTTCCTGGGATTTTCCCTCACCTGGTGTTCCCTTGTAGATGACGGACATGTCGATAGTGACTACGAAGGAGCGTAGAGGTCACAGGAGCTCGGACAGTGTGCCGCAGTCGTGCCCGAGTTTTCAGGTGGGGATCTATCCAGTTTTTTAATTTTTTTACCTGTTGCCGGGTTGTGGAACCTTTGTGGTTGGGTGAGAGTTTTTCCCTTTTTACTATTCAGTTTACTTGTTTGTACATTTATCAACTTACTTGCTCTATTTAGTGGTTGATGCATGATTGTGGTTGGGTTATAGATGTTTGTCCTATGGTTTTATTTTTTACTCTACCCTTCTGCATCGAGTTGGTTGTGTGTGCATGTGTATAGGTACATAGTCGAAGGCCTCCCCGAGATTTTTACGCCTTCGGTGTTGGTCTCCAGCCTATGGCCTATAGAGGTGGGCATGAGGTAGTTGCGGCTCCGGACCGGTAGGGTCGGGTCTTGACATCCATGAACGGTGCATTTAATTTCTTATATTCAAATGATATACAATATTATGTATACATATATACTATATATATATATATATGATATAAATGATATCTAAATAATGAATATATTTTTGGATATAATGTGATTTTGATGACAATGATTATTTGTATTTATAACAAGTTCATTATTGACTCGAGTACCGAACATCAACAATTAGACAGATATGAACCTGAATAATTATATGATTATTACAGCTTGGAATACGTGAATAAAAGGAATTATAAATTTGATAATGGTTATTATGTAATTATAATTAACTTATCCTTCTTATTCAGGGAGATAAAGAATGAACAAGACAAGTTAGATAGAAGGTAAGGGGTCTTCATCTCACTTTTTATTCCTGTGAGATTCATGATCCATTTGCAACTATTTTCCATTGTGGAGTGTATGTACTGCACATGATTGTATTCATTGTGTAATATAAATTCATTTATGGGTACTTACATCTTCATTGTATGATTTGTATTTCATTTTATGTATGTTTCATAAGTTACCAAATCAGTAAGGGAACCATTCACCGTACTTTTTTAGTCAAATACTTCTTTTAACTCATGTGTTTAAATTTCAATTCTCAAATGATGGAATATGTTCTTCTATATCCTTATTTCAGTAAATTTTATGTCAATGTTATGAGAGACATTTTTCTCAATCATCAACTCATTTTTCTGAATTTTTAAGTCACGTTGTGAGGCTCCCATATTTTTGTAAGGGAACTTATTAACCCAATTTCAATTATTTGGGTAAAAATTCTACTAATTGATTATGTCGTTCTATGAATATGTGTGAATGACCTCTGATTTTTTTACACTTAATATACACTTATATTGTGTGTATTTTTATTTTCCCTACATAATTGTGTAAATGATTTTTTCTTAATCTAAGGATATGATCTTTGCAAGGGACGTTCTGTCAATGTACATTCCATTGAGGCATATTTGTTGTTATACAAAAATTCACTTTTATGTTGTGTATATAATACCCAATGACATATTATATCATGAATCAACATATTCTCATGATATCAAAATCTTTGATTAATTATATTCATCAATTAGTTTTATTCAAACATCTCTCTTTTGGTTAGGAACTCTTTAACAAATATATTGTTATAAATGTTTTAGAGATTTATTATTCTAAATCTTTCTCATTAATGTCCAAGTTTTAATTTTTTTTAAGGATTTATATATATTTAAGTGAATTTTTTGAAATCAAAATTTCATTGAAAAGAATCACAGTGGAATGGAACACTTTGAATCCAAAATATCATTATTAATATTTTTAAATAGTTTCGAAAATGGATGGAAAAATCATTGATTTTTTCAATATCTTGAAATGATATACTGTGATTACAATTTGGAAATTGTATCTTTCCTTTATTCTTGTTTTATGTGTTATGAATATGTTATGGTTATTGGGAATTGATTACGTAAATGGGTGGTTCCATGATAAACCATGGGCGGGTGAGCTAGAGATAGATCTCCAATCACTACAGAAAAATGGACTTTTTTCGACCGGAATAAATCTCGTCGCACGAAGTCTGTCAAAGAGGTTATTTGCGACTGGGGTAACGACCCATCTCAAATAACCAATAATTTGAGACGGGATTTCGTCTCTTGTCGCAAAAAGTTTGGCGCGGGTAGCACGCTAAACTGTGTGAAGGTTATTTGCGGCGGTGGGATCCCACCGTCCCAAATAGTGAAGTATTTGTGATGGGCCCCGTCGCGAATACCCGATGGTGGTTAATAGCTTTTTGCAACGGGATATCATCTCATCGCAAAAGGTGTGTCAGTAGGGACTATTTGAGACCAGACCCGTTGCAAATAACTTTTTAACCGCCGATAGTAATTAATGCGGGTGTAGATATTTGCGACAAGTATCCTGTCGCAAATAATCTAACCTATATATACCCCCATATGTTTTTCTCTCATTTCTATCAATTCTTAGATCATATTTCTCTCTAAAATCTGATTTTAGAGGGAAAGTTTTTCTAAGTTAATTTTTTTATTCAAGAAGAACTTGTGAAGCCGTCTACATCAATAGAAAATCAAACATAATGGTATTTATTTTTTATTTAATTTATAATTTATTTCATTTTTTATGTTAATTTTTATTGTTGTTGATTAGTTGTAATTAATTTAAATTTAAATTGTTTTGTCATGAGTATTTATTTGTACTAATAAATTAAAATTTTTAGTACTAATTTTTAATAATTAGTAGTAATTAATTATTATTAATGATAATTAGTAATGATTATAATTAATTTGTAGTAATTAATAATAAATGGTAATAAAAAATTATAAATACTAATAATTAGTAATAAATAATGATAATTTTTAATAAATAGTATTAATGGGTAATAAATAGTAATAAATAGTAATAATTAGTAATAAATTGTAATAAATAGTAATAAATTGTAATAATTAAAAATAAGCTCTAATAATTATTAATAAATTGTAATAATTAGTAATAAATTGTAATAATAAGTAATAAATAGTAATAAATTTTTATAACGAGTAGTAAATAGTAAAAATGAGTAATATATAGTATTAAATTGTATTAATTAGTAATAAATTGTAATAATTAGTAATAAATTGTAATAATTAGTAATAAATTGTAGTAACTAGTAAGAAATTGTAATAATTACTAATAAATTGTTATACATTGTAATAAATTTTAATAAATTGTAATATTTAGTAATAATTTGTAATAATTACAAATAAATTGTAATAATTACTAATAATTAGTAATAAATTGTAATAATTAATAATAAATGGTAATAATTAGTAATAAATTGTAATAATTAGTAAAAAACTGTAATAATTAGTAACAAACTGTAATAATTACTAATAAATTGTGATAATTATTAATAATTAGTAATATTTATTTGTACATACTAATAATTGGTAATAAATTGTAATAATTATTGATAAATATAGATAATTAGTAAAAATAATGATAATTAGTAATAATTAGGAATAATTAGTAATAATTAGTAACAATTAGTAATATTTAGTAATAAATTACAAAAATTAGTAATAAATTGTAACAATTATTAATAAATTGTAATAATTAGTATGAAATTTTAATAATTAATAATAAATGGTAGTAACTAATAATAAATTATAATAATTTGTAATAAATTGTAATAATTAGTAATAAATTGTAATAATTAGTAATAAATTGTAATAATTTGTAATAATTAATAATAATTAGTAATAAATTTGTAATAATTAATAATAAATTGTAATAATTAATAAAAAACTGTCATAATTACTAATAAATACTTATAATTAGTAATAAATACTAATAATTAGTAAAAATCTAATAATTAGCAATAAATGTTAATAATTAGTAATAAATTCCAATAATTAGCAATAATTACCCATAATTAAGAGTTATTAGGAACTATTAGTAATAATTAGAAATAATTAGTAATAAATAGCATTAATTAGCAGTAATTAATAATAAAGTGCAGTAATTAGTAATAAAAAGCAATAAATAGAAATAAATAGAAATAATTAGTAATAAATATGAATACTTAGTATGTCTTAGTAATAATTAGAATAATTAGTAATAAATAGGAATAATTAATAATAATTAGTAATAAATTGTAATAATTAATAATAAATTGTAAGAATTAGTATTAAATTGTAATAATTAGTAATAAATACTAATAAATACTAATAACTACTAATAATTACTAATAATTAGCTATAACTAGGAATAATTAAGAGTAATTAGTTATAAATAACAATAATTATCAATAATTAGAAATAATTATCAATAATTACTAATAATTGGAAATAATTAGGAATAATTAGGAATAATTAGCAATAATTTGGATTAAATTGCAATAATTATTCATAAATAGAGATAAATAGTAATAAATAGGAATAATTAGTAATAATTAGGAATAACTAGTAATAATTAGGAAAAATTAGAAATAATTAGTAATAATTTTGAATAATTAGGTATAATTTTTTATAAATAGGACTAATTAGTAATAATAAGTAATAATTAGTAATAATTAGTAATAATAAGTAATAATTAGAAATAATTTTTTTTAATTATTAATAATTAGTAATAATTAGGAATAAATAGGAATAAATAGTAATAAATAGTAACAAATATGAATAATTAGTAATAATTATGAATAAATAGTAATAGTTAGTAATAAATATAACTAGTTGGGAATAAATAGTAATAATTTGTAATAAATATGAGTAGTTAGTAATAAATATGAATAATTAGTAATAAATAGGAATAATTAGTAATAAATAAGAATATTTAGTAATAAATAATAATAAATTGTAATAATTAGTAATAATTAGTAATAATTATTAATAATTAGTAACAAATAGCTATAGGTAGTAATATATAGGAATAGTTAGTAATAAATATGAATAATTAGTAATAAATAGGAATAATTAGTAATAAAAAAGAATAATTAGTAAAAAAATTAATTATTATTAATAAATAGAAATAATTAGTAATAAATAGTAATAATTTGTTAGGAATAGTTAGGACCAATTATAAAAAAAATTAATAAAAATTAATAAATTTTATAAACAAGGGACAATTTCCTATGGATTGACGACACTCTTTTTGCTAGATGATTTTTCCCCTTTCAACTCTCACAAACTCAGAAAGTTATGAAAAATGTGCTCTTACATAGGCATATTGAATCTCACATTCACAAGATTGGATATACATTCATAGGATCATATTTTTTATAATGTTTTCATGGAGTAAAAGTCAGACGAAGATGATTCATCTACGAAAAGGGGGCTCTTTTGTCTGACGGATCATTTATGTGCATCATTGTCACACTAAAATCACAATGATGAATTTGGTCAGAGGTACATATATTCCTTCCCATGCATACAAGAATGAATATGCATACGTACGACCAGATTTTTCATTCTGATTTCACTTTGATAAGGATCCATGTAAATGAGCCTTAGGACAAAAGAGTAGTCTTCAATCCACTGGAAATTCTGTTGCCCCTAATTATGGTAAATATGAAGAAATAGTAGTTATTATTTATCTTATATTTTCAGATAGTGTTTTTATAATTTCAAATTATTCCTAAACATTGTTGATTTTATATTTTGTAGAAAAATATAGAACAAGAAGTCAACATCAGTCATTATTAGATGATCGAGGATGGATAAATTAACGCAGAAATCTAAATGGTTCTGGTATAAATCTTGTATATATTGAGGGTGTTGAATCTATCTAAGAATTTGCATCATCAAAAATAGAATTTGTTTTAGAAGGCACAATTAAGTGTCCGTATAAAAAATGTGCTCTGATAACATTTGACAAATTAGAAAAGGTTGGGGGACATCTCTTGCAGTTTGGTTTTCATCCAGATTATGTTTTTGGTATCAACATGGTGAATGCTGTTCCATAGAAGATACTTCTAACATTATTCTGGATCCATCACCTTTCCAAAAATTAGTACATGATGTTGCAGGTCTATTTGTTCAAACAACTGAAACTCACGATGATATTGATTTAACTCCTGAGTTGGCAACATTCGAATTTTAAGATTTGTTGAGGTCTGCTGAGGATTCATTATTTCCTGGTTGCTAGATATGAAAATTAGAAGCGGTAGAAAAATTTATGGGTGTAAAATCAAATAATTCAATGTCAAACAACTATTTCAATCAGATATTTTCTTTGGTTAAAACTCTGTTACCTGAAGGAAATGTGTTTTCTTCAAATTACTATGGGGGAAAGAGGTTGGTTATTAATCTAGTCCTTAGTTATCAGAAGATTCATGCATATGAAAATGATTTTATCGTATATTCTAGTGAAAATGAGTCATTGGATAATTGTCCCACATGTGGACAATCGAGGTATAAAGATGCTCAACTAGGGAAGTTTGGATCTATCCCTACAAAACAGTTGTGATATTTCCCCCTTACACCCAGGCTACAATGTTTATTTATGACTCATAAAGCAGTGTCAATGATGTCATGGAAGAAAAACCAATATTCCAACTGGTAAAATCTTGAGTCCTCCATCTGATAGTGATTCATGGAAATATTTTGATCGTCTTCATTTGTCTTTTTTTAGAAGCCCGAAACGTGTGATTGGGTCTTTCTACTGATGGTTTATGTCTGTTTGGTTCTTATAATAGCCAGTATTCATGTTGGTCTATCTTTATAACTCCATAAAATCAACCTCCTTGGATGTTGATGAAGGATCCCTATATCATTTTGACATTATTAATCCCAGGACTTCTGAAAATAGAATATTTATGGTTACTTGAAACCATTGAATAATGAGTTAAATGCATTATGTAGTAATGGTGTTAGTACATATGATGTTACTTCTAAACAAAATTTCTTGTTAAAAGCCTCATTGATGTGGACAATTAGTGACTTTCCGGCATATGGCATGTTATCTGAATGGAGTACAAAAGGTCTGAAATCATTTCCTTACTCTATGAAAGACAACATTTCTTTTATTCTCATCAATGGAAAAAAACACATTACTATTTTGATTGTCATCGTAGATTTCTTCCAACTGATCTTCCTTTTCTAAGGAACAAATCTCATTTTAGAAAAGGCACAATTGAAAATGATGAACATCCAAAAATGATCTCAGGTACATAGTTAATATCGGTTATATTTTCATTACCTCCCATCACATTTGATCTAACTGTAACCCAATAGAAAGTTCATGGCTTTGGGAAAGAACATAATTGGTTAAAAGGATGAATTTTTTGGGATCTCCAATTTTGGTCTAATTTGTTGGTCCGCCACATGTTGGATGTCATGCATATTGAGAAGAACTGTTTTGATAATTTATTTCATACAGTTTTAGAAAAACCAGGTAAGACCAAAGATACTGTAAAAGCACGATTAGGTTTTGCCCAAATTTATAGGTGACCAGAACATGAACTATTTGAAAATGTCAGATCACATAGGTTAATGAATCCCAAAGTAGATTATACAGTTTCCAAAGAGAGTCGCTAATTATTTTGTTAGTGGATTGCATATTTGAGACTACCATATGGCTATGCTTCCAATTTTGGTAGATGGGTTAGTAATAGTCATATTACCGGATTAAAAATTCATGATTATCATGCTATAATAGAAAAGGTTATACTGATTGGTTTCAGAGGTTTTTTGAATTCTATGATTTTGGATTCGATAAGAGTCATATCATATTTTTTTGAGACATTTTTTCATCGACAACAGAGTATGATGTGCTAAGAAAACTGGAAGAAGATGTTGTTGTAATTATATATAAACTGGAAAAAATCATTCTGCCTACTTTCTTTGATTCAATAGAACATCTGATATTACATTTTCCACATAAAGCTAAATGTGGAGGTCCAGTATAGTTTCGAAGGATGTACCAATTCGATAGATGCATACAAAAATTGAAGAAAAAAGTACGAAAAAAGCATCAGTTAAAGGATCAATTCCTGAAGTATATTTGCAATAGGGAATTTTTTTTTCAGCTCTCACTATTTTGAATCTGAATATCCCTCAAAACAAAACCACATGGGATGGAACAAGGGAAATGTAATGATGAAATGGAAAATAAATTTTGATTTTTTAATAAGCCAAATCATAGCTTCAGTGGAGGTCAAGATCAACGGATTTCAGATGATGAACATCACAGAGCTCATACATATGTTCTTCTCAACTGTGAAGAAATGAAAACATATGTACTGTGAGTTCTTCTATCAATTATTTTATAATTTATGTTACAGTATGTAGAAATATTTTATTTTTAGGTTATATGATAATCATATCAAGAAACGACTTCCAAAAATTACAGCAGCTGCTCTTGAACAACATAGCCAAAACAATTTTCTCAATGGTTTCAAAAACTGGTAACATAAATTATTAATGGTTTAATATCAATTTTGTTTAATATTTATTATATTGATAATTGTTTGAAAAAAAATTTGGTGTCTCAACATTCTGAAAAAATTTATTAGTGAATGTGTATATTGAGTAACCCACTAACCAAAATGGTTAAATCTTATAATGCATATGTGGTGAATGGTTTTCGATTTCATACATGTGCATATGGGGAATAAAGAAACAATGAACAATGGAGTTTTTTTGAGACGATCGCATCATAGAGATACTTAAGTTGACATTTACAGCATTCTGGATGAAATTATTGAGCTATGTTATCTTGGAAAGAATTACATAATGATGTTTAAATGTTGATGGTTGGATACTGAGAGAGGCATGTCTGTTCATCTGACTCATGGAATCATTAATATTAAATATAAAATTATTCTTGCGGTAATTGATCCATTTTTACAGGCTCAATAGGCACATTAAATTTATTACGTAAAGTTTAGTTATACTTCATGTGACTTGAGTGATTGGTGGAGCATAATAAAAATGAAATCTCGAGAAAATATATTTAATCAAACTGAATTTGGTTCTAATAAAGTTGAAGGAATTGAAATTTTTCAAGAGACTACTCAAAATAAATCTTTTTCACAGCAAAATGTGAATATCAATGATGACACCCGAAAATTAATGTTCGATGGTGAAGAAGATGTTAGTGATGTTACAAATGAATTTGAAATTACAAGGGACGGTGAGAGTGAAACTCATATGGATATTAATGATGCTGAGGATGAATAAGAAGACATTGACATCTTCAGATATGAAGATGATGATGATGGTGAACATTGACACAGTTAAATTATGTTTATGATCATAAATAATATATTTCTATATATAATAGTTATTTTCATCTATCTGGTAACAATAATAAATTTGTGTTTAAGATGGACTCTGGTCTATTTCGTGAGTTAGAGGAGGCTGAGTTACCTTTGGATGGGGTTGATGAGGGATCATCAGACCCTGAACCAACTGGTGGTTCAGGAGGAAAGTGGAGGGGGCTCAGTCTTGCGCGACTGATGATTCAATATCCTCTCCCCAATCGATGTCCACGTCTTGGCTTCGATCCACGCACACATATGTATGGTAACATGTACAATTTAGTTATCTTTAATTAATTTATTTATATATATACTAATTGTTTTATTATTTATTCTTTTTTCACAGTTTTGTTTCTGTAGTTGTTGGATAGGAGAGTGCTATCTTGTGCAATTATTTTTCTCAGCCATGGACCACATGGGAAAAGATTCTCGTTGATGTGCATCTTGGCATGTACCATCATTGGATGGTACATAAATAAATAATATTTATTTTGATGTTTATTTTAATAATAACTTGAAATTATAAATTATTTTTACAGTTTATGGTTTCCCATCGATGATAGAATGTGTGAAGATATCTATGCAGCATGGGAGGTGGCTATGCTTGAGCATTTGCGTCAGTTTTTGCATAATTTGAGAAATACGACAAATAAGAAACTATAGCAAAAATATTTGTTGAGTTGTGTAGAACCAGCCGACCCAAGTACATTTCATCTTAGTTTTTGAATGTATTATGCGCACACTGGATGGGTGGTGGATTTCAGAGGAGGTATTCAATGGGTTGGCAGAATCGGGGGAGACAGTATGTGACAAAACGAGCTGGTAGCCTTACATTCAGTATGCATAGAGAGCATCTAGTAAGTATTTTTTTTAAATATTTTATATAACTTCAAACATAAACAGTTTATTTTATATTCATATAGGTAGTCGAGCATCCTGATATTACAGAGTAAGATGTTTATCGGAGGATGTACAGTGATCCAACCACCGGGGAGATTAGAGGTGATCGCCATCATCGGATTGTGGTTAGTCTAATTTTATTAGTTTTACAATTAAATGCATAGAATATTTTCACAATTTTAATTTCAAATTGTAAATGAAGGATTCATATGAGGCTGTGGCCTCTCAGACATTGGTTGAAGGTCAAGATGAGGTGACTGATCAGACCAGTGCCCACCATATCGATGAGGCGGCATGGATGCAGGTGACTCAGTATTACTTTTAGAAGGGCCAAGTAGTTGGAATCAGCTCTCATGTGACTCCTAGTACTTATTATGGTACTACTAATATATCAGCATCCAGCTCGAGTGGAGCTCTTGGAGAGGAATAATATTCTGCCTCATAGTATCAGGGGCAATTCCAATCTCAGAATGACCTTATAGAGAATTTGCGGAAGAAGCAAGAAGAGATGCGTCAGCAGAAGCAGCAGTAGAAGCTGTAGCACGAGGAGGAGATGTGTCGATGGCTACCGCATCATCATTAATATATGGAGTACATGCGTCGTCTAACTCGTAGTTTATGGATGGATTTTCCTCTACCATCTTCTTCGGTTCCTCCACCACCTCATGAAGACACCCCCAATGATTTTTTTTGTAAAAAATATTTGAATTTAACATTTTTTGTAATATGAACTATTTATAGTGTTTGGATTTTATGTTGGTGAAAATATTACATAATTTAATTTTTAATAGTTTATGATTTTTTTTGAATATTGAGAAATTTAATAATTTTTTTATTACTTTAATAATTTAAATATTATTGTTTCATTAATAATAATTTTATTAAATATATATTTTCAGTATTATATTTTGTAATTTTTGTTTATTTTACTAATGATAATAATAACAATAATAATATTTTATTATTTTTTTATATTTATTTATGAATATTGATAATTTTAATATTTATTTAATTTTTAATTATTTTAATAATTTCAAAATTAATTTTTCAATAATCAAAATTTTATTAAATATATTTTTTAAAAAATTTATTTGTTATTTGTGAAGGGATTTGTTGCGATGTGTTCCCGTCGCAAATAGCTGAAATAGATTGTTTAATAAAAGTATTTATGATGGGCCCGTCGTAAATAAAAGTTTTTGCGGTGAAATTTTTTGCAACGGGCTATTTGAAATGGGACCCCGTCGCTAAAGCTTATTTTCATGGGGATCTCGTCCCAAATAACCCATCACAAATACCTATAATTCTAGTAGTGAATACATTGGGTAATGTGAATGTGGTAAACATTAATGTTTCTCCAAAGAGATATAGGGAAAATAATGTGATGGGTATTCCAACATAACTCCCTTCATAGCTATGAAATCTACAATGTAAGTATGATATGCATTCCACAAGTTACCTTTATGATTAATTATTTCTATGTGTTATTCATAAAACATATGATTTTGTGAGGTAAGTTAAAGATATTATTTTTTAAGTTTGAAAATTATGATTTCCTCGATTTGTATGTATTCATGGACTAAGGTTTTCTTTCCTTATTTTATATCCCATATTGAGCTTTTAATGACTATCTCAAGTTTTTTAAATGTTTTCTATAGGAATTAATGATTAATATGGTCAAAGATCTGATCAAGGAAAAGAAATGTTGTCTAAAACATGTCACTAGACATGTATTTTTAAAACAATTTTTATTTTCTGAAAAAAAATGGATACCAAGTAGAAGTGTCTACATGTAATATTAAAATTTTAATGTATATGTTATGAAATTATTCACTAAATCTGGAAACCTGAATATATCCTCAATGTCAATTATTGAATTAACTAAAGATTATTTATTTATTATGGTTGGGGCCTTATAGTTGGTATCTGAGGCCAGTTTAGATAACTTTTGATGTTAGGGTGTTATTTAAGAATAAGTGATATAACCATAATGGATAGAACATTATAATGATTCATAGTTATTTTAGATAAATTTAATGGGTTTAAGATATCATAAATTAGTATATCTTAGTTTTTACCCTCCTCATAAGATATTATATGATGATTTTATTGATATTCTCACACTATCCTTTTTAGTTTTATTAAATGGTTGGATCTAGTAGAGACCAAAGTAACCATTGATGTGAAGAAAACTATGACGGTATTCTGAATAAGAAACTACATGAAATGGGTGCTTCAATGAGAAATATTGTGGTAATTCTCAACCAACTATTTTAATTCATGATTGAATACAAAACATGATGGTTTTTATAAGGAATCATATATGCAAGAAAAAAATACCTATGGATGTTCAGTTAATAATCATGAAGGTAAGTATATTAAAAAAATAATTCGTCAAGGATTTGGAAATAAACATGTATAAAAATGCTTCAATGTGACAGAAAGATGTTATAGACGTGTAATGAAGGTCATAAATCACGAACCATCAATGAAAAAAGGAAGCAAGATATTGACTCCAGGAAAGGGAAATATTTTCATTATGAGGGATCAATTGAATTTTTTAAATGTGGTGTGCATGGTTAATATACTAATAGTTTTCATTCGAAGAATGTTCGAGAGTGGGATCTGCAGGACCATACAAATATATGATTACTAATACCTAATAGAATTCGTATCGAGGATGAGAAAGCTGACAATGACCAATGAATCATATGGGTTATTTCTTAGCTGATTTATTGATGTTATTGAATCATTGAATATTATTCGGTATTTAGTTTTTAGGAATGAATTATTATAGAATATGTTTGCAAAGAATGGTTAATTGTCATGAATAAATATTAATGAATAAGAAGTTTACATATAAGGGATTCAAGAGTTATTCTAGACTTTAGGTTGATGAAATACTTAAATGTATTAAATCTCTTTTGATGATGCGATTACATTGGAAGTCTTTTTTCTAGTATGTGTAAACCAGAATATTGATATGTGAAAATTTTATTTAAAGAAAAATTGTCTTTTATGTTGTGAATATATTTATAAATAACCATATGGGTTTATATGATCCTTGAATATGTGGTAATTATATGTAATTACATTATGGGATGAAAATAGTGGTATGAGATAACATTTGTGGTTAAGAAATGTTATGGATAATTTCTAATAATTTATCTCATTTTTTGGATTGTTATAAAATTATATAGTCTATGATAAAGGATAACTCACAGACCGTGTCACAACCCATCGTGTCAGACAATGCTATGGGAATTGAACCCACGACCAAAGTGTGATAGGTATTTATCCCCTACCACCTGACTATGTGATGTCCCTAGTGAGTATGACTAACCCATTTTAGTTAAATGATATTAAAGATCGAGAATAAATTTATTTTGGGTTATTATGTTTTATCTATTGGATATCTTTAGTATAGTAAAATGATTTGGTGTGTATGTTATTACGGTTATTTTTTAAGACATTCTCCTTTTGGGAATACTATATGATTAAGGAAAATAGAATACCACGAGATCTAATTTTTGGAGTGATGGTTGAAAGATTATTTTGGAAGAATCTTTGTTTTTATTGTGTACATATAAATTTTTTTGTTATCTATGGAAATAATTAATCATTCATAGATAACATCTGATTCGGTTAATTACTCTTCAGCATGAGAAATTAAGAGTAGTCAATGTTTTTTATGATAAATTTTATGATTTAATAAGGAAGACTATGTTATTAAATCATTCAGAGTTATGGAATTCAATCTTATTTTCGGTTAATATGAAGAATTTTAAGGACAATTTATTATTGAATGGTCTTTTCTAAACATTGGGTATTGTTTTTCTAATTTTGGGGATTAAGAGTAGTATTAATTTTTATAAATAATTGACCATTTTGTGTAATCTATGATCTTTTACTCACCATTTTGGGTTTGATTAATTTATTAAAAATGAAAATATATATTTCATCATTTTTGGATGATGTGATTCTTTTGAAGATGATTCTTGAGCATTAGGTGTGACCATGTCATCTTGAATACTCATCATTTGGAGAAAAGATGAGTTTTTGGTAGAAAATTATGAAAGGATAAAAATATACTTGAAAAGTAAGTATATTTACATATTTCCTTAGTCAATATCATAAATAAAATATATAACCTTTTTAAATTATACATAAATAAAAAAATTTATTCCATTACAATTCCTACCGGGAAACCAAATACCATTTAACATATCATAGTTTTGTGGTTTTCTATTGGTTAACATTCTCCTGATCATATTTTTTATCACTCTCCATCAGAACATGACAATTAGTTTCACCTCCACATGCATGTTTTGAAGCAGTCATAGTATGGGTTATCTCATGTAATATTTTTACATCACTTTCTTTCATTTAATATGATAGTTTTATTGACTCGTTTTCCTATGTGGGACATTAAATGTTGTTTCTGAACCCAATTTGAAAATACTGAGGACACAATTCCCAAAAGGGGGGAAGGATGTAACATATCAGGTAAATAAAGAATATTATTTTTTCATATTTATAAACATTTTTGGATTAACTATTAGTTTTACTTTAAAGTTGATTCTATGTTCGATGGCGTACCCGACATGCAAAAATGGGTTTCTCCGAAATCTAATATGGCCCACAATGCTGAGTCATACTAAAAATATAAATATTATAATACTAATTTTAAATGGTAGTTAACACCTAGCCATTGTATTACGGGGAATGAATAAAACTACCTAAAATATGATTTTATATGTTTGTTAAATGTTTAAACATTTTTCAAATGAAATTCAGTGGCTTAAAATGTGATGGAATCATATTTTAATCATAAAGACTATAATATTCATTAAAAGGTCGATTTACAACCTTTTGATGGAAAACCTTTTTAAATATAGTTTATGTCACATTTTTATGTTCTATTTGACAAAATAAAAAGCTTATATAAAATAGGGACATCAGAATTTACATTTGATTGAATTTTGGTATTTTTCTGATAACATTTATTTTTTAATGAATAGTGAAAAATATTGCATTTTTAGTCAAAACCGCCTTTTAAACTAATTTTTTTATTTGGATAGATTATCATTTTAATTGGTTTGAATGTTTAAATTGATTATGTTTTTACTATTTAATCCAATTTTGTTTATTATATGTAATTTTGATATGAAATTGCACATAAACAATTGTCAATCCTTTGATTGTAACTTTTTCGTAAAAACACGCTTTTTTGTTTTAACAATGGTAATTAATTTTAAATAAATTTTAGGAAATTTATTATAGTTAATTTTGAAAAATTGATTCTTTATTTTGAATCATGAAGTCTAAATTCTGTTCATTGGTAACTTTTATTTTTAGAAATTATGAATATTATCATCAGTAAATATTTTATTTAGCATGGTAAAAGGGTAATTCTCATAAATAAGGGTAAAAAAATAATATGATAATAATACATAATTACACTAACATGTGTCCTAATCTCATTGGATGACACATGTCCGACCATTGGCATCCTTGGGTCGATTTGGGGACCCCATGGAGCGACTTGTATCTGAAAATGACACTTCATAAAAATTAATTTCAAGTTAAAGAAAATGCTACAAAAATAAATATCTATTAGAAATTATTTTTTATAATGGGTTATTTAAGTGATATATTCAATGATGAATTTTCATTATACTTATAAAATGGAATCTTACATCATGGTATTTTATTTATAATTTTTATACATCATATAAATAAATATATTTATGACACAATGATGATGAAATGATTACCTCATTAATGAATGTTTTAAATAAATGAGATTATAAATATTGAATTAAATTTAATTTGAATATTTTTATCATATAAATGAATTTTAAGGAAGATTATAGCTACTTATATTTGGATTTATGTAGTTGTTTCGAAATAATATAATTTTTATAGATTGAATTTATTGTATTGAGATGAATAGTTTATAATTTCACGTAAATGAGATTTTAAATCAATCGATATATTAATAAATGATAAAATAGTCCTAAAAATATATTATTTAGAAAATGACATATATGATGTTATTAATTTCATTAATGATCCATTTTTTATCTCTTTTCATTTTATTTTAAATATATAAACTATATAGTTTGAATATATAAGAAGACATGGTAGAAGTTAAATTAGTCACGTAAAGGTTAATGCTAAAAGATAAGAATAATAATTTTCCCAAAACATGACTAAAACCCATTTTATGAGATAATTTCAAACAATAATCACAGAATAATCCAATTAAATTATTTGGAGACCTTTTCATGTTGAAATAGAGTTTATAATAAAATAATATTTTCAATCATTCCTAAAGACCCCCTTATAAAAAGCCATCACCTCTAACCCTTAATCACACCTCTCATGCCCACATGTCTCTCCAAAACTCTATCCAATTATTCCTAAAACATCTCTTTTTCATGCATAGAAGCCTTAAATTAGGAATAAGGAACTTAAAATAGATTTTTGGTTTAAACCAATTTGAGTAACCCAATTTAATGGAAACATCTTCTCTCAAGTTCGTTTCTTTTATTTTTCTTCTTTAAACCCTTGAACATTATTTATTAAATTGGATTATTACAAAAAAATATCCAAAATATAATAGGATGTTGTTATGATAATTAATATAAATACACTTCCACACCTCCATCAATTGGATTTATAACATAATATTTCTGGTGACGATGAACTACTCCCCCATGGAATGATGATTATTCAATCTTCTCCTACCACCTCTCATGGTGGGCATTATGATGGCACTATATTTATATGTAATATATATTATATATATATTTTATCCATGCTTCTTTATTTTTCATTAATAAAATACCTTTATGGTTTCAATAATGGGTAATGTCGATAATTTTATTTGAGAAAGTGAAAACTACCGCCCCATCAAATTGATATGACTCGTTAATACCATACATTGAAAATATAAATGATGGTCTTAATGAACACATGTAATTAATATAAAATAAGTTATTGTACTGGAATAATAATATATCTTTGTATCATTTTGTCTTAGTTCTTTAAATATGAATAAAAATGAAATGAATGTAGAGTTCATGTGTACATACAGCTTACCGTCTCCTTGAACAGTGCATTTAATTTATTATATCCAAATGAAATGGAAAATTATAAATACAGATATAAAAGATATATATTATATATATGATATCTATATAATTAATAATAATATGAAGATAATTTACGTTTGACAAAATGGATATTTGGTAATTATAACAAGTTCATTTTTGACTCAAGTACCGAACATCGACCAAAAGACTGATATGATTTTGAATAATTATATGATTAATAGAGAAAGTTATTTAGTGATATAAAAAGATTAATAAATTTTAAAAAGGATCGTATGTATGTATAATTAACTTATGTTTATTATTCCTGGAGATAAATAATGAACATTACAAGTCAGAAACAAGGTAAAGGGTTTTTATCTCACTTATTATTCCCATGAGATTCATGTTAAATTTTCCACTATTTCCTTTTGTGTGGTATATTCACTACCCCTAATTGTATTCATTGTTTAATATAATTTAATACACGGGTATTTAATTGTTCATTGTATGATCCTTCTTTCATATGGTGTATGTTTCATAAGTTACCAAATCGGTAATTGAACCTTTCAACGTACTATTTTAGTCAAATACTTCTTTTATTTCATTTTTTTTAAATTTCAATTCTTGAATATTGGGATATGTTCTTATATATCCTTATTGCTTAAAATTTTTTCCATATTACATGAGAAGTTATTATCACTTATAAACTAATTTTTCTGAATTTTTAATTTACATCGTTAGGCTACCGGATTTTTGTACGCGAACTTCGTTACCTAATTTCAATACTTTGTGTGAAACTTATAATTCAAGAAAATGTCATTATATGAATATAATTTAAGGACATATGATTGTTTTTTATACTTAATATCCACTTATATTGGGTGTATTATTATTTTTCAGACATAATTATGTCATTGATTTGTCCTTAATCTAAGGATATTATCTTTTTAAGGGACATTCCCACAATTTACATTCCATTGATACATATTTGTTATTATACAACAATTATAATTTATATGGTGTATATACTGGCCATTCACATATTATTTCATGAATCTAATTATAATCATGATATTATATGTTTTGATTAGTGTTATTCATCAATCATTTTTATTCAAGCATCTCACATTTGGTTAGGAACTCATTAACTAAAATATTGTTTAAAATGTTGTAATGTTTTTTTCTTCTAAATATCTCCCATTAATGTACATGTTTTAAAATTGTATTTATGTATTTATTTATATGGACATGAATTTTTTGAAATCAAATTTAATTTCAAATGATTCAATGTGGTATGGACACTATGATTAAAAAATATATTTATTAAATGTTTTAAATGGTTTGATAAAGCATTGGTTATGTCAGTATCTTGAAATGATATATTGTGATTGCAATGTTGAAATGTTTTCTTTAATTTTTTATTTTTTTATGTGTCACTAATATGATATTGATTTTGGACAGTGTTTATGTATACGGGTGGTTCCATGATAAACCTAGGTTGGGTGAACCCGATATAGCTCTCCAATTCATTAGGTAACATGAAGAAGGTAAACAACTATGTTTCTTCTTAGAGATTTTGGGAATATATTGTTTTGGGTATTCCAACATAAATACCAACCTAATAGTGAATTATACAATGTATGTTAGATATGGATTCCACAAATAACCTATATGATTTATTATTTCAATGCGTTATTAATAAATATTATGATTTTGTAAGGTACGTTAAAGATATTATGTTTTAATATTGAAAAGTATGATTTCCTTGATTTGAAATTATTCATGGACTACTATTTTATTTCTTTATTTTATATCCCTTATAAATAATTTTATGATTATCCCATGTATTTTTATTGTTTTCCATAGGAAAACAAGATGAATAGGTTCAAGGATTTGATCAAGGAAAAGTCATGTTGTCCAAAAAATTTAACTAGACATGTTTTTTTGAACAATTATTATTTTATGCAAAAAAATGGATATTGAGTAGAAATGTATACATGTAATATTCAGGTTTTAGGTATAAGTTATGAACTAATTTTCAAAATCTCTAAACCTGATAAGATCCTAAATGTAAATTCTTTATTTAAATCAATATTATGTAACGTTTAAGACTAGGTCCTTATAATTAAATATTAATTATTTAAATATCTGAGTTTCATTTATTTAAAAATAAAATAGCATAATATGTCCCTAGTATGAATCCTGTTAATTTTTATTACATATAAATTTAACCCCATTTTGGTATTTTTATTCTATGTTATGGGGGTAATTAATATAACTTGTTTCTACCTTTATGTTTTTGTATATAAACATAATTTCTCTTTAATTTTTACTAGTAAATATTAAATTACTAGAATATCTTCTAATCAGATCTGATTTGAATTTATTAGAGGACATATAAGGATATAAATAGTGTTTAAAATGGGATTATGAGATTAAATGGCCTAATTCTATTAGGGTTGTCAAAATATGATAATATTTAAAACAAAGTTAATATTTCAAGCCTATTTTTCACTTTAGAATTTTCAATATTCTTTAACCATACGAATGGTATTAGATTTTGATTGTAACTATTCTATGATATTTATTAATATAGAAATGTGTTTTAGATTAACTTAATAATATATAAACATATGGTTTGTTTTATTCTCTATCCCTCAAGTGTCAGAAAACAAAATACTTTCTTCAAGTTTTTCCATATATATCATCCTTGAAATGATTTTGAGAATTATTCATAGGACACCACTCCTTTAATAAAATTAGTGTCAGAAACCCTTAATTGTACTATCATTTTGTGGGTTCTTTCATATTTTGGTCCACATGTTATGCATTAATAAGGGTATCTCCTATTATAGGGAGAACCCTTATAAATGTAAATCCCTTACTACTTGCTAATGATATGTTCATTTTTTGTCTTATATTCATATGTATTTGGTCGCTTGTAGGATTCTCATCCATTAAAAGTGAATCCCATGTCTGTTTGGATGGATGTTCGATATGTTGAGCCTTGATTAAGCTATTAACATCATTTAATTCACGAATAGATCATTTTATACATGCTTAGGAAACAGGAAGTCCCTTAGTTGGTTTTGTGACCCTCCATTTTTTATCATCATTGAAGGAAAACTTGAGTGGTCATCAGCTATTTTGTTAGTTGTGGAATGAAGTGCAACTCTAATTTGTTTCTTTTTTATGTTCCATTACATAAATGAATTCATACACCTATTTGATCAAATAGAATGTGAAAATGATGTTTTTTTTGTGTTTCAGAAGCCTCAGGGTAGTATGTGTTGTCATACACATTAATCTTCATGTTTCCAAGATGGTATGGAAAACCACTGGGTTCTATGGTAGTAATTTGAACTATTTTTCTGGAACATATTTCATGATTCATATGCATGGCAGAGTGAATTGAGCATCTAATGAATCAATGATGTCCCAATATTCAGGATGAAATTCTAAGAGGATAAGGATTATGACATGGTGGTTAGTCAGTTGGATTCGACGCCTAATGCCACAACGTACGTGGATGTATCCTATTAGGGATGTCCCATGTACACCTAAAAGTGATTTTAATATTGAACTATTCAGGTTTTAGATTTATAAATATTCGTTTTAACTCCTTCTATAATGTTCTTTACACCTCTAGGACCATGGGGAAATGGCCATTGGAGAATGTTCTATGGTGTAAGATCCATTCATTAGTATATCCCATGATAAGGTCACTCCTATAGTGGGTAGAATTATGTTTAAAGTGTCAGAGTGTGCCCTCATTGTAAATAGAGCACAAATTTGGAAACTCGTTTTTCCGGTGGTCATACATCCCTAAAATTTACATGTGGATATTAATCATTGATTTTATTTTGGTGCTTGGGTGATAACAAAATTATTTTTGGTGGATGTGTACACAAACTTAGTAGACACCTTTATTATAGAATGACCTTGGGGTTTGTGCCTATTGGATTGTAGGATGACTATAGTGTCAAAATAATTATGATCATTGAATGATTGTGTTTCAATGGGTGATTACAATAATTTTCAAAGTAGATCATCCTATGTGGTCTGACTGAACATTCTCTATACATTAATAAATGTTAGTTGAAACCATTCCAAGAACTTCACCCTATTGGTAGGAGAATCGCTTTAGATCCTTTGGGTTACTATTAAAATACTCTAAGTGTACAATCATCTTAATGATAACCATGTCACCCATATTGATATAATTAGGGTATATTGGGTGATCATTGGTTATACACTAGGTTAAAAAAACTTACATTCTTTTGGTTTTCTTATGTGTTCTCCATTGTGGTGAGCTCTAAAAGTGTGTTTTTCTTCATAGGAATAGTTAATCAAAAGTTAAAACATGATTCCCATATAAGAAAACCATGGTCAAACACATTAAATATATATTTCTTCATTTTTAGATGACATCTATGAAGATTTCACACTAGACGTAGTTAATGTTCTTGATATGTCAATTTTCAGCCTTATAATGATGAATTTTATAAAGATCCATTTTAGGGTTTCTGAGATGAGTTCCTAGAATAAATTTTGAAGACTTTGTGGTTTCTGTGAATTAGATTAAGTCTTTGATGTGTTGTTTAATGGTTAAAATTGTAGGTGAGAAGGATATGTAATGAACCCATGATTGTGATTGAGAAAGATAAAATTAGGTGTGTGTCTGGGCTAAGGACATCATGAAAATCCGGTTACGAGATTTTGTGAGAATGGGTAGAGAAAATTTGAAGGTACAATAATTTAAAAGGACTCAGAATTATCTTTTTAGTATTTCATCCATATAATCTGATCATTTTTTAGAATTGTTAGTAGGGAATATCTTGAATTGTTCCCTCTTGTTATGTTAAATGCGAATAATGGGAAACTGTTCCTGGCACACTTTCGATATTGGATACGAGTGATGAAATTTGTTCGGATGTGTATTATCATAGAAAGGTTATCTCAACCAATTTATGTGAGATCAGTATGAATTTTACCCTCTAATCTAGGAAAGAATCATGCTCTGAGAATCATTATAATTATAATAGAACATTGCAAGAGAAAATTCGCACTATGTGGACACTGTAACTCAAAGAGATTCCTTCAAATTCAAGCACCTATTGTTGGAAACAACATAGGTTTTTTATCTGATATAGGACCACAATATCTTGTCTCATATTATATAGGATCATGTTAGCATAGTCTCAATGCATCATTTATGATTTTTAGGATGTTTTCAATTATCTACTACTTATATTGCATTTTAATAATTAATCCTTGGATGTGAGTTGAGAAATTTGGGAACAAAATGTGACAATTTGAATGAAAAACCACAACCATTTTGGGTTGGGTATTGTTATCATTTTTTTCATAAGGATTATTGAGGATGATATGTTTTATGGATGGAATTTTTTAACAAACCTTGTTTTTATCCAAGGAATAATTCCAAGGAATATGAAATTTATTGTGTGGTGGATCATTTTTTCTTTGAACCGATAATTGGAAATGGATTCTCTATGTTTGAGTAATTTAACATGTTTTACTTATTTTTTTAAGTAATGATGCTTCCATCAGATGATCCTTCATGTTTTGGGAGTGTCTGGGCCTGATAGACCACTTAAAGGAGGAGACATGAATGGTACATGATTTTTCTAAAACAGGTCCGGCCCATAGGGGAAACAATATATCTGTGTCCAATAGAGGATAATCTTCTACACGGTTTTATATATCTATGTGGGATTAGGTGCATGTCCATGTGAGGTGTCTCGTGTTCTTAGAAGAATGGTAACATGAATTTCTCATTGTATTCCAATCTATGTGCCTAGCCCACATGATTAGATACACGCAAACAGTGTTTGTGCTCTTTTGGGAGCACAATTGGTGCATTTTTTATCAATATATGTGGGTAGAAAATGAGAGGAGTTGTACATAATCATTTTAAGCTACATGATTGGTTCCTAAGTTGGAAAATCAGGTGGAAAAACCATGTTACCAAGTAGAGATGTGGAAATTAACTTTTTTCCCTTCATGAGTTCAATGATTTAATTGTCTCCATCCAACCATCTTCATTCTAGAATATGGGATTATCCTCCCATATACTATTAGGCTTTTACAAATCCTATCAGAGGATATTCTAAATATCCTCATTCTATTTTTGTAATAATTCATTTTCAGTCCCTATGGATTCCCCTTGGAATGCTTTACATTCTACTGTCTCAGTTGGTAGTTTCTCTTCTACTCATCAGATCAATTTTGGCACAACCTATTTTTACATATTTCAACGGTTTTCATTAATTACTCCAATTTATCACTATCCAAAGAAATCAGTTGTTTTTTTAGATGTGTTGGTTAGCCTAAGAATGAGGTAGCTGTTCTATATCTTTTCCATCAAGATCCATAATTTTTATAAAAGATTGTCATGCGCTACACACTGGAAAAAATATGTGTAACTTGATATTCATAAATTAAATGAAATAAAATTATTTAGACTACCCTATGTTTTTTTTACACTCTTAGGTATGGTTTGGGTTTTTTACCTCAACCCAAATCACCGCTTTCTGGTGAATCCATATAGCCTCCCCCTACAAATGGTTATCTTCCATGGTAGAAGAAAACCCCTTTGGGTGTGATTTTTATTCATATATTTATTGATGATTGTCTCCTATTTTAAATACAAATAAGAGTTGTGTTATTTTATTCATTATGAAGGATTTTATTTTTTTGAAGTGAAATAAATGATTTTTTAAATAAAATCATTCATTTTAATAACACACATAGATGAGGTATCCAATCTAAAAATTTGAATTGTGATATATATATATATATATATATATATATATATCTGTGTGTGTCTGTGTGTGTGTGTTATTATAGGTTTGGCTTTATAGTATGGTATTTCTGATGACTTCTTATGCTCTTTCATAATGATTTGATTATTTATATAGGTAGAAAATTTTATTTTAAAATGATGAAACAAATATGAATGTCCTTATTAAGGAATCAATGTTCATTTTATTGCTCCCTCACTCTGAATATTTTTTTTTAATTAAAAAAATAAAATATGAATTCCATGAGTGATCATTGGTATTTCTTCCATGGAACTCCATGAACAATATGATAATGATTTGATTAGATTTTATGATATGCTTTGTATACACCATGTGTAATATTGGGATGCCAGCATGGGAACTCCATGCATTTTTCTTACAACATAATGATTGTTAATGGTTTCCTATGGGATAATCCTTAGATAGTATTTATGGATAAATTGCTATGCTTAGACCTGAGTGAGAAATGGTCTGGTACATGAGATACAAGGTAAGGTATCAGAGGTCATTATCAGTCATTATTCCAGTAGTTATAGATGATTGGTGATTCATAGATCGAATTGGATGGACTCTGATGGTGGTGAGATTTTATAGTGCTCCAGGTGAGATAAAAGGGTTCCTTATTTATTTTCTCCATTGTATGTCCAATGATAAAAATTATTACTTAATATTGTTTAAATTATATAAAAGGATAATGATGATTAATTTTAAATCAAGGTACACATCCTCTAAGACAAGGATCCTGTTTGGTTTAACTATATCTCATGATACCTATTTGGGTGATTTTCTTTATTAAATTCCTTATATATCTTTTGAAAATGTTTCCTATAGTTCTGTAATTTTCATTATTGGACGATGTAGGTATTTTTGGGCCATGTGTCCCTATGTTACCAGAGAAGGACCATATTATTTAATTATTTCTCATTATTAATTAACATTTATATACATGCACACTGCTTATTTTTTAGGTAAGGTTTATATTATTGTCTAGAAAAAGTTAGTGGTCGAATTCTTAATGGGTCTCACATAATGATATAAACTCCATTGCCTAAGGTTGCCCGAGTTGACATCATTTATTGTAAGAGTAGGTTCTTGGATTGTGATGTTATTATTTAGATGGCAGTTAAGAGGATAGGGATATTCTAGTACTCAAGATGCTCATAGAGAACCCGCTATTGTATTTTTTTCTATCTTTTATTTATTTTATTGAATTGAATAATAATTTATTAATAATGATTCTTGATTTATTAAGTAGAGTCACATGGGAATGCACAAATTGTATATTTTAGTTTGCAGACATATTTTATTAGTTATTATATTTATCTTCTGTTGTTCTATCTGTTTTTATTTATAAATCTTCATTTGTGCACTTATTATGAGATACTATTGTGCCACTCTTATCATGAGGGTGTAATCAGTCCACTATTCCATTATTAAACCATCACTATTATTCATAAGCCACTGGAATATGGTGAGGTGCGCTTGATGTCATGTGGAAAACATTCTGGCTACTGGTTTTATAGGAATTCTTTCATTGACATTACACAGTATTAGGAATATTTTCATGAATAGAAAAATGTTTTTTATAAAAATAAATTAAAAAATATTGACATATATATAATATGTATTATTATTGTGGATCTTAAATTCAAAAAAAAACATGAAACCATCGATGATTATATAAAAATTTTATTATTGGAAACTAAAATTGTTCATAAAATTTATCATATTTGGAATATGAGTGATTTAATATTAAAACCATGTAAACGATAATATGAAAAAATTTTGTTGAATAAATTTTTATTGTTCATGTATATTAGTGCTCAAATTTAAAATCATTTATCACTTATTGATGAATTTTTTTAAAAGAATCATAATTTTTAAATATATGAATTATTCAATAATTCGGTTTATTCCACACATTATTCTTGAATATATATTTTATATTATGAGTTTTGTTTTTATCTTATGATTGAAAGTATAAAAATTGATTTTGTATATTATTAACTCCTAATAATAAGTATGTGAACATATAAATGGAATAACATGAGATATGATTGTGGGTTTAAATCCACATTATAAATATATTAACTGTTAGATTTCTTCCAAAACAAATATATTCCAAGAGAATGATAATAAAAATAGGTTTTATTTCATTTTGATGTTGTGTTCCTTTATATTGTCATGTGTAATGTAGATTTTAAATGTTTAATGCTGTTATTTGGGTAACCAAATCACATTGTGATCATTTTCATACACATTGGTGGGAAACCCTATGATAGAGTATTTTAGAGGAATAATGTATATATTCTAGACATATATGATTAGGAAGGGAGTTATATAATAAAATATTATTAAGTAATATATGACATGATTTTAATGATGGCCTTACTAAATAGCTATGGGGTTTGATAAAAACTAAATTGGTCTTGTTAAATAGTGAAACATGAATCATCAACTACTAATAGATGAAATGTATATTTAAATGTTTTATTTATTTTTAGTTAGTGAACATTAAATAAATGTTCATATAAAATTAACATATAACAGAATACTCATATGAATTTTTTTTCTACATGTTAATATATTCATCAGACACAATAATTATTTTTAAATAAATCAATGATAAATGAAAATATCAAAGGATGAATATTATAATATTTCTACAAAAAATTATGAAACGCTATAAAGAATGTTAAAAATTTCTATTTTCCCAGTAACCCCTTTCTATGTAGCCCTCTATTGATATTGTGAAAAAAGTGCATATAGATTAATATGAGGAGAATAAATTAATTTATATATAATTTTAATAGAGATATATGTAAGTAACAAATGGGAAATCAGTATCCACTAATTTACCCTATATAATTTTGTATTTAATAACATGGTATGATTGAAGGAATCCTCTTAAGGTATGGTCTTGATGTGAAATTTATTTTTTAATCATCGTCGTTAAATTCCAACAATATCAATGAGTTAAATAAATTTCTACCCATATTCATTAATATATTAAGGATTAATGGGAATGTAATATAATGAAAATTCTCAATAACTATATTGAAAACATATATAGGTAATGGTTTGAGCTGGGTATTGAATAATTGATTTTGACAAAATTAATAATTAGAAATCGAAAATTACAGTTGTAATAAATGGAAGGTAATTTCATACTTGATTTTATTATCCTGGATTCCTAAATTGGTTTGAGATCTTCTAGGGATGTTTCCACTTCATATTTCAATTTTATTGAATAAATTCATCAATTTTGAAAGGAATATCATACCAAATACAAATATTAAAAATGATATAAATATATAAATGTTAAAAATAATTTTACTTAATTGATATGATTTTGGTTTTCATTTATTTCATGAGGATAAAAGATTATACCTCAAATAATTGTATATAAAGTAATAATTCAATCTAATGTTTACAAAATAATGGATGTGAATATTATCATATAATCTCCTATATGATAATGTAGATTTTTTATTAACAACCATTTCTTATGATCACCATGAGATATTTGTTTAAGTATAACTTGTTTATGATTAATCAAACTTTATAAAATTCATGAGAATATGATATGAATAAATTTATTTTATTCTATGATTAATGTATTTACCCGAAATACTTTTTAAATATTTGGGAAAATATCTCACAACTAATAAGTGTAATATTTTAATGAATAAATTAATCTTTTTGAAATAATTCTCGAAAAACAAGAATTATATATAATTAATGGATATGTATATTTTTTTCTAAATATTCACATTAATGTAAATAAGTTTTATTTCATAATATGAAATAGTTTTTTGTATAAAAACTGGATATTTGGTGGAGAAACTTCTCCATAAGAGGTATATGGGAGTTTATTTAGACTTAGAGATGTAAATGTGCTATAAACTAATGATTATAATATAAAAATAAATTGTTAATATCACATTAAATCGTAATGGAGTTTAAGGGTGTTTTTTTCTGAAAATTTCAAATATTTACTTTTTATAATCAAAATTATCTCAAGAATATTTTTATGTGAAATATTTCTAAAAATAATGAGGAAAATGTATATATAAATAGTTTCAGAAACCTAAAAGATGGTATTGACATCATAAAATTGGGGTTTATGATGTAAATGAGTCTAATTACTATGTTCAGGGCTAAAATAAATAATGAAATGATTCTTAAGTCACATAGTTTTTCAAATATATATTATTTATAGGTGGTATTGAATAAAGATGTTTAGTAGGAGGGTGTATAATCAATATATAATCAATTAATGATCACTAAAAAGGGGATCCAATGATCAATAATTTTTACAATTTTATCTCTAAACAACAATAAACTTTTGTTATGATATATTGATGATTCTTCCAACACACCCAAACACACAGTAACATAAGGAAACATCATATATTTATTAGTTTTCCATATCAATTATGAGAACTACAGACATTGTTTGATAATTATTCATTCAGGATCACACTACACACCAGGATTATTATTGGTGTCAAATGATTTGGGTATAACATAAAATTTTTTATTTTATAAAAGGAAACTCTTTATATGATAGCATACATGATACGCCACATCGAACACAAATGAAATACAGAATATTAATGCTTAACTGTTACCATTGGAACTATGGTATAATAATTGTGGGTATTAATATAATAAATAAAATTAGGAAAATATTGTTTCAATTTTTAAATATAATTAGTTATTTTGTGACTAATTAACTTTTAATGAAAAGAAAATCGATTTTAATATAAAATGTTTTTTTTTCTGAAATACTTTTTAAATATAACCAATTGTGTTTATAAAATAATAAAACCAATGTTGTTACATTAAATGAATAAATTTTTTTATATAATATATTCAAAATATTTTTTATTTTTTATTCCTATTTGATTTACAGATATGAAATAAGAACAAATCAAATTTTACTCATAAAATAAGTATTTTTCTCAAAAGATGTTTTTCCATATATAATGGAACACTTGTTTTCAATGTGGTTTCTGAAACATTTCAAAATTATATTAGATAAAATAAACTTCTAAATTTACATCAGTGAATTAAAATTTAAATTGGATGAATATTTGGTATATTTTGTTGTCATTATTGTGTTTTGCTGAATAGTGAAAAAATGTTACATTGTAATTAAATATATATTTTTCATCTAATATATATATACAATGATAATGTAACACCCCGAGATTTTATGAGAAATATTCTTTTTTATTTTATTGATTTCTTGTGTTGTACGCTACAACAAAAGAGTCTTTCACAACACGCAACCCTAACTTGGCTGCATTACACGCAATCACGACCTTCCTCGATAGCGTGTGTAGTACGCAATATCGAGTTTCACTAAACGAGATATTATTATAATATTATTATGAACTAGCTGTTGTGAATAGTAATACCCACTTTTTAAAATTGTATAAATTTTATATTTTAAATTGTACTTCATTTTTTGATTTGGAATATAGAAATTAGCTTAGGGTGAAATTTTGGTACTTTTCGGATAACTTTCATTTTCTAATGAATAGTGAAAATTATTAAATTTTTATTAAAAACAACCATTTTAATCAAAATAAATAATAGTGATAAATTATTAATTTGAGTGGTTTTAAAGTATATTTAGAATATATTTTTACAATTTAATACAATGTTGTTCATTGGATGTAATTTCACATTTAAACCAGACATAAACTAGTGTCAATCTTTTGATAGTTATTATCTCTTAAAAACACGTTATTTGTTTTGACGATGGGAATTATTTTTTAAATTAGTTAATGTAACTAATATGTTTTGAATTTTATAAAATAAACATCATTTTTGAATTCATAATATCAAATATAGCTTAGGCCTAATTTTTGGTATTTTTCTGGAAACTTTCATTTTTTGATGACTAGTGAAACCACAAAGTGGTAGATAAAAACTGAATTTTTCCAAAAAAATTAATTTTACCACTTTTGTGAGTGGAATTTCTAAAATCTGAGAGACACGGTTGATGTCAGTAAGTAAAATGAGGTTCAATGAGATGAAAATAATTTATGGTGAATAGTAACTTTTTACTTTTATTTACCACGGTTAAAAGTAAATAGGGTAGTCAAGGGTAAAAATGATATTATTATTACCCTAACACATGTCCTAATTCTATTGGATAAGTGTAATTCGACCAAAAACAACCTTAGGAATAAAATATGACCATTTAGGCCCACTTGGAAAAGATTGGGACATTTATTGTTAATTTATTTAAAGAATGGTTAAAATAGTTAAAATCAAATTTTAATAAGTAAATAATTTATAATATAGGGTTATACATAAGATAAATTCGACTATAAATATTAATTAGAAATCTAAAAAGATTTCCTACAGAATTATATTTAATTTTTAATTTTTAGACATTAAATAATTTAATTTATTTATGACACAATGATGATGTAGTAATTATATTTTTAATGAAATATTGACATAATTGATGTTATAAATACCCAAATAAATGTAATTTGAGACTTTTTATGAATTACAATAATTTTCTATGTTAATATAACATGTTAGTATTGATTTAATTCAATTTTTGGAAACTAATATTTCTGTTATGAGTTTCACAAAAATCAATTACCAAATAGTATCAAAATTCACATAAAGTAGTTTTTAAAACAAATATTATATTATTAATTGTTATTTTATTCCTAAAATTATATGTTTAGGCCAAATGACATAGATAAGGTTATATATATTAATAATAAACATCTTGGGGGTTATTTTGGCTTGTTATAGTATGCTTATTAACCTTATAGTGTAAAGAAACAAGAAGACACGGTAAAAGTAAAGTTATTTACCTTAAAGTTAAATCTAAATGATAAGGTTAAAATAGGGAACTAAACTTGTCTAAATTATATTGGATGAGAGGATTTGGACCCATCCCCTCCTTAGATTATAAATAAATCAATTTGGTGCTATTTAAAACCGAATATGACTTTATAATAAAATAATATATTTAGTTTTCCAAAGGTTCTTCTCTCCTCCCTTATAAAAGGGAACCTCCTCCCTCTCTTACTCACACCACTTTGAGCCTTCATTCCTGGCCAACCCCTGCCAATATCTCCTCTCCACATCCCTAGAAACATCCTAGAGGTCCTTGTATTCTTCAAATACCAATTTTATTGCCCTAAGAGGAGGTCTCAAAGAGGCGCTTCAAAGAAGAGGTAATGCCTGTTACTGATTCTTTCATCTTTATTTCTTCTTACACTTCTTCTTCTTTAGTTTTTTCATTATGAAGTAATAAAATCAGTATCAATAATATACTGATATGTTATTATAAGTATTAAACAACCTTCTTTCACCATCTATCCATCCTACGGAAAACAAAATCACCACGCGTGCGTACATACGGAATACCCTCTCCACGCCGTGGTGTAATCTATTTTCCACCACCACCTTACATGGATGGGTATAATGGTGTAAATAATAACAATATATGATTATAGTAAAGTGATATTGATTCTATAATAGTATACATACACTCTAATAAAATTCAACGATCATGGGAACGATGTCATCGGTCGTGCGTACGTACAGAATACCGTCTCCACGACGCGATGAGATTCATTTTCAATGATTAACCACTCATAAATGATTATAAAGTATATATAATAAGTAATCATGAAATATATGACATAATAATGATACTGGATTTATGTATATATATATATTTATGTCATCCAATTAATTCCATTCAATTCAATGATGACACAAAAACAACGTTCATGAGTACGTACGACCTACCGTCTCCATGAATGGTGTATTTCATTCCATTTATAGATATATTATATATATGTATATTCTGAATATATATTATATATAAATCATGTTTTATATTCTTGAATTATGTAATCATGATCTAAGTAATCATAAGAATAATTACAAGTCAAAACACGGACGACAAATGAAAAGATTTTACCCAAAATGCTCTTTAACATGGAATTTTCAAAAGAACGAGTAATATAAAGTCATAAGTGAACCATATATGATATCATAACAATGAATATGATTCTGTAATAAGTCAATGACATTATTTAAATCATATTACAGGAGTTTCGGATACGTACAAAGCATATTGGACCTAAGGTAAGGGATAATTTTGAAAATCTCATTTTTATCTGAGATTCCTTATTCGTATGTATTTACTGGGGATATTTCTATCATCCATGTCCATGTTTTATAAAAGTGTTTTCATGTATGTTAAAAGCCCTTTTTACCCATTTTTGACTTTTACTACATGGTATGTAAGAAATCTTTCTTTTGTTTACGTTACGAGGTACTTTTTTGTCTTTTTTTGGCAAAAGTACGAGAAGAATGTTTTTTTAACTTATACGACACGAAGGGATTTTTACAGTTTTATAATGCCTAATTTTCATGAATATTCATCCAAATTATTTCATGACTATTTTCAAAAAAACTACTTTTCTTTTAAAATTGCACGAAATTTTGTGAAGAGAAAATGATTTTGAAGAAAAAAGGATATTTTTCTCAAGAATTCATTTCATGTTTTTTTTATCAAAACCATTTTTCATCTAAAATGAAATAATTTCATATATGTATGTTTCGAGTATAATGTCTTTATGATTTACATGGTTTCCGTTTTCTTATTATGAAATGATATCCATTTATTTTATATGGATTATGAGATGATGGGATGATGTTTATGAAACCCATTTTATTTATTGGGTTTTTATGAATGATTATGTTTATTTTGTGGCACAAGTAAGAATGATTTCATTATGAGATGGGTGGGACCTATATCTCCCAAAAATGTATTGGGTAAAGATTTTATATCTCATGAGATAGATATGGCTGGAATGGTCAGTTAATCTGGTTCAGTGTTACAAGACTGAAACGAGGAGTGAACTCGATTCAGAATGGGACTTTGTCCACTAAGATGGTATTGGCAGCAATTCATTGGCTACTATGGAAATCATTACATGTACTTAATGGATTCCACAATTACATGTATTATTCCCATGATATGTGATCATTATTTATGTTCCATTATGATATATGCCATATGTACTTCCATGTTTTAAGTCGTTGCTCACGATTTTGATGTTTAAACATTATGTTCATGTATTTAGGCTCAAATGTGTATGGTATGTTTTATTTTATCCATGCTTACCCTTACCTAGAATTTGAGCTCACCCTTTTTATGTTTTATTTTCCCCCAGGATTAAAAGAAAATTTTTAGGTAAGGAAACAAAATGTGGAAGATCTTTATGGGAGATGTTGAAGATCTTTCCCCACAATTAGAGGATTATGTTCCATGTTTCCAAAGACACTAAACTATTACGGTCCTTGTGTGTCTGTTTTTGTTATGTATTATGTATTCCTCAAAAGTAATGTAATATATATGTACATCAAGCTTCAGGTCTCTACAGTGGGTATCAGAGGGAGGTTTAGTCAACCTTTGGAAAATAGGATGCAAAAATGTTAGTTAGATCCCTAGATATATTTCTAAGGTATGTCTAGGGATGTCCCTAAGGATAAGTATACGTATAGGATATAGACCTAGAACTATGGTAACGATCATAGAATTTAACCTAAGATGTTATATATTGAGGGAACTCCCCCTTTACTATCTTGTTTTCTCTAGCATGATTTTTTCCTCTCACACTATTCTTTTTGGGTTTTAGAAAATGGCTGGAAACAGGGAGATTCACGATAATGGAGGATATGACAGAAAATGGAATGATATTCTTCATGAGAAACCAAATGAAACAGGATCTGGAGTCCAAACATCATTTTTATGCCTAATCAGCAATTTCATAATATGATCAATAATCTCAAATTTGGTAAGTTTCCTGACTCAGATAATAAGAGAAAGATGGAGTTTAATGATGATCATAGAGAAAAGAAAGTTCAATTTCCCTCATGCAAATCATGTTGGAAGAGGCATCAGGGAGAATGTTTCAAAGGAACTGGAAGATGCTTTGGGTGTGGAAAAGAAGGACAAAAATCCAGTAAGTGAAAAGGAAAAGGTTCAATTAACACCATGGACAAGGATAAGGGTATTTCTACGACATCCAAAATGATTAGATGTTTTAAATGTCGAATGTACGGGCATTATGCAAACCAATGCCCTAATGGAAAATCTAATGAAGAGTATCAGCATGGTCATATGGTTAGTATTTATGTGGATGATGATGAAGAGACTACAAATGATATAAGAGCTGAAAGAAGTGTTGAAGCTCAGTCAGTTTCTTTATAAGGTAGTGGAATGATTGTATGTTTATCGAGGGTTATATTATATAGTTAATGGTACAATGGAATAAAGAATCATCTAATTATTGTTACACTATTTTTTCTTAAAAGTTTTTGAAAGTATATGTTGAATGGTACCAGTAACCATGGAAGGTTATTCAGATATTTTTGTAAAGTAGATGATATGCGCATAATGAAGGAATAAGAATATAATGAGACGTTTGATTGTATTCATGAGCTCATGATTGATATAAAGACTAAGTGATATCATTGTTTGAGTATATTGAATTTTGAGGATTTTGGTATGTGGAAAGTGTTAACGTTTAACTGTATTCATGTTTTCACTAAGGTTCAATGGGTATTCATTTTTCAAGAGAATACATGATTAAGGCCTTCTAATGTTTGGAATGTGACCAAGAAGACATATCGTATGATATATGGGGATCAACAATGGTATTAAATCTCTTGTAATCGTTTTCACTATATTATGATAGTGGACTAAAATATTATGGATAAGCCTAAAGATTGGAATGGATTATGTTGGACATAAGTTAGTATTGTTAAAGGATAGTAGTTTTTTTATATTATTGATGGGATGTTATAGTAATATAGTTTTAGAAAAAGGGAAACCTGCAGGACGGGCGACAACCCATCGCATCGGACAAGGATGTGGGAATCGAACCCACAACCGAAGTGCGACTGGCCTTTATCGCTTACCCCTGGCCTATAGGATGTACCTTTTTAGTAGAAACTAGTTTTATTTTATTATGATATATGATATATGAAGTATAAGTTCCTTTTTGAAACCATATATGATTAATCTAACCATAAGATGGAATTTTATCTTTTGCTAACCATTTGTTTGAAACAGATGGAATGACCCATCATTCAATCACATGATCTGCTAACACATCACGAATAACAAATTCAACTTCATTTCTTGAAGGGATGAAGTGGAAATTATTCAATTCGCGAACAACAGTGAGATTGTACCAAAATCATGTAAGTATTTCTTTTAATTCATCAACTTTAGGGAAATGATCTTGAAAACCAAAAATGTTGTCCTAGTTCCCTTATATCCGATGAATCAGATGGTACCTTAGATCATCACAAATCAATAGCTTTTAGATTGTTGGCTTTTTCATAGCCATGTTCTCTACCACTCTCAATCAGAACATGATGGTTAGTTTTCTCTTCCATATCCATATTTTCACCTATGTTCTCTTATGTGGAAACCCATTGCTTAGTTAATTTTGGTAACCGTTATGTTTCATACTTTAGTCTTTAAAGATTGGTTTTGGTATTCCGTTTTACGATGTGGGATTCTATTAAATAATCCTTCGAGTAGTAAACCATTTATAACCCCGACGAATTTCGAGGGAGAAATTCATATTAAGGGGGGTAGAATATGACACCCCTAGACTTTATGAGAAATATTCTTTTTAATTTATTTGATGCCTTGTGTTTATACGCTACAACAAAGGAGTCATTCACAACACGCAACCCTAACTTTGCTTCATTACACGCAATTGTGACCTTCCTTGATAGCGTGTGTAGTACGCAATACCAAGTTTCGCTAAACGAGATATTATTATAATATTATTATGAATTAGCGTTATGAATAGTAATACCCACTTTTTCAAATTTTAAAAATTTTATCTTTTAAAATGTACTTCATTTTTAGATTCGGAATATAGAAATTAGCTTAGGGTGAAATTTTGGTACTTTTCGGATAACATTCATTTTCTGATGAATAGTGAAAATTACTAAATTTTATTTAAAAACAACATTTTTAATCGAAATAATTAATAGTGATAAATTAATAATTTGAGTGGTTTTAAAGTATATTTAGAATATATTTTTACAATTCAATACAATGTTGTTCATTGGATGTAATTTAACATTTAAACCAGACATAAACAAGTGTCAATCTTTTGGTAGTTATTATCTCTTAAAAACACGCTATTTGTTTTGACGACAGAAATTAATTTTTAAATTAGTTAATGTAACTGATATGTTTTGAATTTGGTATAATAAACATCATTTTTTAATTCATAATATCAAATATATCTTAGGCCTAATTTTTGGTATTTTTCTGGAAACTTTCATTTTTTGATGAATAGTGAAACCACCAAGTGGTAGCTAAAAACTGAATTTTTTCATAAAACTAAATTTTACCACTTCTGTGAGTGGAATTTTCAAAAATCCGAGAGACACGGTTGATGTCAGTAAGTAAAATGTGGTTCAATGAGATGAAAATAATTTTTGGTGAATAGTATCTTTTTACTTTTATTTACCACGGTTAAAAGTAAATAGGGTAGTCAAGGGTAAAAATGATATTATTATTACCCTAAAACATGTCCTAATTATATTGGATAAGTTTAATTCAACCAAAAACAACCTTAGGAATAAACTATGACCATTTAGGTCGACATGGAATAGATTAGGACATTTATTATTAATTTATTTAAAGAAGGGTTAAAATAGTTAAAATCAACGTTTAATAAGTAAATCATTTTTAATATAGGGATATACAGAAGATAAATTCGACTATAAATATTCATTAGAAAGATAAAAATAGTTCCTACATAATGATATTTAATTTGTAATTTTTATACATTAAATAATTTAATTTATTTATGACACAATGATGATGCAGTAATTATTTTATTAATGAAATATTAACATAAATGATGTTATCAATACCCAAATAAATGTAATTTGAGACTTTTTATGAATTCCAATAATTTTATATGTTAATATGACGTGTTAGTATTGATTTAATTGACTTTTTTCGCACTAATCTTTCTATTATGAGTTTCAGAAAAATAAATTATCAAATAGTATCAAAATTGACATAAAATAGTTTTTAAAACAAATATTATATTATTAATTGTAATTTTATTCCATGAAATCTAATGTTCGTCCAAATGACATAGATAAGGTCATATATATTAATAATAATAAACTTGGGGTTCGTTTGGCTTGTTATTGTATGTTTATTAACCTTATAGTGTAAGAAAACAAGAAGACATGGTAAAAGTAAAATTATTTAACTTAAAGTTAAATCTAAATGATAAGGTTAAAATTGGAACCTAAACTTGTCTAAAATCTATTGGATGAGATTATTTTTACCCATCTCCACCTTATATTATAAATAAATCAATTTTGAGCTATTTAAAATTGAATATGACTTTATAATAAAATAATATATTCAGTTTTCTAAAGGTTCCCCTCTCCTCCCTTATAAAAGGGCACCTCCTCCCTCTCTTCCTCACACCACTTTGAACATTCATGCTCATCCAACCCCTCCCAATATCTCCTCTCCACATACCTAGAAACATCCTAGAGGTCATGGTCTTCTTCAAAGAACAATTTTAGTGCCCTAATAGGAGGTCTCAAAGAGGCGCTTCAAAGAAGAGGTAATGCTCGTTACCGATTCTTTCATCTTTATTTCTTCTTCCACTTATTATTCATTAGTTGTTTCATTATGAAGTTATAACATCAGAATCAATAATATACGTATATGTTTTTATATGTATGAAACAACCCTATTTCACCATCTATCCATCCTACGGAAAACGAAATCACCACGTGTGCGTACATACGAAATATCGTCTCCACGCCATGGTGTAATCTATTTTCCACCACCACCTTACATGGATGGGTATAATGGTGTAAATAATAACTATATATGATTATTGTAAAGTGATATTGATTCTGTAATAGTATACATACACTCCAATAAAATTTCACGATCATGGGAATGATATCATCGCTCGTGCGTACGTACGGAATACCGTCTCCACGACGCGATGAGATTCATTCTCAATGATTTACCATTCATAAATGATTATAAAGTATATATAATAAGTAATCATAAAATATATGACATAATAATGATACTGGATTTATTTATATATATATTATTTTCATCCAATTAATTCCATTCAATTCAATGAGGAAACGAAAACAACGTTCATGCGTACGTACGACCTACCGTCTCCATGAACAATGTATTTCTTTCCATTTATAGATCTATTATATATATGTATATTATGAATATATATTATATATAAATCATGTTTTATATTCTATAATTACGTAATCATGGTCTAAGTAATCATATGAATAATTACAAGTCAAAACATGGACGACAAATGAAACGATTTTTCCAAAAACACTCTTTAACATGGAATTTACAAAAGAACGGGTAATATAAAGTCATAAGTGAACCATATATGATATCATAACAATGAATATGGTTCTGTAATAAGTCAATGACATTATTTAAATCATATTACAGGAGGTTCAGATATGTACGAAGCATATTAGACCTAAGTTAATGGATAATTTTGAAAATCTCATTTTTATCCGAGATTGCTTATTCGTAAGTATGTATTGGGGCTATTTATATCATCCATGTCCATGTTTTATAAAAGTATTTTCATGTATGTTAAAAGTTTTTTTTACCCCTTTTTTTCTTTTACTACATGGTATGTAAGGAATCATTCTTTTGTTTACATTACGAGGTACTTTTTTGACTTCTCCGGCAAAAGTACGAGAAGAATGTTTTTTAACTTATACGACACGAACGGATTTTTACAGTTTTATAAAGCCTTATTTTCATGAAGAGTTCTCCAAAAGATTTCATGACTATTTTCAACAAAATCATTTTCTTTTAAAATTGCGCGGCATTTTGTGAAGAGAAAATGATTTGGAAGAAAAAAGGATATTTTCCTCAAGAATTCATTTCATGTTTTTTTATCAAAACAATTTTTCATCTAAAATAACATTATTTCATATGTGTATGTTTCATGTATAATGACTCTATGATTTAAATGGTTTCAGTTTACTTATTATAAAATGATATCCATTATTTTATATGGATTATGTGATGTTGTGATGATGTTTATGAGAACCATTTTATTTATTGGGTTTTTATGAATGATGTGTGTTTATTTTGTGGAACAAGTAAGAATGATTTCATTATGAGATTGGTGGGACCTATATCTCCCTCCAATGCATTGGGTAAAGATTTTATATCTCATGAGATAGACATGGCTGGAACGTTCAGTTAATCCGGTTCAGTGTTACAGGACTGAAACGAGGAGTGAACTCGATTCAGAATGGGACATTGTCCACTAAGATGGTCTTGGCAGCAATGCAATGGCTACTATGGAAATCATTACATGTGCTTAATGGATTCCACAATTACATATTTTATTCCCATGCTATGTTATCATTATTTATGTTCCATTATGATTTATGGCTTATGTACTTCCATGTTTTAAGTCGTTGCTCAAGATTTTGATGTTTAAACATTATGTTCATGTTTTTTAGGTTCAAATGTGTATGGTATGTTTTATTTTATCCATGCTTACCCTTACTGAGAATTTGAGATCACTCTTTTTATGTTTTATTTTACCCTAGGATTAAAAGAAACCTTTTATGTAAGGAAACAAAAAGTGGAAGATCTTTATGGGAGATGTTGAAGATCTTTCACCAGGAATAGAAGATTACGTTCCATGTTTCCAAAGACACTAAACTATTACAGTCCTTGTGTGTCTGTTTTTATTATATATTATGTATTCCTCAAAAGTAATGTAATATCGATGTACATCAAGCTTCAGGTCTCTACAAATAAATAATATTTATTAATGGTCTCAAAATATAATTAGAACAATTTATTTTCATTTAATATAATTTTGGTCATTTAAATATATTTCACATTTAATTTTTATGTAATAACATTTCATTATTTTGAACTTTTTTACATTAAAAACTAGTTTTCTCATTCAATTGACATAGTTAATTTTAAATTAATAATTTAAACATATGTATTTTTAATTTCCAAACATCTATTAAATATTTGGAATAAAACATTAAATATTTAGAAAATTGTTCCCATTTATTTTTTTAAAACATGTGAATTTTAAACATAGTAATTTTTAGTACATCAATTAATGATAAATTTGATAATTAAGGGTAACAATAATATCATAAATATTAGATAATTACCCTTCAATATATTAAAATTTTTAATGACTTATTGTTGATATAAATATTTCATTGTACAATTTATTGATCTCTAAGAGCCACTATGGTTACATTAACCAATATATAGTTTTTTATTCAATGAAAAAACAATTTTGTCCTTATTTTTCTAACAAGTGAACTATTTTATATAGGGGATTATATAGAGGATATGTTCAAATATTACAATTATTTTGAAAGATAAGACGATTATATTAATTATATTAATTGCTTTTTACTATTTAAGAGAGAAAAATCACTTTAAATTCTTAAACAACGATGATGCAACAATTTATCAATTAAAGGGAATATTATATAAATTATATTAATAATATTAAAATAAATAAAACATGAGAAAAGTAAAGCCATTAAAATAATATATAGACCACAATATTATGTTAGTGATGATTTAAAATTGTTTTTTCTAATATTTTCTTTTGTTATGAAATTTTTAATGAGTCATGTAATGAATAGAGTGAAATTTGACATTAATGATATTTTGAAATAAATAATATTATAATAAGTCATATAAAAATCATAAAAATAAAATATTCTAGAAATATACATGTATATGGATTCAAATTTTATCTCTAATCAATTTATCCTATGTTTTAAATTTAATGGTAATTATATTAACCCTTAATATTGAATAACACATGTTATCACAGTAATAGTTAAAGTGTTTAAATAAATTTATATGCTTAATTAAAAGAATTAAAAATAGTTAAATCTTATATAATGTCCATACTATTATTTTATTTGGACCCATAATCATCCCTTATTATAAATAAATAAATTTTTATTTTTTTTAATTATATAATTAATTAATATTAAATTAATATTTTGAAAACATCCCAGAGTGCCTCTCCCTTATTTTATAAAACGGCACATCTTCTTCTCTATACAACAATATTAAAAACTTATTTATATAAAAACATATATTAAACAATAAATTCCATAAACCCCAATATATATTCTACATCTCTTATTGTTGTTATAAAACCATCTTAAGTGGTCTTAAGTTGTTATGAAAAGGAGGTGGTCTGAGGAAAAGTTATCATTTTTAGTGTATTATTTCTATTTTATATCATTTTAATGTTCCTTAAAATAGTATTTAACCATGATGAAATAATAAATATAGTATCTTAATATACATATATATAATTATTTTAATATCATCACTTAAATACATTTCGTCTTCCATTAAATGGGAAGGGATTTAGCTTTCGTCTGTACAGTGAACTACCGCCCCACGAACCGATATAATTTTTTTTCCATCGTAGTCTCTCTGGATTGGTTATAATGATAGAATTAATGTTATTATAATATATTAATGAAATATATATGATTATTAAATAATAATATATAATTTATTTTATTATTATTCAATGCACATAAAAATTATAAAAATATTCATGTGGATATGTGATCTATCTCCTCAACAAAGATATATGCTTCGTTTTTCATCACCACATCATATGGATGATATATATAAGTATATTCAAATTAGTAATATGATATTAGGGAAATTATTGTCATTATGTTAAGAGAAAATAATAATTACCTTATTTCTAGAATTATCTTTGAAATATGGAAATGATACTCATGTTTTTATACATCTAACCATCTCCATGATGGTTACATACTTCATTTTTCATATCCATATTTAATGGATTGATATTAATGTACACTTTATGTATAAAATTTATTTTTTTCATGAATATTGTGATTTATATGATGGAATGTTTACCACTTGTTAATATATACATAATACCAAAGTCATTTTGGAATCATGTTTCAAATATCATCAAAATGTCTAACGTGAACATAAATAATCATGTAATTGATATAACATTATTAATATGTTAATTAAATGGAATAATAAAACTAGAAAAAAATTCCATAGTGTAATTTTTACCTTTTATTATTATTCATGAATATAAATACTCTATGTTGTGAGTAAGACTCAAGGAAAGATATTTAGTCACATTCTTATTTTTTTAGGGTGGATTTTGATGTTATACACCAAACATAGTTCACATGGTATATATATAAATCTCCCACAAACATTTCATATGGTTATTATATTTTTTGAAAATATTTTGTAAATTTTAATTATTTTATGGGGCTAATGACTTAAATGTTCAATGTGGTATGGGACACCTTGAATGGGTAAATAATAAATTAAAAAAATACTTTTCACCATGTTAGAATTCTTGATATTTTATATATTTATTCATATTGATATGAAAGGATTATAAATAAATTTTATGTCCATTTTTAATTTTATTCATTGGTTTCCTGAGAGAATTGTTTATCGGGTTCATATTTAATGTATTTACAAAACCAATGTTATATTATTAATGTATCCGGCAAAAAGGACTTTTCCACCTCCATGAATACTATTTTAATTCCATATTCCATAGATATCATACATGTTTTTTCAATTAAAATAATGTTTTTATTATTTTGTAAAATTAATTGGGGATCTAAAATAAAAGGGTATTATTATATGAAATTATTATAAATATGGGATTAAAAGAGTTTTATAATATTTTTTGCAGTGATTGTGTTTTACTCATTAAACAATAAATGAGCATTATATGAAATATTTGAGTTTGATACAAGTTATACGAATGGATGAGACCCATTATTGCTCACATGTGAGGCTGATAAAACTTATAAGAAGTTTTGAGCCTCATTATAGTTCATGAGAAAATGGTGAGCCAGATAAATATTAATCGAAGGGTACAACCCCAATGTTGCTCACATGTGAGCCTAATATAATATATTTGAAGTATTTTCTACATTATAAATCACTAATGCGTTAGGGAAAAATAATATTTCAAGTCAATCATATAGTTATTCAAATTGAAAGGGTTTTGATATGTTTTATTTATATGATTCTCTAAGTCACTTAAAATAATTTTAAGATCGTACTATTGGTCATCATGATTATTTTTGGAAAAAAATCATGTGTTTTTTCATGTGAATTTTTTTGTTTAATTTGATCAACTGACATTAAATAGGTTTTCATATGTTTTACTATAATAAATATTTTCATTCTATTTTATGTCCCATACTAGGATTTTTGTGCTCAGCCATTGTTTTTAAATGTTTTTAATGTGTTTAATATATGAGGAGGGAAAGGACTCGGAAATTATTCAAATTGTGATATTATATCATGGAAATACACAATGATTTATTTTAGAATATTTCCATTGGTGAAAAATGGATATTAAGTATAATTTTTCACTTGTAATGTATGGGTCAACTTTGTAACAGTTTTTCATTATTCAATATCACTCTAAACTGAAATAATCCTATAATGTGTTTTATAGATAAAAAACACACAAATATTTAATGATTATGGTTGTCTACTAACAGTAGGTATCAAAGGATGGTTGTAACATCTTTGTAGATTATGAAGTTTTCTAAAGAGTTAGGTATAATATCATGGTTTACAGTTCTAATGCTGATCATAAAATTAGTGTAATACAAATGAATTTTTTGGATTTATGTCATGAAAACATATGTGGAATAATTGTATTTTTGAGTCATTTATTTATGATGTTATTATAGGTTATTGCAATTTAGGATATAATATGAAAGGTATGATGTAATATTTGAGGATAAAAAATGTTACGGTTTCTTAGGTATGTTCATCACATTCCATAAATTTCTTAAGGATAATAATAATAATGTAATAGAAAAAAAACAAAACCCCAATGAATGTTTGACAACATGTTACATTAAAAAAGTCTAGAACAATTAAACCCCCAACTGAAGGGTGATGAGGCTGAATCTCCTACCACCTGCCTATATAATGACCTGACCTACATGTATTTCTCTTTTTCATTAAATGATATATGAATGAATAATAAGTTTTATTTTGGAACATATGTTTTATTAATTATATAACATTGGGATAGGGAAATGATTTTGGGATTAAGTGATTAATGTTATTTTAGAAGATATTTAATATTTTGGGAACCTTATATGATTATGTTATATAGATTAATATGGGATTTTATTTGAGTAATAAAGGATTAAATGTAATTGGGAATAATATACAATTTTATTTTAGATTAATGATTCTTATGTTTGTATTTCAAAATTCAGCAAGAACATTATTGAGGAATTATAGTTATTTGTTAAATGATCTATGAAGAACATTGTGTGTTACTTAATTGTTTTGAGTAATTATCTTATCTTATGTAAAACATTTTGTTTTATGTTATTTTCAAAATATATGAGAAATATAGTTATAATTTTTTCTATTTTTTGTTCTTTAGAAGTTTATTCTTATACTTTATGCATGAAACTAATCATCTTAAATACTCATCACACGGTGAAAAAAATTGTGTTGTGGTGTTCATTGATTAAATGATGAAAATATAATTTTAATATTATTATATATTTATATACTCACAGTCTAGGTACTATTAAATTTTCAAAACTATATGAAAATGATCTCTAAATTGAATTATTATATGTTTTCAATTATTAGTGTGAAATCAATAAACATTTAACCCATCCTATATTTTTGTTTTTGTGATTTTTAACTTTCTCATAACTATTTTCTTTATCACCATCTATCGGAACGTTATAATTAGTATTCACATCCATGATAATGTTTTAGTAAATGGAGCACTTGTAAGTGTTATCTCAAGTTGTTACATCCTCACTCGAGTGCCACAAAATGGTACCCCAAGTCTGTCGGTGTCATGACATCTTATTCTCCTCCCAATATCCTAGAGGTTACCGACTAATAGTGATGGTTTAGTATGTTAGTCATGGATAGTCTATACAATCTTCTAGTATAGTAAAAAATTTGAAGAAATAGATAAAAATAATTGTGGAAGCGCAAATTACCATATAAATATCAAAAATCAAGAGACAACCAAAATAATAAACACAATATCCAACTTAAAGAAAAACCAATCCATGAAAATATGCATTCCATGTTCCTAGAAACACAACTGAAAAATAAATACAAAAACGAAACCCAAGTGTTTCTCGAATAACATCTATTTATCACCTCCAAGATCCATCCCCAAATAGAAACATATTAGTGAGAATTTTCCCATAGCCTATCGTGCAGAAACAATGTTTATTTAGGTATCCTTAAGGTAGCATGAATATGTTTTGAGTATAACATAGTTCGCCAGAACCAATGGTGTATAAAACTTGTGCAGTCAAATTGTAGTGTAATAAGTTCTCTACGAATTAAGTAAAACTCAGAAATAACCATTTATTTTGTTATCATTTATTCTTATCTAACTATATTAACTCTATGGTTCCCAAGGACACCCATACCCCCAATACACCATTCATCTCATGTCGAATCATGATGTGTTTCCTAGGTAATATCATATAATAATACATTCTTCTTGATGAAGCACGATATATTCAAAGGTGATATGATATATCAGCACCGGATTAAACTCCTATAAGAGTTAGAATATTCTCATGTGAGGACATAACATAAGTTTCATTATATTCATTATTTAATTTTCCATTTATAATCATTATTTATAAATCTACCAAAATCTTAATAGTATGTAAAAAGTCCATTTAACAATGATAAATCCTAAATAAAACGATCATGATCCAATTCTCATTGCACATAAGTAAAATGACCATGTTACCATGTATACGTTCTAATTTATTATGACCATGTTCCCATTCTATTTTCTCATAAGTATGAAAACCATTTTACTATTTCTACTTATCAATTTAGAATGAACATGTTAACATTCTTTATAATAGAGTTAATTTAACATTCAATAATCCGCCTCAAAATCATTACTAATGACACAATCCGTTGAACACATACATTCTATTAGTTTTCAAAAAAATTAACTATTTGATTCAAACCATTAATTAATTCATCAATATATTAGTCAACAAAACAATTCAAATTGCATAATTAATTTTACAGAATTAATTATCTTTTCCTAATCTCAACTTTCCATAATTATTCCCACAAATAATCATCTAGATCTTAATATCGAATGCATATAAATAATCAAAATTTAATTATCTTGACATATCTATTTAAAAACCTCATTATTAATCCCCCAATTAATAATCTAGATTCCAATTCAACCTCATATAATAAATTTCCCCAAATTAATTATATAAAATGGAATCCTCTTAGTCTCATTATTATTTACCAAATTAATAACTAATTTCAAGAAAACATCAATTAAAAAATAGGTAAATTTAATTAACCCATTTCATGAAATTCAATTAATAAAAGATTATAGAAATTATAAAATATTCATATACAGATCAAATGGATGACTATGGAAATTATATTTATACCGCCAACCTCGATTCATTGATGGATAAATGATCAATGAAAATTCCCAAAATTGGATCATTAATAGGATGTAGAAATGAGTTCTGCATTTATATCCCTAAATCAAGATCATTATATCAAGATGTAATCATCCTTGATCTTTATTTCTAATAAAATATCTAGCTCTCAACGCATAGGTCTTTATTGAAGAATATAGAGGATATCCTCCACTGTAGGAGGAATGAGAGAGAGGAGACTAAAAAAAGGGATGATATCCACTAACTCGATGGAGAGAGTGTAATAGATTTAAGCTTTAAATATCAAAAAATTGAGTTTGTATTGATTGGAATCCATCCTATTTGATGGGACAACCTTCCCTTACCCTTTGGAAAGAAAAATCCGGAGCTAGGGCACATAAGAGGTGAAACATGTCATTAAATGTTTAAAATGACTAAGATCCAAAATTTTATGATCTCACTATTGGCTCGTACAATGTTTCGTCACGCGGTTAGGAAAAATATGAGTTATCCGTGTGTTAGGAACATCTTCTATGGGTCCTCTTAGGGCTACCTCTCATTGTTAGCCTAACCATCTAACAATCGTGTGAATCCTCTCAGCCTTTTCATGCACGATTTACCAAGGTTGGTTACAAAATTTTCCTTAACTGTGCGCCAACGGTGGAAAACCCCTATTTAACAAAAATTTCATAAAACTACACCCAAATTCACCCCAATCCATAAATATTATCTCTCATTCTTAAAAGAAGAATAATTACCTAAAATGTCACCTGAGATAACTGCATAAAATGTTGGGAAATTACAATCTACCCACCATATAACCGCTCATCCTGGAAAAGCTCTTCCATTACCTTCTAAGATTATATCCCAAAAATATGAGGCAATTGAGGACTAATATATGCTACTCATTCACATATTTCCACATGTAATAATCAATGTTTCTATAAGACACGTACCATCACCATAGTCATTCCCCATAGAACGTCCAATTTTCCATCCAACAAACATATCAGATGCTCCTCAAATGATGCATCTATCTCAAGGTCAGCCCCATCCATATAGATATCATTTGAAGGGTTGGGTGATAACACCATAGTTTTGATACACAGAACACATCTTGAATAGGTCTATATCTTTATAGAAGAACTAATCAGTAAACCATTGGCCAGATTCTTTCCACTATCTTATGTGGTCCTACAACCTTGTGTGCCGACATTCCCAACCTCGGTATCCTGTGGTCACCCAACGTTTGAGACACTAAAAGGAATTCATGATCACCCAATGTGAATTCTAGTGGTCTTGTACATCATTCAGTATAAGACAAATATCTACTCAGAGACATAACCATAAATTTCAGACCCAACTGTACATGCTACAATGTCTCAAACATGGGACTCAGTCCAAGTAACTCTAACTCACCTGCGTCCATATATAATATCGATGATATAAATGGAATGTCATAAACATCATCATAATTTTTCATCAGTATAGTTTCTAGATTGATGTTTTTTCGTATAAATCCACTAACTACATGTTCTTTTCCCAATCACCAATGAATTCAAACACTCATGCCCGTAACAAATCCTTAAGAACTTTTATAGTACGTTCTAGCAGCCCATATGTCTTCAATCCTTTCCCAAATCATGAATCACGATCTGAAACTATATTCTATGGAACTCCATGATGATGGAATATCTCCCAAACATACATTTCACCCACCTGTTCTACTATAATGTTTTTCATTATAGGCAGGAAATGGGATACCTTTTTTGTTGACCCCCAATGACCCAAAATATTGTAATTATTCTTAAGAACCTTCAGGAGACCGACAACAAATTCATGGTCACAACGTTGCACATCAAGTCTTTAATAAGCAACGATTGTAGTAATGCTTATGGTCGTTGATTCTATGCCTTCACTTACAGATTAGTGAAGCATCTTTTCACTAACACTATTATCTTTTTTTCATTCCTGGCCACAAAAAATATCATCGTATGTCATGGTAAATTATGGTTACATCTAGATCCACTGCCCATATGAAGCCATGAAATTCCCACATGAGCTCCCATCACATGATCATATGTAACACAAATATATTCATCACATAGATGATATCATCATCATCTATCAACCAGTCATATGATGTCTCTACAACATCATGGATTTCCCTCAAGTTTAAGTACAATAAATCTTCATATTGTCTATCTCTGATCCTTATCAAAAGTGTAGAAACCACTACAAATGAAACCATTTTCAAATGTTACTAAATCTCTTGAACCACTATAAAATTTGTACATAGCATAGAAATAATGTTCCACTCTTCACTCAATTCTTAAACTATCTATGTCTGAGTGTTCCTACTCAAGGCATCAGCCTCTTAATTTATATTCCCCATCGTATATTCTGTTTCAAAATTTATGGAATTCATATTCCCAACCCACCTTTTTTACTGATGATTCAAATCAGGTTGTTAAAATATATACTCCAAGAACTTATGATATTTATAAATTTTAAAATTTTCAACCAAAAGATACCATCACAAACACATAATATTAGAAAACATTTGATTCAAAACCATGTTTTTGTGTAGGGTAATTCCATTCATGAGGCCTTAACTACTGAGACCCATACACCACAACTATATCTCCCTACATCAGCTTAAATCATTGTTTGATCCCAAAATCATCATAATAAATTTAATACTCCATAACTGACTCAGTTAGGATCAATACTGGTGATGATGTTAATTTATTCTTTAACTCCTATAAATCTCTCTCATAATCCTCTGTCCATTCAATATTTACCGTCTTTTTGGTGAATCCTGAAATCGACACTACAAAAATGGAAATGTCTTGGCTGAATCTTATGTAATATCTTTATAATCCCAGAAATCATTAAATATAAAAATAATTCATGGAATGATCCCATGAAAACACTATTTGAACCTTACCTCGGTCCACTAACACACCTTCCTCCTAGATGACGTGTCCCATGAAGGGTACCTCATCAATAAAAAACTAACAAATAAATAGAATGGGGTATAGCTGATTCTCTCTCAATGAACCAAGGATGATTTCAATATATTTGGAATAATCATCCTGAGTCTTGGAGGACACACATATTTTTTCCACAAACACCACCATAACCTAATCTATATACATATGAAAGATCATGTTCATCAAATTTATAATCACTAATAGTGAATTTTTCAACCTGAATGAAATTACAAATGACTCATAATGACCATACCTATTTTTAAAATCAGTCTTTGATATAATAGATGTTCGTACTCTAATCTTTCGATTCTTTGGATTAATATAGATCATTGAGAACACAAAATCTCCTATCAATTGATCAAACATATCATCTATCTGAAATTTTATATCCTTTCTTCATAGTCATCTTGTTCAACATCCAGTAGTCATAACATAACTGTTAACACCCACCGTCCTTCTTTGCAAACAAAATAGATAATCCCCAAGGGGATGTTCTTGGATTGATAAATTCATTATCCTCTAACACCTATTACTGAGACATAAGCTCTTATAGATCATTCAATGCCTATATGTATGGTTGAATAGATTCAAGTATGGCCTTCATCATTATCTCAATAGTGAATTCTGCATCTCTCTTAGGTGGTAGCCTTGAGATTCCATTATGAAAGGCATCTTGAGATGGTTCTACTTTTGGTGGAATGAAATATTTCCTAACACCCCCATCACCCAACAATAAACTATAAACTTGTGTTGTGAGCTGTCACAGTTTCTGAGTAATTGTCCCTACATGTCTTAACCGGATATCCCACTATACATGATGGATATACTATTCACACATAGGATACAAGAAGGTCACAGCAGTACAATATCAATATATTTGAGCTCATGAGGTGAATAGAAATTACATACCCATTTTTAGGTCAAATCCTATCATATCAAGAATATAGATATCATATATAAAATGATAAACGATGATCTCTAATTAACATCCATTTCATAAACAAATATCAATTGACCAAACCCCCAGTGGTGTATATATAGTCATAACCCCACTCAAAATCTCCACTATCAAGATTAAATATTTAATAAAATAGGTAGACATAAATGAATTTGTGGCACTAGTATTTGACAAGGATGTAGGTAATGTAGAAACTACAAGAATAATAAATCTCACTATCGATGGTGCAAAATTTTTGTCAACATTTGTAGGTTGTACTGTATTTAAATGTGATTCTACACATCCTTGTGGTTCTATATGACTCTCATGAGTAGTAAAACACTGTTGATGTGGGAGCTCAAGCCCAGAAACACCACACACACTACCTCTACCACCTCGGGAAGAAAAAATTTCAAATATCCAACCTGATATGGTGTATAAGATCATCTTCTTATACTTCGACTCTACCAAAATACTCTTTCAGTGCCAGCCAATCACTAATACCCGTATAATTTATGTAGAAGTCCCTTCATGACACAAGATAGAGACTCTACAGGTGGTTGGGAACAATGTCGACAATAGTGTGTTGGACAACTGCACTGTTGATAGATCACCCCATAAATATCCCTTCCCACTGACCCTCCTTTATGTGTACTCTTCTATACACTCCTTGGTTGAAGTTGTTATAATGATGCTTACTTCTCTAAAAACCCATAATTCATGGTCATCCCATTAAAAATACCTTTCAACCACTGAAAGTCTCCATCACGTTCCCTTTAACTATGAGAGCCTGATCCACCACATCCGTAAACATATTAAGCCTGATGATATTTACATGGGACTTAATATCACATTTAAGTAAATCCTACTAATTTTTCATTATAGATACCTCATATCCTACCAACAAAGGATCAAAACATTTTAGATCTATTTAACTTCCATCATTTTCCTTTACCAGCATGCTCCCATAATTCAGATGCATAAACTCAACAATTTTCTCTTGTCTCAATGTCTCTGGATAAAATATATCTATGAGCACCTCCAAAAATACCTTCATTAATATAACGTCAGTTTATCTATTTCACATCGGAATTCCTTATTAGTGCTTTACTGAACCATGTATCATATAAGCACCCAACGTGACCCACATATCAGCTCGAGTCTCCAAATGGTAATGTATTTTCTCTATTGACTCAACCTATGATTAATCTCCCTCTTGTCCCCATCTCTAACAATGTAACAGGGTATTGTAGTGGAAAATCCATTGTGGACTCAGAAATAATTTTCAAAACACTCCCTAGTTCATTTTCTATGAATTTCATGAAGTGAGTGACATTCTCCCAAAACATCACTGCATCATCTTCAACTAGCTCGATTAGTTACTCATGTTTCCTAATTGGAACTTCATTCTTAAGAACGCACCTCGTTCGTATCCTCCATAATTATCTTGGAGGCATACTCTCTATAATTCCAAACACACTTCTTAGGTCTCAGATCACAACCTTATAAAATTAATGTATGAGGAAAAAATTATAATAAACCCTTTTCCTCAACCTCACCACATAGAAAAACTTGAGGTGTTATCACAAACCTTTACCATAATACTCCTAGATTTTGGTTATCAAGGGTAAACACACAATCATAATCATGTATCTCATTTAGACATCCAATTATTATCATTTTTCATAATATTAAAATACTAAATAATTCATGCAAGGAAACATTATATTTTTAATCTCACAAGCAAGGAAAACAATTAATGTTTAACAACTTACCAATAACACATTTTTCACTTCATGCGTAAAATGATGCATGTCACAAGAACCCTATGTTATATGTATGATGAATGCAAAGTCAAATATCATTCCATTCCATGACACAAATCAAAAATCATAAACTCATAGAAAAAATAATCACATCAGACCACATGTGCATCACCCAAGGTGAAATAATGTTCAACTATAATAGAAAACAAAAATTACAACAATCACACCCTGAGTACATGAGTGTTTCCCTCATAAAATGGTTTTCATCTCTCATGCATGAGATCATTACTAATACCCAAGTATTATTTGTATCAAATCTAATATTCCCAAAACAATTTGACAAAGGAAGAATAAATAAAACATGATCTCTAATACCACTTCGTAACATCTCGACCTGTATACCACAAGATAGTTCCCCGATCCATCTGGACACATATCCTCATGCATTCCTACCCATATCCTAGATACTTCTGACTAGTATCGAGGGACTATTAAGTAATTCATTGAGAGAATATACCATATTTTATCTGATTAGAACACCATTAGAAGTAAATAAGTAATAATGGAAGAATAAATATCCATAAAAATTCAAATGTCATGAGATAACCAAAATAGAAAACACAATATCCATATAAAATGAAAAATAATCCATGCATATATAATTGTAATGTTCCTTAAAAACAACTAAAAAATAAATACACTAATGAAACCTAAGTGGTTATGGAATCACTTTTGTTCCCATCCTCCACCCTCCATCCCTATCTAGAAACTTATCATTAAGACTTTTCCCATAACATGTCCTCCTGTAATATGATCTCTTTGGGTGAAGATCAGGTAGATAGAATAGGTAGTGATTACAACCCCATAATCCACCAACAATAGTGTCCAATACTAGTCCAATCAAAAAAAAATTATATGAATATCTATAACAAATACAGACAATTCACAAATAACAATTAATTACATTATCATTTATTCTTATCTAACTACATTATCTCCAGGGTTCCCAAGGAGACCCATACACCAATACTAGCTTCCATTAATGATATATTCTGAAGTGTTCCCTAGGTAATATCATATATTAATAACTTTTTCTTACTAAATAATAATGTAATAAAAGGTTCTAAAAAATCTCATTACCTGGTTGGACTCATTCCAGAGTTCTAATATTCTAATGTGAAGCAATAACATGGAGTGCCATTATTTCCATTCTTTAATTTCGCATTTATAATAAGAATTTCTGAATCTATAAAACTCAAGAACATAAGTATGATAACCATTTTACCATTATTACTAATCATTATAATTAACATGTTCTCATTATCATTACTTATAAGTTTGATGAACATTTGACGATATATACTTAACAATTTAGAATAACTATGTTCTTGTTATTTTTACTAATAGGTGTGACGACCATGTTACCTATTGTACTTCTCAATTTAGAATGACCATGTTCCAAAAATTTAAGTCTTAATTTATTTGTCAATTAATTATCCACCTTAATCTAAATAATAATTCAACAAATAGTTAAAAACACTACTTCCATTAGTCAATTATACAATTACATATTTGCTTAAAACCATTAATTAATTCATCAATTAATTATTCAATATCACAATTCATATACCACCATTACTTTTCTAGATTTATTTATCTCATTATAATCTCAACGTTACCCAATTAATACCACAATTAATAATCTTGATCATAGTATCAAAGGCACATAATTAATCCACAATTAATTATATCAACTCAGCTATTTAAATATCTCATAATTAATATCCTGATTAACTCTATAGATTAAAACCCATAACTATTATAATTAATTACCGTAAATTAATTATCTAATAGATAAATGTCGTAGTATGAAGATTAATTTCTAATTAATCACCAATTCCATTAAAACATCGAAAAATCTTTTAGTCAATCTAATAAACCCAATTCATGAAAATCAAAAATCTAAAGGATGCTAGAAAGAATATAATTTTTCATATATATATCAAATACTATTCTATTTGAATTTGATTTATACGACATACCATGATTCGTTGATGGTCATTTGTTCAACATATATTCTTAAAAATCCATGCAACACAAAAATATTGATATAATTTCTGGATCTAAATCCCTAAATAAAGATCATCATATCGAGATATAATCAATATAAATGTAGATATCCAATCATTTATATAGATATACCCACATATGTTTATATCCAATGAAACATAGGATATCATCCACCAAGGGATGAAGGAGAGAGGGGAGAATTAAAAAAATAATTAGGATGAGATCCACTAATCGGGCGTAGAGGGGATCATTGATTCGAGCTTTCAATCATGAAGAAAAAAGGTTGTATGGCCTTGGAATCCCTATGAGTAAATGATAAAACCTTAAGTCTCTCTTTGGAGAGAAAATTCCCATGTTAGGTCAGAATATGAGATGATACAAGTTATTAAATGTTGAAAACGAGTGGGAACCACAATTTAAGGATCTCATTGTTGGCACACACATGGTTTAGGCACACTGTTATGAAAAACATGATCTAACAATGAATTATACACTTATTTAATGTTTAATCACATGACTACATCACAAGGTGTCCCTTAAAATGTTCCAACCATGTGAATTTTCTCTACTTGAGAATGTATGATTTACCTTTGTGGGTCACACATTTTTTCCTAACCGTGCACCAACCATGTGCATCCCATATTTCTCTAATGTTTCTTAAAACTCCACCCAAACACACCCCATGTCATAAATATAATCAATTTTACTTGAAAAAACACAAAATATATGATAATGTACCTAAGAAAATTTTAGAAAATGTCAGGATCTTAAAAAGGTGACCCTCTAAAACCCATTTCTTAATTTTAATATGGAAGTCTTATTATTTGTTTTTCAAATGTGTGATTTCAAAAAAAAATGAAATGTAAAAAAAAGTATAATATCACAATTCTAATTTTGAGGAAAAAAATTATTAAATTGGTGTATAATCTAACATCTGGTGTATTTAAAAGGAAACACTATTTTTATTAGTGTACATGAATTTCCACATCGAAAATAAATGAATAACTAAATATTAATATTTAAATGTTACTGTTACAACCTATGTATTATAATGAAAGGTATGAATATGATTTGCAAAATTATGAAAATATGGTTTACACATGAATATATAAATAAATCAATTGTGACCAAATAATCATAAAATAAAATAAAACAATTTTTAAAATAAAATATATTTTCGATGAATAACAAATTATATGCGAACAATTTCTTTTATAAATCAATAAAACCACTCTATTTTGGTGATATGAATAAAATTTATATAAAATTTATTATCCTCGGTTTTTATAATTCATCATATGTAATTTCTACATATTATATAAGTACATATAGACTTTTACTACGAAAATAATATTTTTCTCAAATTATGTTTTTTCCGACTTTTGATGTCACATATGTTTTAAATCTATTTTTTTGATATTTTTAAAATTTTATTTGATAAAATATACTTTTTATTTTAATGTTGAATATTGAATTTTACAATGATTAAATGTTGTTATATTATTCATTTGATTGATGTTTTGACAAATAGTGAATAAATATTACATTTTAATTACAAAACATTTTCATCTAAAAATATATGGTGCTAAATTAAATTATTGAACAATTAGAAATTATAAATCAATTAGTTTATTAAAATTTATTCTAATTTTGGTCATTTAATCAATTTAAAATTGAATATTTATATTAAAATAGTTTAATATGTTGAACATATTCACTTTAAAAACATTTTTTCTTGTTCTATCATTAAGATTAATTAATATTAATCTCAACTAATTCTTACTTTATAATTTTAAAAAATTGATTGAATATTTTGAATCATAAGTTATTATTTTATAAAAGAGTTTCCTTCTATTGTATATATATGAATAGTAAACATATATAATTTTATTACCATGTTTAATGGTAAATCATGTTATTAAAGGTAAAAAAATATTATAATTGTTATAAAATTACCTTAAAACAAGTCTTAATTTTATTAGATGAGTTATTTTTATCAAAAATAATAAATGGGACAGTATATGATCACTTTGGGGAAACTGAGTGACTTTAATCCATTAATGGTATTTAATTCAAATAAATTTCAATCTTTCCATAATTTATTTACAAGTGAAATATTATTAATATGGGGTTATATTGAGTATATGTTATAATCTATATTATTTATTGAAATCTATATTTTTATATTGATCCTGATAATTTATTTTAAATTTCAGGGGAGAAATAATTACATTAATGTATTAAATAATTACGATGCAATAACTGGTTAATTAATGTAAATATCATATAAATGATATTAACAATATTACAATAAATATAAATTGAGATAATTAATGTCATAAAATAAATTTATAGATGATTGTAACATGTTAGATAAGTTTAAAAAGAGTAGATTCATATATATAATGTTGTTATGATATTTTTAAAAAGTCATCTAAGGAATAATGTTAATATTGACGTTATTTATATTTTAAAATAAAAAATATGTTATTAAATGATATATAATACATATAAATATATAATTTAGAAAACATATTATGATAATATTGAATATGTCTTAAATGATCCATTTATGGTTCCTCTTATATTGTCTAATAACAATATTAATCCATAAATAGTAAAAACATATCTTATCACAATAATACATAAATAGTGTAAATGAGGGTAAAAGTTTAATGGTAAGGACAAAAAACGTGTAAAATATTTTATTATTACCAATTGGTGAAGGTAATTATTCCCAAAATAATTCCATATTATAATTAAATACGTTTTATATAATTTTTAATATTAAATTTATATTTGTATTAATTTAAAATTTTTAGTGAATCCAAGAGTGTTGCTCCCCTATTTTATAAAATGGAAATAATATTCACTATTTTACGCACATTAAAAGTAATTTTCCACCAATATAATACCAAATAACTTTCAATAATCCCAAAAACATTCTAGAAATATTATTATAGGCATAAAATAGCATTACTATTATTACAATTTTAAGAAAATGATGTGGTTAGAGGAATACTTTATATTTTTAATCAAATATTTATTCTTTATTTCATTATCCACATCCTTAAAATCTTATAATCCATGATTAAATAATAAATCTAGTATCTTAAATATTATTAAATGTTATTATGTTAATATGATTTCATAAATCCATATCCTCCACTACTAGAAAAACAGGTATTTGCGACGGGTCATTTGCGACGGGATCCCGTCGCAAATGACCCGTTGCTGAAAACGGTGTCGCAATAACATTTTTTTGCGACGGGACCATCGCTAAAGCCCTTTTCCGCGACGGGGAGAATCCTCATCGCCACTAGTACTCCGTATATTTGTAAAAAACTAGTTCCGAAGGGCCCCGTCGGAAAAACTATTTTTTAAAAAATAAAAAATTAGTAATACTATTTGCGACGAGAATAGTATCCCGTCGCAAATACTATAAAAAAAATGAAAAAAATAAATTGTTAATAAATTATTTTAATTAATATAATAATAATCCAATTATAATTCAAAAATAAAAAATAATAAAATATTAATAAATGATTTTAATTAATATAATAATAGAATTATAATTCACAAATAAAAATAATAAATTATTTTAATTAATATAATAATAATAGAATTATAATTCAAAAATAAAAAATAATAGAATATTAATAAATATTTTATAATGAGACAAAAACTACGAATAGAAAAAAAATCATATTTTGATTTCACAAATTTTATAACATAAATACAAACTCTAATCTGAAGGAGGGGGAGGGGGGTCTGCAGATGGTGGTGGAGGAAACTCCATCCCTAAAACATGAGTGAGTCGGCGCATGTACTCCATCTGCTCCCGATGCTGCTGCTGCCACCAACTCGTCTGCTCCTCGTACAACTGCTGCTGGCGTCGACGCTCCTCCTCATGCTGCTGACGCATCTGCTCCTGCTCCTATCGGAGACTCTCTATCAGTGCAGTCTGAGATCGCAACTGATCCTCATACTGTGTAGCAGAAGAAGATGCATGAGCTCCTCTCGAGCTGGACGCCGACATTGCAGAATTGCCATAATAATCTCCGGGAGTCAGTCGAGAGCTGATACCAACTACCCAGCCCTTCTCGAAGGCATACTGGGTGGCCTCCATCCATGCCGCCTCATCAAACTGACGACCAGTGGTCTGATCTGATGACTTGGACTGACTCTCAGGCTGGGCCTGTGACGCTGCGGCCTCATATGACTCCTGTAGTTGCAATTTAAAATTAAAATTGTGAATATATTATATACAGTTAATTTTTAAACATGAAAACAAATAATACTAACCACGATGTGATGCTGACGATCACCTCTGAGCTCCCCAGTAGCAGGATCACTATACATCCTCCGATATACGTCGTACTCCGTAATATCGGGTTGCTCGACAGCCTATAAGAATAAAAAATAAACTGTTAATATTTATAGTTATATAAAATATTTATAAATAATGTACGTACCAGATACTATCTATGAGTACTGAAAGAACAACTCCCAGCTCGATGAGTCACCTCCTGTCTCCCCCGATTCTGCCTCCCCACCGATGATCTCCTCTGAAAGGCACCACTCAACCAGTGCGCACATAATCCATCCCATACATGGGATGAAATGTACTCTGGTCGGTGTGCTCTACATGACTCGTCAAAATCTGACACTCCTTATTTCTTCATCGCAGCTTTTCTTAAATTGTGCAAAAACTGACGAAGGCGATCACGCATGGCCACCTCACATGCCTCGTGGATGACGTCACGCATGGTATCCTCGATCGGATACCATAAACCCTACAAATAAATCAAAATATCAAGTTAGAAATGAAATAATTTTCAAAATAAAAATTATTTTTTTACGTACGTACCAACCAATGGCCGAACATGGCCTACTGCACATCAAAGGGAATCTGCTCCCATTTGGTCCACGGTTGAGAGAAATAGTTGCGCAAAATAGTGCTGCCCTGTCCGACTGCTATATGCGGAAAACTCTAAAAATAATAAACATTTATTATTTGAATATATTAATGAAATATTAGTCAAATAAACATGTTATCACACAGGTTATCCCACCTCCGTGTGCGTGGATCAAACCCAAGACGTGGACGTCGCTCGGGGACGGGGTCAGGAATCATCAATCGTGCAAGACCGCGCCCCCTCCGCGTACTCCCTGGAGCGCCTGCAGGCTGAGGGTCATCTGGAAGCAACTCATCCGCATCGAAAGCCAGGTCAGCATCCGCCAACTCACGAAATGTGGCGTCGTCCATCTGAAACAGAAAATGTTAATGTTGTTAGCAAATAATTCATAATTACTATTATATATACATATATACATATTATGATTGTATATAAATACCATGGAAATCTATCAGTGTTCATCTTCATCATCATCTTCATATATGTCAATGTCATCTTCATATTCCTCCTCAACATCATCGATATCCATTCGAGTTACAGTTGCTTCATCTCTTACCATTTCAAATTCATATGTGACATCATTAACATCATCGTCATCACCGACTCTTAAATGTGGGGTGTCGTCATCGATACTCATGTCTCTTTGCAAAAAAGATTGATTTTGAGTACTCTCTTGAAAAACTTAAATTCTTAGCACATCAGTGAAATCACATTCACTTTGACTAAACTGATTGTCTCGAATTTTGATTTTTATTAAACTCCACCAATCAGTCAAGTCTCTTGATGTAGCACAGTACTTTGCGTAATAATGTTGATGTACATGTTGAGCCAATAAGAATGGTTCATTTACTGCGAGAACACTTTTACATTTAATATCGATGATTCCATGAGTCGGATGAACACGAACGCCTCTCTCTGTATCCAACCGCCGACATTTGAACATGGTTATGTAATGTTGTCCAAGATAATAGAGTTCAATGATTTCATCAAGTATGCCATAAAAGTCAACTTCATTTTATCGATGATGAGATCCTCTCATGCTAACTCCACTGTTCATTGTTTATTCTGATTCCCCATATGTATGTGTGTGGAATCGAAATCCATTCACCACATATGCATTATAAGTTTTAACAAGTTTGGAAGGTGGGTTACTCAATACACACAGTCGTTTGTCAATTTTATCAGCATGTCGAGACACCTGAAAATTTGTGAAATAATTATCAATATAGTAAACTATACATTGAATGAGTTGCTAAAAGATAAAGAATTTATGTTACCAGTGTTTGAAACCACAGAGATAAATTTTTCAGTCGACGTTCTTCGAGAGCAGCTGCCGTAATTTGTGGAATTTGTTTCTTGATATGATTATCATACAACCTATAAAAACCAAATTTATTTACTGTAACATAAATGATATAATAAGTGATATAAACACTTACAGTACAACTGATGTCATCTCTTCACAGTTGAGCAGAACATACGTATGAGCTTTATGATGTTCATCATCTGAAAGCCACCGTTCATAAACTCCACCAAAACCAAGCTCTGACTGGTTGAAAACAGATAATTGATTGTCGATTTCATCAATATTCCTCTCATTCCGTCCCATTCGGTTTTGTTTTGAAGGATACTCAGATTCAAAATAATGGGAGAAGAAAAAAGATATTTCCTCTTGCAAATAAGCTTCTGCAATAGATCCTTCAACAGATACTTTGTTACAAACTTTTCATTTCAATTTTTTCATGCATCTTTCAAATGTGTACATCCATCGAAACTGTACTGGACCTCCACATTTGGCTTAATATATAAAATGTAACATCAAATGTTCCATTGAGTCGAAGAAAGACGGCGGAAATATTTTTTCCAGTTTCCATATAATTACAACAACATCTTTTTCAAGTTTGACTAGAGCTTCATAATCTGCTGTAGCCGCACAAATTTCCTGAAAAAATTGAGACATGTCTGTTATGGAATCCCAAATCACAGAATTCAATAGACCTCTTAATCCAATGGGTAGCAGTCTTTCCATTATAACATGACAATCATGACTTTTTAATCCAGTAATATGACCATTCTTTACACATCTATCCAAATTGGAAGCACAGCCATTTGGAAGTCTCAAATCTGCAATCCACTGACAAAATAATAAACGGTTTTCTTTAGATAGTGTATAAGATGCTTTTGGTTTCAATAACCTTTCTGTTCTGACATTCTCAAACAGTTCCAATTCTGGACGCCTGCAAATATGGGCAAGATCTAAACGTGCATTTACATTGTCTTTGCTTTTTCTTGGCGTATCCAAAACTATATGAAACAAATTATCAAAACAGTTCTTCTCAATATGCATGACATGTAACATGTGACGGACCAACAAATCCGACCAATATAGAAAATCCCAAAATATGCTACGTTTAATCCAATTGTGTTCTTTCCCAAAACCAAAAATTTTCTGTTGGTTTATTGTGGGACCAAAAGTGATGGGAGATAATGAATGTACAACTGATTTAAACTCCGAACCTGATAGCATTTTTGGAGGTCCTTCCATTTCAATTGTTCCTTTTCTGAAATGAGATCTGTTTCTGCGAAAAGGATGATCAGCTGGAAGAAACCTGCAATGACAGTCAAAATAACAAGGTTTCTTTCCATGAATGATCATAAATGCTTTGTTCTCTCCTATATAGTAAGGAAATGATTTCTGACCATGTGTACTCCAGCCAGATAACATCCCATAAGCCAGGAAGTCACTTATTGTCCACATCAATGTTGCTCTCAGTATGAAATTCTGTTTCGTTGCAACATCATATGTACTGACACCAGTACACCAAAATAAATTTAATTCATCAATCAATGGTTTCAAAAAAACATCAATATTTTTCTTCGGATGTCCTGCAATTAGTAAAGTCAAAAAGATATATGGCTCCTTCATCAACATCCATGGAGGTAAATTGTACGGAGTTAAAAAAACAGGCCAACATGAATATTGACTACCATAAGATCCAAACGGACAGAAACCATCAGTGGAAAGCCCCAGTGGAACATTTCTAGCTTCTAAAGCAAAGGATGGAGGCACTCTATCAAAATGTTTCCATGAATCACCATCGGATGGATGATTCAATCTTTTATCGGTTGAAATATTCTCTTTATGCCATGACATCATTGTCGCTGTATTCTTAGACATGAATAAACGCTGGAGTCTGGATGTAATCGGAAGATATCTCAACTATTTTACAGGAATCAAACCAGACTTCCCGTGTTGTTCTTCTTTATATCTCAGTTTCCCACATGTGGGACAACTATCCAACGAATCATTTTCCCCAGAATATAAAATGCAGTCATTTGAACATGCATGAATCTTCTGACAAGTAAGTCCCAAATTTCGAACCAGCCTCTTACTCACATAGTAATTTGCAGGTAAAACATTTCCTTCAGGTAACAGTGTTTTAAGCAAAGAAAATATCTGGTCAAAACAGGTGTTTGACATTCCGTTATCTGATTTGATAGCCATAAATTTTGCAACTGCTTCTAATTTGCTCATCTTGCAGCCAGGATATAATGCATCCTCAGCAGACTTCAACAACTTGTAAAATTCAGACGGTGCCAACTCAGGATTTGAAGCTATATCAGCCGGAGTTTCTGTATGTTGAACAGATGAACCTGCGACATCATGTACTAAATCTTGAAATCGGGATGGATCCGGAATCAAGTTGGTATCACCTTCTCTGGAACTGTGTTCACCGTGTTGATACCAAAATACATAATCTGGTTGAAAACCAAAATGCAAGATATGTTCTCCCACATTGTCAAACATGTCAAACATTCTCAATGCACATTTTCTGCAAGGGCATTTTATTTTGTCTTCTGAAACAAATTCTGGATTTGATGCCGCAAATGATAAAAAAGTCTCCACACCCTCTACATATACTGAATTTAAACCAGAACCATTTGGATTTCTACGTTGATTTAGCCATATGAAGTCACCTAATAATGATTGTTGACGAACTCGTTGTTCCACATGTCTCTATAAAATATAAAAGCATTACTGGTTTTGTATAATTTGTTAGAAAAAACACTCAAACTAGGATAATTATAGAGTTTAGATCATACACGACTAACGCAAACTTTTTTTTGAGATAGACCTAATTATTACTAATTATTACTAATTATTACTAATTATTGGTAATTATTACGAATTATTACTAATTATCGGTAATTATTGGTAAATATTGGTAATTATTGGTATTTATTGGTAATTATTACTAATTATTGGTAATTATTACTAATTATTGGTAATTATTACTAATTATTTTTAATTATTACTAATTATTGGTAATTATTACTAATTATTGGTAATTATTACTAATTATTTGTAATTATTACTAATTATTGGTAATTATTACTAATTAATACTAATTATTGGTTATTATTGGTAGTTATTGGTAAATATTACTAATTATTATTAATTATTGCTAATTATTTGTAATTATTGGTAATTAATACTAATTATTTGTAATTATTTGTAATTATTAGTAATTATTAATAATTAATGGTAATTATTGGTAATTATTTCTAATTATTGGTAAATATTACTAATTATTGGTAAATATTACTAATTATTGTTAAGTATTACTAATTATTGGTAATTATTGGTAATTATTACTAATTATTACTAATTATTGGTAATTATTACTAATTATTACTAATTATTGGTAATTATTACTAATAATTGGTAATTATTACTAATTATTGGTAATTATTACTAATTATTGGTAATTATTACTAATTATTACTAATTATTGGTAATTATTACTAATTATTAATAATTATTACTAATTATAACTAATTATTGGTAATCATTGGTAATTATTACTAATTATTGGTAATTATTACTAATTATTACTAATTATTGGTAATTATTACTAATTATTACTAATTATTGGTAATTATTGGTAATTATTACTAATTATTACTAATTATTACTAATTATTACTCATTATTAGTAATTATTACTAATTATTACTAATTATTACTAATTATTGGTAATTATTACTAATTATTACTAATTATTGGTAATTATTACTAATTATTACTAATTATTGGTAATTATTACTAATTATTACTAATTATTACTAATTATTTGTAATTATTACTAATTATTAGTAATTATTACTAATTATTACTAATTGTTACTAATTATTGGTAATTCATTCTAATTATTGGTAATTATTACTAATTATTGACAATTTTTAATAATTTTTACTAATTATTCTTAATTATTACTAATTATTCTTAATTATTACTAATTATTCTTAATTATTACTAATTATTGGTAATTATTACTAATTATGGGGAATTATTACTAATTATTGTTAATTATTACTAAATATTGATAATTATTACTAATTATTACTAATTATTACTAATTATTACTAATTATTACTAATTATTGGTAATTATTACTAATTATTACTAATTATTGGTAATTATTCTTAATTATTACTAGTTATTGGTAATTATTACTAATTATTGGTAATTATTACTAATTATTGGTAATTATTACTAATTATTGGTAATTATTGGTAATTAATACTAATTATTACTAATTATTGGTAATTATTACTAATTATTACTAATTATTGGTAATTATTGGAATTTATTGGTAATTATTACTAATTATTGGTAATTATTACTAATTATTGGTAATTATTTCTAATTATTGGAATTATTTCTAAATATTGGTAATTATTTCAAATTATTACTAATTCTTACTACTTATTGCTAATTATTGCTAATTATTACTAATTATTGGTAATTATTGGTAATTATTTCTAATTATTGGTAATTATTTCTAATTATTGGTAATTATTTCTAATTATTAGTAATTATTTCTAATTACTGGTAATTATTACTATTTATTGGTAATTATTACTAATTATTGGTAATTATTACTAATTATTACTAATTAACGGTAATTATTTCTATTTATTACTAATTATTTCTATTTACCGATAATTATTGGTAATCATTACTAATTATTGGTAATTATTACTAATTATTGGTAATTATTACTAATTATAGGTAATTATTACTAATTATTACTAATTGTTACTAATTATTACTAATTGTTACTAATTATTGGTAATTATTACTAATTATTACTAATTATTAATAATTATTGGTAATTATTACTAATTATTACAAAGTATTACTAATTATTGGTAATTATTGGTAATTATTACTAATTATTGGTAATTATTTCTAATTATTAGTAATTATTACTATTTATTACTAGTTATTGGTAATTATTACTAATTATTGGTAATTATTGGTAATTATTACTAATTATTACTAATTATTGCTAATTATTACTAATTATTACTAATTATTACTCATTATTACTCATTATTGGTAATTATTACTAATTATTACTAATTATTGGTAATTATTACTAATTATTACTAATTATTGGTAATTATTGGTAATTATTACTAATTATTGGTAAGTATTACTAATTATTGGAAATTATTACTAATTATCACTAATTATTCGTAATTATTACTAATTATTTGTAATTATTACTAATTATTGGTAATTATTACTAATTATTACTAATTATTACTAATTATTGGTAATTATTACTAATTATTGGTAATTATTACGAATTATTGGTAATTATTACCAATTATTACGAATTATTACTAAATATTGGTAATTATTACTAATTATTGATAATTATTACTAATTATTGTTAATTATTACTAAGTATTACTAATTATTGGTAATTGTTCTTAATTATGACTAATTAAATGAATAATTGCCAATAATTAGGAATAATTACCAATAATTATGAATAATAACATTATTAGTATATTTTATTATTAATATTAAAATAATATAAATTTCTAATTTATATACAGTTCTCCTTTCATCTGTGTGGTTTCTATCTCCATATACAAATAATAAATGTGAAGACAGCAAACACACAGATGAAAAGAGAACTGTATATATACAAAAAATTATATTATTTTAATGTTAATAATAAAATTTATTAATAATTAAATAATGTTATTATTCCTAATTATTAGTATTTATTACTAATTATTAAGATATAAAACAATGTAAACAATATTAAATTACAACTAATTAAGAATAATTAAAACTAATAAAACATTAAAAATAAATATGAAATTAAAATAAATATAAATACCTTGAAAATTGATCTGAGGTTGATCTCTGATCGTTCTTCAAAACTTCAATACCAACTCTGGAGAAAAAAATTAAACTTGAGAAAAACTGAACTGTAGAAATAAAATCTTGAGAGAAGAAGAAGATGGAATTTCAGAATGATTTGAAAAAAATTGATGGGGGTATTTATAGGTTAGATTAGTTGCGACGGGCCTATTTGCGACGAGATACCCGTCGCAAATACCTTAGCCAGCATTTATTACGGTCAACGGTTAAATAGTTATTTGCGACGGGACCCGTCGCAAATAACCACCTGCCAACATACTATTTGCGACGGGGGAATATTCCCGTCACAAATAGTTTTCCCGCGATTTGGCGCGCAAAGGGCGCCAGTCCTTTTGCGGCGGGATAGCCTTCCCCGTCGCAAAAGGCTACTTATTTGCGACGGGCAAATACCCCCGTCGCAAATAAGTTTTTAACAGGGTATTTGCGACGAGATTTATTCCCGTCGAAAATAACCCGTCGCAAATACCCATTTTTCCCGTAGTGCTCATCCATCAAATGTTGAATGAATTACTGTTTATGTGTACAATTCTCTACTGCCTCACGAACAGACATGCTTCATTTTTCCATCACCTTCATTAAATAAAAAGTTTAGTGATTTTATTAATTTTATTTATATGAGATTTATGAAATATTTAGCATTTTTAAATAATATATATATATTCCATTTTTATACCTTTCTAGTAAAATAAAGATGATAATGTAATTCATGTATATGTGTGAACTATAACTCCACAAAGACAAGTGATTCATTTACCCCAGCACTTCTCATGGATGATATATAAAATTTGATTTATATAATAATATTGATATTAGTGATATTATTATAATTATTAATAGATATAATTAATTTCGCTTCTTTCAATAATGATCGTTAAAAATGAAAATGTTACTCATGCCTATGTATGACTCACAGTCTCAAGGAGTGTTACATAGTTATTTTTTAATACACTTAATTTATGTATTTTTTTTAAATTTTAATTGATGTATAAAAGTGGTTATTTTTTCATGAATATTATTTATTATATTATAGACTAATGACCAGTTTTTTTTAGTAGAAATTATACAGAATTCATTTTGGCCCCATGTAATGAATATCATCTTAATGTCCAACGTGGACATAAATAATCAAGTATAATTTATAACATAGTAATAATTTTTATAAATGTAATAATAAACATGATAAATATTTTCAATAGTGTAAATTATTTTATTATATAGTAAGAATAAGATTGTACGTGATGAGTCAGACTCAAGGTAAGGTACCACTTCTCGATCTCCCTTGATTGAGTCATATTTTGATGTTATACACCCACGTACTTTTATGAGGTGTATATACATCTACAATTGAGTTATAATAATATTTATATATTTATTATCAAGTTATTTAATTATTTGTTAATTTTATTTTATCCTATGGCTTATGATTTAAATGTTCAATGTGTAATGTAACACATTCAATGATTAAATTTTTAATTATGAAATACTTTTCACCATGTCAATATTCTTGATAACATATTACATATTAATTAATATGGATATAAAATTATTATAATAGTAATTTTTTTGTTTTTTATATTAATTCAGTTGTTTTCAAAAGATATATTTTTATGGGTTTTAAATTGATACTTTTTACACAAAAGAATGAACAATTTTTAATGTGTACATAGATATCAAATTTTTCACCACACTGACTATTATGTAATTTATATCTTCATTTAAATTAATACATGTTTTCCTTCATTCAAATATAACTTTTAATTCATGGGTAATTTGGACTTGGAAATGGGTTTTTAAATAGAAATGGCATTTTCTTAAAAATTATTTTTCAAATGGGTTTAAAATATTTTTTTCAAATGGGTTAATGATTAATGTGTTTTATTAATGTAATGGTACATCAGATTTATATGAAATGGGTGATCTTGATACAACATATACAATGGGTTGATCCCCATTATAGAAAATAGGGGTTCTTGATATAGTTTATATGAATGGTTGATCCCCATTATAGCTCATGAGAAACGGGTGATCCTGATATAGCATCAATGAGGGGTCGATCCTTATAATAGATCCCACGTATGGTAGATATATCTTATATGAAAGGTCATCCCCATTATAGGTTAATAATTAATTTGGAAATAATAATATTGGAAGTCGATCAAATGTTTAGTTCAATTGAAATTGTTTTGAAATGGTTTTATGTATATGATGCTCTATGTCTCCAAGATGAGTTTTAACAGCTTTCAATTGGTTTGAATGGTTTTATTTGAGAAAAAACAAATATTTTTTTGTTTCATATGAATATGTTTTATTTTATTTAATCAAATAACTTTAAACTATGTTTCATTTCTTTCGCTGTAAAAATGGGTTTCTTGATATTTATTTCCATTACTAAACTTTTTATGCTCATCCCATTTTTGAAATTTTATTCATAGGGTCGAAAGATGAGTAGAGACAAGGATGATGACGTGATAAAAATAAGGATTTTATATAAATTAATGAAACCATCATTCCTTTTAGAATTATTCATTTTATGATAAAATTTGATACTCGTTATAATATTCCACTTGTAATGAATGGGTTTACATAGTAAGAGTTTGTCATAATTCACAAAAAAAATTAACTGGAAAGATGATAGATTCTGATTTCTTGTATAAAACACTAGAGTTTTTACTGCTTAAGTACGTGTCCTTGTTTCAAACACTAAACTCATGTATTCATGTCTCCTTATAGTGATTTAGTGCATATAATACTCATCCACATATCACTTGCATAAATGATAAATTATTATATAACAACATCAATGTTATTATCCAAATAGTGTTCTAAAAATATTTTGGGTTTTCTTAAATCATCCCATTCTTCTCTAAATCAACATCTTAAATTAATGCAAATATCTAATTCATAAATTTTCATAAAAAATTTTCATCAACATTTTGTATGCATAAGAAATTCCAAAATATAAAAACAGTAACACCCCAATATTTTATAAGATATATTCTTTTTAATATCTTTCATATCTTCTGTTGTATGCTACACCAAGATTATCTGGCACTATACGCAACTTCATATTAGCTTGCAGTATACACAACACTATTCTTGGATTGTGTTAGACACAATTTCAAGTTCAATTGATAGTAGTTATTCTATGTAACATTGAGAGTATATATATATATATATTCATTGTATAAATGAAATATGGTAGGATTTTTTTATATGCAACAACAAAGGAGTCTTGCACTAGACACAACCCTACCTTGGCTTGCATTACACGCAATCACGACCTTTCTCGATAGCGTGTGGTGTACGCAATACTAGGATTTACTCAACAACGATATATAGTTATAATATTATTATGAACTAGCCGTTTTTAATATTATTAAATAGATAATTAATTTTATAAAATTATTATTCATCTTACACATTTTCTAGATCATGGTATATGACCAAAATAAATTTTTCAGGTAGAATAAGTATTTTTAAAAAAATGATGTTTTTCTATCTTTTGATGGCGCAACCATTTTAAATATAATTTTTGACAAGTTTATAAGTTGAATTTTACAAAATAAACTTCTTTTTTTGAGTTAGGATTTAAAATTTTACATTGGATGAAGTTTTGATATTTTTCTGACAATGTTCTTATTTTGATGAATAATAAAAACACGCTAAATATTACTTAAAAACAAATTTTTTCATCGAGATAATTTATATGGTTAAATTATAATAGTAAAAAAAATTTATATATAAATATAATATATTTTTAAAATTTAATATAAATTATGTCATTAGCATTTATTTTACATTGAATTCGTAGGTTAAATCAATTCAATCTTTTGCATTGTTTTAAACAAAAAACCATTTTTTCGACAATGAAGTTAATTTTAAATTAATTACTACATCTTCTATGATTTGAATATGGAAAAATGGATTCCATATTTGGAATCAGTAGGTCCAAATTATATTAATAGGCTATTATTTTTCATTATGAATAGTCACTACCGTAAATTTTATTTAACACAGTTAATGGTAAATTAGGTAATTATGGGTAAAAATAGTATTATAAAATTACCCTAACACTTGTATTAATATAATTTAATTATTATATTTCGTCCTAAGTAATATTTCGGTCTAAATGGAATCCATTTTAACCCACTAGAATGTGATTAAGACCCTTAATTTATTTTTTTTAAAGAAACTGAAATATGTCTCACTCAAACATTAAAAATTATATTATTTTTTATATAAGGTTATATAGAATATAATTTCTATTATAAATAATAATTTTAAATATCAAATGTTTAAATTTATCATGGTAATTTATTTGTAATTTTTAAGAAATATTTAATTACCTTAATAGAATATACATTAATGATGTATAAATTATTTATTTAGTGAAAAATAAATAATATAGTTTTTATTATAATTATAATACCTATAAAAAGGACCAGAAACTTGAAAAAACCATATTGGTCGAGTATATATACCCTAAGAATTCAAGGAACTATTTTTGGACCATTTGGAGCCTTATTAAACAGATTAGGACATTTATATTAATTTATTTTAAATGATGTCAAAGATTTCACCTTCATAATTTAATAAATATTACAATTTAAATGTAGTGATTTTAAGATGATATATTCGCGTAAGTATATTATTATGAAAGGTATTATATTTATCTCCATCATAGGATTTTATTTTTAATATTTATGCAAATAATAAGTATATTAAATGCTTATACAAAAATGATGTATTAATTGTTTTATAAAGAGAAATATCAAATAAATGATTTTATAAATATTAAAATAAACATTATATGAACTAATTAATGTTCTCCACAAATATTATAGATGCATATGAAATGTTATCAATCTATTAATCTTTTTCGTTAGAATTTAACAACTTTGTGGATTTTATTTAAATTCAAATAAATGAATAGTGTCAAAATTAACACTATTGTTATTTTATAAAACTGACATATTATTAAATTGTTTAAATGACACATAAATATTTACAAATTATAAATTGAACATTATATGGTCTAAAATGTCATAAATTACGCAGTTATGGATAATTCACAATAGATATGTAAATAATTATAACAATATAAAATTTAGAATATTATTACCACAAATAAGATTAAATAAATTAAATAAGGATAAATCAAATTGATAAGGATTAAAATAATTTCCCAGCATGTATAAATTTAATTGGATGATGTGATTACAACCCTATATTACCACATATACGATTTTGATACACTTTTGATGTTTATATGTGGGGTTTGAGTTTACTATAAATTACTATTTTTGAGGTTTCCAAAACGTTTCCTCTCTTACCTTATAAAGGGGAACATCCTCCCTCTCCTCACACCACTTGGATCCTTCATTCTCTGCCAAACCCTACCAATTTATCTTCTCCACTTCCCTAGAAACCTACTAGAGGACCTGGTCTTCATCCAAGACCAACTTTAGTGCCCTAAGTGGAGGTTAAGAGGAGGCGCGTCGAGGAAGAGGTAATCTCTTTGACCAATACTTTCAAGTTTCTTTATTCTTCTACATCCTCTTATTTAGTTACATCATTATAAAGTATTAACATTTGAATAACTAATATAATTATATGTTATTTTAAATATGAAACAACCCTATATCACCTTCTACCCATCCTATGAAAAACAAAATCACTGCGCGTGCATTAGTACGGAATAGGGTTTCCACGCCGTTGTGTAATATGTTTTTCCACCACCAACATACTTGGATAGGTATAATGGTGTAATGAATAACTATATATGGTTATTATAACATGATACTAATTCTGATATATTTTATCATCCACTCTAATTCCATTCAATAATTATGGGAACGATATCATCGCTCGTGCGTACGTACAGATTACCGTCTCCCCGACGCGATGAGATTCATTCTACATTTTAACCATTCAAGAATGATTATAACGTAAATATTTTAAATAATAATGAAATATAAGAAATATTTATTATACTGATCTTATGTATAAGTTATTTACTTACATCCATTAAATTTAATAAGGAAACGAAAACAGCTTTCATGCATACGTACCACCTGCAGTCTCCATGAACGGTGAATTTATTTCTATTTATCGATCTATTATATATTTGTATATTCTGAATATATATTATATATAAATCATGGTTAACATTCTGGAAGTAAGTAATCATTATCTAAGTAATCATATGAATAATTACAATTCAAAACATGGATGATAAATGAAACTATTTTACCCAAAACCCTACATTAACATGGAATTGACAAATGAACATGTAATATAAAGTTGTAAGTGAACCATATATGATAACATAAATATTATTATGGTTCGGTTACAAGTTAATAATATGTTTAAACCAACTATACAGGGGTCCCAGACACATATAGTATAAATTGGACATAAGGTAAGGGATAATTTTGCAATCTCATTTTTATTCGAGATTTCTTATACGTAAGTATTTACTGGGGTTATATTTTTCATCCAAGTCCATAAAAATGTATTTTATGAAATTTATAATATTCTTCCATGTATTTTTAAAGTCATGTTTACCCCGTTTTTACTTTTACTTTGTGTTATGGTAGGAATAATTCTCTCGTTTTCCATACGTGGTACTTTTTGACTTTCCCGTTAAAAGTATAATGAGAATGTTTTTTTAACTTATACGACATGAATGGATTTTTACGGTTTCATAACAACTTATTTTCATGAAGCTTAATCTACAATATTTCATGATTATTTTCAAAAAAATATATTTCTTTTAAAATTGCATTGCATTTTGTGTCAAGAAAATGAATTTAAAGAAGAAATGGTATTCTCCCCTAGAATTAAATTCAAGTGTTTTGTCAAAACTATTTTCCATCTAAGATGATATTAATTTTTATGATAATGTCTAAAGTTTAATGTATCTGTTATTTACATGGTTTGATTCTTTTTATTATGAAATTTTATCCATTTGTTTTATACGGTTTACATTATGATGGGATGATGCTTATGAAACCCATTTTATTATTTGGGTTATGATGAATGATTTATGTTTATTTAGTGGCACAAGTAAGAATGATTTCATTATGAGATGGGTGATACCAATATCTCCCTCTAATGAATTGGGAAAATATTTATATCTCATGAGATAGAATGGCTGTAATGGAATGTTAATCTGGTTCAGTGATATCTGACTGGAATGAGGAGTGAACTTGATTAACTAACGGACATTGTCCCCTAAGATGGTCTTGGATGTAATGCCATGGATACTATGGAAATCATATCACGTTCATAATGATTTTCCACAATTAATTGTATTATTCCCATACTATTTTACCATTATTAATGTTCCTTTATGATCTATGCCATATGTACTTCCAATATTTATTTCTAAAGATTTTGATGTTTAAACTTTATGTTCATGTTTTTATGTTCAAATGTATATTATTGGATTTATTTTCTCCATGCATACCCTTACTGATCATTTGAGATCACACATTATATGTTTTCTTTTCCCCTGGATTTAAAAAAAGGTTTTAGATAAGAAAACAAAAGGGGAAGTTCTTTATGGGAGATGTTGAAGATCTTTCACTGTGATTAGAAGATTATGTTCCGAGTCTCCATAGATACAAAACAATTACGGTCCTTGAGTGTTGGTTCTTGTTATGTATTAATTATTCTAAGAAAGTAATGTAATGTCCATGTAATCAAGATTGTGTATCTACAGTTGGTATCAGAGGAAAGGTATTGTAAACCTTTGGAAACTAGGATGAAAAAACATTATTGAAATCCCTAGAGATATTTCAAAGGTATGTATAGGGATGTCTCTGAGGTTTATTATAATTATAGGTTATCGTCCTAGAATTAATGCAACGGTCTTAAAATTAAACATATGATGTTAGATATTTAAGGTACCCCACCTTTATTATTTTTTTCCTAGTATGATTTTTGTCTCTCACACTATTCATTTTGGGTTTTAGAAAATGGATGGAAAAATGAAGATTCATGATAATGGAGGATATGATGGACAATAGAATGATATTATTTGTGAGAAACCAAATGAAATTGGATTTGGAAGTCCATATATCATTATTATGCCTAATAAACAATCTCATAAAATGATATATAATCTAATCTTTGGTAAGTTTCCTGACTCAACTAATAAGAGATAGATGGAGTTTCATGATGATCATAGAGGAAATAATGTTCAATTTTCCTCATGTAATTCATGTGGGACGAGGAATCTAGGAGAATGTTTCAAAGGAACTGGAAGATGATTTGGGTGTGGAAAAGAAGGACACAAACCCAATAATTACAAAAGAAAAGGTTCAGTTAACACCATGGACAAGGATAATGGTATTGCTAAGATATCAAAAATGATTAAATGTTTTAAATGTGGAATGTACGAGCATTATGGAAACCAACTCGCTAAGAGAAAGTCTCCTGAAGAGAATCATATTGGTCATATGGGTAGTATTTATATTGATGAGGATGAAGAGACTAAAAATGAAATGTAAGATGAATGAATTGTTCACGCTCAGTCAATGATTTAAGGGGGTAGTCGAATGATTTATGTTTTTCAAGAGTTATGTTGTATAGGTAATGGTACTATGGAATAAAGATAGATATAAGGATTGTTACACTATTATTTTTCCTAATATAGTTGAAAGTATATATTGAATGGTACTAGTAACCATGGATGGCTATTCAGATATTTTTAGAATTTATATGATATGCGCATAATGAAGGGATAAGGAGATTATGAGATATTTCATAGTATTAATGATATAATTAATAATATAAGGACCATGTGATATCATGGTTTGAGTATACAGACATTTTTGAATTTTGGTATGTGGAAATATTTAACATTTCATAGAATTCATGTTTTCACTAAGGTTCTATGGTAATTCATGTTTCAAGAAAATACATAATTAAGGTATTCACATGTTTGTAATGTGAGCAACAAGATATATTTTATGATATATGGGGATAAATGATGGTATTCCCAAGATTGGTTGATGACATTTCTAGTAATCATTTTCTTTATACTATATGATTGGACAGAAGTATTTTCGATAAGCCTAATGGTTGGAATGGATTAAGTAGCACATTAGATAGAATTGTTTAATGAAAGAAATTTTTTCGATACTATTTCTGGAATGTTATGATAGTGTAGTTTTAGAAAAAGGATAACCCATAGGATGGGTGATAACCCATGGGGTCAGACAAGGTTGCGGGAATCGAACCCATAACCGAAGTGAGACATGACTTTATTACCTACCACTAGCCTAAAGGAAGTCCCTTGTTAGTAGAAACTAGTTTTAATTTATTAAGCAGGATGATAGATGAAGTATAAGTCCATTTTTTGAACCATATACGATTAATCTCACCATAAATGGTCTAATGTATTTAGGTATTTCTAACATTATGTTTGAGACAGATGAAATGACCTATCATTCTATTGCATGACCCGCTAACACTTCACGAAAGACAAATTTAACTTCATTTCTTTATCGATGAAGTGGAAATTGTTCAAGGCACGAACAACAGTGAGATTGTATCATAATCAAGTAAGTATTCCTTTTAATTCAAAAATTAATCAACATTAGGGAAATGATCTTGAAAACCTAAAATTTTGTCTTATTTCCCTCATATCTGATGAATCAGATGGTACCTTAGATAATCAAAAATTTATGGCTTTGTGACTGTTGGCTTTTTCAAATCCACGTTCTCTGCCACTCTCCATCAGAACATGACGGTTATATTTATCTTCCATATCCATATTTTCACAAATGTTCTCCTATATGGAATCCCAGTGATTAGTTAATTTGGGTTACAATTATGTGTCATACTTTATTTTTTAAAGATATGATTTGGTATTCCTTTTTTACAATGTGAGTTTCTATTAAAGAGACATTCAAGACGTAAACCATTTATAACCCCGATGAATTTCGAGGGAGAAATTCATTTTAAGGGGGGTAGAATGTAACACCCCGTGATTTTAAAAGATATATTCTTTTTAATTTCATTCATATCTTTTTTTGTATGCTACACCAAGAGTATCTTACACTATATGCAACACCGTATTAGCTTGTAGTATAAGCAACACTATTCTTGGATCGTGTTACACACAATTTCAAGTTCGTTAGATAATAGTAATTCTACGAAGCATTGAGTGTATATATATATATATATTCATTGTATAAATGAATTATAGTTAGATTTTGTTATAAGCAACAACAAAAGAGTCTTTTACTAGACGCAACCCTAACTTGGCTTGCATTACATGCAATCAAGACCTTCCTCGATAGCGTGTGTTGTACGCAATACCAGGTTTCACTAAACAACGATATATGGTTTTAATATTATTATTAATTAGCCATTGTGAATAGTAAAAACTACATTTTTTAATTTTATAAAATTATTATTCATCTTAGACATTTTCTAGAACATGGTACGAGAATAAAATAAAATGTTCAGGTAAAATAAGTATTTTTCAAAAAATGTTGTTTTTCCGCCTTTTGTTGGCGCACCAATTTTAAATATATTTTATGAAAAGTTCATAAGTTCAATTTTATAAAATAAAATTCTTCTTTTGAATCAGGATATAAAAATTTACATTGGATAATGTTTTGATATTTTTTTGACAACGTTCTTATTTTGATGAATAGTAAAAACAAGCTAAATTTTACAAAAAAACAATTTTTTTCATCAAGATAATTTATATCGAAAAATTATAATAGTAAATTGTTTTAAAGTATAAATATAATATATTTTTACAATTTATATAATTTATGTAATTAGGAATGATTTTACATTGAATTTGTAGGTTAAATCATTTCAATCTTTTGCAATGTTTTAAACAAAAAACCATTTTTTTGACAACGGGATAAATTTTAAATTAATTACTGAAACATCTGTGTTTTGAATTTGGAAAAATTGAACCATATTTGGAATAATTTGGTTTAAATTATATTAATAATATTCCTTTTATTTTTGGGCATTATGAATAGTAACTACGATAAATATTATTTACCAAAGTTAATGGTGAATTAGGTAATTAAGGGTAAACATAATATTATAAAATTACCCTAACACTTGTATTAATCTAATTTGATGGTTATATTTCGTACTAATACAAATTTGGGTCGAAATGGAATCCATTGGAACTAACTTGGATGTGATTAAGACCTTTAATTTATTTTATATTAAAGAAAGTCAAATATGTCTCACACAAATTTTAATAATTAGATTATTTTAATATAAGGTTATACAGAATATAATTTCAATTATAAACACTCATTTTAAAGGTCATGTTTTTTGTTTATCATGGTAATTTATTTGTAATTTTTATGAAATATTTAATTTACGTAATAGCTTATACATTAATGATGTAGAAATTATTTATTTAGTGAAAATTCAATAATATTGTTTTTATTAAAATAATAATACCTATCAAAAGGACTAGAAACTTGACAAAATATTATTTTTCAAGTATATATATACCCAAATAATCTAATGATATATTTTTTGACCATTTTTAGCCTTAGATAATAGATTAGGACATTTATATTATTTTATTTTAAATGGTTTCAAAGATGTCACCTTTATAATTTAATAAATACAACAATTTAAATGTTTCCATTTTAAGATGATAAATTTGAGTAGAAATATTTATATTAATGCTATTATATTTATCTTCATAATATGATTTTAATTTTAATTTTTATACAAATAATAATTATATTAAATGATTATACAAAAATGATGTATTAATTTTTTTATTAAGAGAAATATCAAATAAATGGTTTCATAAATATTAAAATAAACATTATATGACCCTATAAATGTTCTCCACAAATTTTATATATTAATATGACATATTAGGAATAAATTAATGTTATTTTTAGAATATATACTCTTTCTAGATTTTATTTAAATTCAAATAAATGAATAGTGTCAAAATTAACACTATTGTTATTTTATAAAAAACATATTATTAAATTATGTACATAACACATAAATATTTAGAAATTATAAAATGAACTTTATAAGGTCTAAATATTCATAATTTACCCAATTATGGCTAATTCAAAACACATAAGTAATTACTTATAACAATTTAAAATTTAGAATATTATTACCACTGATAAGAATAAATAAATTAAATATGGATAACTAAAATTGAAAAGGTTTAAAATAACTTCCCAACTGGTCTAAATTTCATTGGTCGATGATATTACAACCCTATAATACCAAATATATGAATTTGAGTCACAGTGGAAGTTTTTATGTGGGGTTTGAGTTTATTATAAATTAATATTTTTGAGGTTTCCAAAAGTACCCCTCTCTTCCCATATAAAAGGTCACCACCACCCTCTCTCATCACACCACATTGATCCTTCCAGATCATCCAACCCCAGAACATTTATCTTCTAAACTTCCCTCGAAACATACTAGAGGTCCTGGTATTCTTCCAAGACTATCTTTAGTTCCCTAAGTGGAGGTTAAGAGGAGGCGTGTTGAAGAAGAGGTAATCTCTTCTACCAATTCATTCAAGTTTATTTATTCTTCTACTTCAACTTATTTAGTAGTTTCATTATAAATTAATAACATCAGTATTAATAATATAATAATATGTTACTATAAATATGAAGAAACCCAATTTTACCTTCTACCCATCCTACGAAAAATGAAATCACCGCGCGTGCGTATGTACGGAATACTGTCTCCACGTCGTGGTGTAATCTGTTTTTCCACCACCACCTTACTTGGATTGGTATAATGGTTTAATGAATAACTATATATATGGTTATTATAAAATTATACTAATTATGAGATATTTTATCATCCACTCTAATTCCATTAAATAATTATGGGAACGATATCATCGCTCGTGCGTACGTAAGGATTACCGTCTCCACGACGCGATGAGATTTATTTTCCAAGATAACCATTCATGAATGATTATAAAGTATATATATTAAATAATCATGAAATATATGACATATTAATGATAATGGAATTATTTTATGTTATTTACTTACTTCCATTCAATTTAATAAAGAAACGAAAACAGTGTTCATGCATACATAGGGCCTACCGTCTCCATGAACGGTGTATTTCTTTCCATTTATCGATCTATTATATATATGTATATTATGAATATATATTATATATAAATCATGGATTAAATTATAGAAGTATGTAATCATGATCTAAGTAATCATATGAATAATTACAATTCAAAACACGGATGATAAATGAAACGATTTTAACCAAAACGCTACTCTAAAATGGAATTGACAAATGAACGTGTAATATAAAGTCATAAGTGAATCATATATGATAAAATAAATATTATTATGGTTCTGTTACAAGTTAATAATATTTTTAAACCCACTATACAGGGGTCTCAGACACATAAATATGAAATTGGACATAAGGTAAGGGATAATACTGTAATATCATTTTTATCCGAGATTTCTTATACGTATGAATTTACTGGGGTTATATCGTTCATCCATGTCCATAAAAATGTTAATATAATGTTTTTAATAGTTTTCCATGTATTTTTAAAGTCATTTTTACCCCTTTTTGACTTTTACATTGTGTTATGGAATGAATCTTTCTTTCGTTTTCCATACGTCATACTTTTTGACTTTTCCTTTAAAAGTACGAGGAGAATGTTATTTTTACCTTATACGGCGTGAAAGGACTTTTACGGTTTCATAACACCATATTTTAATGAAGCATACCCTAAAATATTTCATTATTATTTTAAACAAAATACTTTTCATTTAATATTCAATTTCATTTGGTGAAAAGAAAATTATTTTAAAGAAGAAAGAGTATTTTCCTCAAGAAATCATTTCAGGTGTTTTTTAAAAAATATTTTCCATCTAAGATGGCATTATTTAGTATGATTATTTTTAATGTATAATGTCTCTTTTATTTATAATTCTTTATTATTTTTATGATGAAATTATATCCATTTGTTTCATATTGATTACGTTATAATGGGATGATGTTTATGAAACCCATTTTATTCATTAGGTTATGATGAATGATTTAGGATTATTTTGTGGAACAAGTAAGAATGATTTCATTATGAGTTTTGTGGGACCAATATCTCCCTCCAATCCATAGGGTAATGATTTATATCTCATGAGATAGAATGACTGGAACTTAATGTTTATCTGGTTTAGTGATACAACACTTGAATGAGGAGTGAACTCTATTCAGTAAGGGACATTGTCCAATAAGATTGTATTGGTAGTAATGCCTGGGATACTATGGAAATCATATCATGTGCTTAATGATTTTAAACAATTACAGGATTTATTCCCATGCTATATTACCATGATTAATGTTACTTTATGATCTATGCCTTATGTACTGCCAAGATTTATTTCTCAACATTTTTATATTTAAACTTTATATTCATGTTTTTTTAAGTTCAAATTTATATGATTTGTTTTATTTTCTCCATACATACCCTTACTGAGAATTTGAGCTCACCCTTTATTTGTTTTCTTTTCCAAAGGAAATAAATAAAGGTTTTAGGTAAGAAAACAAAAGGGGAATATCTTTATGCGAGATGTTGAAGATCAGTCACCATGATTAGACGATTATGTTCGGAGTTTCCAAAGACAATAAAGTCTTATTTTCCTTGAGTTTTGGTTATTATTATGTATTAATTATTCCTCAAAAGTAATGTAATGTCCATGTACGTCAAGCTTGGGTCTCTACAAAAACAATTCTCCACATTCCTTTTTATTCTTAATCCTTTATATAATCATTATTTAAAGAATTCTCACAAATATTGTTATTCATAAAACACCTTAATTCAATTAGTTAATGTTTTATTTTTTAATTCAAATTAAATATTTCATGTTACATCAAATTTGATTTGAAATGAATCTCTCTGATCATATTCTATTTCATATAATTTATCCATAAAACATATTTCGTACTTAACTTAGGTGGAAATGGGGGCCCAAATTCTAATTTTAATCCAAGAAAAATGTATGATACAAATAACTACAATTTTCACAAAAATCCACTCATCATGTAGTAGATTCATTATTTACATTGTACTGTGATAGTTTGGAATAGTTATTTCTCAATGGCTTGAGGTTTCTATGTCATGATATAACACTATGAATACATGTTATTGAATTTTCTAAGACAATAAAATACTGATCTACCGACCCCTTCTATGAAGTACCATTAGAAGGTGGTTAGGTTTGAAATTAACATGATATAGCAAATTTATAAAAATAAATAATACTAGTGTAAAAACATTATTTTTCATAGTCCACCTTAATGATAGGTGTATATAGCGTCGTTATAAATAGTAGTGTTAGAACCTCTAAAATTGCTGTGAAATCCATGGCATACTTATTAACTCCTCTTTGATGTGTTCCCCCTTCTACAATAGGTGAACATATCTGTTATACTAAATATAGAATGGATATTCGATGTTGTGTGGGGTTCCTAAAATTTCAAGGCCTACCATAAGACTAACTCAATCACCAATGTGGGCTAGATTATACAATATATTGAAATCAATCATCTAAAAATAATTTCTATGAAATAATGAATAATATGCTGTGTAGAAATACTTTTTTTTATTCTATAAAACTACTTACATAATTATCCCCTTTAATTATATTTGAACATAAAAAAATATCTTATAATTGACAAAACTAATATCTAAAAACCATTACATCACAATGAATAAGATCTTGAAAATGATATATGTATTGAATAAAACCAACATATACAATCCAAACAACCCAAACCACTTTCAAAAACAAATAAAAAATCATATTAAAACTACATGGCCATAATAGTCCCCCCTATATATTTTTATATCAACAAAAAAATTAAATAAATATAGAATAATTAATTCTCAGAAAATATACACCATCAGTAATTCAAATATTATGTGAGTCAGAACTATATGTTGAACAAATACATTGAATATATAATAAATGATTTTCCATAGAAAAAACTTAATCATGTATCATCATTAGTAAAACCAAATCAACTCAAACCATCACAATGAATTTAAATATCCTAAATTAAAATTGATCATATGATAAAAATAAAAAATTAATTATAACTATCTTTATAGATATAAATAATATCCAATATTTTAACTGAATAACTTCATATACATATATATGCTATTAGAACTGTTCACAGAAATGACTAAATTATGAAATAACAACATAATACAATGATAAAATTGTTAACGCAAATGTCAAAATATGGGAAAAATCATTCTGATTTTACGAACTCTCACAAAATACATGACCACATTAATGAAAACACACAAAATTGATTCCACATAAAAATATTCACACCCATTTTACGATCCTCAATGATATATATTAAAAGAAATATTTATATTTTCATTTTTATCCCCCTTTGACAATAATGTCAAAATAAAAGAAGAGATATGGGACAAAATATCCATTCTGTGAGCATGATAATGATGAGGTTGAATTCCCATGATCAAAAAAAGATTAAAAAATTAATCCTTGGGAAATTTAATGGAGAAAACACCAAAATATGTGATCCTTAACAAGAATAAATTTCAATTTTACGACATTTTTATCAATAAGTTACTTGATGAAATGCTATTTCATATTAATTTTCTTGTATATCTAATTCTAAAATATATTCATTGACACACTAATATAATATTGACTATCACATCCCACGAGAAGTTTTAAATTAACAATAATAATAAAATTATTCTATTTTAACATTATCTACATTAAATGATATATGGAGTTATTTATATACATATTTTATAATTTAACCATTTATAATGACACATAAATGTTATATTTAGAGTTAAAAAACCCCATATATCCATTAAAAATGACACCACTATATTTTTACATCATAAAATGAATATAACTTTCCCAATCTGCATCTGTATAACCAAATTGACGAATATTCTATTTAATATAGTATTTGAGAAAAAAATATTATTCCTATTATGATTATATAAATTGTATTAAAAATATTTAAATTATAATATTTTAGTTCAAATTAACCCATAGAAGAATCTATTATAGGATAGAAAATATTTGTCGTTCAAACTGGGAGGTATAACAGAGTTATGATAATCATTATAAACTTATTTTGGTAAAATTATATTTTATAAACATTATTGGATATAAAAGATCCCAATAAAACTTATGTGAAAACTATAATTGAATTATCAAATCCTAATATTTTATTAGTTCCTTAACATAATTTTCAGTAGAAATAAAAATATTATATTTCTCCTGAATTGGTTGAATGAAATGAAAATATATCATTATTTCAGGAATATACATATTTAAAAACTCTTTCCTTTATGTATAAAACTTTCAAAACAACTCTTCATCATTATGAGTAAATAAAATTTATTCTCCATAAATAATATGAATAAGAGTTACATTTTCTCATAATTATTAGATATTTTTATGTACCCTATTCCATTTATGAAATTCAAATACCGTAATCAGTTTTCCAATTTAGAATAAAATTCTCTTAGGGTTATTTTCAACACATATAAATCCTTTTTCAACCCATAATATGGATTTTAATCTTCTTTATGAAATAAATCATATTCATTATCAATAAATAAATCCTCTTAAAATTATACATTATTGATGATAGAATTAATATCCATTTGAAAAATCATGACATTCCTTTCAGTAAAAATAAATATTAATGTTAAAAATGATTACTATATTCAAAGTAGAGGTAATTTTCACTAAAAATATAATCATTAAACCAATGAATATCCCTTTCCAAACATTATTTCCTTGTTTATTAAAACAGCACATTTCCCTTCAATATTATTTCTAGAATATCCATTTTTTCCTGGATGAAATAATTATCTTTGGGTTTTGGTGCTATCTTCTAAGTATCATTATATAAAATATATTCTAAATCGTCATTAATTACATCAATAAAATATTTAGTCTCTATATATTGTTACACTTATTTTAGAATATCTTTTGGAAATAATGATGAATTAGTTTTAGCCTTCAATATTTCATTTTCTTGACAAAAATATCCATTATTATAAATGTTGTTTTCTAAATGAACATTTCTACTGAAACATGGATGATTTGAATGTAATTTCTTAACATTAAAATAAATTTATGAATCATCATCCAAAAAATTTCAATATTACATTTAACTATGATTTTAATTTCTCCTTCCAGTTTGACAAACCAACTTTAATCAGAAACTCTATAACATGATTCATTATAATCAAATTCATTCAGTATATATATATATATATTCAAATATATAGTTTTAATAATTAATTTAATTACCTTTTTAAATCAATTATATCAAATTCTATTTAGAGGATAAACATTAAATATTATAAAAAATCCTCCCATTTTAAACATACACTATCCTATAACTTTATCTATGATTATAATATTTCCTCCAAACACACAAGGATGCATCAAACTAAGATATTTTTTAAAAAAAATTGAATAATTGGACATATATTTTCATGATCATTGTGTGTTATGATTATTAATATGAAATTATGAACCTATATTATTTCTCCAAAAATATATATGGGTGTAAATGTATACTATTATAGTTCGATTTATCTTCTATAAACACCTATTCTACTATTCGGCCATAATATTTTAATTTGGGGCATCTGGTGCACAAATTTTATATTCAATTTAATGTTTCTCTATGTTATACAACGAAATTTCATTATTGAACTTAATTAAATTATATATATGGAAATTTATTATAGAAAAACCACACTCTTTCACTACACATATTTGAATGAATTTAAATTTTTATAATGCCATTGACATTTATTACATAAACAAACAAAAAAATTTGATTAAAGTAATTAAATAAAATAACATAAAACCTTTATCATTGGTTTATATTTTCCTCATGGTCCCATGAAAATTTTAATAAATAACCTCTATTGGTTGGGAAGATAAAATCTCAACCATATTGTGTCCAGAGTTAATGATATTAACCTTTTGACATATAAAAAATATTTATTCACTATCTAATTTAAGATAGTGAACATAAAGATAATTATTTACTTGACTAATATTTTTAATATTAATTTGTTCATTATGTTTAAACCTTCAATTAAATACCTCAATCTCTTCATTAATAATTTAATATCATGAATTTCTATTACTTTGTAAATGATTAAAAATCAACATGGTCGTTTTCATCTTCATAACATATTTTGATGGCCAAGGTCCATGAAAAAGAACACATCATTCGCAAAAAAACATCAATTCCATCATAATAAAGTTGAAAAATATTTAAAAATATGTTATAAACATCAACTTGTAAATTAATTTTAGATTGGGATGTTATTTTCAAATGACCAATTATCCAAAACATTTCGCATTTATTGACCGACCATTTCTAAAATTTGTTGAACCTTCTATGAAATATGAAAATAATTAAATATTAATCAATATCATATATTATTATATGATCATCCACATCCCAACATATATAGATATTCCCCTTTGTATGATTAGTGTTCTACTTCCTCAATTTAATCCCTCAAATATAAATTTTTATTATTATTATGCCAGTTTTGAGTATTGAAAATCATATTTCATTAGTCTAGTAAAATAATTTGGAAATAAATAGAATGATGACTAGGATGATCAGACCACACATATTGATCTTTAACTATATCAAACTAATTCTATGGTTTCTATCCACGTTCCAAACATGTTTCTAAAAATCAATATTTTGAGATTAAGAACTCCCCCCCAACGTGTGAATAAAAAAACACTACACTAAATTTTATCTTCATAAGTGATCCAACACGTATTTTATAATGCTAAAATACACCATTATTACTAAAATAATCACAAAAATATTATTTAACTTTTATTTTAATATGTTGTTAATATTTTCTTCACTCGCTTTTATACATCATATAATTACATATTTAGCTCATTATTATTATTAATAATTTTTCAAAACACTCAAATCTCTATTATTTACATAAATATTATTATATAATAATTTTTGTGCCCTATTTTTATAAGATTAGTCACTAATTTGGGAGCTCCCAAAATTTCCATATTTCAAAGAATCACATCATTTAGCTAGAACCATGTTAATTTTGAATTTTGTCTTGTTCACTGAATATTAAAAAACCAATTTACCATTGTTTTATCATTAAGGAATAATTTTTATTAGTATTCCTTTATTTAAAACTACCTCATTCATTCTCCAACTTCTGATATATTATATTTAATATTGGATCTGAACCACATAATTTCCATTTTGTTTTCATCATTTTCTATTACAAATGGTAAAAATCATTTTCATTGTCATTAAATATTTATTCCTAATTAATATTAATAGTCATATCACCAAAATTATAAATTTTTATGATACATTGACACATTCATTTCTAAATATATATTCATAACTATTAAATAATTTTTCATGCATCATTAATATTTTATCTCCATCCACTATATTAAAATATTTTTGAGATATTTTTGAATCACCTCATAAGAATTAATTTCACATTGCATTCCCATATTCAACAATTTAAGAAATAAAATCATTAGTTGATATATTTTCATTATTCACATTACCATATTGTACTTTTCAAGTTCATTACTAATCTTAGAAAATAAATCATAATGATCATTCTTAGTGTGTATACCTCCTTTATAAATGATTCCAATTATTTGAAATTCAGAGATCCTTTTAATAATGATCAATGAAACATACCCTTGGTATATTATTATGTTTTCATTGATAATATTATAGAAATATCTTCTTTATCATTTACGACGTCATATCTTTTGGATTATGTATAATTTTCTTCATTGTTCCTAATCTCTCCTTACAGGAAATCTTTTAGGGTAATATTTTCCTTATACATTCATTTCCCTCTTCACATGTGTCATGGGATAAGAGATTTAAATTCATAAATCATATCCTATAAATATTTATTTGAATCTAAATAACTTCTTTCCTCCTTGACAATAACATTCTTCTCCAACTTATCATTATTTTGTGACTTTGAAATAAATTTCATTTTAATCCTTCACATTTTACATGATGACACCACCTTTCTTCATTTTATATTAAATTAACATACTATGCCAATAATAAAGTGGAATATCACTTGGATACTAATAATCCAAAGTGGAGACAATATATTATAACATACTTGGTTAGATATGAAAAATATTATCAAAAAAATCATCATCTTCTAACTTCTGACCCCATCCATGGTATGTGATCACAACTTCATTCAACCATTTAAATAGACAATATATATTTTCAACATAATAAATGACAATTTATTCATACATATTTTTTGAAAACTGTATCTTTTTTCTACTAAGTTTTATTATTCCTTCATTGATACTCTATAGTTTATCAAGCACTATATTTTTTAGTTTATAAATATTTAATATAAAAAACTGCCTTTATGATAGTGAAAATAGAATATAATTATTTTCATGATCACTGTTTTCAAAATTCATATTATATATTTTTTCATACAAACACATTATGACCATGGAATAAACCAATCAATTGTAAATTCAAAAAAAATAATAACTAATAGATAACATCTATAACGTCATACTATATTTCAAAATGGGATAGTTTTTTCCATAAAATATAGGAATCCTATATGTATTCACAAATTTTAAATTATTCAATGTAGATAATACAAATCATTATATTTTTCAAATTGAGAAAGAGAGACATAACATGTCAACAACACCATAAATTCAATACCTAACAAAGGAATAATCTTATAATGCAACTTCTTGAATAACATAAATATCAATAAAATATAGATGAGTGTGGTATGGATCAGTGATCAATATAATTTATTAATTTTCAATTAAATTAACATTTAAATGAATGGAATTTTATGGTTCTTGTAAAGAAATTTGATGTCTCCAAGGGGAATTCCCCTATCAACCCTCACGCATAGTTAATAAAGGTGGATTATATCTTGTTTTATGATGTCATATTCAATATTGATATATTTAATTTCCAACACGGAAGAATCTATCACCTCTAGGTGGTCAAAATGTATTTGGAGTTCCATTTACAGGATTGTAATAAGTTAATGTTATACTACGTCCCTATTGGTAGATTCATATAAGATCAAGAATTAGTAAGGTAAAACCACTTTCATTAGTTAAATGACCACGATCCATAACCTTACTCTAATGAGATTAGGGTCACAAATTCTTCTTCCAGATGGGATCCTCTATGCACTATTAAAAAACATTTCGCAAATTTTTCGGATTCCTAAAATAGAGAATTATAATCATTCAGAAACTCAGTATTTAGTGACTTTGTTTCTATATACATGTGTTCAATTGAATTATATTTCATGGAATTACCTTTATCATCTTTATATGGAACAATTTGTATATCAAAATGCTACAGAATAATAATCGACCATCCCCTAATGACCTATCATCCTAGAATGGATGATGATATATTTCAGTGGGTTACTGTGATAGGACAATTTGATTTCCTAGTGTTATAGGTATTCCTTCAACTTCTTAACCAGAAATACTATTACATGGAATAACTTTTCAATATCTGAATAATGAGTCTATGATTTGAGCGTGGTTCAAATAAGATACGAAAGGGTTTTTTTAATTCCTAACATCATTATTTTGAGAATAGAAGGTTCCAAGTGATCCTTTCAAGGTTTTCGCATGCCAGATGAGTGGATTTACCTCAACACGTGGCATTAATAACATTGGAATCAAGTGATATTTATTAAGGTTTTCAAATTAATCTTGTATTTCACAGTTCCATTGATATTTTATCCCCCTATTATAGTAGTTTGGTGTCACGAAAACACCTGCCTATGAGGATGGATATACATCAGTGTATGTAGGACATGCTTCCTTTAATTCATATAAAATCATTGAGGGTTTGAAGAGGATACCTAATAAGGATATAATTTTTCATCGGGGTGAAATTTTATGTCTCAATTGAGTATACTGATGTAGAGAAATTTTCATGAGGTTTCCCCATAATAAAATTTTATGGTGTTCATCCATGGTCAATATTGATATAGCATATTGAAAATGGATTCTTAATCTGCTCAATGCTTAGATAATTTCTAGGGAATGACCAAAATATCATCAACATAACATTTAAAAAACATCCACATAAAGGTATTGAAGATGTAGTGCCAAGAACATTGGTATGTAGTGCTACCTTTCATTAAACCAACGGGAACTACCTAATAGAACAATATTCCATATGGGTTTGAAAGGAGCTTGATTATTCATCTTGAGGGAAAATATGATTTTTGATTTACCCTTATTAGATTTACATGAAATAGAGGGAGTGATTATATGTCACTATATCAATATTTATTTATGTGATTGGAATAAAGAATTCATCTTTCAGAAAATTCCATTTGTGATCTTTGATGTTGAGGAAAAATCTGATTTTCACATTTTTATTCTAAATAATGATAAAATTGGATAGAAATATTGGATATATTACATCTCTAATGATGTTTACCTTGATGAGTTTGACCACATTAGCCTTGATTATATAGGCCTAATATGGGTGTGACCTTCTAGCTTCCTATTTTTCTCCCCGATGGTCTATTGGAAAACCCATGTGATGCGTGGCCACTTGGGGACCAAGGCTCTTTTCATTGTTTCATTGAAGGATAACATGTCTCAGTCATTCCTTAGGAAGGAAGTATAAAACTTATTTTTTTTGATTTCATGGAAACACTAATCTAAATTGGTAATGGATATGTTTATATAACTACATTTACCTCCTTGATCTCGTCAACAGTGGTGGATACAACTTCCTCAAATGATATGGGTGAAAACCATAGGTATCCCACATCTTCCACTTACCCATGCATTACTTCATTTTACTATTCCAAGGATATAGGTGATAAATAATTTTTCTCTGATTTAGGGTTTATGTTGACAATAGGACTCCTAGACGATTATGCAATCATTTCAGGCTCACTTAAAAGAATGAGCCCATTTGGGATCTATAATGGGGGGATGAGGGAGTTAGAATGAGTATAATCATTTTCCAAAATTGACATGACAACATATTGCAACCCAGAAATCCAAAAAAAAAATTGATCATCTGATGGAATGAAGACACTTTCATCTATACATCCATTCATGTTCGGTGATTTGAAATCATCATTTTCATGATCATTTTTACTGACTCACATCACAGAATTCATGAAATTTGTCCATGACTACAGGACCACCCATTTCATTTGATTGAGTGAAACACGTACTCTGCAAAATTCTTCTGTAAAGGATTATCTAGAATCATCTCTTGACTATTCATGGAATTTATTCGAGTGAACATATCATACATGGTAAATTTTTATTCCTTTTGATATAATATTGCATCAATATAATATGATTTATATGAATTTAATAGGGATTTGTCACCTTAAAATTTCCCATATGTCCCACTGATAATATATTTGATACATTGGTGGTACGATGAAGGAATAACCTCATGAGGTTGTATCCATGGTATTCCCAAAAAGACATTGAATGTTGTATCCTTCATTGTATCCATGAATTTTGAGGTATTCATGAGTTTCAATAACAATATTATGCTTTTGATGTCTCTAATAGAATTTTTCTCATTTATTCATAATTTTGTGACATTTGAGTGTTGGGGGAAGGTGAGATACATTAAAACCTAGTATATTATGTGTTTGGATTGGAATGAGGTTGACTCCAAAGTTGTTTTCAGTATATTCTCATTGGATATCAATGTCATATATCCTAACAAATATATATAAGGGCCTCATGTATACCATTAAGATATATTCCTCATATTTGTTAATGAATGATATTCATGTGAGGAATTTTGGAGGATAAATATCTGCACGATATACTTTCGTAGTAAAAGCCTCAATTTTAGATTCTAGAGGACATGAAGAGGAAACTATTAGTTATTCCATGAGGTTTTTTCACAGACTCAAGCCATATATAATTGACATTAAGTATGGTAATAGGAATAATTCCTTCAATGCATCATACATATTGTATAATATTTTCTATTTCACAATATGGGGAAGCTATTTTCTATATGATTTAGGGGGAAATGTTTTAGATGTGAATAGATCTACTCATGAGGAAGGAGCTACAATTTCTTCTTCTATTGGTGGATTTGGTCAACTATGTCTTCCTACAAGATGGGGTCGATTAGGATATAACATATCCTCCAACTGATCTACACTGTTTATTATGTTAGGTTTCACACTATCAAGTTTATTTGAGCTTCCATGATCCCACTGAAATCACTTCAGATCTCTCTCATGGGATTCATTTGCATAGACTGTTCAAGTGGGAATTTTTTAAATTAGTAACTAATGGAATTTCAATGTCTTCCACCGTATCCTAGACACTGATTTCATTTTCCCTTAGTTACTCAGTCACATGTATATAATTCAATTTTATAATCACACTCTTCATCTGGGAAGGGATATATTTAGTAGCTAAAATTAATATAACTGATGAATAACTCCTCATCTGATGTTGAATCCATCTAATTGGATGACCCTTGAGGTACCATTTGGTTTCATGGGACCCATTCATTGGAAAAATTTGGCTCTATGTCTGATAATTTTAAGGATAACATTGTACTTGAATGAGTATCATATTACGTTATTTTTTCTTACTCTTATTTCCATGTCTCATTTTTGAAAACTAAATTTCATTGGGGAATTATTTCGTTGGAGTTGGTTGTGTTGTAGAAAAATTATCTGGAGGCATAGTCGGCCACTCCATGTATTATGGATGGAAAAAATGAGTTTATTTAATAGGATATATATCTATTAATCACCAAACATCCTCCGAAAAATGATTTTATCATTCTTCCATTCAATATACCCATCCATATCACTGGAAGAAACACATGTTACATTACAAGGAGAATTTATCAAATTTATTTTCCTACAAAACGCCATATTTTAAAAAAATTATTTGAAAAAAAATCAGGTTGTTGTGCCCCATTAGATGATGTAATGGGAAATAATTTGAGACATCTTCATCACAATCATTGCTGGGATTCCTAGAGTTTTGTAACTAGATAAATTAGTTTTACAATTATTATATAATGTAGATAGGGATTTGGTCATTGTTAAAATAATAGAAAATGTTTTTATCAAATAATATTTTTTGTCCATTTCTCTATTTGATCATCATGATGGGGTTGGCATTATTACAGAAACATATGAGGTGTAGTCACATGATTGGATTAAGTACGTGGGGTAGGAGTAGGTAATTATGCCTCTTTCAATGTAATAGTGGAAGCCTTATCCTAACCTATTCTTCTTTCATGAGATGTATAACTTCTCTAGAAATCACTTTGGTATTAAAATGGATTCTCCCACTCATTTAGTGTTCTTAGTGTGGTCCAGAAACCCTCTTGTGTATTTCATAGGGATGAGTGGTGTGTTCCACTCTTCATAGTGATTTACTAAATAGATGGGAAAAATGAGTTCTTAATTGAGTGATGGGATTATGGTGTAAGTAATCCCTTTCCATACGGAAATAAAATATAAGACACATTAATTGTCAGATTGTTTTTAGTTTGAGAGAGCGTCAAAATTTTTATTTTATAGTTTTGATCTAAAATGTAAGAGAAACTTCTAATGGAGGTATTACCATCCAGTAATTTACCAATCCTACAAGATTCTATACCATGAAATGGTTATCCCATATAGTAATTCAATGAAGCATCCGAGATTCGCTACCTCATTTTTTAATGGTTCCCCGTCATGAGATCACAGTGAATGAATAAATGCAACACAAGTTTCTCCTTGTCTCTTGATCCATTAAATAGGGGAAATTATTGCTTCCTAACGTTCTATATTGGAAGAGTTGTATCTACCCATTCAGGTAAGGCTTATTTTCCAGATGTATTTTTCCCATTTTTCTTCGAGTGATTTAGATAAATATCTGTTTGAATCAATGGGAATTCTTGAGTCCTTTAGGAATGTCTTTCTAGTCAAATGTTTGATAAAGTACATCATCTAGTATGTCTAAAAGTGGTGGAAGCATGAGTATCTGTTGTGGGTAGTCCATCGATATAGGACTGTAAAGATGTTTCTCTTCTTATTCATGTTCTTCACCCAATACCGGAATTCATGATTTTCTATTGCAAGATAAAAGTATATTGGAGGTTGGTATCAGATATTGATCAGGGGTTTAAGATCCACTATTAATTCTATAATGAACCCTCTTTGGTGAGTTACTCTGATTGGGGGTCGGAGCTGAGGGTATTCTTTTAGAGTATATCTAGTTGAAGGATTTCATGGAGTTTTTTTCATTTATTTTCCATAATTAATTCACATCATCCTCCTTTTAATCAAATATTTCCTCATGTAAAATGGGGTTAGTCTCATTGGGGGTAGGTGATAAAACATATGATAGTTACCCTTTTCCTAGTTGGATTCCATTAGTGGTTGTAATGATGGTTAGTTGAGGGGATTCCCTAATTTAAGGAATGATTTTGATTCTGAGTAATCACACATCCTACAATTACATTGGTACATATCATATTTTGAACAAAAAAACTTCTTCTAATTCCACTTATGAAGTGGCATCATGTTCTATAGGGTCTTCAAGGGTGGTATTAATTTCATTCATTATCATAAGTGAATTAAGATAGTATATCCTAGAATTTATGAGACTTTATTTTCTTACTGGCTCCTCGATGACTCAAACTCCCTTTTTCCCTTTCTCTAGGAGCCACATCAGGGATGTTAATTTGAATATAATATCTAGATTGTTCATTTTTACATGTTTATAAAGAGGATATCAGATCATACGAAGGAATGAATTTGTAGGTTACATTCTATGACATATCCCTTAATTGGGAGAAAAAAATTTTCTACTATGCTAGTGGTTGTTATGGTGAAAAACCCCCAACCCTTAGGGGTGGGGAGGTTCTTATTCCAATTTAACCACTCTTTAGCCTAGTATGACATCCTCGAAGGATGGGTTACAAAATAACCCAACCATGATGTCTGGTGTTTCTCCTAGAATATCTTTGCTACTACTACTATAGAATCCCTTATGATTTTATAGTTTTTTTCCTACCCATTGTGTGGGTGAATCATCTATTATACACTTGACTCACCCACTTTTTACGACCATTTTACAATTTTCAACATTTTTAGTATCTCACAGTTGAATTATCCAAAATGAGAATCTTACTGAAAATATTCAGATGCTTTATGAAATAGTCTTTCAATAGTTGCCTCCCTTATGGACCAATGTTGATGAGATTTAGACAAGGCATGTTTTATCACATCACCATATATGAATACGGTCAGTTTTGTAATGTTCTCTTCAAGAAATGACATTGCATGATAACAATTTCATCATTCATATATGATTATATAACATGGTTTAATATAATCCTATGTGGGCACCCCATCCGTTGAAATGAACACAAGATTAGGAATCTACAACCATCTACCACAATACATATAACACACTAAGTCGTGTGCATTAAAGGGGTTCATGTATTCACTTTTGATATCAAATGTTAAATAGATCATCCCAATCAATTTTTAATTTCATCGCATCAATTAACTTGAAGTGAATTCGATAACTTGAATTGGGTACTTATTTTTTCACATGTTTCAAACAATATTTCATATACTTAGGTTGATATTGTGTCCATAGTCTTCCAAAAATATCATGGGAATGTTTTACTAAAGGGAGGGTAAGGTCGATAACATGACCATTATGTCAAACATTACCAGTTATTTCCTCAATTTTAGAATTTCTATTACTTTTTTTCATGTGGATACATTATCGTAACTGACTATAGTGGACAATTTCGTGTTTTATTTCATGAAGACACAATATTGGTGGATGCACCCTCTATTATGTTGGAAGGAAGCCGATTGAAATGTTGATCAGAATATTTCCTTCTCCTTGGGATGTATTGTATTTGGGAAATAATTTCACTTACCAATGAAAATTCATTATACATGAAATAATATTTTCCCATGTTCCACATGGAAGGATGGATTTCTCATTACAACATAGCCATGGATAAGACACTTCTGACAATGTGACATACTACAATGGAGTGAAATTTCATAGCGAGTTCAATGACAGGGAGAGTAATCTTGCTAGATTATTGAACTGGGGAACCACTTGTTCTCTTTGATCATATGTCCACATGGAATGTTTCCATGACTCTAATATGGGGATATTATTCTTAGATAGAGAATATTATTATTATAATGAAATACATCATGGTGAAGTGTCAAAGGCAGTCCTTTAGAAGTATTACTACTGCCCCCATAATATTTTTATTAGAGGGTAGTATCTTGAGCTTCCAATGATATGAATCCATGGTATTTATGGAATATTACATTGATTAGATAAAGAGTCCAAATTTAATTCTCTTTATCTAGTTGCATTTGGTAAAAATTATTTTTGGATGACTTCTTTCTAGAATATATTACAACATGTCAGTGGAAGTGGATTATAAGATCCAAAGACTATTATATTAGTTTTATAAATGTGTTTATGTCTACTAATAGAATCAGCCATTTTTTTGGGTAGTATTAATTTAATACTAAAATTTTATTCTACTAGAATGTGTTATTACTATGGGAAGTTGAATGTCCATTCTTCATGGTTTGATGATGGAATTGGGTGAAGAGCTAACATGAAGGACTCTAGGTGAATCTAATGGAATTATGAGTTATAATTTGTGGGTGTATAATCCCTCCGACAGTTTTCCACCAAATTATATTGGAGGGTTCTTAGGTGGGGGTAGGGTTATGAGCATTCATCCTATTGATTGATTTCTACCCCCACAGAGTGTCTTGTGCTCCAAATTTTGAATGACCTATGCCAAATAACCGAGGACGATAACCACATCATGTCGAGGGTTCACTACCAAATGATGTTGGGGGAAATGATTTCTAGTTGGAGGCATTTAGATGGGCCCATGTGTATTCTTAAAACGGACATATGTGGCCTCTTAATATAAACTCCCTATGATTTGGGTGTTTATAGTTGTATTGTTTCGAGGATGAACTGCTGAAATGTTTGAAGATATTGATAGGTTCTACCACTTTTTGTACCACTGGACACCAATTTTTGGTCGATTAGGGGATTTTCATAAGATAGAGGATCATTTGGGTGGCCTCATTGGTAGTGATTGTTAAATTTTGGTATTACTCCCAAACAATTTTTTGTTTTAGAAAGAAAAAAATTGACTGATAGTTGATCACCAGGGGGTTTAGTTTTATGCAATCATTCAATTTGGGTTCACAATTATAGGATGGTTTACAATGATTTCATTTATGGAACTAGAAACACCCAATGGTTGTATATCTATGAGGGATATTGTTTCTATATTTTGTCACTCATTGGGGATTTTGTTCAATGGTAAATAAGAAATCACATTGCTTGAAAGGATGTGTGGTCGATCTCATCACACCCTTTGGGAATGATTTTTTTTCCTAATCAAGGAATGTATTATATATTTAATATATATTTTTAAATAATAAATTAATTGAAAAGTATGATGTGGGTCAATCATTAACTATAATCAATTACAAGAATATATCGAATTTAGAATATTCTATATGTATCAGTGGTTCATCATCAATTGTTTTATGTACATATATCTTAGATTTTACACCACTAGTAACCTCATATGTAATTACTGTAGATTATATGGATTTTGTTACAATTATTCTTCTTTTATATCCACACATTATTAGCGATCTTGAGTGCACCATTTTTGATAGAGATGAGAGTTGTTTTGATATTAGGATCAGACCCATGAATATGTTTCCTATTTATAATATCGAAATGAATAATAACTAATGTAGTTCATTTCCACATTAGATGGAACATCGTATATTTTAAAGACATGTTATGAGGACCAAACCATGTAGTTTAATGTCATAAATATGGACATTTAGGTGAAATTTTTCTAGTCAATATTTGTAGTAGGGCATATGCCAAATAATCACATTGAACACGAAATGGATATGTATTCCTAGGATGTATAATACTCTACATGGAATTTGGGAAAATAATAGTAGGGTTATTTTGGTGTTCTATGTTTGGAACTCTATGAGGATTCCTATGGAATCCAATTTGGAGAGGAATCAATGAAAATATAGATTGTTTGTGAGGACCCAAAGATATGTTGGCCTCATGGTGGTTTGTATTAAAAGGGATAATGGCCATTTGAGAAGATTAATGTTGGGGAATACTCCTGAAAAGGATGCCCAATCACACAGACAATGAGGGATTTATCACATCACAGAGATTTGAAAGATTGTCAAGGGTTGCACATAATGATGGTTCTCTTGGATTATTATGGTGATATTTTTTGGGTCATTTTCATTATGGGGAATCCCAAAGGTGTCATTTTTGGGGTTTACTCATTGGGTGGATTCACTGGTGAATGGTGGTTGTGAATGGGGCTTATTGTTGATAAGGCTGCACATGGATTAGTTTGATTGGAGATTACACTTGAGGAGGATGGAAATAGACGGGTTTTATCAAGTCATTCACATAAGGGAGAATCCCATATTGAGGAATGTTAGGGATGATTCCAAGTAGGTGGACCTATGGTTTAGTTGGTATGGTTAGGGATTTCATATGAAGATGATTCTAACTGAGCACTATCCATAGGAAAGAGTCTTTAGTATAAATTTTATTAAAGGAATCATAGTTTCCCAAGTTCAATGGTTTAGGTAATACACATTAATTCTTCCTTTAGGTATTGAATTGAGTTGATTCTAGGTTTAGTGCAATCCTCTATGTCCCCATGTGTGATGAATAGTGTGATAGACAAGAGGAAACTGAAGACTTTGGGGACCAAACAATATTCTTTTCAATGAAATTGTATACACGAACTTGATGACCCCATCGTAGGGAGGATCTTTGAAGAAATGGTATATGATGATCTGATGGAATATTCTCTACAAAAACATCCATCTGGCCATGTGAATGTTGCAGTCATAGATATCCTCTAAGCCCGTGAGTCATGATGAGACACGATTGAGTTTGATAAACAAGAGGAAGAAGAATATCCAACCAACCATATGACCCCCATCTATTGGAGGAATATGGTGGGGTGACATGGGATGAAAATGGGTCTTGGATGTTTCGGTTCACTCTCTTCCTGCCTATCTAGTATAGTCATGTATGACTACCCATATTATAACAACCCTCAGGGAGTGAGAGGAAACAAGAGTGTAGCCTCCTACATGAAAGGATAAGGGATTTAATCTTGATAGATTCAATAAAACTGGTTTCTAATAATGAGAGGAGGATTTCATTCCATTTAAAAATGTCATGAAAAAGAGATACTCCACCTCCCCACCTATAACCGGAGGTTTCATGTCATAAAGACTATAAAGAAAGGACATGGTCCTATATATTTTACGTATTACTAGGAACTCCCAAACCCCATCCCTGGGGTCTATGTCCTCTGGAATGTAGTGATTCACATCCATATTCATACTGAGGACCCTAACCTTATGGTATGAGAGGTTTAGGAATCCGCAGACCATATGAATGCAGAACAAAATGGGAGACATTAATGTGTGTGTATTACAATGGACATTCATTTCCAAATATTTTTTTAAAATTTTAAACATGGTCCCTTACAAAAAATGTATCAAATAAATTGGTGCAATGGAATAGGGTATAATGGTGGGGTCACAGTTGTCATAGTTTTGAAAGTGAAGGCCCCTCGCGTAGGGTTGGCGGGGAACTTGTTATAAATAGTGAATGGTGTTGTTGGCCTACATGAGCTAGAATACCATCACCATTGAACCAGTTATGAAATAACACATTAATGGTGATTTATCCTAGTTATTATGGGTCCCAGTGAGGTCGCCAGTATGTGATGGGGCCACATATAGGTGGATTCTGACTAGGGGAGAAGGTGTCCTTGTGTTTGTGTCCATTTTTTAAAACCATGAATTGAATATTATCATACTTATTCCCCTCAATTTTCTATTGTTTTTAATTTTGGAGTGCTACAATAGAATATATGGAGACCTAGGTTAAGGTTCAACATGACCAATGTTATTGGGATTCTTCAGATTTTCTAGTTGTGAAAATGATTATACAATGTGGATTATTTGTAGAGAATTATTGAAACCATGTCCATGTAGACTATCCAAGTCGGTCCCTAGTGCAGGTACCATTTAATGGGTTGGCATCTCTTTTAGTTCTGAACATGGTTCTACATGGTCCTTCTTATGCACATGTGTGTCTTATCAAGTCATCTTGGGAAATTCCCATTGATACACTTTGTGGATCTTTAGCATTTTTAAATTCATAAGTTTCTTTTATTTATAATTTTATCCCCCCCTGAAAAAATAGAGCATCAACAATGAACCATGAGTGTAAATAGCATATGCGGTACGTTGCGACTCATGGTAATGTAATTTTCATTAAATCCATAATTTAATGTTATCCATCAAACTATTTTTCTACCATATCCAGGTTCTTAAAAAATTCACAATGAATGATACTTTTATAGAAAAAAATAATTATTAATATAATTTTCATCTACAATTAACATCATTTAAATCAATTTAAAGAGGAATCATTTAATTTTATCCATATTGATCATTTGTTACGTTCATTGAAAAATTGATAATTTTTTTTATCCTTTACATTTCGAATCCCATTCACCATATTCATATCAATTTTTCATTATAAATAATCCAATATATATTTACACCATTTATAATAAAAAATCATAAATATATTTTTCTTTGAAATTTTCATTTACATGACTTATCCCGAGATAATTCTATATGAAATTATTTTTATTTAATAAATAAAAGTGCTTATGATTTTGGTGTCAAAAGATTATTTATATATTATTTAAATTAATAATGAACAAGACATTGTGTTTTATTCATATGATAGTTATTGGATGCTTTATATAATTATGGGTTGTTATGTTATAGATCTAAAATGCATTGAATAATGTGCATATGTTCAAATGGTTATAAGTTACTCCTATGTAGTGGAATTTATTACGTAGATATAAGTTACTCTAATAAATGAATAATAATAATGTAGATATCTAGTAATAAGCTTCTGTGATGAATAAATTGTAAGTAACCAAATGTGTCACTTCATTATGTGGTTGGTTGATTGATTTTTATTATTATGATGTCCCACGTTACTTTAATGGTTATACATTTTTATATTTTTATTTCATGTGATATTTATTGAAAAAAAATTTATAAAAAAAATTTATTTCAAGTGTAATTGATTATTTCTTATCAAAGTGTTGTATTAAAAAATCCATCATATAGGATTCTATTTTTATAGAAATAAATAATGGGTTTACATTATTTTTATATCCCTTAGGAAGAGTTTTTTTATTATTCCATTTTAAGAAATGTATTTCATAGGGCATAAAAATGAAGAGGTACATTAAAAAAATTGATTTTTGAGTTATAATAAATTTTTAATGTAGAAAATCTGTCATAATTGAAACATGATTGTTAACATATTAATCTGATTATTTTAGGAAAATGTTAACTATGTGGAGGTCACATATTTATAATTAAATAATTTTTTTCTCTAAATCTATAAACCTAAAATATTATAGGATTATAATAATGTAATTTCGATACTATTAAAATTAAAATTATTTGTTGGTTATGTGTGAGATATTAAAGTTTGTATCAGAGTAAAGGTATAAATTAATTTAGATGTCAGGATGTAATTGAGAAATAAATAAATAATTTATTTTTATAGGATAATTAAATTAATATAATTGTTTCAATAATGAGTCATCTTATTAATGAAGCGATCATACCTATTATTGTGTGTCAAGGAAGTGATCAAACCTATTATTCTATTAAAATGAATATCATGGGGTGTCATGTGAACTCTATCTCATTAACACCCAGGTTACTACAATGACATATTATGTTAACCATCACCAATAAAAATGTTTCATAGCCAAGTTCCCTCAATAGTAAACATAGATATCTTCCTTGTCTATTTAGACCCCATCCATTATGTTCTTCACCATGAAAACCTCTATGAATGAATTTCCATACTCTTTAAATGAAATTTTCTACACTAACATTTCCTAAATTAATAGAATTTATTCAGCACATAAAGATGAAATATTTACGATATGATGAATATCAAACTCATGACGTAGAGATTGGAGAAATGTACAATTAGATACACATGATATTTATTATAAATGAATGTACTCAATGTTTATGAAGGAAATGTAGACATGTCAAACATGAGTAACATGGTGGTATAAAAAATCATTGGTAAATTGTCACTGATTTCCCATCTAATGTAAATATCATAGTCTTAGGTATTTTATTTTAACCAACTCCTAAATGAATATATCCCCCCAGTAAAGGAAACAAACAATATCATACACTTGATTATGTTCCCAATAATAGAACCTGAGTATGATATTTGATATCTTTGTTAGAATCATGTCATCTATGTACACTAGAAATAACATAATCAATGTGAGATATCTATTGACAATATAGTACATTAGGCCTATAATAATGTCAATATAACATAAAATTTAAGGTATTTAATGACCTCAACTATAGAATTACCATTAGTGGAATGTGTACCATCCGTAGAACATATGTTGCATCAAGATAATGTTTAGTAAAAGTCCCATTAAAATATAGTATCTTCAATACCCACTACATCAATGATAAAAGATAACCCCATATATCATGGATAGTGGTATTATTATCACCACTAGCACCACTCCAGGTATTATAAAATCCTAAACTAGTATAAAATGTTATAATGGAATAATCATTTAAATTCTAACCCTTATTGTTAGAAGCATTTATTTCACTACCATCTCCTAGTCAAAATTACTCTCTTCTAGATTTTGGGAAACGTGATAATAAAATAATTCATATTTTCATTCATGTCACAATAAACCCCACTCATTAGAAAATATCTACCAAATATCTTTATTTATTACCTTAAAATATTTTTACATGAATCATTTTTATGGAAAATAGAGAAGGAAGGTTAAGACCCGTAAAGTCTGTAAGACCAAATGGCATATTAAAGAAAGTGAAAATCAAGTTGGATAGGGATTTACATCTTACCAGATACTCATAAAGAGACTAATCCATTCAACATTTTGACGAGGATGTAATTCATTTAGTATATTATTCAATTGTGAATTTTATTTTCATAGATCACCCAAAAAACTCATAAAATGGAACCGATTTTGAAGAATATAATGATAATGATTTTCTATTCGTATATACAACATTAAAAACATCATATAGGTTGGTATACATAGGAAAAAATTATGATATCTTCAACAATATCACACCCCAAGTCCTCATTGAGCATAAACATAAATAAATATAGAAAATCTTGGTCATATCCCACCAACCACCTAAAGAAACATATGCTCTCATTGTAAAGAACATTTTATGAAATTATGACATTGATATTGAATAAATAAATTAAATAAAAATAGATTTACTCAGTGGAAATTTTCTTATTGAGGGAAACTCCAAGATATAGATAAATATTACTCATATTATGTAACATCTCTAATATAAGAGAAATTAATATATCTGGAGGGAAAATTATAACCATTTGAAAACAACTGGGTCATTACAACAATTTTAATGAAACAAATAAATAAAAACAATCATGTTTTCCATCTATTTGGGTGGTAGAGTGATCCATGTACATAATTTTACCAAGGACTGACTTCTATTTGATACCAAAAACATACATGGGAGAGATGTACATGTCAATTTTCATTTTTATCCTCTACTCATGTTTCTAACAACACAAAATACTATCTTCATATTTTTTGATTTTGTTGAGACTATGTTTACTAAAATTTAATATATGAAATGTTGATGTGCACCATTGTATGATTTGGGTCTTGGATTTGGGTAAATTAAGGAGAATTTAAAATTTAATTTGGATAAAACTAAATGATTTTTTTCAATGAAGATATGAATAAATTTTTCCCATGGAAGAAATAATAGAATTGTTTTATTTTTCACTTACCCTATATTTTTCTTTGTTATAGTCAATGGTAAAAGTGGAATAATAAATGACTTTATGATCAATATAAGATATTTTTTATAACACTTACTTAAATCAAAACTAAGATTCATCACATAATATCTCTATGTGTAGATCCCTACTTAGTGGATAGATAATGGGAGGTGCTATGACACACCTCTTTAGTGAAACAAATGTCTATTAAAAAAATTTATCTAAGGAAAATATAAATATTTTGGTAATAATTAATATAATAGAAGATAGATCATACAAATTTCATTAATGTTTCTATTGTAAAAACACATTTTAACCATGATATATCACAACACACGATCAAATTTTGAAAATATATGGAATGATATTATTTAAAATTTTGATTTACCCTCTCGAATCCTCTTAATAAATGAAATATTCCCATGAAATTTCATCAACTCAAAAATAAAATAGAATTTATCCTAAATTAATATGAGGAATTTTTCCATGAAATGGTTCAGGAAAAACATGGTGTAGAAAACAATCATCAATGGTAGATCCATAAATTTTTAATTTTTTCCCGAAAAACTCCATAAAATTTTCAAGGTACATAGAAAATACTTTCCACATATAATACTAAAGATTACTAGGGGAATTATAGTGACTAAATGGAATCATCCTCTATGGAAATATACTGAATTAATAAGTATTTGTTGTATTTTTATGATCCCCAAGGGTTGTATGGATTTTAATATAATCTCAATAGACATAAAATAAACCATAAGGGGACATAGTATCCAATATTTCTTTTATTCGGTAATTTAGTGGTAGAAAAATGTGGTCATTTGAAATGAATTGATTTAGTAGATGGTAGTGAATATAGAATTATAATGTATTTATCAATTTTTATTGGGACTAATTCAGTTTTTTAATTAATAACTATTTTTATTATACTTTTTTGGTAAAATTTTATTTGGGATAGCGTATTTATTATTAGATATTTGATATATTATCCCAGGAACATGAAATTTAAAAAATTATAATTTTACAACTTCATTTTTGGTGGGATTAAAAATAAATTGAGAAATCTATATAGGTCTAAAATAATCATTTAAAATAATTTTATTCATGAAAATAGATATGATAATATAGGGAATATTATCCAATATACATACAACAATCTTTTTACGATATCTCAAAATGTTTAGAAGTTTTGATTCATGATCCAGTTATGGTTATTGTTATTAATGATGGGGAACATCTAAATAATTTCACGATAGGAATATTTTAATTTAGATTTATGTGGGATTATTTTCAATACTAATTGTTTTTGGACTAAGGGAAGGGATTTTGAGTGAGTGAAATACATGAAACTATCTATATAAAAATTTATATTCTCAATGGGTAAAACATTAGTGAAAATGATACATAGAGAATCATCTATGGTCATTGATACCTAATATTTAACACACACATCAACTAAGAAATAACACTTTTGCAATCACATACAATAATATAAACAAAAATCAAAACCAAAATCACAAATTTATTATGATGTTGATGAAATATCAATATAGGGTTTAAGGGAAGTGTTGTATGAGTGTGTCTTGTTATAATCACTTCCATATTCTAAAAAGTATGCATGTTATTATATTCCACAATGTGTTTCATATCACACATAATATTTTCACATACATTTTTTCACCTAAACTCACAATAAAGAATGACATTGTGAAAAATGATTATTATATTTTTAATTTTATGAAGTGGAATTCCTAGTATGGGAGGATCTTGTCCATGGATCTATGTATCAACAATCTCAAAAATGTAGAATTATACAGGAAAATGAAATTCTTCACTCACATGAGGATTTCCTAAATTAGTAATATTGGGTGTGTTATGATTTTTTAAAAACATTTATAGTGATTTGGTTTTTTTGAATCATTATATTCTATAGAGAAGTATACATAGAGAGAATAATTCAATTAATTAATGTTACTAAATCAAAAATTACCAAATAACGTAATGTATCCTTTTATGTTAAATGTATCAAAAATGTTCTAGGATTCAAGAATTTGTTTTACACCAGGCGTTGTATCATGTTCGAGATATTCATTGGAGGCTCCCTTTATCATTTCACTTTAGTCATACTATCATAATATTATATCTAAATTCAAGATATAAATGAAAACTAGTACTTTTATAATTGTATATATGACCCATTTATCAATTTAATTATAAAAATTTCTCTTACATTTATAGTGAATTTAAGGAATGTGAAGATTCATATATATGTTATGTATATCCTTAAGGATAAAGTTTTACACTTTTTTGTTTTCTTTTTATTCACTAGAATTTTATGAGGGTATAGAAAGATAGTTTTCAAGAGTATGAAATAGCTAGTGTGATTAATCATTTTATGAAAGATTACAATTCAAATATTTGTAGTGATAGGGTACATTACCCTATAAATGTGATTTATAATACCATTGGATAGTAGTTCTCCAAAATTGGGCATCATTAGCTCACTAATGGTTTTTTATAGTTTTATTACAGTAGTTCATTTTTAATGAATAAGTGATTGTGTTTTCAATTGGATCTATATTTTATTGGAATAAATTTTTTTTCACCATTTCCTCAATTCCATGTTTCTATTTTGGAGGTCGAGGCTTATTCTGATTATGTGAAAGATAAAAATCATTAATACCATGTCGTTTTCAACTATTGTTATCTTTAAAGAATCTGGTGTTTCCACCTTAACATTAATGTGGTTATTATTTCAACACATTATTTAGATTTTCATTGAATTTTTATTTCATGAAGGAAGTTTCATTCTGAAAGGATCATCCATGAAATACTACCTTCTAAGACATAAAATAAATCTTATTGATAGGATAACTAATCAGTGAAGTATTTTTCATCAGGATAAATTCCATAATTTAAGGAGTTGTTGGAGAGTGTTGATTATATTGAACTAGAGATAATTTTCATGAATTGGTATGGTTATCATCAGGATTATTATAAAAATTTTGTTCACTATATGATGGTATTTCCTTATCAACTCCTATAGTAGGTGTAATTGATCGTGTAACAAGTCATTTCCAATTTTGAGCCATGTTGGATATTAACTAACTTGTGGAGGAAGAGGATTTATCCAAAAGGAACCACTATCTACATCATGTATCATTCCATGATTTGTTAAATGAAGTACATCCTAGAAGTATTAAATTATAAATTATTCACTAGTTAGGTGGTGGGTAAAAATAGGTAAATTCCTCTAAATCATACCCAAAAGGTAAGAATATTATCTCCATATGATTTTCTAATGTCATAGAAATCAATCCTTATTGATACAATGCTGAGGCATGGAAGAAAATATCCTTAAATATTCATTTAGTCTCACCATATTCTATATTTATGGAATTTAGATAACACATAATGATTCTGAAAACACCAAAAATGAGAAAACGAATTGGAAAATACTTTATTAGGTATTCTAATCGTTTTTGTGTTTCATAGTGGGACCACTATTTATATTTCCATGAGATGTTAATGAGGGTTCACTCTAGGAATATCATTGAATTATGATTTAATGTGGATGAGCTATGATCTCTAACCAAACTTTCCTTAATACTTATGATATTAGATTTTTGTAGGTATGTACTATTCCATATAGGTAGGTTGGTTCATTTAAGGTTGAATTTTTATATACTTGTATTATAATGGATGATTATTTTCACTCTAGGATTTATTTGGAACTAACAAGGGTTCAAAAATAGGCTCTCTTGTGTTACTAAATTTCCCAACTCTAGAATTAGTAATATATTAATTGAGTGTCATTTTAATATCTGGTAATATTTCATGATAAATTAATTTTATAGATCCTATAATAAAAAATTGATGTAATGTCTGTTTATTTAATTTATTTATGATAATTAAATATAAAAGTTATAATTAAAACAAAAATCATATTTATAAATAAATTAAAAAATGGAAAATTGATAAGATGGAACATTATTTTAATATTAAAGAGTGAAGATACAAGAAGAATTATTTATAGACAGAATAAAAAAACAAACATTAAAAATAAAAAAATCAAAAGGGGGGTGGAAATATTAAAATGAGTTTAAAATAAAAAACAAAAGTAAAGAAATAGAGTTGAAAATGTTCTTTGATTTATAGGAATGTTTCCAAAATCATATTAGATTGTTGAGTGTATCAACATAGATATTTTTATTATTTAATATTCTATATTATATAAAAAACCATAGTTCATCTCTTGAAGATGAATTAAGAAAAAAATGTAATTCCCTAACATGAGATGCTTGGAACTGGTGTATTAATTTTTTATATTGGGATGATTAAAAGGAATAAAATCTCCAAGGACTGATCAATTTAGCAGTTTTGTAATGCCATATTACATATATGTTACCCATAATACTATGGGAAATATAAAATAAAATTATGATACATAATTACATGAAATAAAAACATCCTGGAAACTTATTCAAATGAGTCTTATTCATAATTAAGGGAATAACATAATTACGGTAAGGTCAAATGATTAGTAAGGGTATATAATTTTATAGAAATAATAAATTAATGAGAATAAATAAAAATGGGATAGTAAATTGATAGTAACATATTATATTCAAATAATTATATATGGAATCACTTATAAGGTGATGTATTAACATGAAACACATTCCATTTAATCAATTTGCAGATAATTGAATCCATCCATAGATTGGGAAATAAAAAATCTCATGTATATGTAAAAACTACATCAAAATGATGTTAAATCAGAATTATTGGATGTCATGTATAAGGTACATAAATAAATATACTTTAAAGACCTTTAAAATGATTATTTAAAACCACTAATATAATCCCATTAACTTTTTCCATCATATTTGTGTCACGCGAACCTGTAGATGAGTGGAGGGGATATAAAAATTACAGAGGCATGTGTCATTTACAATCCAAATAATTCATAATATTGAATAATTTAAATAAATAATTTTTCTTTATCATATATCAAATTTGAATAAATAATATGGGTTTATCAATATTTTCATAGTTATGTAAATTATTGTCAATGTGAAAACTGTAAGTAAAAATAATGTACTATTTAAGTAATAATAATATTAATTGTTTGAGAATATGGATATTCATGTAAATTCAGAATGAACCCTGAAAAATATATATCTAAAAAGGGAAATATAAAAATCAAAAAAGTAATTTATATTGCAAATATAGTCATGATGCACATTATTGATTAAGGTGTTCTTTAAACAATTTAATGTCTCCCATACCAATTTGCAACATTTAAATCATAATAACCATGAATTAATAACCATAAATAACATTATTATATAATAATAATGATTAAATTAATGACATAAAAATAAAAAGGGTTTTATATATTCCATATAAAAGTTTTTTGGAGCATAACAACAAATATGTCTAAATTGAATGTAAATTGATGTGAAATCACTTAAATTGCTTTCCCTTTTGGGAGATAAAAATTAATCCCTTGTATAATGGTTTTATGAGTGTTAATAATGTATTATAGAACCATATAAATATTTACGATAACATATTAGTTAAGGTTTAAATATATAATTAATAGTTTGTTAACATTCATTCATTACATTCATAATTTTGTGTGACAGATGCCTACTTTCTCAAGTATGTTTTGAATTATTAATTTTTGTTCCTTTGAATTACATAATGGTTTCATCATGTTTAGAATATAAAAAATGAATTAAATATTATATTTACTCAACATATTTTTATTTATTGTAATCCATCATATTTCTATATAATGAATGAAATGTACCGTTCATAGAGATAGTAAGGCATACGTATGCATGAATGATACTTCCTTTCCATTATCGTATTAAAGTGGTGATAAGTAAATTATAATTTTATTTATTATAATTCTATAAAAATATAAGTGTACAATATTAACATTTTTTTTTAAAATCATCCTTAATATGTTCTATGTATAGCATGAATGAATCACATCTCTTTTGGGAGGCTATAGTCCACACTTCCACAAATGATGTTATCAACTTTAAAAAATTTACTACATAACAGAATTTTTTATAATATAATTACAAAATAATAATGAAATAATATTTATAAAATACATGATATTTAAACAATATTTCCATAATAATTCCCATAAATAATGGCTGTGAAGAAAAATGAACAATCATCATTTAATTTGGTACACATAAATAGTATGTTCATTACCCATTAAATCGATGTGTTTTCAGGTGTCATTTGAACCCTTAATAATAAAACAACATAGTATATTTAGGATTAATTTTTTATACATTAATAGAATAATTATTTTTATGGTGTCGAGATTTAAATAATACTAATGATAATGAAAAAATATGTTACCTATTAATCAGGTAACTCATTTTGGTTTTCACCAAAGGGCTTACATGGATTGATTTCATACCAAGGGGATGCCGCTATGATTAGGGGGGATTTATAGGAGCTTTGTGGGTTGGTAATGGTTGATCCAATGTTTCATGAGATGTATGAGGAATTGGGAGGACATGAGGCCTTTTTATTATGGAGGAGGGGTGACACTATATTAAATTTTTGGAAATGGAACTCATCCCATGTTTTACCATTAAAATTGGATCCAATAATTTACCAATGTCAAGAAAAATTAGGATATGTTGCAAATATGGCTATATAATTCATTTTTAAAATGTTTCTAGGTCATTGTTTCCCTTACATTTAAGGTTTTGTCCCTTTTTATGTATAAAAACTCCATAATCATTTTAATTAATTTATTCACTTCCACTAATCATGTTTTTGTAAAAATAACTATGTTTACCATATTAAAAATTATAATTTAATATGGTTCTAATTATATAATCAATTTTCCCAATTTAAAGTAACTGAAGTGGTAGAAATTAACATAAAATTATTCCCACATTCGGGATGATAATTTTAGTTTTAATTTTAAAAATGATCAAAAGATTGCTACGATTTTATACCCAGTTTGGAATTTAATTTTAATCAAATAACCGAAGTTGAATTAATTGATAAATATTTCATATAATTATCCTTTAAAAACAATTAACATTGTTATTTAGGAATTTAAATAAGTAAAATTATAAAATATTTTTGATTTAAATATGATCATTTTTCACTATTTATTAAATTATCAATGTTCAAAGAAAAACATGTACATTCACATTAATGAAATTTTTATTTTCCAAATACAATGATGAACTTAATTTTGACTTATATAATTTATAAAAGTATCAAATGTTGGATCCAAAATATGTTTTCCATTATAAGGTGTGAAAAAACATTATATGAATATAGTATTTAATGTCTATATTGGGGTTTTTCTTATCTTATGACTATTAAATTTATTTTTTGAATTGAAAAAATACTTTATTTTTAATATAATATATAAAATCCCTTAATGTGTTATTGTATGAACTATGTTTTTCACAACGATGTGGGTCCTTTAACATTTAATATAAATCTATATTTTTGAAAAACAAAATTGATGCATAAAGAGTTAGGGAATGCCTTGAGGGTTGTTGAGGCATGTTCGGAGCCTAAAACCTAGGTTTTTGGAAAAAACATGCATGGCGCATGGTTTACAATCTACCATTAAAGAATGCCACATAGTTATAGAAAACTGTTTGGGTGGAATGTTTATGGATATATCCTTACCATATTTTTGGTTCCCAACATACCTATCCAAGCAACCTAATAATGCATGTTTCCCTCTTCCCTATGTTCCCTAGAATGGTTTCAACACAGTTTGTCAAATTGTATGAAAATTTCATTCACACGCTAAATAAAGTATACATTTACTGTTTTCTCCTTTATGATATAATTAATCCTCCCCCACCCTCATTATCTGAAGTTATGTAGGATTGATATATTTTCCTTCCAGCTAAAAGCTATTAAAAGGCCTAAGGTGGAGAATGAAAGATCCCCTTCATCTGAGATCTAATCGAGATTCTATTCATCACGTTGGATGAACAGTGGTATGTCCTCGAGTATTTATTATTCATTCTTCTCCTTTCTTTATCTAGACCTAGTTATCACGGTGTGATCATTTTTTTCTTTTTCTCTGATTTACTTTTATCTAAGCTTAATATCAGGCTTATATTATATGATTAGAGACTTACAACCCAAATGTGGGTGGTCTATAACTCATCCCTTAAGATCAAAGACTATAGAGTTGTCTTTTGGTGCCCACTGATTTCATCAAGTGTTTTCTAATAAATTTATATGTCATGATTATAATCATTTGTAGATTTTAATTATTCTATTTAAACATATGTGAATTTTTTGGGGTTACAAAAACAACTCTATCCATATCATAAAGGACGATATTCCATAATTGAGTTTTTAGTATTTTGGAACTTTTAATCCATTATTTAGATGTGATCATGAATGACCACACTAATGGTGGGAATACATACCATATATTAATTTTGTGTAATTTAATGGTGAACGGTAAATACCGTGTGACATCCACTTGATTTAGATAAGGTACATGCTTCCAATTATAAATTAAATTTAAAAAAAGAAAATCAGAATGTTTACTAATTAGATGACTTGAATGTATTAAATTTTAATTATTAATGAGTTTCATATCCATAGCCCCAATACTACATTAATGTATTGTACTGGAATGAACCTAATTATTGAATATTATTTAAGTTGAATTAATAATGGATACATGATTATTGGCCTTTTCAAGCTAATGAATGGAATGTCTTTAACTAAATTGACTTCTTGATTAAATATAACATGACTATATATTTTCAGGTGCCATTACCTTATCACACCAATGAACAGAAATGATTAAACCAAATGAATTATTTCATTACTTTATAAAAAAACATGAGTGGTCTGACTCATGATCACCTTGGATTCTTATCAGGGAATTCCATGAGCTCTCGGGAACCACATTCTAAATATAGGATATGACTTGTTAAGGTTAATAACCACAAAGATCCTGATCCTTGTATATTTTGGAATTCCATGTATGGAACCATAGGATCCCTCACCTTGTATTAATGTATTCCGTGGATAAACTCATTGAATCTAGTATTGATATGGATGTTCCATGGTTATAGCCTACATGGAATTGTCTCTGCATGGCCCCATTTTACCTTCGGTGAACTCCTTTGAATCGGTAGGCATCCTATAATGGAATTACATGGAACATGATCCTTGTATTACAACCATACGACTAATATATACTCAAAAAACTACTGACTTTTCTACTGTTGAGGTCTACACTTCCTTATTTATTAACATGGAAGATCCTTATTAAATGTCATAAAATTTAGCCTTGTCATTACTTGGAACCTTTACTATTGTTTACATGTAACACATTTATAAAACAATAATAATCAATTAATTGACTATTTTAGTTCCAATTCCAACAGAGTGATGAAACATGTACATGGGTATTTAAATACATTATACTTTCTTAATTATTATATGAATGCTTTCACATTATTACCTTTCCATTACATGGTCCAAATGTTATATACACTATTGGTGGTGTCCCACATAGATTTATCTCACAACCTCTCTGGTATCCATTTGGTACCAAGAGTATATTACATGAATGAAGGTCTTTCAAAGTGAAGCATATAGCTTCAAACACTTTATTGCTTTCTCTTTAGGATCGAGCTTGATATCAGATGACTGAATTGTATATCATGATAAATTAGATTATAATTTGATTTTAATTTTAATTTTGTGGAGTATTTTATCCCTGAAAAATAGTATCAATGTTCTCCAGTTTTGATGTGATATGACATATCATCATCAGTTGATTTATTCTTGTATGTTATTCTAGTTATTTCATTTATCGCTACTATTGTATCTATTTTCTAACGAGCCTTTTATTTACATATATTTATAGAGTTATTTAACATAGTTTATATTCATCCATTGTGCTACATTTTGGTAGTGAGTGTATAGTCTTCCCATGGGAAAACCCTAGGCCCTCGTTGCTATCTAGCAACCTCTTTCATTTTGGGAGATGCGCTTGAGGCAATGTGGCCCACCGAGCAAGGGGTACCTATCATGTGAATTCAGTTCTAGGACATCTCAAAGTGGTATTAGATGGGGTAATTTTCTGGAGTCACTATTTGGAGGTAATATACTTGATATTATGAACACATTAGACATAGTTAGGATCCATTCTTGGGAATTATGAACCCACGTTGAATATAAAAATTATGTTTCCTGAACTATAATTTTTGTTATAATAGTTGATATTATTTCACCATTTGGAGACACACATGATGTGTGGGGTTGTTGATTATTATTCTAATGGAGGATTTCTTTCATCCTTTTCCGGATGATATAAGTGTAAGGATCATTGTTACATTCATCATTTTAGGCACCATGAATTTTCAGGTCATGTTTATTTCCATTCCATATAAGTTAATTTCAAAATATTGAATTCTTTGATATGCCAATGATTGTTGAGTGATGTTGGGATAGTAATATTTTGTTTTCATTACTCTTGGCTGCAACTCACTGATTTCCTATCGAAATTGATGAGCTGTTATAGTCCCTCGTGAGTTGGGATGAGTAATTTTCCAAGTCGATCCATTATAGTGTAACTAAATGGGTGTTGTTTCGAGTGATAAGGTGTATGAGAAAAGATTAACTGCGAATGGATATCCATTATAAAGTTATTCATGACATCTAAAAGGAATTGGCTGCCCATACTTATACCACATTGTCATGTTTATGAATGGGAATGGAGTGACCCCGGTAACTAATTGTAAAATGAAATTTAACATACACTTGAGAACACACTAATACATAGCGGTCTACATGGGTAGTTGGGGTATTATTCCTTGGGTAGTGAGTTTCATTACATTTTTATTCTTCTAGCAATGTTATCATTCTTCTAAATCATGTTATTAGGCTTGTTCATGGAATTCATAGAGAAATACTGATGTGACATCCTCATATCATAGGCCAAGAGAGTAGTAAAGATAATGCTCCAGACATGGTGGGGAATTATTCACCACATTACCCTCTAGGAGTACCACTTGAGGAACCACCTACTATACATGTTTTGGGAACAGATTCTTATATTTGTTATAGTTTCATACATTCGATGCATTCCATTAATGTTGCTCTAAGAATTTCACCTACAATGGATGATATGACTCGTGAGTTTTAGCAGCAGCGTCATCCATCTTTCTCAAGGGATGGTGGCCCGCAAGTTGATATGTCTTGGATAGAATCAACCAATATATATTTGAGAAACTAGAGACACACCCATATTATAGGTTCAATTATTCCACTGACATGATTTGAGATTCAGTGAAACACTGGTGGGATATGATAACCCATGGTGGTCATTATCATGGAATGTTATGGGTTGATTTCAAGACTACCTTCGGGAATCAAATCATTCTTCATATGCTGAGAGCTGACATATCCATGGATTTTATGCATCTCTAGTATGGTTCCATGTCAATAATGATGTTTTCATCACATTTCATAGAGTTAATAAGCTTTTCACTACTTCTAGCCATTGATCAGAATTCGTGTGATAGATTTTTCAAATATGGGATCTAATATGACATCTGTGTGAAGGTGAATATCATTAGACATACTACCATTTCTACAATAGTTAATAATGCTATGTTATATATGTGTAACTTGAGGGAAAATAAACTTATATAGCATAAAGGACTGGTTCAATGTTCGGAAGGTAGTTCTTCTAGTGAAAGAAAGAATTCTATTAAGGTTTCTCATCATAGAAGTGACAACCATAGTGCAAATTTTGATACATCTTTAGTGTGTCATTAGTGTGAATTATGGGGGAATATGAAGCCTCAGTGTGATAGGAACCCACTGGAGTGATTGTTGTTTGGATGTATGTGGAATCTTCGTCGTTTCTCCAGGACCATTCCACCATCTTCTTGTGGAAATGGATCTTCATCATCTCCACCGTTAGGAGTGTGTTATTCTATTCTATGTCAGGTAGGAATTTGGAGTATCCCAACAGGAATAGATGAGGAGGAGGTCATGAACATTGAATCTAGACCCCTAATCTCCAACAGTACCAATAGTGTATTTATGACCATGTTATACCATCTACTACCCAGGTTCATGGATATGTTCAATTACAGGCACTACATCCAATTACTGAGGAACATACTGCAAGACCATTTATAGTACAATGTACAATTATTTTTTCTTCTACAATAGTATGTTCCTTATTTTTTATAGGTTCTTTGGACTATTTTATCATTTTTTTTATCATAGAAATTATTTTATTGAAGATATAATATTATAATTTCGTAATAACACTAGATACACACTTAGGTGTAATAACAAAGTGTATATGAAATTGTCGGTACTATCCCCTTGAGTTATGAAGTTACACTTTCTTATGGATCCTCTTTGTTCTCGAGATTATAGGTTTATATTTCATTATTGGGTTGGATTAGTTTTTTTAGTATCATGCTATTGAGGACTGCTATCACTGCAATGTAACGTTTACATCACCAAAGGGTAGAATTTATCGACATAATGGTGAGTTGGATATACAGGATGGAAAGGGATAACCAGAGCATCGTGGGATTGGGGGAGTGACTTCCCAAATTGAAAATCACTACATGGAGGATCAGGGTTTACTAATAGACAATTTCCATCTACTGGTGGATCATTTCTGGGATGTCTTTCTCGAAGATTTTGCTGGCTTACCTCATTTGTGAGAGGTAATGATTACAATTGAGAATGTTCCAGGGGATGTTCCAGTGTCCTTTTCTCTCTAAAATTTGGATGGTACAGATCATTTGTAGATCAATAAGTAGTTATATGATTTAGAGGAAAATGTATTTATATGGCTAAATACATCATTTGTGGACATCCCATGAATTTTTCCAAGAAGTCATATGAAACATTACATATATGTGTAGATTAAAGAAGGATGAACTAGATTAATGTCAAAAAAAATTCATATATCTTTAAAAGATGATATCTATGACTTGATCTGAAGAGGTATAGTTTTCTCTATGATCGTCCTGAGATTGGGTTACCATTAGGTGCATGTGAGTCCATCAGACACACCTCTTACATCTATTCAATTTAGGTATGGTCAGTTTGACTACCATATTTTGTCCTTTGGTTATAAGGACATGACCACCATTTTCCTAGATCTTATTAATTGGGTGTTCCACCCATACTTGGATTCATTTATCGTGATCATTGTGGGTAAAAAATTGGTGTAATATCAGAAATTTAAAATCCCTGTCAATTGACATGAAATAATTATGAGTACAATGATATATAGTCATATTTATTCCAATGTTGTAAATTTTATCTTCTAGATCAAAATGTTAACCTCACGGATCATATTATAAATGAATTAGGCATATCTGTTGAACTAGAAAAGGATAGTGGTCTTGTTTCTTAGGAGAAACCAATGATTGTGTTTGAGATGTCATGTTTCGTGTGGATGGATATATATTACAAGAAATTCCTATAAGATTTATAACATATGTCCTCACATCGTACTGGACATACAATGAACTATTTCATGTTCCACTGGTCAGTTGTGTGTGAGAAATCCTTTCTAGAGAAGAAGGGGAGGCTTGTCACAACACCAATTCTAATTATTCTAGATAGAGTTGTAGGTCATACCATCTTCAATGATGCAACAGTAATAGGGATATGAGTTGTTATGATGTATGATGAAATAGTTGTTTGTATAGATCACAGTTTTTTGAGACATCTGGACAAAAATTACCGGATGCATGACCTTGATCTAGAAGCAGTTGTCCATGCCATATGTTACTAGGGACACTATCTATTAGGTGAGAGTTTTGTGATGTATATGGACCACAAGATATTAAAATATATATTTACTCATCATTGTGAGATCATAAAACAATAGAGATTGGTAGAATCTCTAAAATATTTATATTTTTATCTTTTATATATGTCTGGGAATGGAAATTTGGTTGTAGATGCACGGAGTCCGAAAACTCAAGAACAAGTAGTAAGTGAATCCAGTAATTATTGGGAGTTAATGGCCATATTTTTGGAGCTGCACCTATATTTTCTTGATAGTCACAAGTTTGTATTATCTCCCATATTTGGTAGTTATATCTTCCCTCCTAGATATGCTTATGGGTATAAAATTTTTAAATCCTGAAGGATTGGTACTCCATTAGAGTATATCAGGATATAAGATGTCTCAAGATAGGTCTGTAGATAGAGATAAAATCTTACATATCCATAGACATGTTTGGTTCCCTGTAGATATGATATAGGAGTTGATGAAAGAGTATCATGACTATTAGTGGGAGGTTTACCAAGGCATCTCAATGATGTATCAAGACATGTGACTCTAGTATTGGAGGCCTGGGATGGAATGCCAGATAGAAGGCGTTATCACTTGGTGTTCCAACTGTCATTAGGAGAAGGTGGAGCACTTGAGAAATGTAGGATTATTACAAACTCTTCTAGTCCATGAATGGAAATGGGAAGATGATTCGTGGATATCGTAGATTGATTACATAGGTCTTCGAGCGCTACATATTCTATAAGAGAAGTTATTTACCAAATAATAAAATCATCCCATTTAATTTCTTTTCAAGAGACATTCTCACTGGATGAGGTTAAACAATGAAAATCCATGAAATCAAAAAAATCTACGGCGTTGCTCAAAATATCATTTCAGTTTGGGAATCTAATTTCACATGATAATTCTGGGAGGGATTGTATAAGGATTTCAATAATTATGTGCATCTAAGAACATATTTTCACTCTCAGACCAATGAAAAATTATAATGGATGATACTAGGCTTAGAAGATATGCTTCAAGCATGTTAGAATAATTTTGGTGGGTCTTGGGGAAAGCATATCCCTCTTATTGAGTTCACATAGAGGAATGGATTTTCAGTAAAAATTTAGATAGATGATTTTGAGGGATTATATAGTAGGTCATGTTGTTCAACCCTATGGTCACTCGAGGAAGTTGAGGAAAAACTACCAGGTCCTCATCTCAATAAACAGCCTTCGAAGATGGTTCAGCTGATCTGAAAGGGTATGGAAATTACTATGCCTTGAGAAAATATTTATGGAAATCATCATCGATTCCTTCAACATATTGAGGCTGGGGAAAATGGTTTCTTTTGGGTATCACCCATGATAGATCATAGACAATTTAAAAAGATAGGTAAGTTGTCTTCTCCTGACGTAGGATCGTTTGAGATCCTAGAATTAGACAGGATGGTAGCCTATCGGTTCTAGTACCTCAGAGGTACAATGCCATGCATAACACAATCCATGTATCACATCATCACTAGTATCACGAAGAACATTCTCATACCTTCTATCCTAAGGATGTGGAGTTATATTTCTATTCTAAATTTGAATAGTATGAAGATAACATAATCAATTGGAGAATTAAGGTTCACCGTGACAGGTTTTTCCCTTTTGTACAAGTACTATGGAGAAATGGCCCCATGTAGGGTGAGGCTTTGGAGTGAGAGGCCGAGACACAAACTCAATGTCCAAAATAGTTCTCAGGTAGTGATTCAACACCATTTTAAGATGAAATCAGGCATGAGTTCTTTTATGGATAGAGGATTATATGAACCCGAGTTTTCCATCATTTATGGATCCTTTATATTTTTCTTTAACTGTTTATTTGGAAATATTATGGATGAATAATGTGTTAGAGAAGGACCTAAGGGTATCTGGGACTTTTCTGGAAATTGGAGCTATGGTTTTTGGGAGAACCAGGTATGGAGAAAAATTTATAGTAAACTGTGTGGGAATACCACAATATTAAAGAAAGCAATATGAGTGTCATGTATTAGGACATTGCCTTACCACATGGTTGAAAATTGGTTTACCTAACCGTTTGACCTATCCAATAATGTACCACTCTTCCTTAGTTACACATTCATGGTTTTCCAATGGTTTTTCAAACCGTGTAGACAAACCACACACAACCTAAATATTGGGTAATTTTACTATTTTTCCATTAATGATATAATTTAGCATCCTCTTTTCTCCTAATATGATTTTTAGTATTATTTCACTATTTTCCTTCCCTTTCGTTTCCTTTTGATGGCCTACGGTTGGAATTGAATGATTTCCTTCATTCATTATTTGATTTAGATTTTGTTCATCATGTTGGATGCACAATGGTATGTACTTTACTCATTCATAACTGTTCTTCACCTATCTTTCTCTTGACCTAGTAATCATGGTGTGAGTGTTTTCTGATTTTATTATATGTACTCCATTCCTGCAGAATTATAGGTTTCTATAGTTGGAGGAGATACATAGGACCCTACGGTGGGTGGTCTATAAGTCAACCCAAAAGTTTTCTTATTTTGGAATTGTCTTGTGGGGACCACTAATTTCATCACATATTTTTTAATGATTTTATATTTCAATATTATAATCATTAGAATCATTTTATTATTCTATTTCCATATATGTGATTAGTTTTTTGGAGCTTACACCCAAAACTACATCCATCCGATGTAGGATGATATTCCATAACTATTTTTTTAGTGTTTTTACACGTTGATCCATTGTTCTGATGTGGTTATGTTTGACCACAATAATAATGGGCCTCCATATCATAAATTCTTGTTATATCATGTATTGGTTAATGATATGTACCATGTCACTGCCACTTGACCTACTTATGGTAAGTGATTCAAATCAATTATTAAATGTGAAAGGGGAGACTGGCATGTATTTTAGGCATAAAAATTTATAAAATTAATTGCGAATTAATAATAGGTTGCATGACTATAGCACCCATTACTACATTAATGGAAGGTATCATAAAGAACCTTAATTATTGAATATGCATTAAATGTAATTAATATATGTTTCATGATATATGTCTTTAACACATTAATGAAAGGAAGGTATTGAACCAAAGAAAATTATTGATTAATTAAAACATGATTAAAAGGATGAATTCTACTTTAACATATAACACGAATGAAAAGTTATTATTAAACCATATTAAATATTACTTGACTTCATAATTAAATATTAGTGTCCCAACTCGAGGACACCTTGGATTCATATCATGGAATGCCATGAGAACTCATGAACCCCATTTAGATTCAAGGATTCAAAATTCTTAGGATGAGACCCACCATGAGATTGATCCATGTCTATTCATAGATTTCCAGTATAACACCATAGGATTCATCCCACAGTATATTAAAGGATACCATGGATAAAATCATTATATCCAACACTGATATGTTGGTGACAATGTTATAGCCCATTATGATCTGTTTATTCTATTCCATATATTACATTTGATTATCACCTTGGATTCAGTAGGCTTCTTATTCTAGAATTCCTCGAAACATGATCCCTGGATTATACTCTTACCCTTAGGTATACTCGGATACTACTGAGTTATTGACATTTATTTCTACATTTTCCTATTTATTATAATTGAAGTTTGTTATTAAATTTCATTACTAGTAGTCTTGTAATTAAATGGAACCATAAATATGGTAAACATGTGACATATTAATAAAATGTTAATAATCAGTTACTATGATGGTTATGTTTAGACATTAGCTAAGGTCTAAATAAGATACTTGGGTATTTATATACATTGTATTGATTGATATTATATATGCCTTCTTGGACACAGTTTTGTTTCCAATAACCGGAAATGATGTTATAGACTCCACTAGTGGTGACCCACTATGATTTATCTCACACCATCTCTCGGCATCATTTGGTACTTAGAATATATTACAGGAACATAGGTTTTGACGCTGGGAATTATACGGCTTCAAATAATTGATTTCATACTATTTGGTTTGGAGCTTGATAGTAAATGGCCGATATGGATATTGGGATTCATGGGATAGTCGTTATATTTCCTTTATTCATTTGTGGAACATGTTATGAATGTTTCCTTGTAACCATATTTCCCAGTTTTCTAGGTACATGACAAATCATCATCATTTGTTTTATGATTTTAACTTATTCAAGGTATAACATTAATTATTATTATTGTATCTAATTTCAATTGTTCCTTCTACATACCTATATTACTCCAACTATTTACCTCAGTTTATATTCATTTTTAGCGTTACACTTTGGTAATAAGGGAATTGTGTCCCCACAGGCACACCATATTCCCTCACCACCTGTTGGAAGCATTTAAGGATTGGGGAGATATTCATGAGGCCATGTGGCCCACAAGGCCTGAGGGAACCTAAATTGTTAAATGTGGGTCCGATGAATCATAGTTACACAATAATTGACTATGACAAAAATGAATAAATTGTTTTTTAATTGGGTATTTTTTATAATAAAATGATATAAAAAATTAAATTTATTATAATAGAAAAAATAGGGTATTGTCACGGGTTTTCTACATTCTTCCCTCCTACAAAAATTTCTTCCAATAAATTTACATTTTATTTCATTCCAATGTATTTTTGTACTCATTCTCTATATAATCCTCTTGTTATTATATTGATTCTTCGATTTTGTGATTTCTCTTGAGTAACATTTCCAAAATAGTAATCTGATTTTTATATACTTATTTTCTAGTATCATCTTTCTAGAAGAGTTCTTCACAGTATGAATGTATATGTTCAAATTCATTTTCATAAGAGATGAGATTGGGCATTGGTTCTAGAATTTACATCCCTTTCATAGATAAATGGAGAAAATCATATACTATTTAGAGATTTAGGGAAATTATTAAACTATAAGAAACTGTTGAAGGAATTTAAAAAAAATTATGAGTACAATGTACCTAGAAAACAATTTTCCCAAATTTTCAAATATGACAACTCCCATACATGAAGATACTTTCTTGAAAACATGATATCCAAATTAGAACTCTAAATCATTTCACTAATTATCAACATAAGTCTTTTTATTAGTTTTTTTAGAATTTAATATGAGCCTGGATAACATTTATTCTTGTCGTCTTCACTTAAATGAATCTTGAACCCATGAGTTTCCTTTCACCAATTTAATCCCAACAATTTTGTGTATAACATCAATTTCTATATTATGCTTCATATGGATCCATTTGAATATTTGAATAGAAACTATGATAATAAGAAAAATAGTTCCAATTAATTACTGATCCCACATATCTTGAAAGGAATGTGATAATTAAATCAACATGTCTTCCATGGTTTGAATAGTCCTTTCAGACATTCCATTAGTTTGAGGATGGTAGGTGGTGATGAAATGAAGCTATGTGGAAAGAGACTCCTGGCGAAATTTCAAGAATCTTGATGTAAATCAGGGATCTATATGAGAACAAAATGATAAACCTAGATAGTGAAGACTTACAACATGATTAATATATACCCTTGTGAGGACCCAAGAGGTAGGTCTTCTCAAATGGAATGAAAATGAGCAAATATGGATATGCTATCAACAATTACCCATAATATTTCATTATTTATTGAAGTATATGGTAGTCAGATGAAAAATTCCATAGTAATTTAATCCAATTTTCACACTAGAATAAGTTGAGGCTTCATGAATAATTTTGGATTCTTTTTCATATCCTTCACTTGTTGGAAAACCAATCATCAGGACACACTGTTAAATTTTTTTGTCTTCCTGATATCCCACCAAAATTGTTCCTTCAAATATCTATACATCTTTGTCCTCACATGGTGTATAGAGAAATTTGAGCTGAGTGCCTTGCAAAAACTCCTTTTTTAGTTAACATATATATGGAAAACATATTGTATTTCCAAATTTATAACACCATCTCCACTAACAAAATCTTCTAAATTTCCTTCTTTCACGACATTAATTTTCCTTTGGAAGTCCTCATCATCTAATTTAGAATTCATTATCCATTATAATAATGTGTGTTTACCAATCATTTGAAAAATGATTGATGTATCATCTTAATTCGAAATACCCATATTAATTTTTACTGGATCCGTTAACATTGTACCTTTTCAATCCATATTTGGGTTAAAACTCCATGATCCTTTATACTAACAGAATATTATTCCTTAGTTGATTTCCCTAGATGGTAGTGTATTGAGATTTAATAATCTTTGAGTGACCCTTTCCATCACTTTTTCCAATGATGTCATATTTTTGAGAGAAAATGTATTTTCGGCTCTTATGATCTGTGTATATTTCAAATCGTTCTTGACACATATAATGTCACAATATTGGAATAGAAAATATTACTAACTATAACAATATATAATGGTTTGGATATTTATATTCCTGAATAATCTAATTAATTTATGTTTATGCATAAAATTATCATTTTTTATTAGGACACAACTATGACCCTTTGATGCATCACTATATATGACAAACCCATCACTCCCAAATGATAGTGTAAAAATCATAAAATTGAATCATATAATAATTAAATCATAAAATCATTCTTCAGACTAATTAATCAAGAAAAAAATAACCAATTTCTGTGTAACATTGGATAATAGGTTATGTTAATGGGAAAATCTTGGAATGAATCACAAATAGTGACCTTCCATACCAGTGAAACTACATACCTCAGTAATATTTATTAGCATAAGACGTTCTCTGAATACATTATCCTTGGTAGGAAAATATGATATTACATTCATAGAGTAAATATATCCAAGAAATGTAATTTCATGAATGTTGAAATCATAGATACTAAATGTTTGTTATCGAATTACCCTTATATGAGTCTTAGAAACATTGTGTAAATGATTCTCGTGGTCCTCATTGCCTTTAGAATACAACACAATGTCATCAAGGAATACAAAAATGAAATATTCAATACATTCCATGATTACTGTATTCATTATGTCCATTAAAACATAGGGATCATTAGTCAATTCATATTATATCACTATAAACTTGTAATACAAATACCTCATCCGAAAAGCACTCTTAACAATGTATTCCTTCTTAAATCAAATTTTGTGATTCCCAGAATAAATAGAATTATTTGAAAAATACTAGGATCTATGATGTTGATCAAATAAATAACCAATGCTCAGAAGATGATACATTTTATTTACTATTATAACATTGATTTTCCTCTAATCAATGAACAACCTCATCGATCCATATTTATTATGAATGAAGGGGATGAGGGATACACATTGTGAAAAATTATTTAGAAAATAGACATTATTACCCAATTCAAATATTTTCTTTTTCAAATCCTCCAATTCCACATTGCCCATAATATAGGAGGCATTCTATATTGCCCTTTCATCAAAGATTAAATAAATGTAATGCTTAACATGATGCTCAGGGGGGTGTCCTGATATTTCACCAAGAAAAAAATCAATTAATTCATGCATTATAAGGACAAATTCAAATTGGATATTTCATCATTTTTCATTATATTTCATTCTCTATTCATCCATAATAATGTAATTTAGTAGAGCTATTGGGGTGGATCTAAATAAGAATTAGTTATAGAATATTATTCTTTAAATAGGATGGATTCTCCATCTTCCTATGATATTTAATTTTCATCCTCTTGAAATAAATATTTGCATCATATTTTGGGAGCTAGCACAGTCGATGGATTTTATGAAATTAAACCATTGGTATAATATTAAGATAGAAATGTAAAGAGAATTTATGTTTCATAATGGGGTATTCCAGATGAGTCTTTGTTGTAATGAAACTTACGATATTATTTTTCATTGAAAATAGTCTTATTAAATAAATTGAAAATATATAATTTTCTTTGAAAATTGGGTAGATATAAAACAATTCAATGATCCAAAATCATATAACCCATTGAACATATTTGAATATGGGATTAATGTACCAACCACCATGTCATTTTTTGCTTCTACCTCGAATGTAGTGACCAAATAAGCTTAGAAATCGCCCATAGACATATTCTATAACAAATTCCATTGATTCTTGGGAATTTAATTTTATAATGTATCATATAATTAAACTTATTTCCTAGGAAATAATTTTTTAGATTATTACATATTATTTCATGAGCATGATGATCCCTATCTCAACATTTATAGAATACTCCCAGTCCCATTAAATAATTCCAAATGATGTATTTTCCGTGATTTTTAATAGATGGAATAAGCTGAGTTCTCTTATTATGATTGGATGCATTGCCTTTTTTATGATTCTTAGATGGCCTATCATTTTCCTCTTTTACCTTAAATATATTGACTATAGAAAATTCCATTTCCATTTTCGAGGCATAGAGTACTATTTATTAATATGATAAAAAACATGAGAAACTAGTTCTCATCCATGATTTGGACTATGACCTTTAATGAAAGGGATTATTTTTCACTCCTTATTCCATATACTACCAATATAATAAAAGGATGTCCTTTTTATGGTAGATTCAAATATTTCATTTCGGTCTTCTTTGTTTTTCATTATGCAAAAAACATTCTCTATATCTCAATTTTTTGATCATGAGAGATGTATTTGTCATTAAATGTATCCCTAATGTTTTTTGATTCCATTAGTTCTATTTCTTCAACCTCTCTACAATTATTAATCCTTGAATAACGTTGATAAACATCACATGGAATACAATAGACCTAATTTGTTACCTTTTCCATTTCATAACATCTCAAGGCCATAAATATAATCTCTCAAGACTTAATCAATTTCTCAAAAACAATTGAATTAGTAGTCATACTAAAAGTTATGGATTTTTTTCATAATGAAATCCATCATAGGATATTCTCTCTAGAGGATATATTTCTCCATTTGAGAAATATTATTTATCAGAACCTGAAAATGTTTCCCCAACAATTTCAAAATATTGTCCATTCCAATAATAGTGGTATTTGTTGCATCAGTAGGTAAATACCTTCATTTTCAAGGATTATTGATTCCATTTGTCTTGTCATGTGCAATTTATAAAAATTGGATTATAATAGATGATGTGATAAAATTATAAAAATTTCTTAATTCTGAATATAGATTAATAGTTAATATACATTTAAATTTTATGCATAGAGAATACCATTATACAAACAAGTGTTATTTGGGGATATCATGACCTTTAAATAATTTATATTAATTTGTAATGAAAATATGAATTATCCTAAGTGTATCCCATTAGACTATCCAAATAGGTTTACAAAAAGCCATTTTGTTGTGTATCAGGTTACACATAGTTAGCCTCGACACACCATGAAAATGTTTTTTTGTCCCAAGTAAATTTGTTCTAAAATAATACCCACTTGTAGTATTAATCATCGATGTATTTCTAGGAATAAGAAAAAGATATATAACTCAACCAAATTCTTGAATATTATTCTATAATTATCATAAATGTCTATTTTAGGGTTATGTTACTTAATATATTTTTTCCAAATCTAATTTCCATGTTTTCTTATAAACGACTTTTTATTCTGACTATATCACCCGAACCACATAATCCATGTACCAGTGCATTATGTTATTACATTGTTTTTATTACAGGGAATATAATATTGATGGAATGGTCAATTTAGAGGTTTTTTAATTCCGTATTATATACATGATACCCATAATACATTGTGAAATAGAAAAAAAATCATGATAGATTATAAATATAAAAAAATACCATCGCTGAAACTTATTCAATTGAGTATTCTTTATAAAATGGGGAAATTAAACATATTAAGAGTCAGCTGAAATCCTAAATAACAGTTTTTAAGTATGATGAAATAATAAATAAAAGATAATAAATAAATATGGAAAGGTAAATAGCATATAAAACATTCCATTAAAATAACAATGTAAGGAAAAACTAATATTGAATGGTAAGAAATTGAAACACATGGAATTTAATTATTATGATAATAATTGAATGTATCCATGTATATGTTGACCTAAAAAGTAATGAATAAGAAATAAATGAATCCAAATAAAAAAATTAATAATTCTTGTAAGTCATTTCTAAGTCACATGAAAATAAATACCATAAATACCTATCAAAATATGTATAAAACTCACAAATAGGAACTTATTTAATTTAGAAAGCATGTTTTTATCATGAGAAATGGTCGATGAATCTAGGGGGTATATAATGTCTTGACCACACCCATAATTATATGTTAAAATTATTACTCATATAAAACAATCATAATTAATAATTATTTTTTATCAACTATGTTTATTGAATAATGATTATGGTTCTATCAATATTTACTTAGTAAATCAAATAACAATTAACGTGAACCCATTATGTAATGATTATATTTGGTTTAGGTAATAATATATTATATTGTTTTAGAATATGGATATTCATGTAAATCATTAATGAATATTTATTACAATGAATAATTAATGACAAATTTAACTACCTGATATAAAAATGAGATTTCAAAGATAACCATTAAGAACACTCTTGGGGAAGATATTCTTTAAACCTTCCAAAGTGTCAAATACCACATTGGAAAATTTATATCAGAATTACCATGAAGTAATAACATTGAATAATATTATAATAACATGAGAATTGTAAAATTGATGATATATAAAGGAAAATGGAATTATATAAACCATTTAACTATATATCGGTGCCTAGAAAGAAACATGTCTCAATGGTATGTAAATTGTTAGGAAATCCCTTATGTTGTGATTCATTTTAGGAGATCACCATTTAAACTCCTATATAATGGTATTAAGAGTGTTAATAACTTATTACTGAAAAAGATTAATTTTTTTATTTCATATATGATCATATTATTATTTCTTATTACTCGGAAGATAACATTATTTTTTTATTTTCAATATTAAGATTGTTAATTTCATAGTTTTTTGAGGGAGTTTTGACATCATATTATTACTATTATAAATTAGATCATGGTTTTAGAATCCTAAGAGTGTGAAAAATTATTTAAATATTATATTTATTCACTATATATGTATTTATAACAATCCATATCATTTGTAGTTATGAAATGAAATGCATTGTTCATTGAGACGGTAAGACTTACAAATGCATGAACCCTTATTTATTTTCATTTTAGTAATAAAAGAGTGATAAGTAATTGATAAATTTGTATATTATAAATTAATTAAGATATTAATTTTATTTTTTACTATTTTTTTATAAAAATAATCCTTAATTTAATCCATTTATAACATGAAAGAATCACATCCATTTAGGGATATGGAAGTTCACACTTTCACAAATGATGTTAACGTATTTACAAAAAAATGGAAATTATAAAGGTATGTATTTTAAAATTATTATTTAATAAAAAATTAATAATAAGTATCCTATATATCATATATAAAATTAATTCCCATCATAATTCCAAACCCTGAATAGTGGTAATGGAGAATGAACATATTTCGGTTTCGGGAGGTGGTACTTCACTGTGCACATATAAGGTATATTAATTATCCATTGGATATATATTTCGGTAATAATATATATAAACAATAAAAAATAATCAGTATATTTACGATACTATTTTTAATATAAAATAATGGAATATGAATATCTGATGGAGTCGATAATGAAATAAAACTAATCATATTGGGAAATGATGTAACCTCTTAATCGAGTAACTCCTTTTGGTTTTCAACAATGGGATTCCTTGGAATGATTATGAACAAGTGGAGTCTTATATAATTAAGGGAGGGATGTTTTGATATGTTTGGGTAGATTCTGGGAAATCCATATTTGATTGAGTGGAATGTGGAATGGGGAAGAGAAGATGCCTTTTTCATTATAGGATGAGTGTTACACTTGTAAATTTTGGGATAGTGAATTACACCAATGTTATTCCAATTTTAGGTGGATCATGTAGTAGAAAAAATTATAGAAAATTAAAAACAAGTTATACATATATATATATAATTTTTTGATTAGTTTATAGGTAATTTGTTCCCTTATATATAAGGCGTTGTCTCCCTTTATTATTAATTTCTCTTTAATCATTGTAATTAATTTTAATCACATTCAATAATGTTCACGACCAGAAACTATGTTTAACATAGGTTACGTTAAAAAAATTTCATTAAAAATATGGAATATATTTTACCAAATTCAAACCAGATATGTGGTTAAAATTAAATTTAAATTAATCCCATAACGGGGACAAAAATTTAGGTTTTTAATGTAAAAAAACTCAAATATTTGCTATCATTTTATAGCCAATTACAATGCGAAACAGATGTCATTAACCAAAATTAGATTAATTTTTAAATATTTGATACAATTATAATTCAAATACAAATTAAAAATATAATTTATTTCTATAAATAAATTAGATGAGAATTTTGTTTTCAATTAAAATTCACCACGTTTTACTATTTATTAAAAAATGAAACTTCATAGAAAAATGTGAAAAATCCATCCAAAGAAAATTTTTATGGATTAAATTTAAATATTTATTTAATTTTGACATATTTATTTCATAAAAGGATCAAAATTTTATTTAAAATAAGTTCACCATCAAAAGAAAACAAAAATACATTTATTAAAATATAGTATTTTATGTCTTAAAATGGATTCGTTTATATCATATGACTATTGAATATATTTTCTGAATGTGAAAAATATCATATTGATTATATAATATATAATATTACATGACAAGATCTCTAAAATTGTTATTATTTAACTGAATATAAATTTCATGACAAAGTTTGTAATGCTTAAATCTGGTGTTATGTGTATAGTGAATATAACAAAAAAGTAAAATTTATTCGAAAAGGATAATTTAGTAATACCTTTGGGTACTACATAGCATTTAAAATATAGAATTTAAATTATGGAAAATGATATTATGTTTTCAAATAAATGGGTTTTGGGTAATCTATTATAATGAATTTAGGTAATAATATTAAATAGAAATGAGAATTTAATAAGATGGTTAACTGTCATTGTTGGTCAGAGTGGACACTCAAAAGGTGGGTGAATTGAGTTCCAATTAAAATATCTGTTAAAATATTGTCTAGATAAAATCCCACGATTTATAGAATAAGTTAAACTGTAGTGAATTTATACAGACTGTAAATGTTCACCTAGCTTCTCAAAGATTGATTAGGTCTCAGTTAGTTTAACCACAAGGTCAAACTAACTTTTGAAGCTAACCTATTGATTTACAATAATTGTAAACAATTGATAATTTAACGTGTGGTTGTGATAGAAATAAATCCTCTAGAATTCAACTCACATCAGAGCAGTTAAAACAGAAGGAACAATATGTCAATTTCTTCAAACAATACAACTCTCAATCTGAATGGGAATCAGTTGATTCATGTGAATCATCTAACTATACTTATGGTGAGGATTTTGATTACTTTGACATGTAACGACAATTTCTATATTCTCAACTTTTTCTTACACTTATCTTTTATTCTACAACTTTTCTTGTATTAATTCATCTGTATAATCTGGTTTTTTTCATGGTCCTTTGCTTTTATTGGTATAACCTGAATTTCAACATGATCGAAGAATAACCAAAGGATAAAATTATTCTAATGAAATGGAAAGAATTCCAGTAAGTACATTTTCTCATTTATTCTATCATACTAGTAAATGAACTGTTAAACCATGGGAACGTGGTATAGAAAATGAAATTAGTTTCTTTATAAAAAAAATTATAATGTTTTTGTGGTCCTTTCACCCCTCGCAAAATTAATGTTTTTTATTGTTTATTTATTTCATGTATATGTTCTCTATTAGTATCTGGTATTCCGTTAATGTTATTTTTCTATAATATCACTATATTATCACAAACCACTGATTTTTTTCATTATTTTTATAATCGATTATGTGTTATTTCAGTTAACCTTTATGTTATCCACATCAAATTTCTGTTCATGGAAATTTTATTAACCATTTAAACATTGTGGGACTCAAAAGCTATTTGAAAATATTAAATCTTTTTTAAGGAAAAAAATTTAGCGGATGTAATTTATTGATTGGGTGAGAATTTACCACCCTGATATTTTAGAATATATTTTTCTTTAAAAAAAATGTAGGTGATTGATTGGTTTCCTAACAAGGACCAATGAGTTTAAATGAACCATTTTATACTATTATATTATTATTATTTAAAAATCACAGTAAAAAAATAGGGGATAAATTTTTTATGTGAACAATAAAAAATTTGTAAAAAATAAGTTAAAATGATTTATATATTAAAATTTTACTTACCAATTAATAATAAATTAGAATATAATTTACAGTAATGAAATTTTATTCTTAAAAATATTTTTTCATTAATAATGTTTTTATTGTATTTTTTTTGGACATTATAGTTAACAAAAAATGTTTATAAAATTTAATTTATTTTAATGAATTAATTTTTTTAAATTAGCATGTCAACATTACCATATGGATAATTTTTTGGATTTTTCAAAAAAAAATAATTTATCATTTAATAGTGAAAAATAATGATTTTGCCAATACAATCAATTATTTTAAATCATAATTTACAATCTGTTTTTAAATTTATTTTAATGTCCAATAATTAACTTTTAATTATAAAAATAATACATTAAATAAGAATAATCTTAAACCTTATTTTTTTATAAGTTCATTTTGATTGGTGAAACCCTTTTAACTAAAAAATGAATTCATGTGCATAATTTGTTAATAACATATTAAATTAAATAAATAAATATTGATGGATGATTTAAATTAAACATTATGATAATATATTCAATAAAATAAATTAATATTCATCTATTAGTTTATACATCTCATTGAATGATTATAAATTATATTTAAATCATAAAAATGAATTTTTTTAAAGATAATTTTGTATCATTTTGAAATTTTATTTAATAATGAGTTAACACAACATGATTATTTTTAAATTTGTTGAAAATATTGAATCACAATAGTTAATTTTATTGAATTTATCAATGGAATTTCATGTCTTGTTGAATATTAAAAATGGTTTAAGCACTATCACAATGGTTAATGTGTAAATTTAGTTAACCCTGGTCAGATCTATGTGATAGGGCAACAATTTTTCAGATTAATTCTTAGTTTATGATTTCATTATTACCCCTATAACATTTTTAATGGAATTTAACTTATTATTGGTTATTTTTAAATGTAAAAAAATTTAATATATTATATTATATTAAAATATTCAGGATCTATTACACATCCCTCATATAATATGTAACCCCTAATATCATATATTTACAAATTTTTGAGAAATAAATATTTAAAAAAACATACCCTAATATCTTATGAAATTCCCAAGACACTATTTAGATTTTATTATCATCAAAAAAGATAATTAAAATAGTCCATATAAATGGAACTAAAATAGGTCTACCATGAATGAGGTACTCAATTTTCCAAACATGTTTCAACATATTTCTTCATACAACTCCTCCAAATATGTGGTTTTCAATATACAATTTACAAATACATATCTAAAAGATTAATATATTTTATTATATTTTCCTAACTAACCATTTGAATCTCTTTTCGATAAAATGGAAAATGAAAATTATTGCACGTTCAAATGTGTGGTCTACTGTATCCATATTGTGATATGATTTAATATCCATAAACATAATTTATTTTGGGTAACTATTATCGGTTTACAAATTATAAATGGTATATAATATAGAATTTAAATTTTTTAATTATAATATCTTATATTCCATAAAATCCCATCTGTGGGAAAAAGTAAGGTCACTTGTGTGTACTTGTGTATTGTCACCTCCATAAAGTGATGGGATTCATTTTTCATTTTCACATTCAATGAATGTTAATAAGAATGACATAATTATGAAATAAATTATATCAAATATAGTATAAAGATTCTATAAAGGTAATTTATTATTGAAAGTTCATTCCTTCCAACAATCTGAATATTGAACCATCACTCGTGCATACATACAAACTACTCTATCTAGAATGTGATAAAATATAGTTTTCATCATAGATTCATATGAATAATTATAAATTATTTCTAGTATGAATAAATATTTTACAAAATTTATAGTTTTTATATTTTATATGATGAAACTATTACCACCTTTTAAGCACCAGAATCATCAAAACAAAACATATATGAAAAATGAATTAGTTATAACCAGAAAAATATATTTTAATAATTATTTTCTAATAAATGAGAGTTACGATGTTTTATGAATAGAATGATATGTGAGAAAAAGTTTTTTTAATACATGTGTTAGATATATAAATTTAGTATACATGATATTTTAATCATTATGATGAAAGAAACTACATGAAGAAATGGATACTATATTAAGTTCCATTTTAAATAGGATTAAATATACATGAATATATACTGTTGAAATTATATAATAATTTTCTAAAAACCCTGTTAAATTTTTAATCACCCTCAATTCATTATAATATTTGGATGTTTAAGTACCATTTTCAACTATTTGGTACTTAAATTTTCAATGAAAAATTTTCATTGGAAATTCATCCTTATATCTCCTCATTTGATAGAAAATTAATATTCTTATATAGTGGTATTTTATAAAAAATTTTGATTAATATTTTTTTCAATAGTTAAATTATATTTTCATGTGATTTTTACCAATTTTTTAGTATTTATAAAATGTTTTAAAAATAATATTCTTTTTTTCTAAAAAAGATACTTTCAACTATACTTGTGAATGTATATAAATTTTAACTATCATATATTAGATAAATATATATGATATACATATAGGAAATTCATTGAAAATATTTTTTTATGTTTCTATTTTTTGATTGAAGGAAAAAAATTAGCTGTATAAGAATTTTCAGATTTTAAAAAACAGATTTCAAAATTAAAATATTATTTCCCTCATGAAATATTAAAGTACAATTTTAACTGAATTTTTCATCTATCTTCACATTAATTGATTTTAATTATTCATTAGTGCATATTTGATCAAATTATAAAATTTTAATTATTTTGTTTGGATAGGATATAAATTATTATAGAATGATTTTTAGGAAAACCCTTTATTTTCCATGGAAATGTTGTGAGAAATAGGGGAAAGGATTATGAAAACTATTTTCCTTCCATTGGCAATAATATGGTGATATGGTCAATGATTTATGATCTTCTATAACACATTTTTCTGTTTCCATTATGTGGTTTGGGGTCAAAAAATCCTATAAATATCCAATAAAATGGTTAATGATGGAGATTTCATTAGATAATATGGACAAGAATAAGGATTCTACCCAGTCTATTAAGGGACAATGTCAACTATTATAGTATTCTAATTTAACCATTACTAAGGATACGATATAATGTGGAATGACCCTAAAACACTATCTTTATCAAGAAATATATTATTGAAAATGTAAATTTTTTTCTATGAATATGTGTTATTCTCAATATTATTACATATATATATGAAATGTATCGATGAATCAGGTTTGATTATTGAAGTTTCATCACACATATAACTTATTTCTCTAGTTATGAAAAATCATTATACAATGGTTTTTTATCAATGATATGTAACTTAATTTTTATGATTATAGTTGGTTATGTTTATTTTTTTCATGCACTAATAAGTTTATGATTTACACTAATGGAATTTAATTGATATCCCTAATGTTTACCCCAAATGACCATATAAGGTAACTATTCATTTTCTTTCACTTATCATGGTTATACAAAATGGTTTTATGTGTTGTATTTATATGAATATTACTATGTGAGATGTTCTCTAATGGGGATATTGATGATCATTAAAGAAATAAGATGATTTTGTATATATTATCCAAAGACACATAGAAATTTTTGTTTTGGGATGGATTGTAATGTTATGTAATTAATATTCATATAATAATTTGTTGTTTTTATATACAAGGATTGTAGATATGTATATTTAATCTTGACGTATCGCGTATGATATTGTGTATTTCATCTACAAAAAGTACACTAAAATATAATTCATAAGGCACTTGCAAAGCACTATTGATTTAATAATAATTCCTCAATATAGTGAATATAAAAAGGATAACATATTATTATTTCTTAAAATATGTCGATAAAATTTTGTTATAGTATGATTTTCTTAGTGGTATGGTATCATATATTTTAGATCTAACTATATAAAATTCAATAGATTATTTGTATTTTGGTAGAGGTCCCCCCTAATAATTTTTAATGGTAGATTTTATAGTCCTCAAGACCGATTAAGTGATAATGAATAATCCTATTACAATTGAGGTCTAATTAATATATAGTTACAAATGTAATTTATGATTATTTTTTATCAATAGTTGATGAGGGACATTAATGAAGGAAGAGGGAAATGATCTATGTCATATAAGATTATATTTTATATAAAAAGAACATATTTCATGTTAATTATATAATTTTCCCTGAGTAATATTTAATTATAAATTCAATGTAGAAAATATAGTTATAATAATGTATTGGTAAATAAGCTCTAAACACATGTTGATTTTATAGATATTTGGGATTCCTCTAATGGATCATTATTGTAGTTTATCATAATAGAGATTAAGAATGATCTTCACCTTCAAATTATTCTCTACTTTAACTTGATAAACTAGACTATAATGTGGAAATACTCAAGGAAATTTAAAGAATGTTTTTCACCTTATTTTGTATTTATAGAATATGTAATCATAACGTGGTTACATTCAAATATTATTTTTTCTTTCGATATTCAATGTAATGATAAATTATTTTACCTTAGTCATGTGGGTATGTGATCTATTTTTTTCTCATATCTAGTATGTCTTATATTGAGACCTCTTTACATGAGGATATTTTAGAGTAGTTTTTGGTATTTTAAAATTATTGTTGGGGACAGTCTTTAATATGGATGGGAGAACCCATATCCAAACCATTTTCATTGGAAGAATGTATTTCGTTATAATATTATTATATTTCACCTAGTATGAAATTTTTTGAGTTAGGGATTCATTTGAAGTAGTGTGTGATTCATTTTTGAAAAAAGAAGTAATGATATTTTACGGAGGGACCTATCTTTTTTATCTACCCCTAACTCAATCAATGAGTTGAAAATTTATTGTTCATTTATTAAATATTTTGATTCCTTTGATTTGATGGGAGTTGACAATTAGTATTATAAATCCTCTTCAATTCCCCATTTTCAATTCACTATAATTTTGGGTTTTAGTAATAGAAAAATGGTTGTATGATGTAGACTTAAACTGATGATGTGTTCATTATGTTCTATTTCTTATGGATGTGTAATCTCAAGTTAATGAGAGTCTCTTAGTGGTATAGATGGATAGTTGGGGTGAGGGGGTCAATTTACTATTTAAAGACAGTCATATTGATGTTTTCTATAAGATAATAGTGGTTACTGTTTCTAATGGTTAGATGAATTTGAATGTTGGATGCTTGTGCAACTATTTAACTAGATGGATTCCACAATATATATTGATTGGGATAGCCTACTAATGTCTACATTTATCTACGTGCAAATTACTCATTTTGAGATACCTACATTAATAACAAGACATATTTGTAATATTTATAAGTCTGTATATATTAAAATTTGTAGTGTTTCCCTTTGATAAAGGATGAAAATATGAATCATGTAGAACAAACTGTGTTATTTACTTTTCTTACCTATCATTTCATGAGTGCATGTTGGTCAGAAGACTATGTGTGGAGATTTGGGTGATCTCAAGCTTCCTAAGTTTTAGAGCATTTAGTCTGGGTGGTTTGGAATCCTACTACACATGACATATTCTTTATATGACCTTATTTTGGATATAGAGATACTACATACTATGGTATAAAAATTGTAAACCCATTATTTTCCCATAGTTTCCCTAAAATAAGTTGTATAAATGCTTTATTCCTTATAATATATCACAGTTGGCATAATCATATATTTATTTTCTGATTCTACAAAGACATTAGTATGTTATCTATGAGTTTTTTGAAATATTTAAATTCATTGAAAAAAATCTCAAATGTCGAAATCATATTAGTTGAAATAAATATAAATCATACATCATCATGTAGTACTGATATATTGAAAACTAAGGGAATCAACTATAGTAATTCAAACATACTATGGTGGTAGGGAACCCAAAATATAATAAAATGAAATTTTCTAACCGATGTGCACATTTAATCCAAAGGATCTTCCTATTTTTTACATTAACACCATATGTGAAGAACCCGTACCTGATCATAAAATTGAATCATAATTCCCTAGATTATATAGATGGAAGTACATTAAATTTAAGAGTCCATTTTAAGGAAGTTATGAATTATTATGTGATTTTTTTTCTATTGAAAAAAAATTATTTTCCAATATTGGTAAAAAATAATACCACTGATCAGTGCATTGAAATCATCCATTCATAATTAACCATTTCTATAAGTAGTGTTTAAAGAAACAATAATAGATCCATAAGTATTTTGAACAACACCACTTCCCCACATGAATCCATTTGTACAAGTCCAATCTATGTTGAGGTTTAGTATAATCATATATGGAATTCATTTGAAACATATTCCCCATGGGTATAAACTCTAATCCCAATAAGGTTACAATATTAAAGATAAATAAAATATTAATAAAATAAATTATTCCAGATTTTCAGAAGAAGACCAAGCTAATACACCACACATATTTCTCTTTCTACCAAAACAATAATTATACTCAGAATCCCCTCACACCTATTGTTATTCCTTGCAAAACAAATTACTTATCATCCAACATATAAAAACACAACAATCATTTTGTTTTCATTATTTTTATTCCAAACTACCACAAAAAATGTTTTGGAGAAAAAGTCTATTGAATCATTATGGGGTTCAAATTCAAATAAATCCCCATGTTTCATCCAGATATTTTCCACCACTTCCCATAAATAATGTTTTTGTGTAATTTCTTCCTTTTTTCCTAGAATAACATAGACACCAAGAAGAATATAGAATATTGTTAAATTGGATTGATTTTTCCATTGGGATTTAAATGGAAGTAATGATCCAAATCATAAACAAAATCATTATGGGGATCACACAGAACCATATGATACCCCACCACTCACCCCTGGTGATAGATTCACATCTCAGAGATTAGTTCACATTGATTGAAAATAAATATGATAGGGAACTCGTGACAACTAGGAAATCCTTCTCATAATTTAGAATAATATTCATATATATATCGATTTGATGATAATTTATAAAAACATGAATGAATATCAAGTAATTCAAGGCTTGGATGAAATAAATATTTTCCATCAGACACCAAAAAAAAATAGTTGACCCATCCAAGATTTTTTTCATGGAATTTATATCAAAGTTGATTAGGAACCATTGTGGTTAATATTGGATCATTTGAATGTGTCCATGAATCCATGTCAATATCCTCAAATAATTATATTTGGCCCATCCAAAAATGATTCATACATCAATGCTAGTAAATTTTATATATCAGATTGTCTATTCAGTGCACCTCGTGAAAATTTCTCTTGCATAGATAGAATAGTCTTCTGCACGTTGCTCATATTAATTCCCACGGCCTCTGTTGTTGTTTCCAACCTATAACATTATTCCCAATGGTAATGAACATCATCTACTACATACAAAATAAAAAACAAAAATATTTTCTCCATTCTATTAATCACCATTTTGGGACCTCTAATGTTATATAAAACAAACATGGGAATAGAATAATAAACACATTTATCTAAATTAATGCATCCCACTTGAATGAAAGGTAATTATAATTAAATTTTGGTTTTTATATTAAATATTTTTAGATAATCCCACCAATTTTATTGATTCAAACTCTTTCCAATGATGACACAACTATTAGATAATCCATGAAAATTTTCTCCCTTAGCATACTGAGGGAGTCCTTAATCATTTCTCCCATAATCTATAGACCTCAATTAGAATGAAAATAATTTATTTTCCCTTTTTTAATTTTCATACCACTCCACATTCAATTATCATCCAAAATATTGACAACGTTAAATATAGTTCTTATACTTTCATTAACAAAGACAAAAATATAATTCAAAATTATTACATTAGAAATACCATTAATATTTAATCTTAATTGAAAGAAATGATATATCCATCAATGATTATCCTTGTGATTAATATACTTATATTATTCTTGTCTATAAAGAAAATAAAAGGATATAGTGGATCATTAGTCCTTAGAATACAATGTTATATGAAAAAACATAATTGTTTACCAATCGGGACAAGGAGAACAATAGAGAATTGTAAAAACTAAACAACAAGTAAATCAACCACACAGAAAAAACAATACAAGAAATTAACCAAATTATGATTCTCCATAAAAATTATCATATTCATTATCCCTATCAAAATTTATATTTATATATTATCTTGTATTTTTTTTGTTAATATCTCAAATAATTTTCTAATCTATATCAATAACATCATGTATAGATCATCCATTGATAAACACATTATGCATCTCTATGATCTAATTGTGTATGTGAGAGAAAATCCATCGATTAATATTTATTTGTAGGACATTTTTGATAAATTTCATATAGTTATGAGTATAAAATAATTATGGAATATGGGATAAATATCCTTCAGAATTTTAACTATATATGTATCACCTTGAAAACTTGGAAATCTACCTCCTATGATTAAATAATAAATCAACACCACCATATCCCCCATAATGATTTTCTATAATAACATAGAGAACAGACATAGAAGTCCATCTGGCCCAGAACAACTCTTAGAATTGTGATTCATAACAAACTCTCATGCTTAATCTTATTCTAATATGTTGAAAAATGAGAATATAATAGTCTCATACAACACTCTATGAATATTACCAAAAAAAATATTTTCCCCTCATTAGGTATCAATTATTTATGGATGTCTTAAACACACAAAGAATGTACTAAAATTGGATTCCACCATACCTCCTTAAAATATGAAATAACTAATGAAATATCCATCTCACATTTAAAATTTAGGAGAAAAATACTTATTTATATCTTCGATAAGGGCATGAAAAAATCTTGAGTTATGATCACCCTACATATCATATAATGATTGGGATCTCTCATGAGGAACATGTTCTTCTTCAATAATAATTATGAATACCATATATTATTATTTAAAATAGTTATAAACACCCCATAATTTATGCATCCAATCAACAATCATCATATTATGTTTCCATTTTCAAATAGTCCACCCATGGAAATAGAAATAAATTATTTATAGAATATTTTATAATATACAATTTTGATCACATGATTGTTAATATGAAAACCCTCCCACGATAATACCTAGATGTGTATGTTTTAGGATGTATGAACCATATTAGGGAAATTTGGATCCTTGGTCCATTTTTAGATTAAAATAAATGGTCGTAACCTCTGCAACTAGAATCAAGAATTATAAATATTTATGAGTGTTTAGAAAATTATAAGACTATAATAGTGACCAGAGGAATAGGACAGGATAAATCCACATTTATATTTCAAAAAAACGAATCAAGAAAACTCAATGTGTGAAGCCTCCCTTCTATTTTATTTCACAACATGATATAATCATTAATAAGACCTAATATAAATAACGATTTTCACTACTAAAAAATTAGATATTTCATTTCTAGTCATCCATGGAGGATTCCCTCCACTTTTCATTTGTTATGGGTCCATGATCAATATGATGTACCTTACTCTACTAACCAAGAAGAATACCTTAGGTTAAATGATTATATATTGTTCTAAAATATTTCCTAATCTATGATGTCACATTTTACATACATAAAATACAATAAAAAAAAGACAAGTACAAAATAATAATATTTGTATAAATATGATTAATATAGAATGACAGTTTCTATATAGTGGTTGTTTTAACACCAAAAATCACTATATGTTTAATGATCGGGTAAAAATGCATGAATCCAATCATATAAACTATCTAAGAAAAAATTTGGATTATAATACGCTACTGCTTTGGTTCTAAAATGGTGATAACATATGATTTGGACCCTTTCTTTTCATAATAATTGAAATATAATTTCACCTATTTTTTACGAATATTGGAATTCCATATTATTATAGAGGAAATTTGAAAATAGGATTCCGGGGTTTTCCCCCTAGTAGTAAAAATCATCCTTAATGATACTTAAAAAGAAGATAACATCTCTCTATTATATTGGTATCTTGTGTGCATTCCATTGATATGACAAGCAAAAAGATTAGTATCTTTAATTAAATATCTCGAATGAGGAGACAACATAGGTGACACCCATTACACATTAACTCCATTCTAGTTGGGGATAGAAGAAATATTATAGGGAACACATCTTAGATCCTTCAAATTTTTATGTGAAGTCATAATGGAGTTTGGCTAAAAAAAATTATAACATGTGAGGCAATCCAGAGATAATTGTTCTAGATATGAGCATCATGATTTTATGATATTTTATTATTAAAAATCATGTTAAAGTTATATTCCATAATTATAAATATGGAATAATTAGAGTTAATATTTTTAAAATAGATTACTCGAATTTCTATTTGATGTTAAGAGAAGATTATATAATAATGAAAACTAGTATTTTTTGTTAACAAAAATGAAAAAATATAATATAGAAAAAATAAATGAGAAATGGTCGGAATATATGGAACATATAATGGTGAGAATGATGTTAGAAACAATGGTCTCATTCAATATTCATGTGAAGAAAGAAATTATAGAACTAATAGATTCAATAACCAATGTATGAGAAACAATGTTTATAAAAAATGTTTTATAGGATAAATAGACTATTTGAATTGATATTTAAATATGTAAGATAAATCTAAGAATATAGAGATGACAACAGAATGATTCAGAGTGATATTGAGTATGTTAATGTCACATTCAGAAATAATTTAGGTTAATTTCATTTCATGTAACCTACATTACAGAGTCTGTATCTGATGGTCACATAAGATAGTAATTCAATTTTTCAAGTCAAATTTTTTATCAATGATATTATAAATTTATTCATTTATAAATAACTCACATTGAGGTATGTATATGGACCTATCATAAATAAATAAATCTAAAACTTATTGGACTACCACCCAACAGAATTATTAGAATAAAGAATGAAAAGAATAAAAGATTTGGGATCATTAGTAAGTCTACCAAACAGTGAATTTCTTGATGAAATTATTCTAAGATAGAAAATATTAGGAATGATTACATGGATATGATAAGAATCTATTTAAAATATGTATTTATAATTTAAATTTCATTACATTCAACTACAAATAGGGATACTGAGTAAATATTTCATGTTTTAATAGATTCATGAGTAGATGGTTCAAGGGAATAATTCCATTATACATTAGAGTAAGGAGGCAAGGTTAATTATTTATCTAAAAGATTCAAGAAGATAAACATAATAGATGGCGAGTCTCTAGAATTAATTATTATCAATGATGTGAATATATCAAGGATAAATCGGTTCAAATTGATGTTCTATAATGTTTTTTATATCCCAAACTTATTGAAAGATATTTTCTTAATGGAAATTTGGAGGAAGATGGATAAGTTACAACATTTTATAATAGTGTATTGAAATTCACTCGATAATTAATTATTATTAAATAGGGATTTTAAATTAAAACATATGTCAGAATGGATGTACAGATTGACTTTTGATGGCCAAAACATAATCTAAGACAATTACTAGGTTATAGAACATTCTATGTGTCGATATAATTTATAATAAAATGAATGTTATAGAATAAAATTGTGTTATGAAGCATAATAATAAAGTCATTAGAAAATTTGAGACATTATTATATAGAAAATAGAATATATAAAATCCATTGAGGTATATGCATTATCATATATATTTATATTCTTTGGGACCATCCCCTTTATTATATCCTATAGTTTTATTATATTTTTATTCATTTATCGATAAAACTACGAGAATGTTATAGATATATTTCATTGAGTAAATTTTATTTGTTTTTTAATATAGGAAATGAAAATTTAATTAGTATAATAAAAAGTAGAAAATCAGACATGAGAACTCATTTTAGAGTACATTAAAACAAAAAGATTCTAAAAAATGAATAAATTTAATTTTAATTAAGAAGGAACAAAACATGTTGTTTAGTTTTTACGTTTATAATTAAATTTTTTTGGATGATTAATATTTAATTATATACTTAGTTAATAGGATTTCATTGGTACTCTTAGGGATGGACTAGCATGAGTAGTTTTAGTCCCTTATACCAGTGAAATTTATCATTTGATTGGTTTCGTATATCCTGTATATGTGCACATTGATTTGAATTATAGGTTAAATGTCAGGGAAAAGTATATAATTTTTATCATTATGGATTATGATAATGATAAAATTGACTATCCACTTTGGGGGTGTCAATAAACTGATGATAATTAGAGCTCGTAATTGTCTATAAAATGAGAGTGTCTCATACAATGATTAAAAATTAACCGAGGAGAAAATTTGATCTCATATATTTAATTATCATGGATTAGGTTTATCATGATGGGAGAACTAGATGTATACTAGAATTGAAAAATTTAGAAAATGTTATATGTAGTCTGGAAATTAATTTATAAGAGGATATAGTTTAATTCTCAAGATCCACTTAGGCACAAATCAATGCATCATAATAATAAAATGTATTTTTTAAATTATTCGTTTTATCATTAGAGAAATACTTATCATAAAATAAATATTATTGGTTTACCCAGATTCATAATACATATTAGATGTAAGGGTCTTGAGTTTTATAAGTACATCTCTTGTATCACCTTTATTAGAAAACATACATTAATAAAATACAACACTATATACAACTAATATTCAAGATATGTATAATGAGAAGGTTTATCCCCAACCATAAATTATAACCCTATAGTTATTAAGGATCATAAATAAAATGAATCCCAATAAGGATGGATAATGGAAGAAGTGGGGAATTTAATGAAGTATGTTTCCTTAAGAAATACACTTTTATAAAAAATATTATGTTACAAAAATTTATGAGGGAAGTAAAGAACCACCTACACATGCCCCCTATTCATTTGAGGGAGAGGGAGTTGAAAAGAGGGGTATAAGCATAATAAAATTAAGAAGAAAAAAAATGAAATTTCATTTTATTTATTTGGGAAAGGTAAATAGTTTTTTAAACTAGTAATAGTCTTGTGGATAACAATAGAATATAAATTGAGGGATTTTATTGTTTGGTCACATGTTTTGTGAAACCGTGAGCAAATAATGAGAACCCCATCCCTAATGAATAAATTTTTTAAATTGGAAGCCATCATGCTTTCCCTAAATCACATAAATGTTATATTCCATGAGTATAAGGAAAAAATGACATATATTTTTCATCTAGATTTCACATGGTTTATTCCAAACATTGTGGAACATATAAATAAACATGAACTATAAAATTATCAACTGAAAGGATAGTTCATAAGACACCTTGAATAGTGTCCCCTTAATAACTCAGTTTATACCAATCTTAGATGGAATATTTTTAAAATCTTCCAAAATTATGATTGATGTATTGACTATATTAATTACATAAATTAATATTTAAATAATAAAAAATTTTAATTTTATTAATATAATTCTCCTCAACATTCCGCTTAATGTCCCCAGAAATTCCTTGGTGACAATTGAATAAAAATAAAAAATATAGAAACTATGAATTATTATAATTGATTCCAAAAACGTCTTCTCAAAATGACATCCACAAAACAACTAGATGAATTCCATGATGACACTGACAACATCAAACATGTTTTTGACCACATATAATGTAACAAACCAAATCTAAAGACACTCAAATGGTGCCCTATACCTGGTTTTCCACATGCCCTCATACGCTTTTCCCCAAACACCAGAGGCTGCAGACTAGCAGCAAGGGCCTTGGCGAGTCATTGGGAAAACTATGACATCATTTGGTAAAGTATACAAGTGAAAGGAATTAATAGCCAATAGCAGAAGCAGTAAACAATATACAATAACTGAACTAAATAGTGGAGGAAATTAACATTTAGTAATGATGAAAATGATGTAGCATGTAAAAGTATCTAAGGAAAGTAGTAAACACCACAATGTGCTGAAATACAACTGAGAAACAATGTTCGGAAAGTAAACAGTAAATCTAGAAGCATTGCAAGCCTAAGATCAGTCCCATGCTCTCCGGCTTCAATAAGGAATCATGTTCCTAAAGTAGAAGGGCCACAATACCTATCCACATCTATAACCATATAACCTGTTTAGGCTGAAAAATAGGACCCAAGCAGGGTGTGAGACTAAATCCTAGTAGGCAACCACTAGAAGATCTGTGACATACTATCAGTGAGCAATATAGAAAAAGTAATGTAATTAAATGCAGTAGATAAACAAGAGTACACTAGCGTAAAAAATTTTACAAATCTCCACTCACATTAATTTATTAATTTAAATCAGTTATTAAATTATCAACTATGGAATCTAGAAAATATCACTATATTCCCATGTCTTATCAAGTAACACAACATGTATCTCAGTAGACTACCTAACCAACAAGTAATAAAAAACCCAAGCTTGTTCATTGGATTGGTGAACTCGTCACAACCAACCAAAAAATATTCACACTGACTCCCTCGATGGCTCATACTGGCATACCCCTCTAGTAAAGTAATCATACAAAGGCACATACACTCTAGGTAGCTCCCACCATCAATATCCATGATGTCTGATAACGATAGCTATAGACTCTCTGAGGAAGAACTTATGTTAAATTCCCCTTGTAGTCTCGATACATAACTAAGGACACTCTGAGGAAGCTCAAATTCTATTTTCTGTAGTTCCTGAGAATAATACTAATTTATAACAGAATCTATAGGGATGCCCTCAATCGACAATTCCCTATTCAGTCTACCACACCAGGTTCAAACAGCCCTGAGCTGTCTAGTTATGGGTATTCGACTATCAGAACCCCTAAGTAAGATCAACAACTACTTGTACAATAGCTACAATGCATCAAAATCATATCTACAGTAGCCAATACATACAATAAATTATATCAATTCAGGAAATCAATGTAACAAGGTCTTCCACACAGGCAACCTAAGCCAAACGACGATAAACAACGAAAACAAGGGAAAACACCGATGGGATGATCCTCAAAAATGCAAACAATAAATCATTATTCATATAATAGCATCAAGCACACATCAAATCTAAGCCAGATTATAAAACTGGATCAAAACCCTAACCCGAGATACACAAAACATGGGAATCCGACAGTTTTTACACAAAAACTCAAACACATTAAATGTATAGAAACAAACCACCTACATCGATCCTAGGAGATCAATATACATGATCCTCAGCCTATGAATCTACCTATAATGGAGTAGATCTACAAAAACATCTAAAATTTTCAACCTCAAATAACTATCGTAAGAGAAAGAATCATGAAACAGGGCCAAAGAAGCACCCAGAACACACCGCTGTGATTCTATTGCAACCGATGATGTTCGATTCGGGTAACCAGTGACGGATCATTGGCTCGGAGATGATATGTGGTCGTACCCTTACTCTTGGTCAGAGAATATGGAGAAGATGAAATTTTAGGGGTCAAGACATGACCCTGACCAGTTTAACAAAAAAAGTACACGGCGTGTACTTTTGGAGTACACAACTTATACTAAACTTTTCCATACTCCGCTTTAGGTAGCCTCCAAATCACCCATACACGACCGTGTGTGTGTCCATGACATGTCCAGAACACGGCCTCAAGCATCATCAATATACACATTGTGTACTCAGAAAATATACAACCTGTACATTGAAAATTTCTAGATTCTATACTTTTTCACAAAAATGACCAGAAAAGGAAAAAATTCCTAAAAATAAGGTCCGAGTTCTTAAGAACTTCCCCCCTTAATGAAATTCTTACACAAATTTCCCTAGCGCAGTGTAGAAGGAGAAACCCCAAACATCTCTGGCCACTGTGATCGCATATCGGCCTCCCTCTCCCATGTCTCGTCCTATACACGACCGTGCTACCATAATACCCGTATAAGTGGAAAAGACCAGCCATAGAGTACCTTTGCACTAAGATCATCAATCTTGATAAAATGCTCCTCAAACGATGCATCCTGCTCCAGTTCAACCTCCTCAGGTTTAAAAACATGATACAAGTCTGATAAATAGTGTCAAAGCTGAGAAACATGGATGACTTCATGCATAGCCTGGTACCTCTGAGGTAACTACAACCGATAATAAAATAGGCCGACTCTCTCCAGAACCTCAAATGGCCCAACATATTTATGTGAAAGCATTCCATGTCTCTATATCCTCTTGTGTCCCAATCTCGGGGTAACATGTAGGAAAACCTGATATCCAACCATGAACTCCAAATGTCATCTCCGCTGATCATCATAAGATCTCTTCCCAGACTGTGCAATATCCATCCTCTTCTGAATCAACTCCACATGTTCTGGGGTCTCCTGAACAAGATGAGGTACCAACATAGCTACCTCTCCTACTTCCATCCATCATAAGGGTGATCAGAATGACCTACCATACAATGCCTCATAAGGTTCCATCTAAATAGATGCTCGAAAACTATTATTGTAGGAAAACTTCACTAGAGGTATATGTCCCTCCCAAGAACCTCCAAAATTGAGGATGCATGCTTGTAGCATTTCCTCTGGCACCTGAATTGTGCGCTCTGACTTGCCATCTGTCTGGGGATGGTATGTTGTACATAGAAGTACCTGTGTACCCAAAGCCCTCTGTAGCCATGCGATAAATGTGATGATAAGCGGGCGTCCCTATCTGAAATGATAGTACTCATAACCCCATGCAAACTTACAACCTCACGGATGTACAACCGTCCAAACGCATCGACACTGAAGGTCTCTTTAATCAGAAAGAAGTGAGAAATGTTCATCAGCCTATCAATGACAACCCATACCTTGTCATTCCCTTGAGGCGATCTTGGTAACATTGTCACAATGTCCATCGCGACATCATTCCACTTCCACTAGAAAATGGGTAGCTGTTGTAAAAGCACTGCTGGTCGCTGGTGCTCCGCCTTCACCTGCTCAAAGATGGAACACCTCATGACAAAACCTGCAACATCTCTCTTCATATGTGGCCACCAATATTTTCCGTGTAGATCATGATACATCTTGGTGACACCAGGATGAACTTCTAAAACTGAGGAATGAAAGTCTCATATCATCTCCTCTTGTATATCTACCAGCACCCATACGCGTCCCTACAAACGTGAGATCTCACCCTCGCATACGGTCCATATGGGAAGAGGTTCCTCTCATGACACGCTTTCCCATAGGATTGAGCCTTCAGAATCTGATAGCTGTCTCATTAAAACTCGGTCTGGAATGGTAGAGGTAACAACTACAGAAGAAAGAAAGGTCTGACCCTATCTGTCGTGCCCCTCCAAATTCATTTCAAAGAACATAGAAATAAGCTTCCACTCGCTGCTGGCCTATTGAACTACATGTGTCTGTGTCCTCCTGCTCAGTGCGTCTACAACAGCATTGCATTTTCTAGGTATATATGCAAGCTTGAAATCGAAAGATTGTAGGTACTCAACCCACCTCCACTGTCTCAGATTCAAGTCATGTTGTGTGAAGATATACTTGAGGCTCTTGTGGTCAGTATATTCCACAAAATGCTATCATATAAGATAATTTCTCCAACAACGCAAAGCATGAAAAACTGCAGCCAACTCCAGGTCATGCGTATGATAGTTCCACTAATCTGGCATCAACTACCTATATCCATATGTAATAACACGATCCTCCTGCATAAGCACTACTCCCATCCTGATGCTAGATGCATCAAAGAAAACTGTATAACTCTTGACCGACTCTGGAAAAATTAGAATCGGTGCTGAAGCCAATCTCCCCTTCATCTCCTGAAAGGATGAATCACAGGCGTCTGACCAAACATACTTCCCACACTTCTTAGTCAATCCTGTCAACGACGCTGCTAAGCATGAGTAGTCCTGTATAAACCACCTGTAGTAACCAGCTAGCCCTAAGAAACATCTTACCTCAAGACAATCCTTGGAGGCTCCCAGGTGACTACTGATATCACCTTCTATGGGTCTACTGAAACTCTTGTCTCTAAGATAACATGACCCAGGATGGGAATCTCGTCCATCCAAAAGTGTCACATTGAGATTTTAGCTTATAGATGATGCACCCTCAGTGTACTCAAAATGATCTCAATATGGGTAGCATGGTAATGTCGAGTTGGAGAGCACAACAAGATATAATCCATGAAACCCACCATAAAAGAATCCAAGTAAGGATGAAAATATCGGTTCATCAGTGCCATGAAAACTGCTGGTGTGTTTGTGAGACCGAATGACATAACCAAATTCTCATACAGACCATACCTTCTCCAGAAGTCTGTAAGAGGTATTTCAGAAGGTCTGACACACAATTGATGATATCTGGTTCTCAAGTCGAACGTCTAGAACACTCTGGCTGCTCGAAGCTGATCAAAGAGATCATCTATCCATGGCAATGGATATCAGTTCTTGACTGTCAATTAGTTTAGCTTCCGATAATCCTCACAAATCCAAAGTGTGTTATTTTCCTTCTTTGAAAACAGGACAGGTGAACCCCAATGAGAAGTACTGGGTCAGATAAAAGCCTTTTCTTGCAGCTCCTCCAACAACTTCTTGAGCTCCTGAAACATAGGTGTAGCCATCCTATATGAAGGAATGGACACCGTTGCTTCTCCTAGAAGAATCTCAATAGAGATGTCTACCTCTCGCTTTGCAGGCGAACCTGAATAGTATTATGGAAAGACATATGGAAAGCGATCAACCACTAGAGGAAAATATAACTGTGAACTCCCCTGGTCATCTAGATATAATTTACCAATCTGATCCATAACACCGCCCAACCCATGATTCTTTGGTCCAACTCTACTCTCGTGGACATCCCATTCGCCCTTGTGAATAAAATATCTACCCTCTGGTGATGTGAAACTCACCCTACGATGATAACAATCAATAAAGGCCTGGAAGGGAACTAACCAGTCTATCTTGAGAATGAAATCATATCCTGTCATCACCAGAACATTAATTCTCTATGAAAAACGACACCCTGCAACCTCAAGGGATAAGTTTATGCATTGGCACACGCTAGAAGGTCTAATTCCCAAGGTAGTTTCTAGCGTCACCATATACTCAGATGTATAAACACTAAGTCTACGGCTTTCCACAATGTGCATAGAAATAAATATAAGAGAATCTCAAGTATTGAAAAGTACAGAGGATAAAACTGAGGCTACTAAAATCGTACCTCAAACTGTCGAAGGTCCATGATCCTACTCGTGATGAATCTTCTCTATCGCAAAAGTCTAGCCTGCACCGCGGTCCAGTGTAGCAGCCTGAGATCCCTGAGGTGATGCTCTCTGAGACTGACCACTACGTCCACAGACTCTAGCCTATCCCGAACAACCTGATGAACTATATCCCCTAGTCTGATGTAGAACAGGTAAACCTTCTCCTATATGCAGAGTTGAAATTGATCCTCCTTCACTAGCCACTGGAAGGAGAACCTTGAATAAATGTTGCAGATAACCCATCTTGTCCCATGATCGGAAATCCACTGGGTCTCTCGGGGACTAAGGATTATTATGCCCATTTCACTCACACTGATAACACACCACTTGGTTTCTAGAAGGATGCTCCCGTCTACCAGAAGGATTACCTCACTTCCTCGAGTCACCTTGTGTAGACTCTCGGTGGTGCTTTCTGCTGTCTACCTGAAATGAATCAACCCTGGATACTGAAGCGCCATGGTCCACAACTCCAGTCTCCCCTGGTTTCACTCCGTGATAAGCACCTGGTTGACTATCATAGTAATATAAGTCAACATAAATATGTTCAACTATGATATGTTGTCTGGTCCTAGGACTTCCTCAAACTTCCTCACTAAAAACTGAACGTCATTCCCCAGAACGAGAATGAAACACTATAACATTATGAAGAAAGAGGAATAATAAATAGCTTTGAGAGTACCCTGCTGCAGGTTCATGAACTCTATGTCTCTCTCACCACTCAGCATCACTCGGTAGAAGTAGTCGTAGAACGTACGCTAGAACTCATCCCAAGCCATAGCCGGTTGGTGCCCTGCCTGCGAAACCACATCCCACCATCTCTTGGAGGAATCTCATAGAATATAATTCACGAGCTTCACTCTCCTCTTCGGAGGCGTATCTAGGTGCTCGAAGATGGATAGCATGGATTCTGTCCATGACTCCACAACCAGTGGTCCTCCATCCCCTGTGAACATGGGAGGATGCTCCTGCTGAAAAACCTGTGTCAGCTCTACCATAGACGGGACATGATACTGAGCTCCCTAGAAGGTATGAATGAATCTCATGAAACCCTCTCTGAACTGTGTGTTGGCACTAGTATCTAGCATCACTATTGTTGCCATGTACATAATGATAGGTGGAACTACTGGTAGTCCCTGGTCTGCCGTATCAGGTGTACATTCACTGCCTGGTTCCTAACGTGTAACAGGAAGATGTTTTGGTGCCACAGATCTGAATGTTCAAAATCACACATTCATTAAATACGAACACAGTAGCAACATAGGAGAGTAAAATTGAACATGAGAGAAAAACTCCAAAATTTGGGAAAAAATGACTACACAACGTCTAGTACCACTACACGACGTGTTTCCTGAAATTTTACCCTGGGCATGTACCTTGGCCTTACATGGTTGTGTAAACCACCCCACTACACAGTGTTTTCTCAAACTAAATGACATGTACTAACCCTTGAACTTCCTAACCAGTTACTTCTACATGGCTAGGAACATGTACTGTCCCAGCAGGAAACTACACGACATGTTTTTCCAATACACGGCACATCCTTGTGATTTTCTTCTGTCCATGTCATTAGTCACACTGACAGGTACACAGAACACTACTACATGGCGTGTCAATGTGGTACACGACATGTTTCCCTGAGGATTTCCTAACCCATGTATTCATCTACATAGCTAGGTCACACGGATCCTCTATGAAAAAACTGCACTGCGTGTTCAAGGAAGACACGACGTGTACTTGACATGCCTTACCTAGCCCGTGTTGTTAACGAAATGGCCTGACATATAGCTGACCCTACATGGCATTTTCCAGAAGTACACGAAGTGTACTTGAAGGAAAACCATGGCTTGTTTTGTTTGTGACACGGCAGGATACCCATGTCATACTACATTGCATAAAAACTAGTACACAACATGCTGCTACAAGAACTTTCACAACCCCGTGTCCCTGCCCACACAGTGAGTGACATGACTAAAAACTACACTGCATGTATGCATAATTTAAACACTGTGTATTCTAGGTTTTTTCTATACAGTAGCCTCAAAATTGCACTGGAGTTCAGAAAACACAAAAAAACAAGTGTTATGGTGCCAAATTCCGATCCATGGGGGCCCATTCTCCCTGTGAATCAAACATGGCATCATAAAAATGAATATAACTATTAAATAGTATAAAAACTCATGATCCACAAAATTCCGAGCCTCGAGGGCCCATAAAATCACTAAGACCAAAGTTCGGCGTCCATGATAACAATGCTCTAAAAAATGATACCCTATCAATATAGAGGGTATTCTACCACAACAATTATCAGAACAACTTCCATAGTCTATCAAAAATTCTATCACAACAGTGTGAAATTTATAATTCAATCTAGATGGAATGGAAAAATGAATGACATGTGATTTTCTAACAAGTCCCAATATGATGCGTGAGATGGAATACCCTCCTCACATTAGGTTGCAACAAAATAGAAGCACAATCATATAAAAATTAATAGAACAAAACAAGTGCACCACACTACTGTGAAATCAAGTAAACTGTAACATTTCCAAAACTTGAAAATTGCAATATTCGAGGTAACCTGGATTTTCCCTGTACATAGGTTCTAGAACACCAAGGCACAGTTATTTACCATTTACCTATTCTGTCCTATCCATGTCTAATGTTTCTAAATAGTATGTCAATAGAAAAGAAAAGTACCTCCCATGATACCACATTTTAACGACCTGAATCCAGATCCACTCAACTGGTGCCTCGTACCCGGTTCGCCACATGACCTCAAGCGCGTTTCCCCAAATGCCAGAGGCTGCCGAATAGCTGCGAGGGCCTGGGTGAGTTATTGAGAAAACTATTCCCTCATTTGGTAAAGTATATAAGGGAAATGAAATAACAGTCAATAGCGGAAGCAGTAAACATCATACAATAAATGAAACTAAACACCAGAATAAATGAACATATAGTAATGATAATAATGATGTAGCAGGTACAAGTATCTATGGAAAGCAGCAGACATGACAATGTGCTGAAATAAAATTGAGAAACAATTTATGAAAAGTAAACAGTAACTCCAGCAGCAACGCAAGCCTAAGCTCAGTCCCATGCTCTCCAGCTCCAATCAGCAATCATGTACCTAAGGTAGAAGGTCCACAATCCATATCAATGCATGCAACCATATAAACTATTTGGGCCGAAAAGAAGAACCCAAACAAGGTGTGAAACTAAATCCCAGTAGTCAACCGCCACAAGATCTGTGCCCTACTGTCCGTGAGAAATATAGAAAAAGTAATAGAAATAAATGCAGTAGAGAAACAAGAGTACACTAGAGTAAACAATAAAACAAATTGCCATTCACATTAAATTATTAATTTAATTCAATAATTAAATTATCAATCAATGAATCTATCAAAAAACACTATATTCATATGGCATAACAAGTAACACAATATGCATCTCAGCAGACAACCTAAACAACAAGCAGTACAAAACCCGTGCTTGTTCTTTGGCATGATGGACTCGTCACCACCAACCAAAAAATATTAACGTTGACTGTCATGGTCGATCATACTGTCATACCTCTCCAGTAAAGTAATCATAAAAAGGCACAAACACTCTGGGAAGCTCTCGTCATCAATTCCCATGCGGTCTAGTAACAATAGTTATAGACTATCAAAGGACGAAATTACCTATAATTCACCATGTAGTCTCGATACGTAACTAAGTACACTATAAGGATGCACAAATTATAATTCCCGTAGGTCCTTCAAATGATACTAATTTATAATAAACTCTCTAGGGAGGCCCTTAGTCTTCAATTCCCTCTTTAGTCTACGGCAACAGGTTCTCATAGCCCTGAGTAGTCTAGTCGTGCGTAAACGACTGTCAGCAGCCATATGTAAGTTCAACAACTAATTGGCTAATAGCTACAATGCATCAAAATCATATCATCAGTAGGAAATACATGCAATAAATTATATCATGGCAGGAAATCAATGCAACGAAGTCTGACTCACAAGAAACCTAATCCAAATGGCGATAAACAACCAAAACATGGGAAAACACCCATGTGGGGATCCTAAAACATGAAAAAAGACATAATTATTAATCTAGTAGCCTCAAGAACACAAGATATCTAAGGAAGATAATATAACAAAATCAAAACCCTAATCTGAGATACCCAAAACATGGTAATCTGGCACTTTTTGCACAAAAACTAAAATACATTCAACGTTAGGCAACAAACCAACTACCTCGATCCTAGGAGATCGATATAAATGAACCTCGACCTCTGAATAATCCTAGAATGCAGTATATCTGGAAAAACTTCTAAAATTTTCAACCTCATATAACTCTCATAAGAGATAGAATCATGATACGTGGCCAAAGGAGGACAAAAATCACACCGATGTGATTCTATTGCAACTGACGGTGTTAGATTTGGGTAACTGGTGACAGATTGGTGGCTCAGAGAAGATCTGCGGCCCTACCCTCACTCTGAGTCGAAGAAAATGGAGAAGAAGATGCTTTTAGGGTTAAGACGCGACCCTGATCCATTTAACGAAAAAATATAAATTACACAGGTTATACTTTTGGAGTACACGACATATACTAAGATTTTCTGTACTCCGCTTAAGGCTGCCTCCAAATCACCCTTACATGGCTGTGTGTGTGGCCTTGACACGGCCATCATACAGCCTCGAGCGGCATCAATGTACAAGGCATGTACTCATAAAGTACATGGTGTGTACTTTGAAAACTTCTAGATTCTCCTCTTTTTCCCAAAAACGAACAGAAAAGGAAAAACTTACCTGAAAAGAAGGTCCGGGTTCTTACATATAAACATCATGAAACTGTAAGAACATGGAAAACAAGAATATTACTACCCACCATTTAGAATTCTTCTAAAATAGTGGGATCAAAGATAAACACAGCCAAAAGAGCATGTATAACCCAAAGAACCACAAATCAAAAAATTCATCAAAGGGAAACACAATACTCCATGTACATAATTAAACCAATAAGTTATTACCTATAATCCATTGAGAATAGTCATCCCAATAAATAATCCATTTGAAAAAAAGGATATTTCACCAAAACCATCACCCCATAAAAAAAAAGAAAAATAACATAATTGACCAAGAAACGTCTATAAAATTCATCATTGTTCCATCCTTGGGATATTTACCACAATTTGAAGGTATCTAAGGTTCAAAAGTGATGAATAAAATTACATGGGGATCCGGATTGAGAAAATAATCTTAGTAAAAACATAGACCAAATAAAAAAAAACCTCAAACCACAATTACCTAGGAAACCAAATCATGTTTATCCATGCTTAAATCATTAAAAAAACTCATTCATTTCTATCCTAATGATATTATCATTTTGAAATAAGGATATAAATAAAAAATTCTTGTTTGTCGAAAGAAAAAAATGGATATATATATATATATATAAACCAAAAAATGAATCCGAGGAATGCATAAAAAAATTCTCTAAAAAACAAAAGCTCATTATAATGTACAAGAAGGAGTAGCATATCAAATTTTCACCCAAAAAAACCAAGCAGATAAATCAGAAAACATGGAACATAATTATGAACTATCAAATCAAATAACATTGATCCTTAATAATCCCATAAGATAAATTATAAAAATTAAAAATTATATTAATTTTTTTTAAAAATAATTAATAAATTATAAATGAACTTCTCTATTATTAACTCTATAAAATAGAAAATAAAATAATTATTCACTAATAGTGTTTTATTTCCTTAATGTATTTTGGAATTGTATATATTAAAATATTTTTATAAAATCACTCTTATCATTCTTGATTAATTTTTTATATATAGTTTTATAACAAATTTTTTTTTATTTGGTGACTTATTTTCATATCATCATGGTGATTATTTCCTTGCAATATAATGGTGAAAAATGTATACTATTGGTTTTCTTAGTATAAGAATTTTATCAATTAAAATTTGAATGTATTATTTTAGAAAATGTTTTGTGAAATAAATGAATAATGGTTGAATATAATTTAAAAATTAATATAATATTTTGTCATGTATTGTATATTTAAATTTATTTTATTTCATTTATAAATTGTTATTATCATATTTTATTCACAATTCAAATTTTTCAAAAATATTATTTTGAAACATGTCATTATGTGCTCCATAAAAATGGTCATCATGAAATATTTATTATTTTTCATTGATAAAGTGATACCTATTATGATGTGAGTATAATTATCACAAAAATATATACTGTTTTCATTTATAATTTTTTTATATGAAAACTAGTCAATGATGTATAACCGTGATCATATTATATAATATTTATTACATTAAATTTAATTTTATTTTTTGAATCACTAAATACTAGTTAACTAAAATAGATTTTTTAAAACATATAAATTTTAAAACACTAAATAATTATTAATAGATAATATTTCCAATAATAGTTTCTGATGAAGATTAATGTAATAAATCATATTAAATGATATATTATTTATTCTAAATTATTTTCCCCCATATATTATGTGTATTTATTTGAAGTAAAATTATAATTTTATAAAATGAACATCATTTTAGGATTCATAATGTAACATTATTCCTAAGGCCTCGTTTTTTTATTTCTATAAAATATTGTATCTGTGTGAATAGCGTTAAATTTTATTCTTCTGAATACCGTGTCATTTACGAGACACTATGAAAAACGAATGGATTAATATCTTATAAAAAACATTTAGAGATGAAATTTAAATTTGTGGATATAAAAAATAATAGATTGTTTAGAAAAATTAACTTAGTAACATATGTTTGAAAATTTGATGAGAAAGTAATATCGTATTGATATAAGAAACAATATTTGATTTATTGCCAATAATTAGGGGGTTCAATGATTGTATTATGAATTTGATCTATAAAAATCTAAAAAACCTTAATATTTTACAAAATAAACCAAAAAAATCATGGGAATCCTCCATACTAAAATTCAATATGCCTAATTGACAAAATAATCAATATTTCAACAATAAAAAACTGTCTCATCAAGTGAAAATAAACCATACTCTTTCCCTTGTAAAACATTATTATCTATAATATTATATCAACCAATATCAAACTAGATAGCTCTCTAGAACCCTAATACATGATGTAGAGGATTTGGTCTACCCAAAAGACTAATCAATGATTCATTATATTATTTCCAAAGGAAATTTTCTAGGAGTTTTTTGGTTCTTCCTAGTTCATTCAGGTTTCATTCTTGTTATGGATAATATAATTAATCTTTAATTAAAAATACACTATAACATTAGTATAATTATATTATGAAAATATTCTTATACATATGGGAAAAACACTATTTATTTTATTTCTATATGTCAACAAATGAAAACGTTACATGCTTGTATGTGTGGAATACCCCCTCCATGAATGATTCATATCATTATTCAAAATTTTCTCCCACTAAAACATATAAAAATGGATTTAATGAGTAAATATGGTATTTATTAAAAAAAATTATATAAATATGAAACATTTTTTAATTTTTGTTCCTTCAATCGACTTGGAAACTGAAAACACATCTCTTTTTGTATGTTCAACATACTGCCTCCATGAATTATTTATTTCATTTTCCATAGAAACCATTAATGTATTATTATAGAGTGGAATTTGAAATATATATTTTTTAACATATTATATTATTAAATATATTTAGGTGACGAAAATATTTATATGTTTCCATAACCAAAGATGTCGATTTGAAACATGCGTGGTAAACCATACTATAACCGTGATCATATTATATGAGTTATATATTCATGACCTTTGATAATTTATCTTTTTAATAATTTCCCATAAATGATATTTAATATTTTATTTTATTTTAATCCATTCTTGGTTTCTATGATATGATTGATGCCAAAATTGAAAGTGATTATTTCATATCACCATCATTATTCGAGTCGATTTATAATTGTTTATCTGATTGGTGGATTATTTTATTTTTCAACCATAAAACCAATAAATTTTATTTTCTCATTTTTATTTAATGAAATTATAGGTTTTACTTTTATTTTCTACTCTTTATGTTGTCATGATATTCAAAAAAAAATAGGAAAAATTGACATTGTTTTTCTTTCTAGTGAGTGATAATTTTCTTCAACATGCATATATTTAATAACATTTTTGAAGAAAATTTTAATATTCTATAATTATTTTTATGGAAAATATTACTCTGGATTGAATTCATAAAAAATAATTTATAATTAATATTTTTACAATTTCTAACTGAAATAATATTTATATCGTACCAAAAATGTGAATGGAATATTGGATTTAACATAGACGACCATAATGGAACGTAGCTTCATCAAGATTGGTCATTTAATTCAAAATTATGTTAGATTAATTAATCGATATTTTTAGGCAAAGATAATTTACATAATATTTTTGGAATATATTTTTATTTTAAATAAGTAAATTATAAATGAAAACTATACTATCATCAAAAATCCATCTTGTTATCTTAAAAAATTATTTTAATTTAAGTAAACATAAAATAATGAGTTATATTATTTACTAATGATATAATCCAATGATAAATTGAATAAAATTTCTCATCTTGTTTTCTGAAAAGATTGAGATTGGAATGAATTGATGTTTTGTATTTATTCTACCAAATATATAAAAATGTCGATTATAAGGACTTTTAATTATTTTGTATTGTTTATTCATATGAAGAATGCATTATTAGTATTAAGATATAAGTGGGTCATGAAATTTCATATTCCCTCAATGGATCAATATTGTATTGGGGCATATTAGTTGGGTATTTAGTGGCGGGATTTCTTAATTTTATTGATGGCACAACATGATTCATTGATGGTAATTTCAGGTTTCCTTGAATGAAGAATTAATGATATGTTTTAGATGCTTTGAAATATTAATTCTATCATTTGGAAATCACTTATCTATATCCATGTGATTATATTATTGAATCAAAAGTCTAACATTTGAATTTTACATTCCTTTAGTTTTGTAAATTACAAACACTCACTTAAATCTATGTTTACTAACGATTAATATCCCATATATGTTAGAAAAATTATTTTAGAAAAAATTATAGTTAGTTATTCTTCATTTTTTTAGAATATTTTTTTAAGATAAAAATATCATTAATAGTTATGATCTATTTGAAAAATGGTGTGTCTAGTTTAGTGGATTGGCCGTTTCTCATACTAGGGAATAGAGTTTTTTCATGTCTACTGTATTGAGAAAATTCATGAAAATCAGACTGATAGTATTACTGATACATCGAAATGATCGATATAAGTATTATCTTATTCACAATTATATGGAATAACATCAATTTGTTCTATGTTTATAATCATTACATATTGATGTTTTCTATAAGATGGAATACAAATTAGCATTGTAACTATTATAAGAAATTCATGCATGACATTCAGTTATTCCTATGATTTCTATTGTAATCTTTTTGATGATATTCTAACTAACTCAAATATATGAATATTGGGAGACCTCCGTTAAATATATATACATTACAAGAGTTTGGAGATGAAAAAGATTCATAATCCAAAGATTCTAAATATTCCATTACTGAACTAAAGTTCTCATTCATTATAATACATTAGAGTGTTTTAGTTATATGGAATCCATTTATGGGTTGTTTACTTTAGAATAAATTTCCTTCTCTATTAATTTTATAATCATTATAAATATTAATGAAATTTAGGATTGGATTATAGTTAATATGATCGATTTGATTGAGTTTACCTAATGATAGGAAGACCGATTCAAATCATCACATTGAGGGATTATGAGGATAGGAATAAGGAACTTATTATGATAATCATATCATTGGATTTCCTAATAAGGAATGATAAACCATTATCGGAGGTATAAAAATTTGTATACTATTAGTTAGGTTCTCTTAGTTAGTTTCCCTTATTGGTTAAAATAATAAATTCTTTAATATAGATTCTAAGTCAATCATAATTTTATAATGTGTCTATTTTATGGTTGTAGAAGAAATATTTTTTCATTATCCATTACTTTACAATGTTAGAGGTAACACATATATTTCTAAAAAATTATTTATTACTTCATTTATGATACCAATAAAAAAATAGTATGATATTATAAGTTATTTTTTGATTTTTATTCGAAAACATTTATCATGGACTGATCTATTAGCCAGGCCATTCTATATAAATAGGTATTGTGATTAGTTTTAGATTTATTTCTTAAACAACAATTCGCCTCTATATTATGTATATTTATCAATAAATACTCTTTTGATCCATCAATTGATATAATATTAGGGTATACTAATTTATCATACTAATTTTCATCATTTTTTATAAATTTAATGTTTTTATAAACTATAAATTTATAATTTTTATTTACACTATCATGTTTATAGAGAAATTTTTTTCTGTTTTTCTATAATAAAGGTATGATTTTGGGATCTATTGATAATATAAATCCAAGTCAACCAAAAATTACTGATAATAATTTCTATAATTAATGTAAATAAATAATAAATACAATTGTGACACACCATAATGTTGATAATTTCATGAATCATACCAGAAAATACAAAATTCCTTATAAGAATGTTATTTCATTTACTAATGATAATATGCTAGTATATTAGTATAACTACAACTTCCAAAATATATAATTTTTTTCAATAATTAAAATGTTCATCATTATAATATCATCCTGCGAGGTTTCCAACTATATTTGGACGAAATTAGTGCTATCACACTTTGGTACTTCTAAATTAGTTGAAATTAGAACAGATAATCTTCGTATAGATTATGAAGACATTTTTTCTAATTGGAGATTCAGTTTCAAAGGTAGACCAATGGTTTATGAATTTAATTAATAATTTAATATATAATTTATAGAAAGGTATTTAGGATAAAATCATATTTGTAATGATTAAAGAGTTCATTAAAATTTAGTTAGAATCGAAGAGGAATGCTTTGGATGATACTGGAAAAATTATGAATCAAGCTCTTGATGATATTATTATTTATCACATAAAATAAAATGGATGGTTGAAGAGAGATTTATATGAGGTGAAAAATAAAAATGGGGTAGTAACTTTTTCTACAGTATTTATTATAGCAACTAAAGTACAATCAATTGATAATGTTTTCAAATTCATAAAGAGGAATAAGGTTTCAGCTTAGTGAGATTCTAGTGCTTCATAATTTTTTTAGAATTTTTGGCTAATTATTATTGATGAATAAAAAATATAATATGAAAAAAAACTCATTCAATTTAGATATACTAAAATTAACAAATATATGTATGTCATGAAGGATTATGAAGCTACTTGATATCAATGAAATAAGATAGGAAACATAATACATGATGTTTCAAAGGTTAATGGGAAATAATGGAAACAAATAAATTCAGAAACAAATACAATAAATTATTATAATTATTTAAAAAATTGGTTTCTAATATATTATAACACATGAAGATTCCCTAGGGGAGATAGTTACTCAAAAAACTCCCCTAAAAATAATAATTAAACATATCTAAATATCAGTTTATATGTAAAATTAATAACTATGTGACACACTAATTAATCCCTTACAAATTTATCATTAAATTATATTTATCCAAAAAATAATTGTTAGGAAAACGTTAAATCTTCTAAAGAATAATTTACTTTAATAAATGATGATAATATATTACATTGTTATGGAGAGGATTATATAATTGAAAAACTTTTACAAAATGATGATTTGATGATTTTTAAAAGTCATGATGGTGCTATAGAAACCTTTATAAAGTTAGATTCTAGAATAATTATAATAATTAATTAAATATAAAAATATTTATTTGTATATTGGTAAAAATAATGTTGAAAATGAAAACCTTTCAAAATGGATTATGAAATAAGTTTTTGTGAAACAATGTTTTGAAACTAATTTTAAAAAATGTAGTTCTAATAATATTCTTAGTGACTATTGATTTTATTTTTAATTATAAAGTATGAAATATTTATTTTCTCGAAAAAAATATAATATTTTACCTATATGAAAGGAAAAAGTGAAAAAGTTTACTTAAAAATTAGTCCATGAATAAATATTTCTATAACGGGTTATACAAATCAAAAAATATTTCTAGCAACAAATACTTCATTCTTAGATGTGATGCAATTTTCACAACTCTCCAATGTTGTGTACATTGGATGAAAAATTCTTCTTTAAAATAATTATACACTTAGGTTTTTACGAAGATTATTTATTTATGAACTCATAATTTTCCAATAATAATAACATTATATCCTCGTGGTTTCATAAAACCACAATTTTTTATCATAAAACCAGACACAAGAAGGATTGGGCTTCAAAAAAATTAAACTTTTTTTCATGAAAATACTAAAATTACATACACTATAAAAATTTCAAACATGGACAGTGGATTCTCTCAACCAATGACTTCCAAAAAAGATATATTTAAGAAAATTACAGTGATTTCAGGTGGAATTGTCACTTTTGGGAATAATTTTCAATTAGATATTATCACAATTTGAGGCATTGTTATTCTCATAAAATCATTATGTTCAAATGTATTATTTTTTTGAGGTCTTAATAAAATCCGTATAATAATTATTCAATTATTTGATAAAGGATATGTTGTGAATGTTTTTCATTATATATGTTTATTAAATAATTATAAAGTTGAATTTATTATTTCTACCAATCATCGTGATAATTATTACACCGAAAACCTATAAAACCATAGTTTCCAGGACATGCCATTACCATGTAAAATGGATGATCAATAATTTTTATGGAATATATGGTTACAGAATTGTAACAAAAGAAGAAAAGTTATGTTAAATTACAAATTACATTATAAGGATCCACTAGAACATATGATTGATACATTAAAAGTATGTGACCCCTATCAATTTTGTACGAAACCCAAGTCACAGATTAAATCTATTAGTGAAGTCTCAACTTTTGATTACTGAATGATTGATAATGTGGACTTATATTTTCCTACACAATCTGTATGTATTAGAGAGAAAATATTCTGCATAATTTTTATTTAATGATTACACAATACACACAGGTGTCTATTTTCAAACAAGAAAATATTAATCATTTATTTTTTAAAAAATAATTATCCAATGGTAAAAATCTAAAAAAAATATTTAATGATAAATATTTTTAGATATAATGTTAAATAATTTCAAAATTCAAACGTTGAAAATATTTGTTGTATGAATAGTATGGAACATAACATTTCACCACCTAGAACTCCACATAAAAATTGTCTACTTTAATGGATAAATATAATTATTCATTAAATAACTAGAACCATGTAATGTGAGTAAATAATTTCTAGAAAATTTGGGTTTGAAGTGGTTAATATATACTATTATACTATAAATTTAGTACTAATTTTATATTTTAAAAATTAAAGACTTTATGAGTTGTAGAAAAGAAGAAAACTAATAGTTTTCTTAATTTAATTATTTTTCGATTAAATATATTCATTTTAAAAAATAATTATACATAAATAAATTTACAAAATATATGATAAACAAGATATAATTTTACAATTTATCAGAATGCCTAGAAAACATGCTGATATTTTTACAGAACCCATTAAAGTGATTGGTCTGATTATTTTAGCATTCGTCCATTTACCAATAAAAGTTTCAATATACTAAAATCTATGGATGATTATTCGAAAATACTCCTTTTCTGTGAACATCTTGTGGAAATATCTTGATTTGATAACAAAATAAAAATATGAAAATAATCATTTCATAAATTTTTTTGGATGATATGTGTTTCAAAAAACCATTTAAGGATTTTCAATTGTACTATCCTGAAATCATTGGAGGGTTATATGCCACTATTTGTTTTTTATTTAGATAACAGTAGGGATCCCATATCATTCACGTTTTTTGTGATGAAATATAATAATTCTTCCAAATGAGTTGTAAACCTAGTAGGTGTTCCTTTGTAAGGCGAATCCAATTTACCTTTATATAAGATAGTAGATAATTATAGAACTTTTTAGAAAATAATGGTGAAGATTTTATATTTCTATATTTATAATAATTGAGGAAATGAAGTAATATTTCACTAGCCACTATAGTTTTACTGTTATGAATGAAGTGGTACATAATACCAATGTAGGGAGATATGGAACCCTTTTTAGTTTTAAACACTTATTTTATGGATTTTTGGATCAATATCAGGATAATTAACATAGTCAAAATTGATTTCATTATAGTGGATGCAATAAAAAGTTCCTCAATATAGTCAAATATTATCATGTTTCCTCCATTCATTAACATATTTATTGTGAAATTTACCAAACATTACAATGTTTAGGATATGTATTACTAAATTGAAGAGAAAATTTCTATTATTGGTGAAGATATTATTTATAGAAAGAATCTCATCTTTGATTCGAAGAAAAAGATGTTGGTTGATATAGTTGATAGTTTTGGGTCTGATATTTAACCATAAATATAATTTCATAATGATAATATGAATAAAATGTTGAATTATACCCTATATAATAAACAAAATATAGAATATAAAATGGCAGATGATATTTTTGAAAAAATTATGGCCAATGATATGAAAAATTAACTTGGGGTTCCATAGTTTGGAAATGAACTACATAAGGAAATTTATTTGAGATTCCAAGATAAATATTAGTTAAAATATGGTTTTTAATGGAATTAAAAATGATGAAATTAAAAGAATAGTTTAATTTTAAATGTTTTTTAAAGGTTCAATTGAGAGGTTTTAAAAATCCTATTCAACTAGTTTCCCATGATGAATCATTTATTCTGGAATTTGGATTGGAATTTATTATAACAAAAAATAATCATGGAAGAGATATTTTAGTTATTGAAAATAGGTAATTAAAATTAGTTACTTAATATTCAAATATACTTGTTGCTAGGAAGAAAAAACAATCAGTTTTTAAAAAATTAATAAAGGGAGTTCTACAAATAATATCTTTCATTGAGATAGAACACTAGGATGTTGTGTAAGAGAATGTTGGAGAAGATATTGAATAATAATATAATGATTAAGTAGATACAAAAGAAAATAATATAGAAAAATAATTTAAATAATAGAAATAGGAGGAAGAAGAGAATGTAGGCGAAGAAGAATGTAACGGATAAAGTGAAACTGGTGAAGGATCCAATGTAATGAAATTATTTGAATATTATATTTCATCATAATATTAACCCTCATAGTATGATAATTATGAATAATTTGAATTATCACATCGAAAATAGGTTTCAGATAAAGAAATGTTTTCATCAGAAGAGGGATAAAAATCACGATCAAACAAACATTTACCATTATTGATGAAAGAATAAAAAATTATTGAATCGTAAAAGAATTATGATATTGTAGAAAATTTTTATGATAATAATTTGTAAAAAAAGTAAAATATAACCCTCATGATTTATCAAAACCTAGTGTTGAATCATCCAAACAAAATTCCCAAACCATCAACTGCATCATCAAATTCGGAGAGAACTATATATTATAAGGAATTTGATTTTAAATTTAAAACATTAATCAAGATTAAAAGATTCCATTATATTTTTTAACATATTATATTTAAGATGTATATTGATTTATAATATCCTCAATTAGAAATCATATTCAATGAATTTTTTAAATAAACATGTTCTTTTTATTGAAGAATAATTGAAAATGATAAACATAGAGTCCCACACTCACAACAGATCATATAATAATATGGTAATGTGGTCCAATCAATTGGATATTGATATCAGGGAAACTAAAAATAAAATTTTCCAATTTAATAAAATCTTATTAGAAATGGTAAATTTCATTGAAATGCTATATTGTAATGTATCATATCGATGGAAGTTCATTGAAGTCTTCTGAGACACAATTGATGAAGGTAAATATGATGTTAAAGTATTGAAATAAAAAAATTCATTATTTTCAGTTTGGCAATAGTCATATCATATCATGTAAAGATTAATTATTCCTTATAAAGGATTAAAATAAAACAATTAATGAGAATATTTAATATTTTAAGGCTGATTTATATAAGTAGTTGGAAAAAAATAAATAATTTTAAATAATTAGAAGGATCAAAAATAGTTCAGATAGCTGAATGGTTTTGTAAATAAATAAATTCAGTAAAAATGAATACATTTTATCATAAACCATTGATGTATAATTTAATAAAATTTTAATGGTTATTATATTATATTGATTTTAGTCCCATTATTGTTTCTTAAAAGTATTTTAATTGTGCTAGGATATTTTTTCATCCATTTATTTCTTAGATGAACAATTATTTCAAATAAAAATTGATCTATAGGTAACATGTTACTAACTATTCAGGATATATATATTCCAATTTCATTTTTAAAATAAAAATTTTGGAGAATTTATATGTTTCTAAAATAGTTGATGGAGGAGAATATATGTTAAAGGGGATATTTTTAAAAAAATAGAGTATCCTTTGAATCATATAAAAGGGGTAAGATTTATTGTTAATGGGACAAGTTGTAGATATATTATCCTAATTAGGATATGTTTCAATATATTACATAATATGATAAAATAGTTATAAACATAAGGGAGTCATGGAATAAATTTTATATTTTGTGATCTTAAAAAAACAAATTGGTGTATGCATTTCATGTTATATGATTAATTCAAGTGTTCTATTTTTTGATTTCTAAAAAATGAGTTATTTTTTATTCCAAATTATTTCTTAATATATTTATATTTTTTAGTTTTGTAAATCACAAATAATACCTTAATATTAAGTTTACTATCATTTTATATTTTAAAATTTTAGTACTTTTATTATAAGAAATTAATTATTTCCATACATTTAAATGTTTCAAATATATCAAAAATATAAATTTATAATTCCTCAATATTATTTATCTACTAAAGAAGTGTATGATACATAGTATTATCCTATGTTATGAATAGGGGTTATATTTTTTTGTTTTATATTGAACTGACAAAAGAGATGAACATTAGAATGATACCGGTATTGATACATCTAAATGATACTTATATTTTTAATTATATTATCAAATGATAAATACGTACATTGAACTATCCTTATTTAATAATTATAATAAATAGACTTGTTTCTATTTTATGAAATAAAATTTATAATTTTAATGGTGATAAAAAAATAATATCATAAAATCATTCAATTCATGGTTGTTAAATGAATTTTGATCATGGCCACTTCATATAAGTCAAAAATATGATCATTTAGGATTCACATATAAAAATAATGAAACTTTTATAGTTTGTAGATGATACATTATCACAAATCCTATATTCAAAACATTTATTACTGTGAACTTCTAATACTTTTTATATATGATATGTTTGATTGTTTTCATTATAAGTAATCCTTGTTTTGGTGGATTATGTTAGGAGAAATTTGATTTTTTATTCTATATCCAATCATTTTAACGATCAAGGGATTCTAGATATATGAAGATAGTGAACTTGATCAACTGAATCAAGGGATTTCTATGATAAGAAAACATAAGTTGATCATCATATCGAGTTATTTTGAGGATAAGAAGACATGAATTTTTCCAATCATAATATAGAGGGATTTCCTAGAAATGAAAAAACCATTATAATATGAATAAAAGTATGGAAATCATTCTGTAGAGTTTCTAACAACCCGTTCTCTTATGGTTAAAATATTTAATTTGTTAATAATGATTTTAAGTCATTATAAATTTCATATGTTTTGTGTTTATTTTTTGTATAATAACTATGTCATCTGATTTGAATTGATTGAGAATGTTTATTGTAATTGTTATGTATCTAAAAAATATTTTTATTGAAGTATTAGTGATATTAATTAAATCATACACTTATATAAAGATGCTTTTTTTCATTCTCATTTTAACACTCTAATTATCATAACATCTATGAGACTAATATGTAGACTTGAATATGTATTACTTTTTATTTTATTTAAAATTTATATACTAAAATTTACCCACCACGTTTATGAATAGTCCTTATAAAATTCAATTTCATTACAAAAAAATTAATAGTAATAAAATCCATCTATATATTTAAATATCTTGTGATTATTTATATGGTCTTATTTAAAAAAAAATTATTCCTGACATATTAATTTCATTGTTGAATGTATTTATTTAATAGTATATCTTTCATGTTATTTATCATTATATATTTATTATGACATATTTATTCACTAATAATCTATACCTAAAAATTGATTATCTTATAATCTAAAATTTTTTTTCTTTTCAACAGGATACTTGGAAGTGTACTATGGTTTATTTGAAATGATATTTTAGAGAGTATAATGATGTTATCATAGAAACTTTATAATTGTAATTATGTTTTCAATTATATGTTATAATAAGTATTTTATCTACTTTAAAAATACTAAAAATCTATTCTATCTTTAAAGATGCAACTCATTGAATATTGTTCAAATATAATAATGTAACCACTGAGTTTGGGCTGTTATAGTAATGGAATTTACACATAATGATGTATGTTATTATGAATGTTAATTCTCTAGTGGTAATCAAATATTAACTCCCCAAATAATCTGTGTTCCAATCCAATTAACGTGGATATAATATCAGGACATAAAATGAAATTTTTTAGATAAGGATTATTATTTTTTGTATGTGTAAGCTCAACATAAAGAATTATTTTATATGAAGCAGATGTCAAATATTTGGTGAAATTCATGATCCATCTAAGGTATATATACATTCTCATTTTTTCTAAGGGATACAGATGGTCGATGTTTCCAATGTAAGTAGAATTGTGAATGTATGAATTCTTTATAATGTTATAACTAGATATACCCCAATAATAACATGGGTTAGGGCCTTATGGTGAAATATATATTGATTTTTATTGATTTTAATTGTTTATATAAATCCATTTTAATGAAAATAATATTTATAATCAGTGTACTTATTGATATTTAATCATTATAAATGATATCTAGTTGATCTAAGATTAATATTTGAACCACATTTTAGTTATAATGTTCATTATATTGTTGTTATTTTATTGATTGTGTATATATTGTTTGGAAGAGCATGTTTGGTGATTTTGGGTTCACTCTAGCTACCTATGTTATAACAAATTTATTTAGGGATGTGTGGCATGATATTTTGTTTGATGTAAGGGGGCGATGATCTTTTAGTTTCAGGAAAATAGTTTATGGTATCCACCTATTTGTTTAAACATCATTTTAGGGGTTTCGATTTTTCGGGGATACTATTGGGTGAATTTGATGATTTTTTTTCATTCATTTAATTGTGTCTCAATGTATAAAAGTAATATTTTTTCCTTATTGAAATTATTTTATCATTTCATGTTCATTATAAGTGGGTTCTTATGGTATACTCGAAATTAATATTGAGTATAAACATAATTATCATATTCACTTTTTTTGTTTTAGAATATTTATTTCATATATTGAACAATGAAAATTATTCATAATTCATCTATTGAACTATATTTTTCATATTGAAATTATTGGTTTAAGAAATTATTATGTTGTAAATAATTATCACATATAATATAATAATATTGGTTGTGAATGTATTATTTATTTATTTACTATTTCAATTTTTCATATTCTCTTTTTTCTTTTATTTTTTGGAATTTTGGGTGTTGAAGGTAATTTTGTGGATTTGGAAAACAAATTAGTCATTCTGAGACCAATGGTAGGTCATTCTATGATTGGGAAACACCTAGTTATATATGTTAATTCTATATAAATACTCATACATTATTGGGTACATCATTCCAAAATTTAGATTATCCCTAATTTTATAGTTCAATAAGGTATGGCTTCTTTTTGTTGTTCATGAATCATTCCACGATCATGTGGGTTATGAAATTCATCATGTAGTGAAGCATGGAATTAAAATGATAAATTTCCCCTGAAAATTTATTTTTTTATAAATTATGGATTTAACCCTATTATATAAATACCCAATACAGGATCACTCCACTCAACCCCACCTTTTACAAGATATAATATAAGAAGATACCAAAAAATCTTCTGTTTTCTCACATTGGATTTTATTCTCTTCCCTTTAATATTATGGATGATTTTCCAAGTAATGTACTTCTAAATAATCTCCCCCTCATTTAATCTTAATCCATATTCTATATGAAACTTATATGGACTGGGATAATTGGTTCTGTATTGGTTTTAATTTTAAAAAATTATTTTCATTATTTTCGGGTATATATTGATTAATTTCTATTTTCCCCATTTTGGTGGATTAACACCTCAGAGTATGAAATCGACAAATATATAGTATATTATTCAGTGATTAATACATTAATTTTAAAAATATCATTTATTATTATATTTTAATGTGTCCTTAAACTATGTTTTAAAAATTTTTATATTTAACAATATTTTCAAACTAAAAATTTTGTTGTTAAAAAAATATGGAATGGAAAAGTATTTTTCATTAATTTTACGATGTGAATCCATTTTAAAACATTCTAAACACAAAAATGTGTCAATTTAAATAATTTATAAGATATTTTATGTTCATTCATTAATCTAATGATATTTTTACATTTTAAAACTAATGTAATTTGAATTTTATTTAATATAATGTTTCACTTTTTTAAATAGTTATTCAATGATAATAAATTTATTATTTTGTGTGATGATGTTTATATGGTTTAAGGAATGATATTTTTATAATGTGTTTCTTCAGTGTATATTACTGAGCCTTGCTAACATATTCAAAAGTATTCTTCTAAAGGTTTCACCCTCTAAGTGTTAAAAATTATATATTACGAATCATTTATGGTAATAAAAATGTTGTGAATAGGTTCCATGTTTTGAACATAGAGTTTTGTTTATGCATAATATTTATGTATTCATGATCATCAGGATTGTTTCTATAAATGGTTTTCTAATGTTAGGGAGATATTTTTTGTGATTCATATTATTAAATTTTTTTCTGATATGTGAGTTACTATCCAACGTTTACATGCCTTGGAAAACCTTGAGTATTTTGGACATAAAAATAATGACCCAATACACAGAAGTTTATTACCATGATTTTAAAACAGTTATTAAGATTAATAATTGAAAATATTTTTTTATAATCAACTCAGTTAGTTCATGATAGATATAAAATAGTGGTATATGATGATTGTCTAATAAAAGGTGTTGTTGATTATTTTTTGATGTTATGATTTCACTGTTCTAAATTATACACATGTCTGTTATGTTAAAATTAATAACATGATTGTTTCATATTTATGACTATTGGATCATGATAACTTTTCTATGTTTTAAAATATAATATTTAGTATAAAAGGAATAATATTTAATTCACGAATCTCATTATTAATTAATTTTTCCAAAAAAATCTATTTTAAAACACGAAAATATGTTACCTATTTCCATGAAAGTTTAATAAAATTGTTGTCTTATTTGAGATTGAAAATTTATCTCATGTATAAGTGATTAATTCAATTGAATGTGGTTTCAATTTTCTTTAATGAGATAATGAAATCATTCATTTTTATGTTTTTTATACTATCATTGAGTAGTTTTATTTTTACTTATTATGCATGTGGTGTTTGGAGGAAACCTACTGGGTATTATTTACTCAATTATATATTTATTAATATTTAATCCCTTATCTGGGTTACACCTTGTTTTTATGGATGGTATATATTTTTTAGTATGATAGAGGAGGTAATTGAAAATTATTCACTTCTTTTTGAGATGATTTTTAAAGGTAGTGTTTATTATTTATTTTGTTTTTGGTATAACATTGTATTAGTAATGGAGTAATTACAATAAATGTAATTCTTTATTATAGTAAAATCATTTTTATTTAATTTGTTTATTATTTTTATTTTATTTTATATGATTATTATTTTATCATGTTCCAGGTAAAAATTTTATTTAAATGTTAAATTTTTTATCATCCTCCTGTGGACTTCCATGTTATCTGATTATCATTTGAGTTTTTTGGGATGAATTCCAAGGTTCAATTATATTTTTACAATGTAAAATCCTTCACAATGGAGTATTAACTTATATCATGCACTAGTTCCCAACCAATAGGGATTTGGAATGCCCTTCAGTCAAGGTCATGTGATGTCATGATCAATGTATTAAAGGAAGTCATGATTGTTTATTTAATAAAACATATTAAATAATGCTAATATATGGGTAGTGAGAGAAAAAATCATTTTGGATTGTCGGAACAAATGGGGAAGGTTATGAGTATGCCCCTGGTCACCACCTCTTTTTTATGATTCCTTATTTACTGAATGTGTTTAAAATTAGTACTTCTCAAATACGGGAATGGTTTCCAGTTATTATATGTTTCTAGACTATTTTTGATAATTGAAATTAAATATTTATCATTTATGTGTTTTATTTAGGAAATTTAATTAAAGTAAATTTTAAAGGGATACTATTTATGAGAGTTATAATGAAATATCTATAAAACCACCCTAATACCATGAACATTAATATTGTTATTTTATAATGTAATTCTCATGGATAGAACATAGTTTTCTATACAATTCTATTAGTGAATTTTAAATTATAAAATTTCTTGAGTTTTTAATTTTACTTTTTTGATGTTCTAAATTGGTTATATAATTCTACTTTATTAATTTAGGATTAATTGATGTGTTTTTATGTGATTTTGATGTTATTTACATTTGGAAAGAATATTAATTTTAATTGAAATGGTTGTAAGTTATATTCAATCAATATGAAAATTTGTTAACATAATATTTTATTCCAAATGTATTACCAATGTCCTCGTTCTCTCTCATGACCATAGCGTAACCCTAATGTGGCTTTTCCCTGCTCCCTCCTCCCGATCGATGGAGGAAGGTTCATGAGTTATTTTGCATAAAAAGAGAGATTCCTTCTTGCCATATTCAAATATTAATTACCTTCCTCCCTTGCAGAAGGTTTCATTGTCTTCGAAAGTCCCTGATTTATTTCAGGATGCGCCTCATCTCCCTCTATCCCCGACACAGCTCACATGTGCCTCAAACCATTGCAATATTACCCTAGATTCTATGTTCCGCCATCATCATCCATCAGTAGATGAATTTTATCATTTTATCTCTGGTTCCAAGAAGCTACAGGAGCGTACGGTGGTCAGGCTGCTTGATCGGCGTCACTTTATGATTCAGTTTCAATTGGAGGAGGACCTTGTTTTTGCCTAGTCTAGGGCATCCCAAAGATGCAAAATAGATTCCTTCCCTCTATTTTTCTGGTGTTTTGATTTTTATATGCGGCACGATCCATCTACAATCGCTACTTGGGTCAGTCTCCCAGGTCTCCATCTTTCCTTTCAAAATCCATCTATATTATGTGTTATTGGGAAAATGATTGGAAGATATCTATGTTTTTATTAGAGAACGAAGGTCCTGTGCCACCACGTCTGTCTAAGAATTTTTGATGATGTCAATGTTGCGAGGTCCCTCGTGAATTGGGTTTAGATCACGGATGGGGAATAATTCCAGTAGAGGTCATTTTTGAGTCCTGGATGAGTTAGTGTGTCAATTTCCATCAATTTGGTCATCTTGTGCTTGTATTTCGTGACAGTAATGTGACTGGGAATTCTCACGCAGTGGAACTGGCCTCTCGTGGCTCTGGAAACAATGGTATGGATCAATTGCTGGTTGAGGTTCCACCTGGTATTTCGATGCATGGGTAAACATAAAATAGTGTTAGTGAGGGGAAGGATCTTTAGCTAGAGGTCACAAAGCACACTGGAAACGTGGTCTCCTATGTGCAGGGAGTGAGGGTGAATGGGCGGTCTCATCTTGTTGTGGAAGGTGAGGTTGTACGGGCTCCTACGTTTGTAGCATGTGTGAAGGCAGTGCAATCATCATTGAATCCTACTGTGAAGAAAGTATTTGATAACCTGAAATCAGATATTGTGGAGAAGAAGTGGACCTTGCCAGATGTAAATGGAAGTGATCAATTTCAGGTGGTTACTGTTTCAAACCATAATCAGTTTGAGGTTATGGAGAATGAGAGGACTACTCTTATAGAGGAAGGATCGCAATGGGATGAGTCTAAGAGGATACAGCTTGTTCCCTTTTCTCAGCCAACATTGAGTGAGGATACTCTTGGGAAGGAGCCCCATGATGAATGTGGCAATGATCATCCCATTAAATTCCTCAAGACGATTGATGTGAAATTGTAGTCGGCGGATGTAGGATGCATATCTGTTTCAAATGTTATGTTGATTGGAGGAACTGATAGATGACAAAAATTTGGTTCTGGGGCATCACGGGAAAATGGAGAAAGTATCTCGGATAGTGACAAGGAGAATGTGAGTGATTTCGCCAGAATATCATATAGTGATATTGTTCAAATTGAAAAATGTAAATTGCATGCATGTGAAGGTGATATGACTGCTTCAACAAAAAGATGAACGAGAAAATATTACTCATACCTACAGATCCCAGCTACTACCAGATCATCCTCCAAGTGGGAGAATTTTTCAAGGGATGTCAATGGTGTGAAGAAGGGGATTCAATCTCCTACAACATTTCTCTCATTGGAAAAACAGAATCTGAGAAGGATGTATGCTAAGTTTATGAAGCATTATGAAAGATCAAATTTAGAATCAGCTACTGCGGATGAATCATTCAATCAAGAATATGGTGGTGGGGATTATTTCTATGATTTTTAGTGTCCATGTGGTGCTTTTATTGTTTTTTGTACTTTTTATTTAGGTTAATAAATGGACAGAGGTCGTCCTCTGGCTGAGCATTCCTAGTATTGGGAATGTGACGAAGAATGGTTTTTTAATGTTACTTAAGGATAATAAATGATTAATTATTTTCTAATAAACATTCTTAAATTCTAATTTTGATAGAAGGGGTATTTTAGTATGATTTATTTTTAAAAGTAGTTATCCTATAAATATATTATAAAAGGTTTTAGAAGGGATGTTTCAAAACTGTATTGATTATTTGTAATGGAATATATTTTCAAACTCATTTAGTATATGAAAAAAAAATTTTGTAAATTCGTTAGAGAATAAATGTTTGAAAATTTTGGATATAAAATTTTATTTTCTCAAATATTATAATGTATGATAAATGTTATATTTGAATTGATTGTTTTATTTGAGAATGTGTAACTATAAGATCTTACATGTTTAATTATTTTTCATATTTGGTGTTTTTGGAATATATTAATGAATTGTATTTTGTTTCATGGAATGTTGATTTCTGTATTTTTTTCATTAATTTTTTATTTTTCAGAATACTTGCCACAAAGTATTATGGATTCTTATAATGTATTTTGGGTTAGTTATCCATCGACATTCCATTTAGATGATCAGTTGCAATCTATGTTATTTATTCACACTACTATAGTTATAATGATTAGTTCCCTTCCCCACATTGATCATCAAGGGGGTTATATTAAATAATTTTTTGGCATGATTCCAACTAACATTTTTTGGGTGCACTGTTATCAATAAATAGATGGATGACTACATAGTATCAAAAAATCTTCATCCATATTTAGAATCTTTCTTCAGAAAAACCCAATTTTGTAATCATAATGCCTGAGGTTTTTATTTTGTAGTGGACAAAGACCATTTTCCCGAAGAATATATCATATGACCATGCGAGGAAGGTTTTCAATACACATTTTATTAAATAATATATTCAAAATGTCTTAATGACATCATGGATAATGCGATAAATTTTCATAATGTAATCTCAAGATGTATTGATTGAGTATGATCACTATTTTATAGAGCTCATCAGAAAAAATTATATTTAGACTACAGATGATTCTATGAAAAAATGGTATTTTGGATGATCTATTAAACAAGATCATCTATTTTTATTGTTTTATCTTATCCTAAAAAATAATATATATTGATATTGGACGTTATTTTTGTTGTTGGATTTTATAAATATTTATAGGATGTTAATTTTTCTCTTGTTTATGATAGTGGTTGAGGGAGTTAAAGAAAATAGAATGAGAAAAGAACCTAGTTTGACTCAGTGGGTATGAACATCAATAATACATCATGATTTTCTCCATTGTCTTATTCCAATAGTATGAACTTTTTAGTCTCATATGTTATAATTTTCACTCATAAGAATGATTCATGTCTAGAAACTCCAAAGACTTTCTATATCTACGATCATTTGGGACATCTCTAATTTTTTTATAAGGGAATTTATCATTTGATTTGTGGGGAAGGATATAGTACCTTTATAGATTCTCTAGTCCATCCATTTTAATATTATGTTATATGGAAATTTTATGATGGTTTCTTGAGGAATTTTGTTCTATTTCAATTGAACATATAAAATATGTTATTGTGATGTGGGTAATTTGAGATCCCATGATGATGTATGGAATTTATATATATCATTAATGGATTTTACATTCTGATTTCGAGATATAATTTATTTAAATTTAATGTATTGGGATTCTATTTTCCTCAATCCTTAGATCTTGAACAAATTTTATAGCTATTATTGTAAAATATGAAGTTGAGGCAAGGTATTATTTTTAATGTTGTAGAGATATTATAAGAGCCAATAATTTTTTATTGAAAATTTTCATTTCCATAAAAAAATTCATGGGACCTAATGGATGTAATATTATATTGTGGTTTACATTGGATTATTATCTATTTTCCATGACTTATGAATAAGTCATTTGTTCATAGATCCTTCATTCTAAACCATGGTTCATCCTACCCATGGAATGGTTATATTTTATTTCATGAAGATAGTAATTTAATTCTATTCATGGGAGGTGGTTAGGTATCGATAAAAATATTTTTTTTCGATTTTTCATCAGGTTGATATTTTATTTGATTTTTGAATTATATTAGGTTATATAATTTTTCTTATTTTTCATCAATAAATTTTCTTCTTTTAAAAGAAAACGTAACTTTTTTAATACTAATTATTCTATGATTTCCTTTGTGTGAGGGGTTGGTGATTATAATATATTTTAACTCTATATTTTCGAATTAACAGAATTTGGAAATATGTTACTCCATTAATATTGTTGTAGAGATATATTACCCTATAAAAGGGTGATTCAGGCCATGAAATATCTTATCCAAATAAAAAAATCATTAACTCTCCCAACAACGAAAGGATCACTCCCCCAATCATTGATGGTCACATTCTATTCTATTTGTCTTAAACATTGATATGAATTTATCAATTCGCCAATACATTTTTATTAAATTATTTATATGATTACTTTTACACTATATTTTGTGAATAAATAAATTATATAGGGATAAGGTAATTCACCTCCTTCACACTAAATAAGATATTTCCAAGGATAATACTTCTATGATGTGACATAAAAAATCACTATGGATTGAATTTTTCTTCGTATTAGGTTTTTTTGGTCACTCCATTCATATGACAACTACCTTTAAAACATTAGGGTCAATTCAATATCACCCAATGATTAATAACCATGTTCCCTTAACTAAAAAGTCAAATAATATCTCTATATAGTTTATTGAAATGATGTTCCATTCCGGAAGACCACATTAATGGTTACACAGAATGTGGGTTATTGGAGTTGAAGTCCCATTACTATTATTAACATAAATTCTACGATATCCTCTAACACACTACTCCATCAATTTATAGAACAATTAGTACCCCACCAGTACAATTGAATAGGACATGATAGCAACAAAATAAGTGAAAACAAATATTCAAATAATTAAACATATAATGACATTAATAATAGGGAGACAATTTAATAATAGAGTAAATAATATGCAATATGAAAATGTTTACTCTTCCAAATACATAAAAAAATATGATTTAAATCATGTTATAAAACTCCCTAAACATAATATTTTAACTCACCTCACAGAGAATGATCACATATTAAAATTATGTAATAATAATAAAAATTATAATGTCAACTAAGTGAAATATTCATAATCATGTAGATGTACACAATTTATTTATGGGTATATCCATATTGATGTTTCTAAATAAAATAATATAATTTATTTTATTAAAAAAAATTAATTTATAAATTATATAACGATAAAAAATTATAGAATTAATATTAAAAAACCAAAAAATAGTAAGTAAATGTGTTATTATTTTATATACTCCGGCTATGTATACAGTAATTGCAAATATTAAAAAATTTCATTTCATACAATAAAAATATGCACCCATGTTTAATTTAATTTTCATAAAATTTATCATACATGTGGGAAAATATATTGTCAGATGTAATTTCACCAACTAATATATGTATAATGATATCAAAAAATCATATCATTTTATGTGTGTAATTTTATTAAATAAATATTTAAGAATACTCTAATAAATATAGTTCTTTTCTAATGTCAAGATGTGTTATTCATATTTAAATTTTCATACAATATACAATGTATTCATATATTTAGAAAAATAATTTTACAATGTATGCATAATAAAATTTCATATTATATGAATATAAAAGAGACATTAGAGGAATGATATTATTGAATTATATAATATAAACATGATACTAAATATGTATAGGTAAATGTAATTTCAAACATTGTAGGAATGATTTATGAATATATTGTTTTGTAATTTGAAACAGTGTAAACATACTATAGGCATTATCTATGTATATTACATATACGAATATATATAATGTGTATGATTGATACATTATGTACCTATAGATAATGTTAATATTGAATATGATTGGGTGTATGTAATTATAATTTTTTTGAATGGAAAGCATGGTAGTATACAATTGTAAATTTACATCACTATATGTCTTTGGAAGGTTCTTATTTTCATATATTAATATCAGTCATTTGTTCACACAATATAAAAACTAAACTCATAATTGAAGTTATTATGTTGAAAATTATTAATTTTTGATACAAAATATTTATATACTAAACAATATTGGTTTGGATAATTAATGTATCATGATATGGGTTTTATGAAGTAATTTCAAAAAATGTAAATGGTATAAAAAAGAATATGAATATTTATTTTTCTTAAAATTAAATATACAGTAGTGAAATAAAAATCCAAAATAAAAATTACTTCAAATTAATGAAGGAAAGACACATTGACTATGAAATTTCCCATTTTAATGTCATCAAATATGCATCTTATCTATGTTTAAAAGAACTGACCAAAATAATATGGATGATTTGAATATGGAAAATTGCTAAAATAAGAATACTATAACCGTGTATAATCCATTACTATAGGGAAAACAGAGATTTAGTTATAAAATATAATTCTCTTTTTCAATTAGTCATTAGATCCCTTCTCGGATAAATAGTAATATAGTTCCACCAATTATAATTTCTAGGAAATTTTGAATCCTCTAAAGCTTATCACTTTATGAATTATTTCAGAATAATACTCACACACATAGTAATACACTCGAGAAAAATGATAAGAATAATTTAATATAAATGGTATGAGATTTATAAAGTGAATTTATTTCATGATCCTTAATAATAATTATTTATTTCTCTTCAATTTTTTACTATAATTGCTAAATATTTTTTCCGAATTTCTTCTAGGAATTAGAAATGATTGATTTATTGGAAGAAGAAAATATAGCAGATTACATTCTGATTATTTCATCAATAAAATATCATTATAATTTTTTTATTTTCATGAAATATAGTCCAATAATTTCAAATGAAAATTATTATTTTTGAAAACAGATGATAGTTTACCAATTCTGTTAAAGTATCATTATTTTCCAGTTTTAGATATTTTAGTAATTATGAATTTGGGATAGTAAAATAAATTTCAATATAAACATCATAATAAATATAGATTACATAAAAATACTTAAAAAAATAACCAGTAAGAAACATATTCTATAAATTTATTGATAATCAAATATACCAAACATATCTCCACCAATATGCAGTTCAACAATTTCATGGTCGAAAAACATTTAGAAAATTTGACAAAGCCAAGATGGGGGAATATTATACCTTGATTATTGAAACTATCAAATATATATATAAATTTTTAATAATATCAACATATTATTTCAACTATAATATCTCTGGATGATATGGAATAGTTTTAACCAAATCACTTATGAATTAGCATAACCCCAATCATTATTATCATTTATCTTTAGAGCTAAATGTCATAGGTGACAACATAATTTTAAATAATTATTTGATGTTGATAGACCATTCACATTAAGGCAATAATAGTCGAAATTTTTAGGGGAATCATAATTATTCATACGAATAAATATTTCTCCCTATCAGTGGTTGTTATTATCAAATTCAACAAAATAGTTTTCAACAAATATAGACAACTATATCTCAATTTATAATCTACATCATGAAATTTAAATTTAATTAGTTTTTCAAGAAAAAATATGTTTTTTATTTATCACATTTCATTAAATTTGGGATCATAATTTTTTAAACTTATAATATGTTTATATATAGTTAAAAAAATAAAATTGTAACATATGTAATTATAATCCATGGGTATGGAAAAAATATCTAACCAAACAATAGGGTAAATTTAGATTGATCATATATTGTAAAATCATTAACGAAATCAAAATACCCCTCACATCTGAAAAAATAAGATTGAAAAATTGATGATTCAAAAAAAAGTAATTAAATCCCAATGAATTATATAATGGAGGTTTAAAAATAATTAAATAATATTATAATACACATCGGTTGAAAAAATAAATATGCATGAGTTGAAAAAATAACATTAATCATACCTCTCTCAATAACAAATAATGACATTTTACGGTGCTAATATGTGGAATTGAAAATATCTATAATAAATATATCACATACCCTAGTTATTCTCACTTGTGTATCACCATTGCGAAGAAAAATACACAGAACACATATAATAATGAGGTCTGGGGGTAAAAATAACTTGTCGATGATATATGAATTAGTGAAAAAATATTAAATATTATAATTATTATATAATTAGTATTTAAAAATAAATACTCAGATGGTGATATGTGAGATCGTACAATGAATCTAAAATTAATGCGAAATAACACCACTTATATAAATCCATGAAATGAATATGCATTCAAGATGACAAATATTTCATATTCAGTCTATATCTAAAAACCATATAGTTAGTCTTTTATAACATCCAAACATGGTTGAAAAGGAAATAATACAACCCCTCATATAGATAATAGAAATTATTTTTAAAAATAAATATAAATATATTAATTTATAAACACATTTTGTTGAAATCTATTTTTAATGTCAGTTATTTTAGAATATACAAATATGTTGCACTGTATTTTAAAAATAACCATCAAAAGTGAGGACAAGAACTACGTGTCATCAATGAAAACATTATAATTATATGAATATTGTGTTAGATGAGGTTTAATTAAATTAAACACATATATAAAACAAAAATCTTGGTGAATCCATTAAAGTTAATACCCATGTACTAAAATAAACTGAAGGTGAAGACAGAAAATGGAATGGTGAAAATACATGTGAGACCATAAAATGTTCTAACCATGATTTATAATTGACCTAATGTATAACATGTCCATCTAGAAATGGGTGTTTAGAAACAAAGTAGATGAATCTGGAAACATCCTTAGAAACAAAGCTAGACTAGTTGCACAAGGTTACAATCAAGAAGAAGGAATTTACTATGAGGAAACCTTTGCACCTGTAGCTAGATTAGAGGAAATTAGGATCTTACTTGCTTATGCATCACATCTGAATTTCAAGTTATATCAAATGGATGTCAAAAGTTCATTTCTAAATTTGTTTATAATTGAAGATGTTTTTGTGGAACAACCACCTGGATTTACAAACCCTCATTTTCCAAATCAAGTTTTTAATCTTTCTAAAGAATTATATGGTTTAAAACAAGCTCCAAGAGCTTGGTATGATAGACTCAGCAATTTTCTTATTTCAAAAGGTTGTACTAAAGGGATTGCTGATCCAACTCGTTATATTAAAAGAATTTCTAAAGATGTTTTAGTTGTACAAATCTATGTTGATGATATTATTTTTGGATCTTCTAAAAATTCTTTATGTACTGATTTTTCAAAGGTTATGCGAAATGAATTTGAAATGAGCTTAATGGGAGAGCTTAAGTACTTTCATGGATTTCAAATCTTTCAAACTAAAGATGGAATTATTCTAAATCAAAGAAAATATACTAAGGATTTTTTAAAACGTTTTGGTTTGGATAGTATTAAGGAATGTGATATACCCATGAGTACCACCTGCAAATTGGATGTTGATGAAACTGGGAAACCAGTTGATCAAACCAATTACAAAGGTATGATTGGGAGCTTACTTTATCGTACTGCTAGTCAACCAGATATTATGTTTAGTGTGTGTATGTGTGCTAGATTTCAAGCTAATCCTAAAGAGTCACATTTACTGGCTGTTAAAAGGATTTTTAAATATCTTAAATATACTGTAAATTTAGGTTTGTTTTATCCAAAAGGACAATCTTTTGACCTAACTAGTTATTAAGATGATGACTTTGATGGAAGCAAGTTAGATAGGAAAAATCACATATGGAACATGTCACTTACTTGGAAAATATCTAGTATCATGGTGTAGTAAGAAACAGAACTCAGTTGCATTATCTACTTCTGAAGCAGAATACATCGCTGCTGGTAGTTTCTGTGCACAGATTCTATGGATGAAACACACTTTATTGGACTATGGATTTGATTTTAAACATGTTTCAATTAACTGTGACAATACTAGTGCAATTAACATATCTAAGAACCCTGTGTCTCACTCTAGGACTAAGCACATTGATGTCAGACATCATTTCCTAAGAGATCATTATCATAAAGGTGATATCTCACTAAAATTTCTTAACTCTGAACATCAATTAGCTGATATTTTTACAAAGCCTTTATGCTCTGAAATAATGAAGTTTATTAAACAAGAGTTGTGTATGAGTGATCAGTGAAACCGATCTGTTAAACTGATCTGTGAAACGGATCTGCGAAATTGATCTGTGAAATGGATCTGTGAAACTGATCTGTGAAACTGATCTGTGAAACCGATCTGTGAAATGGATCTGTGAAACTGATTTGTGAAATTGATCTGTGAAACCGATCAGTGAAACACATCTGTCACACCGGTCTGTCAAACTGATTCTCTGTATTACTTGTTATTATGTCGTAATTAATTAATTAATTTCTTTTATCCTTTTTATGGGAACCCTAAATGATAAATTAAATTATACGTGGCTATTTCTCTTCCCTAAACCTTTGACCTTTCATTTCACGTCGAACCCTTCAACTTCTCTTCTCCTCTACCTCGAACCTTCGAACTCCTTCCTTCCCCAAAATCTTCGAATGGCTAAGAAAAAGGGAAAGAGCAAAGGATCATACAGTCATGTACCTCCATAGCGTGCTCGAGGTGAGTCGAGTAGTACCACTCAACGATCAATAAAACTGAACCTGGAAAATCGGATTGTTGCTGTAGAAAGAGAAGTCAGTTCCACCTGGCTTTTATCAAGTAAGTCACTGTTGCTGCATGTTCATGAATCGCAAGGATGGACAGACTGGTTTTCAGACAACTCACGAGTAGACTACCCGAAGATGGTACATGAGTTTTATATGAATCTGAAAATCACTCTAGATGGTGTGGAGGCTGCCCGGATGTCATCTGATGTAAAAGGAATGAAAATATCCTTTTCATGTAAACAGTGGGTAGAATGCTTAAATGTACCCCATGAGGGTCGGTATGATGATTATGCTGGGAATATTCCTCCAATCGCTGATTGCTTCTCTTATGAATTAGCTCTAGAGCTTCTGACTGGAAAAAAAGAGTGGAGGAGACTCACATCCTCAGAGATGGATGGTGAATGTAGACTTCTTTTCAAGTTTATTCAGCACCAACTTTGCCCTAGGAGAGGAGAATTTGCTTCTGTAAAGTACTAGGATGTTTTCCTGTTGTTTCTTCTGAAAACCCATGAGAAGATCAATTTGTGTAGATATGTGAGGGTGCACATTGCTGGAATGGTAAAACCGTCCAAGAAAGCCACTGCCTTATTTTACTCCAAGATGATCTCTACCCTGCTCAAGAATCTAGAACGTGTTGATGAAGATGATGAAGTAGATGAAACAGATCATCCTTTCTGTCTCAACAAAGAGATCTGCAAGAGGATGAAAATCAATTGGAATCCATGGAAGAAGTGTTGGGTTGCTGATGAAGACAAGCTGTATGAAGCCTACAATCCCACAGATCATGGAAAGAGGCCTAAGTGTTTGAGAGACCCTTGTTTGAAAGAAAATGAGGAACCCGTTTATTCTAATGATGAGGAAGAGGATGAAAGAAATGAAACTACCGAAGGTCAAAGAATGGAAGAAGCTGAGACAGAAGATGGTAGTGTCTCACCTCCTGATAATAGGAGTGATCCTGATACAATGAGTCCAAAGAAAAGAATAGATTTTGGACCTGCTAGTCCACCTTTGTCCTTACCTGAATCGGAACCAATTATTGGTGATGAAGAAGATACTGACACTGATGTTTCTAGCAGTGATGACTCTGAGAAGAGTAATAATGAGCAAGGCGGTGATTATGATGGTGATGATGATGATGGTGATGACGATGGTGGTGATGATGATGGTGATGGTGCTGGTGATGATAATGGTGTTAACCGACCGGTAGATGGTCTTGCTGAACCTTCAATAGAACCACAAAAAAGTGTTGGTGATGGTGATGATGGTGTTAACTGACCTGTAGATGGTCTTGTTGTACCTCCAACAGAAATGCATCAAACAGTACCAGGAACAGATGCCACTGGCAAGAGAGAATCACCAGAAATCAGTGGAACAACAAGTTATGAGAAACCGAAATATACCTTGTGTGCTGCTGTTTGGGATGACTACCCTTGTTTTTCTGTTTTGGGCTTAGACTATTCTGAAGAAGAAGAGGAAATGTCATAAACTACTGCAGTTATGATGAAGAGCCACCCAAGTGAAGCAATATCTTCTCCCATTGTTGATTCTACAGATGTTCATCTTCCTCGTTCTACAATCTCTCAATCTTATTTTGATAAGATTAAGACTGAACTACTGGCTGCTATGAGAGATACTATCAGAGAAGAAATTTCCAATTCCCTTACTCATGTGTCTCTGCAAGTTTCTGAAGCATCGTTGGAAGCTTTCTCACAGAGTATCGAATGCTGTGAAGCCAGACCTGGCCAATACTGGTGAGCTTATTGGCAGGCACATAGCATCTATGAACCAGAAGATGATGGGTCTCTACACTGGCTTAGTATCTTTATCAATAGAATTTAGATCAACCATCTCTGGTATGATGGAAGTTTTGAGGAATTTAATTGAACATATCAACAATTCTGATTTGAGAAGATTGAAAGCTGAGATAACTCAAATAGTTAGCAAATCCAGTACTGCCAAAGAAACCAAAATCACTACCTATGAGCTAGAGGCTCTGAGGGAGGATGTACATGATGAGTTAGCAGCTGTTAGACACGTTCTTGATCTGGATTCTTTAAAGAAAATGAAGGAGCACTGTGATCACAGTCATGAAATGGCAACAATATATTCAGCAGATGCCAAACAGGCTCTGAAAGAGATCAAGGAAAAGGTTGATCATTACTTTTCAAATATTTATACAAAACATGAGATGGCTGAAAATTTCAAGTTGTTGGCAGAGAATCTAATACTACCTCCAGTCACTCAAGCTTTCAAAGCTCAAGTTAGTCATTTGCAAGACTTTACTCCTACTTTGGCACAGTTCATGGAGAACAAAGATGATTTCGAAAAGGGTAAGCAGTATGGTGCAGAAGTTATTCAGAATTTCATAAATCTTTTGAAGCATTATCTGAATGCCCAAGCCACTACCATTGTGCTTCCTACTGCTGACCCTCTCCCTGCCTCTGATGTAGCTCCAAATCAGCTCTCTGTTGCTCTGGCACTCTCTCAACTACGGACAGTTCCTCAGACATCTTCTCAACCAGCTACTGCTGATACTCAACAACAAACCTCCATAGCACCTTCTCCTACACCTGCCAGAGTTGTCCTACCACCTCTTCAGATTCGCCCAGAACAGCCTGCCTCTAAGTCTTCCAACTTACCCTCTATTGATCCCAAAGACAAAGTCAAATCCCCTTTGTATCCCCAGAAATAGTTGTGTATTGTTTTTGATCGGGTGAACTATGTGTTGGTTATAATCTTCTACACTTTATAATTTTTTTTCTCTCTCTCTCTATTCTCTATGCTTTTTTTTACTCTCTTATTTGTATCTTTTCCCTTCTTTTTGATTATCACAAAGGGGGAGAAGGATATATATATATATTGGGGAGGGAGAAGGATATATATATGAGGGAGAAGGATATATATATGGGGGAGAAGGATATATATATGGGGGAGATCAATCTCTATGGGGGAGATCAATATCTAAGGGGGGGTTTAATATCTATGAGGGAGATATATTTTCAGGGGGAGATTTATATCTCATTATGTTTTTATTATTGTTTTTTTTATTTGTGGTTTTCAAAAAGGGGGAGATTGTTGAGCCCTCTGGAGGATTTCCGAATTCATTCCTATGATTGTTGTTTTAATAATCACAAATCGCTATTATTTAATCCAGTTGGATTTCTGATAAACATAATCAAAATCTATTAGTGAATCTTCTATCATGTTTTTATCTATGTTTTTATTGATTTACAAGTATTTTGGAAGTCTTCTTGATCAAACAGACAACGGTCGCACCGATCCAATATCAAGACAACGGTCGGACCGATCCAATATCAAGACAACTGTCTCACCGATGTTGATCAATCTGAGTCACCGATGTTGATCAATCTGACTCACCGATACCGATCAATTTGATTCACCGATGCTGATCAGTCTGACTCACCGATACCGATCAATCTGAGTCACCCATGCTGATCAATCTGAGCCACCGATGCTGATCAATCTGACTCACCGATACCGATTAATCTGACTCACCGATGCTGATCAATCTGAGTCACCGATGCTGATCAATCTGACTCACCGATACCGATCAATCTGAGTCACCGATGCTGATCAATCTGAGCCACTGATGCTGATCAATCGGACTCACCGATGCTGATCAATCTGACTCATCGATACCGATCAATCTGAGTCACCGATGCTGATCAATCTGAGCCACCGATACTGATCAATCTGAGCCACTGATGCTGATCAATCTGACTCACCGATGCCAATCAATCTGAGTCACCGATGCTGATAAATCTGACTCACCGATGCTGATCTAATGATACACTGATGCAAATGAGTCGCCGATCAAATAACACATTGATTCTAATCATCTGAGTCACCGGTCAGGACACACTGATGTCTAGCCACCAATGCTGATGACCTACCGTTCACTTGAACTCATCGATAGTCATAAACAAATGTTTGAATTTATTTATCTTTCTCTTTATTTAATCTAACCAACGGTCATATCAGGTATATTTTAATGCTCTGCCACTTAATTAATAAATGTTGTCGGATGTCAGGAAACCGTACCTCGTACCTGCGGAAAGGAAACCTTTTCTGTCTTCCGAAGCACGTGACATAAATACAAGAAGACTCTGCTGCTGGAAACATGGAGAAGAAAAAAGAGAAGCAAACAGAAGAAGAAGAAAGAGGAGGAAGAAACAAGAAGAATATAAGATACATATCAAGAGATTACACAGAACCTCATACACAATCAAGACTACTCAAGAAGAGTTCTGTGCATACAAAAGAATATTGAAGAACTTCATCGACCACATCTCACTGCCAGTGAACTTGAAGCATACGACACTTTTCTTCTCAAACAAAACGAGAAGAGGACTCAGAATTACTTCTACTCAAATCCAAAAGAGCCCAGAGCTGCACTGAAATCACCAGAGCCATTTCTAAACTCTACATCTCTGCTCTGTGATTCATTTATTCTACATTTTGAGTAGTGTGTGTTATCTGTTATATTAAATACACACACTAACTCCTGTACTTTAACTGGTGGATTTGTAAATCCTCAGAAAACCTTTTTATACATCATTGCCCACTGTGGATAGTGTTAGAGGTCATGTGTGACCTGGACAACTGGTTGATGTTGTTTCGTTTCCCAAGAATAACAGTGGTAGAGGTCTTGGACCTGGACAGTTGTAAACTGTTGAACCCCGATCCAGGGAGTGGATCATATTTATATAAACTTTTGAGAGGACTAAGTCTTGGCTTGAGACTAAACCTCATGGTTAACTCTTCCGTGTCTTTAGTTAAATTTTATATCCATACTATATATATTTATTTCATATTCCGCTGCTCTTACTTTGAAATATAATTTATTTTCAAAGCTGCTTTGATAGTTAAACTCGCAAGTGTTTATATTTATTGTAAACCAGTAAGTTAGTTTCAAAAGATAATTTAATCATAAGATTATGTTAACTGAGAACTAATCAATATTTGAGACACTAATTGAACCTTTATAATCTGTATAAATTCACTACAGTTTAATTTGTTTTTGAAATTGGGGGAGTTTAATAGAAATTGTTTTTAACAGAAATTTTAATTGGATCTCAATTCACCCCCCCTCTTGAGTATCCACTCCGACCAACATTTGGTATCAGAGGTGGTGAAATATTTTCTAAAGTACACTTCTTTTCAACTGTGATTTTAGTTGTATTTTAATGTTCTTAAAATTTCTGTTATTTCTAAATTTTTATCTCTTTAAAATTCTTTTTGTGATATCATGGATAATAGACTTGAGGGTGCTGCTACTAACCATCCAACTTTTTTCAATGGAAACAACTATGCTCATTGGAAGCTCAAAAAGAAAATTAATCTTGAAAGCATAGGTTTTGATATTTGGACTTCTATTGAATCTGAATATAAAATTCCCATTACTGGTAGATCTACTTGGGATGAAACTACAATGACTACTTACAATAATAATTGTAAAGCTATGAATGCCATGTACTGTAAACTAGGAGATAAAGAATTTAATAGAATTTCTGCTTGTAAAACTGCATATGAAATTTGGGATACCTTAGCTATTTCTCATGAAGGAACAACAAATGTTAAGGAGATGAGATTGAATACCTATACTATTAAGTATGATAATTTTAAAATGAAGCATGATGAAACCATTTCTGATATTTATCTTAGGTTAAATGAAATTGTCAACACAATGACCTCTCTGGGAAAGGATGTTCCAGAAAAGGAACAAATCATGAGAATTTTGAGATGTCTACCTGAAAGATGGAGAGGAACCTCTGTCTCCATTAGAGAATTGTGTAACATTGGAGAACTGCCAGTCAAAGAACTAATTAGAAAACTAATGATGTATGAAGAGGAACAGAAGGTGAATAAAGAAGAAGACGATGAACCTAGAAGAAAGTCTGTTGCCTTCAAAACTACAAACTCAAAGAACAAGGATAAGGAAACACGTCAAGCTATAAACGAAAGCTCAAGCTGTGAAGACAGTGAGAGTGATTCTGATAGTAATGCTGAGATGGCTCACATTCCCAGAAGATTTAAAAAGTTTTATAGGAAGAAGAAGTTTTTCAGAAAGTCAGACTACATAGGTAAGTATGGTAACAAGGGACATTGGAAAAAGGACTGGAAGAAATCTGATAAATTAGATGAAGATGTCTGTTATGAGTGTAAAAGGAAAGGACACATAAAAGCTGACTGTCCAAAGTTGAAATACAGGAAGAAGTATGAATACAAGGATAATATGTTTAAAAAGGCCATGGAGGCTACTTGGAGTGCTTCTAGGGACAGTTCTAGTGAATCTGAAGTTTCTGAAATATAACACATAAATAAAGAAAACATGTGATTTATGACAAACACTTCTGAGGTAACTTCAGAAACTCCTGATTCTAATTCATATTATTCTGGAGATGATTCTGAATGTGATAACATGTCTAAATATGAATTGTTTGAATATTGTGATATGTTAGAAGAGACATGAAATGAAATTAAGGATAAATACAAATCATTAAAGAAACAGCATGCTCTCACCACTACAGTTAAAACTAAGCTCACTATTTAAAAAGAGAAAAATGCTCAACTGTTAAAGGAGAATACTGAATTGTAATTATCTAATGAGAAACTCAGAAAGGATTTATAGAAATTTACCAATGGTAAGGAAACTCTAACTCAAATGCTATGAAAACAAGTTGCACCAAAAAAAACTACTGGAATAGGTTACAAACCTGGACATAGACAGTTGACCAAGAATAGATTTATTCCTAAATCCGGACAGAATGTAACTAGCTCTGGAACTTCATATGCCTCAACCAGTTATATTCATAGTTATGGATCTAATAAGGTTTTTCATTCAACGAATGATGATTCTACAAATTATATAAGACCCATTAGACAAATATGGGTACCTAAAGTATTATTGGCTAACCTGTCTGGACCCAAGAAAATCTGGGTACCAAAATCATTTCCTGTTTAAATCTGTTTTGTAGGAAACCTGCTTAAAGATCTCTTGTAGAAAGACCTGGTACATGGACAGTAGATGTTCAAGACATATGTCAGGAGACTTTTCATGCTTTAAAAGCTTAGTTAGAGTTGATGGAGGTTTTGTTACCTTTGGTGACAATTTTAAAGGTAAAATCATCGGCCTAGGCCAGATTGGTAACACTAACTCAGTATTGATTTCTAAAGTTTTATTTGTTGATGGCCTTAAATACAATTTATTAAGTATCTCTCAGTTATGTGATGATGGTTTTATGTTAAATTTGAACATGATTCTTCCAATGTTTTTAATTCTAAAAATTCTTTAGTGTTTTCTGCTTTAGGAAATGAAAACGTTTATGTTGTCGACATAAATTACTTGGATGAACAGAACATTACTTGTTTAAATGATTTTCAAAAAGAGTCTTGGCTTTGGAATAGAATATTAGGACACTGCAATGTGCATTCACTTAGAAAACTCGCTAGGAAGAACTTAGTAAGAGACCTACCAAAACTTGAATTTCCAGCAGACAAAATTTGTAATCCCTGTCAAAAGGGAAAGCAACATAAAGATTATTTCAAATCAAAGAAAGAAGTGTCAACTTCTCAACCTCTCGAGTTGGTTCAAATGGTTTTATTTGTACATTCTAGAGTTTCTAGTTTAAATGGGAAGCACTATGTTTATGTTCTTGTAGATGACTTTTCTAGATATACTTGGGTATATTTTCTAGCTCAAAAAAGTGAATCCTGTTCTCACTTTGTTAAAAATTTCAAGTCTATAGAGAACCTTAGTGGACTTAAGATTAAGACCCTGAGAAGTGATCATGGCCGTGAGTTTGAAAATCATGAGTTTGAATCTTACTGCTCACACAGTGGCTATAGTCACAATTTCTCTGCTCCTAGGACACCTCAACAGAATGGTGTAGTAGAAAGAAGGATTAGAACCCTGAAAGAAATTGATAGGACTATGCTCAATGAGTATGACCTACCTATTTATTTTTGGGCTGAATCTGTCAATACCGAATGCTATGTTATTAATAGAGTCTTGATTATACATGATCTTAAGAGGACCCCTTATGAGTTATGGAACCATAGGAAACCTAAAGTTAACTACTTAAAATTTTTTGGTTGCAAAGTCTTTATTCTAAATACTAAAGATAATATTGACAAGTTTGCATCAAAGAATGATGAAGGAATTTTCCTAGGTTACTCTACTTCTAGTAAAGCCTATAGAGTTTTCAATAAAAGAACCAAATGTGTGGAAGAATCTGTTCATATCAAATTTGATGAAACTGATCCACATGAACCTAAGACCTCTCTTGAAAATCATGAAGATAATCTCTCTGGTTTGAACATTAATGATAAAAACAGTGGACCTGAAGTTAAAATATCCAGCTATGGAAATTCTCTAGACCCTGCTTCTGTTGAACCTCAACCTGTAGATGAACCTGAAATCTCGAGTCCTACCTTATCTAGATCAACTAGGATTCTGAGGAATCATTCGTTTGATGTTGTTGTAGGAGATCTTGATAGAGGGACACAGACTAGATCTTCTCTTAGAAATCATGTTGAACATCAAGCCTTCTTATCACAGCTAGAACCTACAAATATCAATGATTCCATCAATGATGAATTTTGGGTAATAGCTATGCAAGAAGAACTAAATCAATTTGAATGAAACAACCTCTGGAAATTAGTAGAAAGTCCTAAGGACACTATAATCATAGGCACAAAATGGGTGTTTAGAAACAAAGTAGATGAATATGGAAACATTATTAGAAAAAAAAGATAGGCTAGTTGCACAAGGTTACAATCAAGAAGAAGGAATTGAATATGAGGAAACCTTTGCACCTGTAGCTAGATTAGAGGCAATTAGGATCTTACTTGCTTATGCATCACATCTGAATTTCAAGTTATATCAAATGGATGTCAAAAGTGTATTTCTAAATGGTTTTATAATTGAAGATGTTTTGTGGAACAACCACCTGGATTTACAAACCCTCATTTTCCAAATCATGTTTTTAAACTTTCTAAAGCTTTATATGGTTTAAAACAAGCTCCAAGAGCTTGGTATGATAGAATCAGCAATTTTCTTATTTCAAAAGGTCTTACTAAAGGGATTGCTGATCCAACTATATTTATTAAAAGAATTTATAAAGATGTTTTAGTTGTACAAATCTATGTTGATGATATTATTTTTGGATCTTCTAGAAATTCTTTATGTACTGATTTTTCAAAGGTTATGAAAAATGAATTTGAAATGAGCTTAATGTGAGAGCTTAAGTACTTTATTGGATTTAAAATCTTTCTAACTAAATATGGAATTATTCTAAATCAATGTAAATATACTAAGGATTTGTTAAAACGTTTTGGTTTGGATAGTATTAAGGAAAGTGATATACCCATGAGTACTACCTGCAAATTGGATGTTGATGAAACTGGGAAACCAGTTGATCAAACCAATTACAGAGGTATGATTGGGAGCTTACATTATCTTACTGCTAGTCAACCAGATATTATGTTTAGTGTGTGTATGTGTGCTAGATTTCAAGCTAATCCTAAAGAGTCACATTTACGGGCTGTTAAAAGGAATTTTAAATATCTTAAATATACTGTAAATTTAGGTTTGTTTTATCCAAAAGGACAATCTTTTGACCTAACTAGTTATTCAGATGCTGACTTTGCTGGATGCAAGTTAGATAAGAAAAGCACATCTGGTACTTGTCACTTACTTGGAAAATCGCTAGTATCATGGTGTAGTAAGAAACAGAACTCAGTTGCATTATCTACTGCTAAAGCAGAATACATCGCTGCCGGTAGTTGCTGTGCATAGATTCTGTGGATGAAACACACTTTATTGGACTATGGATTTGATTTTAAACATGTTTCAATTAAATGTGACAATACTAGTGCAATTAACATATCTAAGAACCCTATGTCTTACTCTAGGACTAAGCACATTGATGTCAGACATCATTTTCTAAGAGATCATTATCAAAAAGGTGATATCTCTCTAAAATTTATTAACTCTGAACATCAATTAGATGATATTTTTACAAAGCCTTTATGCTCTGAAAGAATGAAGTTTATTAAACAAGAGTTGTGTATGATTGATCTGTGAAACCGATCTGTGAAACTGATCTGTGAAACTGATCTGTGAAATTGATCTGTGAAACTGATCTGTGAAACTGATCTCTGAAACTGATCTATGAAACTGATCTGTGAAAGTGATCTGTGAAACTGATCTGTGAAACTGATCTGTGGAACCGATCAGTGAAACCCATCTGTCACACCAGTCTGTCAAACCGACTCCCTATATTACTTTTTATTATGTCGTAATTAATTAATTAATTTCTTTTATCCTTTTTATGGGAACCCTATATGATAAAATAAATGATACGCGACTATTTCTCTTCCATAAACCTTTGACCTTTCATTCCCCGCTGAACCCTTCAACTTCTCTTCTCCTCTACCTTCGAACCTTTGAACTCATGCCTTCCCCAAAATCATCGAATGGCTAAGCAAAACAGACCGAGGAAAGGATCAGACAGTCTTGTACCTCCAAAGCGTGCTCGAGGTGAGTCGAGTAGTACCTCTCAACGATCAATAAATCCAAACCTGAAAACTCGGATTGTTGCTGTAGAAAGAGAAGTCAGTTCCGCCTGGCTTTTATCAAGTAAGTCACTATTGCTGCAAGTTCTTGAATCGCAAGGATGGACAGACTGGTATTCAGAAAACTCACAAGTAGAATACCCGAAGCTGGTACATGAGTTTTACATGAATCTGAAAATCAGTCTAGATGGTGTGGAGGCTGCCCGGATGTCGTCTGAAGTAAAAGGAAATAAAATATCCTTTTCATCTAAATAGTGGGAAGAATGCTTAAAAGTACCCCATAAGGGTCGGTATGAGGATTATGCTGGGAATATTCCTCCAATCGCTGATTGCTTCTCTTATGAATTAGCTCTAGAGCTTCTGACTGGAAACAAAGAGTCGAGGAGAATCACATCCTCAGAGTTGGATGGTGAATGCAGACTTCTTTTCAAGTTTATTCAGCCCCAAATTTTCCCTAGGAGAGGAGATTTTTCTGCTATAAAGTACCAGGATATTTTCCTGTTGTTGCTTCTGAAAACCCATGAGAAATCAATTTGTGTAGATATGTGATGGTGCACATAGCTGGAATGGTAAAACCGTCCAAGAAAGCCACTGCCTTATTTTACTCCAAGATGATCTCTACCATGCTCAAGAATCTAGAATGTGTTGATGAAGATAATGAAGTAGCTGAAACAGATCATCCTTTCTGTCTCAACAAATATATCTGCAAGAGGATGAAAATCAATTAGAATACATGGATGAAGTGTTGGGTTTCTGATGAAGACAAGCTGTAAGAAGCCGACAATCCCACGGATCATGGAAAGAGGCCTAAGGGTTTGAGAGACCCTGGTTTGAAAGCAAATGAGGAACCAGTTTATTCTGATGGTGAGGAACGGGATGAAAGAAATGAAGATACCGAAGGTCAAAGAATGGATGAAGCTGAGACAGAATATGGAAGTGTGTCACCTCCTGATGATAAGAGTGATCCTGATACAGTGAGTCTAAAGAAAAGAATAGATTTTGGACCTTCTAGTCCACCTTTGGCCTTACCTGAATCTGAACCAATTCTTGGTGATGAAGAAGATACTGACACTGATGTTTCCACTAGTGAAGACTCTGAGAAGAGTAATAATGAGCAAGGTGGTGATGATGATGGTGACGATGATGGTGCTGGTGATGATAATGGTGTTAACCGACCTGTAGATGGTTTGGATGAACCTTCAATAGAACCACAACAAAGTGTTGGTGATGGTGATGATGGTGTTAACCGACCTGTAGATGGTCTTATTGTACCTCCAACGGAAACACATCAAACAGTACCAGGCACAAATTCCACTGGAAAGAGAGAATCAGCAGAAATCAGTGGAACAACAAGTTATGAGAAACAGAAATATACCTTGTGTGCTGCTGTTTGGGATGACTACCCTGGTTTTGTTGTGTTGGGCTTAGACTATTCTAAAGAAGAAGAAGAAATTTTATAATCTACTACAGTTATTAAGAAGAGCCTCCCAAGTGAAGCAAGATCATCTCCTGTTGTTGATTCAACAGATGTTCATCTGACTGGTTCTGCAATCTCTCAAGCTGATTTTGATAAGTTTAAGACTAAACTGCTGGCTGCTGTGAGAGATACTATCAGAGAAGAAATTTCCAAAGCCCTTACTCAAGTGTCTCTGCAAGTTTCTGAAGCATCGTTGGAAGCTTTCTCACAAAGAGTATCGAATTCTGTTAAGCCAGACCTGGCCAATACTAGTGATCTTATTGGCAGGCACATAGCCTCTATGAACCAGGCTATAAAGGATCTCCAAACTGGATTAGTATCTTTATCAAGAGAATTTAGATCAACCATCTCTGGTATGATGGAAGTGTTGAGGAATTTAATTGAACATCTCAACAAGTCTGATTTGAGAAGATTGAAAGCTGATATAACTCAAATAGTTAGCAAAGACAGTACTGCCAAAGTAACCAAAATCCCTACCTATGAGCTAAAGGCTCTAAGGGAGGTTGTACATGATGAGTTATCAGCTGTTAGACAAGTTCTTGATCTGGATTCTTTAAAGAAAATGAAGGAGCACTGTGATCACAGTCATGAAATGGCAACAGTATATTCAGCAGATGCCAAACAGGCTCTGAATGTGATCAAGGAAAAGGTTGATCATTACTTTTCAAAGATTTATACAAAGCACGAGATGGCTGGAAATTTCAAGGTGTTGGCAGAGAATCTAAAACTACCTCCAGTCACTCAAGCTTTCAAAGCTCAAGTTTGTCAGTTGCAAGACATTACTCCTACATTGGCACAGTTCATGGAGAACAAAGATGATTTTGAAAAGGCTATGCAGTATGGTGTAGAAGTTATTCAGAATTTCATAAATCTTTTGAAGCCTTATCTGAATTCCCAAGACACTGTCATTGTGCTTCCTACTGCTGACCCTCTCCCTGCCTCTGATGTAGCTACAAATCAGCTCTCTGTTGCTCAGGCACTCTCTCAACTACGACCAGTTCCTCATACATCTACTCAACCAGCTACTGCTGATACTCAACAACAAACCTCCGTAGCACCTTCTCCTACACCTGCCAGAGTTGTCCTACCACCTCTTCAGATTCACCCAGAACAGCCTGCCTCCAAGTCTTCCAACTTACCCTCTATTGATCCCAAAGACAAAGGCAATGCCCCTTTGTATCCCCAGAAATAGTTGTGTATTGTTTTTGATCGGTTGAACTATGTGTTGGTTATAATCTTATTTACATTATAAAATATATTTTTTCTCTCTCTCTATTCTCTATGCTTTTTTTACTCTCTTGTTTGCATATTTTCCCGTCTTTTTGATTATCACAAAGGGGGATAATGATATATATATATGGGGGAGGGAGAAGGATATATATATGAGGGATAAGGAATAATATATGGGGGAGAAGGATATATATATGGGGGAGATCAATCTCTATGGGGGAGATCAATATCTAAGGGGGAGTTTAATATCTATGAGGGAGATTTATTTTCAGGGGGAGATTTATATCTCATTATGTTTTTATTAATTGTTTTTTATTTGTGATTATCAAAAAGGGGAGATTGTTGAGACCTCTGGAAGATTGCTGAATTCATTCCTATGATTATTGTCTTAATAATCACAAATCACTATTATTTAATCCGGTTGGATTTCTCATAAACTTAATCACAATCTATTAGTGAATCTGCTATCATGTTTTTATCTATGTTTTTATTGATTTCAAAGTATTTTGGAAGTCTTTTGCATCAAACAGACAACGGTCACACCGATCCAATATCAAGACAACGGTCGCACCGATCCAATATCAAGACAACGGTCTTACCGATGCTGATCAATCTGAGTCACCGATGCTGATCAATCTGAGTAACCGATACCGATCAATCTGAGTCACCAATGCTGATCAATCTGACTCACCGATACCGATCAATCTGAGTCACTGATGCTGATCAATCTGATCCACCGATGCTGATCAATCTGACTCACCAATACTGATCAATCTGACTCACCGATGCTGATCAATCTGAGTCACTGATATTGATCAATCTGACTCACCGATACCGATCAATCTGAGTCACCGATGCTGATCAATCTGAGCCACCGATGCTGATCAATCTGACTCACCGATGCTGATCAATCTAACTCACCGATACCGATCAATCTGATTCACCGATGCTGATCAATCTGATCCACCGATGCTGATCAATCTGAGCCACCGATGCTGATCAATCAGACTCACCGATGCCGATCAATCTGAGTCACCGATGCTGATAAATCTGACTCACCAATGCTGATCGAATGATACACTGATGCAAATGAGTCACCGATCAAATAACACACTGATTTTAATCATCTTAGTCACCGGTCAGGACACACCGATGTATAGCCACCGATGCTGATGACCTACCATTCACTTGATCTCATCGATAGTCATAATCAACTGTTTAAATTTCTTTATCTTTCCCTTTATTTAATCTAACCAACGGTCATATTAGGTATATTTTAATGCTCTTTCAATTAATTAATAAATGTTGTCGGATGTCAGGAAACCGTACCTCGTACCTGCGGAAAGGAAACATTTTCTGTCTTCCGAAGCACGTGACATAAATACAAGAAGACTCTGCTGCTGGAAACATGGAGAAGAAAATAGAGAAGAAAACAGAAGAAGAAGAAATAGGAGGAAGAACCAAGCAGAATAGAAGATACATATCAAGAGATTACACAGAACCTCATACACAATCAAGCCTACTCAAGAAGAGTTCTGTGCATACAAAAGAACATTGAAGAACTTCATCGACCACATCTCACTGCCTGTGAACCTGAAGCATACGACACTCTTTTTCTCAAACAAAACGAGAAGAGGACTCAGAATTACTTCTGCTCAAATCCAAAAGAGTCCAGAGCTGCACTGAAATCACCAGAGCCATTTCTAAACTATACATCTCTACTCTGTGATTTATTTATTATACATTTTGAGCAGTGTGTGTTATCTGCTGTATTAAATACACACACTAACTCCTGTACTTTAACTGGAGGATCTGTAAATCCTCAGCAAACCTTTTTATACTTCTTTGCCCACCATGGATAGTGGTAGAGGTCGTGTGTGACCTGGATATCTGGTTGATGTTGTTTTTTTTCCCACGAATAACAGTGGTAGAGGTCTTGGACCTGGACAGTTGTAAACTATTGAACCCTGATCCAGGGTGTGGATCATCTTAATATAAAATTTTGAGAGGACAAAGTCTCGGCTTGAGACTGAACCTCTTGGTTAACTCTTCCGTGTCTTTAGTTAATGTTTATATCCATACTATATATATTTATTTCATATTCCGCTGCTCTTACTTTGAAATATAATTTATTTTCAAAGCTTCTTTGATAGTTAAACTCGCAAGTGTTTATATTTATTGTAAACCAGTAAGTTAGTTTAAAAAGTTAATTTAATTATAAGATTATGTTAAATGAGAACTAACCAGTCTTTGAGAAACTAATTGAACCTTTATAATTTGTATAAATTCACTACAGTTTAATTTGTTTTTGAAATTGGGGGAGTTTAATAGAAATTATTTTTAACAGAAATTTTAATTGGATCTCAATTCACCCGCCCCCCCCTCTTGAGTATCCACTCCGACCAACATGTTTGTTTCTCATTCTTACTGCATCAAAAATGTAGATCAGTGATACAAATTTGAAATAAAATTGACTTGTAATCGATGAATTCCATAAAAACAAGAGATCTAATGTCTTGTTTTCAAAAAAAAAATATTATTGTCCAGAAGACATATTACACATAATGTAATTAGAGTTATAAGAAGTAAATATAAATAGTTAAATAAAAATTCTAAATTAATTGATAAATAAACACAATTATGGTTTATAATCATTCATTGATAGTGTATAGAAAGAAAAATCAATG